>JANBPO010002596.1:10359028-11104041 GCA_024336825.1 Amorphophallus titanum
CCCCCCCCCCGCCCCCCACCACCCCCCCCCCCCCCCCCCCCCCCCCCGACCCCCCCCCCCGCGCGCGCCCGACGGAATGCCGGAGGCCGACACAACTTCTTTGTCTTCCTCGTGGGTTCGTTAGCATGGGATTAATGCCAACGCAAAGATAGGGGCTTGTTCTCCCTTCCCCAGTCCGGGCAGAAGGTCCAAATCAGGTGTGCATTTGTTGGGACCGATAGGGTGTCAGAAGCCAACTTGATTCCTTCGTCTCTTTGTTGATTTGTTAACACGGGGTTAGTGTCAACGTAAGGAAAAGGGTTTATTCTCTCTTCCCTGGTCTGGACAGAAGGTCCGAACCAGGTGCACATTTGTCGGGACCGACGGGGTGTCGGAGACCGATCTGACTTCTTCGTCTCTTTGTTGATTCGTTAACACGGGGTTGGTGTCAACACAAGGCAAGGGTTTATTCTCTCTTCCCTGGTCCAGACAGAAGGTCCAAATCAGTTGTGCATTTGTCAGAACCGACAGGGTGTCGGAGACCAACCTAATTTTTTATCTCTTTGTTGATTCGTTAACACAGGGTTAGTGTCAACGCAAGAAAGGGGTTTATTCTCTCTTCCCTGCTCCGGACATAAGGTCCGAATCAGGTGTGCACGGTTCTTTTGTTCTTTAATGTGCCGGGGGTACCGGCTATATGAAGGGTCTTTTAATTCTTCGGCTGGATGGAAGGTCTGAGCTAAAGTGGAGAGGATTTTTTTATTCTTTGGTTGGGTGGAAGGTCCGGGCCGAAGTGCCAAGGGCTTTTGTTTTCTAGCCGGACGGAAGGTCCAACCTAGAGTTGAAGTGACTTTTGTTCATGGCTCTAGACAGAAGGTCTGGGCCATAGGTTTATTTGTCAGTGGGACAAAAGGTTGTGGTATTGAGGTGTTATTTTTTTCTTTCTTTCCTTTCTTTTTTTATTCGTCTCTTGTTATTTGTTATTTTGTTCATTCATTCGAAGCCATGAACAAAAAGACCCTTGCTTCGGCACTAACCCTATGTCAATGAATAAACCACGTCGGTCCCCGACTCCCAGTCGGCATCGATGAATAAACCGGTGGCCCAAACCTTTCGTCTAAAGCTATGAACAAAAAGACCCTTGCTTTACCACTAAACTCATGTCAATGAATAAACTATGTCGGTCCCCGACTCCCTGTTGGTATCGATGAATAAATCGGTGGCCCAGACCTTTCATCTGAAGCCATGAACAAAAAGACCCTTGCTTCGGCACTAACCCTATGTCAATGAATAAACCACGTCGGTCCCCGACTCCCTGTCGGCATCGATGAATAAACTGGTGGCCCAGACCTTCCGTCTGAAGCCATGAACAAAAAGACCCTTGCTTCGGCACTAACCCCATGTCAATGAATAAACCACGTCGGTCCCCGACACCTTGTCGGCACTGACGAATAAACCCTTGCCTGGAACTCCTTACTACCAATGTATGCCTAAACCCCTCTCGTTCCATCGGGCCCCTTACAAAGCCTTTGGCTTAGACCTTCCATCCGAGCCAATGAATAAACAACCCTCCTTAACTCAACACAAGTCACCGACCCCTCTCGGGATCGGCCTCACCTAGTCATCTTAGGCCTTTCGCCCAGGTCGACGCATAAAATCCTGTTTCTTTGCTTCGACATCAACCCCATGCTGATGACTAAACTACCCCACTCGGGCTACACCTCCCGATCTACGTGCCTATGCGGTGAAGCGATCCTCTTATCCCTTCGCTAAAGGGGTGAGCGCTTTCCTGTGAATTTACATCGGACCAATGAGCTATCGGCTTAGAGAATAGAGTAATATGCTGAAGAGGTCCACACCTACAAGCCCCACGCACTCGTCCCTCGCTTGCGCCACCTACAGTTGGGGGGCATTTGTGGACACCAAAAAAAACACAAAGAAGAATGGGGGCAAGGGGTGCGGCCCACATACAAATAGGCCAAACCACATGGAAAGAGGCCCCAAATTAAAGTAAAAGGGATGGGAAAGGGCATGTACACAAAACCAAGGAAAGGAGGGGCCAAAGAGAAAAGGGAGAAGAATTTTCAAAAAAAAAATAGAAGGAAAATATGGGACACTATTCATCCTTGTGTCACACTCCCTCCTTCCGTGTCTCCCTTCTCACCTTTTTTTTTCTTTTCTTTCCTCCTTCTTCCTCTGACACGCAGAGCCCCCTCGTTGGTCGGTGCTTGCGACTGGCAGTCCACAGCGACGACCAGCAATCTCCTCCCAGCGATCGACAGTCCGAACGAAGGCCCCTTCACCCCGTCCTGTGCATTCAATGATCGTAGAGCTCCTCCCTCAAGGGCGATGGTGTGCAACACGATTCTGAAAAACCTCAGTTCGCCAATGACGAAAGCAGAAGCGCGGCCACTCCCGCGAATGGAAGTCTCCCCTACCGGAGAAGCAACGACCGTAGCAGCCGTGGGAAGAGGGCCAACAACAACAGGCAATGGCAGCAACGGTGGTAGAGACATGGTGAGAGGGAGAAGACTCCATCCATATTCCCTCCATCCCTATAAGAAGGGCCCTTGCGCGGCTGAAGAAAAGGGTTCTAGAGATCCTGGTAAAAAAAAATCCCCCCTTTGGTTTACTTCATCAGAGGTGACAACTACAGGAGGGAGAGAGGAGAGTGTGTGAGATTTTTGTAAAACGGTGGGTCGTCCGTCTTTTGCTTCTCTTCTTCAAATTGCTTTACTCTTTTCCCTGGCCGTCTCTAACACACATCCTCAAGCACAACTCAAAACCTAATCAGATTTTCCATGAAAGATCAGATTTCAGCCATTTTAACACAGTTTTTTCGGAATAACATGGTCTGTGTACATACACTTGTAAACATGATTAGTATAATATGAATGGACTTTATTATCATCAAAATATGAAGAGATCACAACAATCAGTTTCTAAGATCAGACTGCCACTATGCCAAAACTCAGGTTATGTTTAAGGATCACCATCTTTCCCTTTAACTCGCTACTAGCCACTACAGGTTGGACTTGTCAAACTCCGTGAATTGGCCTTCCAAGTCTCACGCCGCGCGACGATACTCAAGAGAGGTGTTGACTAGGCCCTTCAGGCTTACCACACCAATAATCTCCCCCCCCCACAACGACACTCCTCAGAATCGAACTCACCACCTTACTCTGATACCAGTTTCGAGGATCAAGCCATCACTATGTAAAAACTTGAGTTGTGTGTAAGGATCATCATCGTTCTCTTTAACTCGGCTACCAATCACACCGAGTTAATTAGCTTATCAAACCCCATGACTTAACTCTTTAGGCCTCACGCCACGCAACGATATTTAAGAGAGACGTTGACTCAGCCCCTACCACAACACCACCCATCTTTTGTATAATCACAAAAGGTGAGTTTTGAACCCAAAGTCAATGGGGAGGTTCAGATGCCGGTGAGCCAAGGTCACACGTCTAAAAATTCTAGGGAAGTTCAATATATATTCCATACGATCTGTATGTGTAATACGTGAAATCTCTTTCTCCGTGAGAGTTTTGAGTCTGAAACTATTCATCTCCGTAAGAGAGAGTTTCAGACAAGCAGAACTCGATCACGACAGTAGAAAGTTTATGTAAATTCTTGATTTTTCTTTGAAACGTGTAAATGCTTGATTAATATGCCATGCAGACAAAAGAAAATGGAAAAGAAAACACCTCGTCTCAGGCATCATGCATGAAATAAAGGTCAACTGGTATCCTTCTTTGAAAGTGGAAAAAAAATTGAAAGTGGGTTTAGCTCAACTGCTATCATATGATTAATCTAACAACAACAGCCATTTAAGAAAAAGGAAAAGGGAAGGCACAAACAAGAATCTCGGGGATTGATCAGGAACCTAAGGAAGCACCCGGAAGCTCATGCATGCAAACGCAAGAATGTTGCGTGGCCCCTGGAGTTCCCCCAAACACTTCAGTAAGGACCACTCTACAGGCCCCAGTACTGAAGTGCCTGGGGGAACTCTAGGGAACACCCAACTTAAACAGCCACGATGCAGCTGCCTCCTCCAGGCTTCCAATTGCGATGAAAGACACTGCGCATGGTGTAGTACCATATATATAGCGAAGTACGCGTTCTTGTTGCTTCATTTGTTCCTCTTTACATACCACCTTCAGGTGCTTCCCATGGTCCTCCTCAACAGAACCCACATTCGTCGAACCTAGACGCCCTTGCGCCAGGAGATATGACGGTGCTCTCCAGCCTCTTCTTTCCATGGCCAACGTTTCTCTCTCTCTCTCTCTCCCATCCCTGCGTATGGCATGTGGCTCATGGCAAGTCATTTTCTCTGCAAGGTGACACACAGGCTTGCATCTTCTTCATAGTTGTCGGGAGTCCTAGGTTTCACTGGGAACTCTCTCTCTCTCTCTCTCTCTCTCTCTCCAGCTCATCCATTTTTACAATGAGATTGCAAATTTTCTTTTCTGATCAGGCCTTGTTTGATTGGGAGATAGGGTTAAACTCCCAATTTTTGAAAAACATATGGATCAACAAAATTGTGTACTGCCATTATCTACCAGTACAATTACAGATAGAGACCCCATGCGTCCCAGTAACTTCAGGGTCCCAGGTGAAGCCAACCGAGGGACAATCTGTGCAGCAAGTGATGGGTTAACATTATCAGGGTCAACTAGTTTCTCAGGTACAATAGTATCAACGGAGTCATCACCCAATACTTCCAAGTGAGGTTCTTCAAAATCAGACATCTCTGGGACTACTTGAAGTAAGAAAAGCTTATGACACTGGCAAGAATGTCCGGGAACCCATTTCTCATCACAATTGTAACATAACCCCTTTAACCTTCTTTTTTGCATCTGTTGAGTGGTAAGCTTCCTGAGAGGAGGTGCACGGCAGACTGTCGGAAGTAACAAAGGGTGGAGCAGGTCGGAATGGTGGAGGGATTTTTTTAGTAGAAGCAACAGAGTTCGAATATGGATGGGAGTATGACCTGCGGGCCAAGATTTTGGGTTCTTGGAGTCTAGCAAGATCCATAGCATGTGTTAAGGGTTCTTGGCATAAAGGATTGGACCTCAAAAGCGAACTCATCTTTTAATCCACTGACAAATGTACCTAATTAGATGTTCTTCAGAAATCCCCGACACTTTGTTAGAGAAAATCTCAAATTGCCTTTGGTAGTCAGCTACTATCCCAGATTGTCTAAGTTTACTCAATAATCCATGGGATTCCATAGATGAAATCGAGCCAAAATGAGCTTCAAAAGCAACCAAGAAATCAGACCAGGAAATAATTTGTCTAGAGTTAGTATAATGCCAATCCGTACCACTGTAATGCTTCCTCTTCTAGATAGAATGAAGCAATGGAAAGACGCTGTCCTCCAGGGCACGATTGTAGATAAAAAACGGTTTGTCTTATATTTCCACTCGGTTGGATCAGAAGAACCATCAAACTGAGGGAATTTATGGGATCTTGGTTTAAAAGACCCAAAATCTATAACATGGTCATCTACAGCACAAGCAGGCATCGACGAAATCCCAGTAGATTCCAGGGATCGAACACGTTACTCAACACCACCCAACTGGGATTGGAGAGAGCTGACCTGTGTATTAAGAATGCCGAACTTTACATGGAATTTAGAACGAAATGCTTTGATCAAAGCCCTCAAGGAACCATCAGGATCAGACGCCATTGCCTCCTGCGATGAGGAAGGGCCCAGAGTGGGTTCAGACACCAATTTGGTATGGGGCATCCAGGGAACTAAACTCCAGTCCTCCAGGAAATTCCTGGAAGAATTGTTCTGGGCGATTTCTTCGGTAGTGGAAGATTATGTCCTACAATT
Organism: Amorphophallus titanum; assembly: GCA_024336825.1. Taxonomy (NCBI): domain Eukaryota; kingdom Viridiplantae; phylum Streptophyta; class Magnoliopsida; order Alismatales; family Araceae; genus Amorphophallus; species Amorphophallus titanum. Next base: position 10,364,850 of record JANBPO010002596.1, read on the forward strand.
GTACTACAGGAAAGAGAGCAGAGGAATAGAGAAGAGAACAGAGGAAAGATGGAGATGGAAGTTTTTCTGGGAATTTCTCACCGAGTCAGCTCTGTAGCTGCTCCTATTTATACTACCTCCATTACATAAGAGAGGGAAGCTCTGCCACATACTCCTATGACAGGTTATCCCAAAGCTGGCCTCTCTTTGATAGAGGGATAGATAAATTGAGGGATATCCCTCATGAGTTAATTATTCTGGAGTTTAGTCCTATTTACTTTTGGAAGACAATGAGTTAAATAAGGGTATAAATTATTCCACCAATTTTGTTGGGTCAATTTAATCGGGATACATAAGGATTATCGCTCATTATAATCGGATTAACTTTATCACCCTACCAAACCAAAAAATGGATAGAATGGGAGTTAGTCCCGGGATAAAGATTCTTGGCGGCATGTATTTCCAGCCCGATCCGCCGCCCGATCCGACCTTACCCAATCCACAGCTCGATTCCACCGCCATTCTTGGTAGCCAGATGCCATCGACATGACCAAGCACACCGACACTCCCAAGCAAGATCCGCTGCCCACACCGGTGCTCGCGTCGACACCTGCGCCACTTTCGCTGCAGATTCCGGCGAATGTGGCGTATGCGGTGCAGTACACCGGCGGCATGTTCCTGACCGCCGACCTCATGACGACGCAGGAAAATTATTTCGTCAATTGGCTGCAACTGCAGAATCAATTGCTCTACACGTCCGGTGTGTTGAATGGCCTGGCCGTCAAAAAGACCGGGCCGAACAGTGTGGCCGTGCAGACCGGGGCAGGGTTCGACAGCTACGGCCACTTTCTGATCCTGCCCGGCAACGACGATGGTCAGCCGGCGACGATTCCGCCCAATCCAACCAATCAGGATTACCGGATCTATCTGGTTTACCCCGATCCTGGCAATCCGGTGGTGGTCGAGGGCAACGTGATCAACATGGCCAGCACCCTGGTGGTGCAGGACGCGGGCAAGGCAGACCCGGACCAGAGCGTGGTGCTGGCAAAGATAACCGTCACGGACGGTGCCATCAGTGACGTTACCGATCTGCGCAACCCTGTCAACAGTCGCCTGCCGGCTAATCTGGGGTCGCCCGTGTCGACGGCGGCGAAGACGATGATGACTAGCAGTGCGAGCCAGCTCAACCTCCAGACAGGCATGGTGTCGGTTTCCCGCGATGGTTTGCGCAAACTGGGCGACACCGTGCAGCAGGTGGTGGAGTTCAATGTGCCCCCCGGCACGTTTACGCAGATTCCGCATGTGGTGGTGACGGTGTTGGGAACACTGCCTTACGCGGCATCCGTTTTGAATGTTGATACCAAACAATTCACCCTGGCACTCACCTGCGTGGTCGCGCCGGCGGCGTACAACATCGAACCGATCAATGTGCAGTGGCTGGCTTATGTCGAATAACAATCGCCCACCGATCGAGCGCGTGCACTATTTTTCCGGTGAAGCCCTGCTCACCGAAGATTTTGTCTGCGAGCAGGACTACAACGCGGAACTGCGCATGCTGCTCAACAGCAGCCTCAATACCTGGGGCATTGCCGATGGCCTGACCGTGACCCGGCAAGGTGGTAGCCAGTCGACCCAGGTGCAGGTGGAAGCCGGCATGGCGATTGATCAGCTCGGTCGGCAGATCGTGCTCACTACCGCGCAGATTGTGGAGATCGAGGGCGGCCAGATCGGCGAAACGGTATATCTCACCATCCGCTACAACGAGGTTTATGCCGACTATAGCGACGAAAGCGGCGTACCCGGCTACAAGCGCATCGTGCAGCAGCCACTGCTGGAATATCTGCCCACCTTGCAGGAACCCGGCACGAACATTCTCCTCGCCGTGGTGTCTTTCTCGGTGCAGGGCGGCATCGACGCTCCGACTTGTCATCCGAAGGCGGGGGGCAAGCTCTCCTTCCTCGACCGTTACCTGACGCTCTGGATTTTCCTCGCGATGGTCCTCGGCGTTGGCCTCGGCTACTTCGTGCCGTCGGTTGCCGAAGGCATCACGAGGCTCTCCGTCGGGACGACTTCGATTCCCATCGCGGTCGGGCTCATCCTGATGATGTATCCGCCGCTCGCGAAAGTCCGCTACGAAGAGCTTGGGGAGGTCTTCAGGAACAGGCGGATTCTCGGCCTGTCGCTTCTTCAGAATCTTCAGCATATTTTTGAGATTTGGTTTGCCACAGCATCTCGCTACATGTTCATGCTCATAGAATTTTCTTTTGGCACAATTGCAGGCCGCTGTGATTTCAGTGATCTCAAGGATTGTGACTGTTATTGGAATTTAATACTCACCAGCTCTTGTCAATTGGAGTTTTCTGTTCAAACGATTGGCAGAGAGGGCTGTTGGTATGACAAACCGGCAGACTTGAAATCTGCAGGCCTGCTGGTTTTGTAGACGTGCCTGAGTGGGAGAGTGACTTGTGATTGACTATTCCAAGCAATTTAGCTTCTGTTGGGTTTTAGCCTTTATCCTTCATTTAGCTTCTTACCTGGGAGCTACCTCTGTTCCCTGCGTTTTGTAAAAAAAAAAAGGGAGTGGAGTGTAAAGTGGTAGAAATGCCCACTGACAGGAGGAGCCGACAGACTTGAAGACTGCTGGTCTGCTTGGCAGACAGCAGGGCCGCTAGCTGAGGTGACTGCCATGCTTGCCACGATGAGGCCCCAAACAATTGCTGAACCTTCACCATGGGACCTAATGGGGGAAAACAACTGCACACTCCCTTAATGTCGCTTTCTTCAAGCAACTGTGGACCGTATATGCCACCTTTTTATCTATCAAACCCTCCCCACAGGAGCAATTATTCAGGTATAATACCACCCACTGGGCGACAGCATTATTCTTGAGAGTGGCTTCACATAGAAATGCTTCCTTCACGAGCTTTCATGCAGAAGCTAACGTGCAGATACAACTTTTATTCATTTTTTTTAAGGCAGACCGATCTGATGGAGAGTGGGTCGACCCATCTTCAGCAGGGCAGCAGGCTCAGGACTCCTTTGACGTTTTTTTTTATTCACCTTTGTTCATTCAATGGAGGTTTGGGAACAGTTGGATTCCATGTCAAGTCATATTTCACTACATTCGTTTGTTCTATTATCATCATTATTATTTTGTTTTCCCTCTTCATGACTTATTTGCTGGACCCCAGTTAATGCTAGGATGGTCACCTCCAGGGAATTCAATTTAGATGTTATTTCTGGATGCATCCTTTGTGCACCATATAAGACTCTTCTACCGGTTCACTACCAACTTTTCCTTCTTTATGAAAATTTTCATGGCTCTCCCAACATGATCACCGATCCAAGAATTACTCTGAGGAAGTGAATCAATTATGCTTTAGACATGATCAGGTGTCTTCAAGAGGTTGGTAGCCATCTAAAGGGAAGCTTGTCAGATCAATGACTGTCCTCTCCTAGTCATCAGATATTACATTAACTTGTGTATTTCTTGCAGTGACTGGATAAAACAGTTCGGCGTTTTTGTTTGAAACCTGCAACAATCTTTCCCTAAGTCTCTCATTTTCTGTTCTCAAAATTGTAGGGGGTGTTTTACCCACCAAATCCTTCACACGTCTAGAATGAAGTTCTTGCTGCAGGATAGCAAGCTCTTGCTTCGTCCATTTTCATTTTCAGCAAGTTCAGAAACCAAGTCTGATCATCAACTTTTCTTGCATGTATTAATTCAGACCGAATCCCAATTCTTGAGCATGGATACTTCATGGACGGGCCGTGACAGCTCTTCTTTTGTCATCGTTATTTTTGTTTTGGTTTTCTCTCTTTTTTTGTAAGAAGGGTGTTGCACCCGTAATTTATTCCGCATAAATTCCAAGACGCCAGTGCCACAGGTGACAAAGTATCGGTACGGTGTATCACCATCCGATAGGGTATTCCGACACGGGGTTTATCTGAAGATATGGAAACTTTACTTCAGAAATATGTGTTTTATGCTTCTTATTTCCATCCTTCCTAATATAATGTGTGTGAGCCGTAAAACATTGAAAGATCATCATACATTAAGCTTTCAATTTCTCTTGCTTCAGAATATCAATGGAAATTTCTATTTATATCCACTATGGCACCCATAAATGCATGGAATGTTGACAAGAAGGTTTTGGTTTCCTATTTACATAAAATAGTAACGATACATTTGTTTTTATATTGTACACACATTTCTTCAATATAATAAAGACAAAGGGCTACAGAGAATGGTTGAAACAACAGGACAATAATACAGCCTATTTCCATTCAGTGGCACGTGGAAAGAAAATAGTCCTTATTTGAAGGTGAATGATTCAGTGGTAGAACAGAGAAATGAGATCCAATCTATCCTGATAGTTTATTACTCAATCTTTTTCAGAGAAGAGGAGCTATGGAGACCTCAAGTCATGGAAGGCTTGCTTCCTAAAATCAATGAGGATACAGCTTGGGATCTTCAAGCTCCCATAACAGAAGAAGTTAAAGCATGCAGCAGAATTAAGGGTTGAGTATAATTGGTGGTTGCTTAGAGATGAAATCAAGTGGAGACAAAGGGCTAAGAAGAAATGGTTGAAAGAAGGGGGTAACAATACAGTCTATTTCCATGCAATCACGTCTGCAAAGAAAAGAGGTCTTAAATCAATCATTTGAAGGTGAATGGTTCAGTGGTAGAACAGAGAAATGAGATCCAATCTCCATTGATTGATTATTATTCCAATCTTTTCAGAGAAGAGGAGCTATGGAGACCTCAAGTCATGGAAGGGTTGCTTCCTAAAATCAATGAGGATACTACTTGGAATCTTCAAGCTCCCATCACAGAAGAAGTTAAAGCAGCTGCTTTTAGTATGGATGAAAACCAAAAATTCTGGGAAGTGATCAGAGAAGACCTTTTAGCTTTCATCAAGGAATTCGAAGTCAACCCTCTGGCCATAAGATGTATAATTCCACTTTTATGCTACTCATTCCAAAAGTAGAAAGGGCAGAAGATCTCAACCATTTCAAACCGTTAAGTCTGCTGAACAGCTGTTACAAAATTATCACCAAATTCTCACTGACAGGCTCAAAGGGGTGATTGATCAATTGATTGATGAACACCAGTCCACTTTCATTAAGGGAAGGTCCATTCTTGATAACTTTTTGGCAGCTCAAGAATGCCTCCACAATCAAAGAACCAGAAAGAAAAAGTGTGCAGTCATCAAACTTGATTTTGAAGAGGCATATGATTGGGTGAGCTGGAGTTGCATTCATGCAGCCATTCACAAATGGTTAAATTGGATCCATGCTTGTATTGCAACTGCTAGATTTTCAGTTTTGCTAGATGGTGAACCTTGTGGCTTCTTTCTTAGCTCAGGAGGGCTCCATCAAGGGGATCCTATTTTCCCTTATCTGTTCATTTTGGTTAGCCAGAGCCTTAGCAAGATGTGGAACAGAGATCAAGTTCATGGACTCATTACAGGTGTTCAGGTAGGTAGGGAAAACATGTGCATCATACATTTATAATATGCTGATGACACAGTTCTTTTTACTAATGGCAAGAAGGAGGAGCTGTTTAATCTTAGAAATCTTTTAATTGTCTTGGAGGCAAATACAGGGCTTAAAATTAATTATTTTAAGTCTGAAGTCATTGGTATAGAAATGACGGGAAAAAAATTAAAGAGTCATGCTTGGGCCCGTCCCGGACAGGACCACCTAAAAAATCTGTCTCGCACTTGTGTGATTGTTGGTTGCATGATTCCTATTATTGTTGTTAATCGTGTGTGAATGAGAAGCTTGAGAGAATTATTCTACACGTAGCTTACTCTTCATTCCATTTTCTTTCGCGTTAGTAGTTAAATCTTAATTCGCTGCATTCAATTTTAAAATTGCCATTATGTTTGGCGGGGACAATTCAACCCCCCTTCTTGTCCATGCGTGTTCCTAGGGTCAACAACTTCGTTTGGCATCCTTCACCCTTTTGGGCTCTGGCAAGGTAATCTTGCCATAACAATAGGCCCATTCAAAAATCTTCCAAGTCTTGTCTCTCAATAAGGAGTAAGGCCTCCTCATTTTCTCTCACAATGAGGCCGGTTGATTGGTTGAAGGATTGGCTACTTCCTTTGTCCTTTCCTTCGAATGCCTAAAAGCGCTGAAGTTGACATCTTCAGGTTTGTTTTCTTGTTCTACCAAGGTGGCGGCAGAGCGGTATTTTTCAAGGAAGGCTTCAATATCAGCTGCTATCGTGGCCAATTGATCAAGGGATTGGGCGTCGAGGCCGACCATCTGCTATTGAATCTCTTTCTTCAAACTTTGTCTACAAACCCAGGTGGCAACCTCGTGGCTTAGCGGGAACTTGCATCTCTCATAAAGGCTTCTCCATCTTTTGATGTAGTCCAGGACGAGCTCGTCATCTTCTTGTCTATGGCTATAGCATTTTGCCCTGATCATGGGGAAGTGCTTCGGGCTTGGGTGATTATAATGCTGAGGGAGGATACCCCCGGTTGGGTCAAACCGGCTCATACTTATCTCTGCTAGTTGCTTCTCCAACTTTCCAATTTCCTGCTATAGCCCACCAGACAATGAGGGGAAGGCAGAGTCATACTAAGGGAAATCTGCTTCGGAGCATCTTCCACCGATTGGGCTTGTGACCTTCGCGCAAAGGGAGACCATATGGACTCCGCTTTTATGGATGCCTGCTTCATGTGGTTGTGGGGGCTTCACCTAATAATCACCCACATTCAATTTGCCTTTCTCGATCAGGCCTTGGGCAATATCCTTGAAGACATAATAATCTTCGATAGGGTGGCCTAGGACTCGATGATAGAGATAGAATTCAGGGTCATCACTTCTTCTGGCATCCTCTGGCCTTTTGGGCTTTGGCAAGGTGGCCTTGTGGTAGTGGCAAGCACTTCTAAAGATCCCTGAGTTTTATCCCTCGGGAAGGAATAAGGCTTCTTCATCTTCTCCCGTAATGTGAGGACTCGTTTTGCCGGCCGACTAGTTGAAGGATCGGCTACTTCTTTCACCCTCCCCCTTGAGTGCAGAAAAGCACTAAAGTTGGTGCTCGAAGATTGATTCTTCAATTCTGCCGTGATTGCAGGGGAGTGTCCTAGGTTCATGGATCTGCCCTGCCAGAGGTGGATACCCTCAGTTAGACTGGACAACAATTTGGTTATTTCGGCCAACTGTGCCCTCAATATCTCGATCTCTTGCTTCTGCTCACAACATATTGCAAACATAACAAGGTCATATGGGGAGAAGTCCGGAGTGTGGCTTGGACCACTGTCTTCTGTCCTGTTGTCCGGTGGGGGTGGTAGCACCCCATCACCATGGCTATCTGGGACTGGCCCCTCAGAAGTGGATGGGACCACCTCTACATCCTTACTTGGAGGTGAGTTCGAGAGGAACACTTCTTCATTTTGGGTTTCACCGGCTGAAGGCATATGTTGCTCTTGGCTCTTGGCTTCCTATGCATCTGGGTCTTCTTGGGGATCGTCACCAGTCGGAGCCGAGACAGATATCACGTCTGCTTCATAGAACTCTTCTGTTGAGAAACCCAAGCCAGGATGCCGGGTAATCTTCAGGAGTTCTCTATCCAGGTTCGATGGATAACATAGATTCTAGAACATCTGATTTCAGCTTTCGATCTGAAAGAAAGGGACCTGTTGCCCCCTGGCCATCTTCACCACTCTGCCGGATATATCCAGAAGTCCCATGATTGGGGCGACCGAGTCACAGATTTTTTCAAGAAATTTACAATCATCATCCCCTTTTACTGGCTGTTCATCAGCCGCATAGAATATTGTAGGTGGCCCATCCGGGTTGGGCACCTCCCAGATCTTCAAGAATTTGACTGTTTGACAGTCTAAATCTGTGAGGGGCTTTGTGATCCCTAGAGGGACCTTCACGTACCCCGGTAGATCCTCGAGCTTTAGAACTCCTGTCTCGGGGTAAATATTGGAGAGGATGGCTCGAACTACGCCTTCAGCTTCAGAGATGTGTGACACTTCCTGCGGTGCCACGTAATCGGGCGACGGTGGAGGGAACCAGTCGTCATCCTCTGCTATCATTTTCCCTTTGCTTTGAGTTGGCTGGGGGTTCTACTTCAACTCCTTTATGTAGAGTGAAGCATCGAGCAGATGACATTCAATTACCTCAAAGAGGTGTAAGTCTGCAAATATTCTTTCTTCTTTTCCATTCTAGGAGTACTTAATGCACTGGTGCAGGGTTGAAGACACTACCCAGTTTTGATGCAGCCACGGTTGGCCAAGCAATGCCTTATATGAGGTATCAACGTTGATGATGTGGAACTGCACCTTGGTGGTGAAGTCTCCCAATGATAGCTCGAACTCCGCTACACCCATGGGCACTTCAAACTTCTGGTTGAACCCAGCTATCTTCATGTTCCTGACCTTGATTAGGTGCACATTGAAATAATGTTTCAGGTAAACTCGGTAGGGGAGTATGTTTACTGCTTCCCCTGGGTCGACCAAGATCCTATTTATAGGTTGGCCGATCAACTGCCCTCTCATGTACAAGGGTCTATTGTCGCTGACCAAAGGCAGGAGCATATCTTCTTCAGTGAAGGTAATGGCCGGTGTCGACTGCATTTCGGTGAAGCAGCTCTCGTAGTGTGCTGGGGTTTGCAAAGCCGCAATGACAGCCTGTCGAGTTTCCTCATCTAGAGAGAGTATCTCCCAGACACTGAATCTTGTCGGGATCTTTTTTAGTTGTTTCAATATGTGGGTGCCGGCCCAGACATTACTAACTTTGCTTCTTTGGCTTTGCTGTGCTTGCCATGCTCTGGTGCTGAAGGAATCGACGAAGAAGACAATTTGTTTTCATCTTCAAGGTTTGCCCTATCCCGACACGCCTGGCTGGCTGGTTCCTTTATCTGCACGGGCTGAGCTACGCGGGTGGCACCAACGCCATCTTTGTCCACCAGGGGTGGTGCCTTTGGGGCTGAGGTGGAGGTGTCCTTGGCCTTTGGTTCGGCTTGCTGAGCTGGTCGTTTACCTTCCCCCATAAGCAAGAATTCGGCGAACGAGGGAACCACTTCGCCTGGTGCATCTTCAGGGTAGAGGCCCGATGGAGGAGGGATTCTCGCGCCCTTCACTTCAAGTTCGGGGATTTGGTATGGCCACTCACCCCTGAATATAATATTGTGATTGGCCGGGGGCAGACGCCCCCACCTCCTCCCAGACCTAGTGACATGCTGCGATGTAGAGGCCTCGGCTTGGTTTGCTTCGACAGGCACGAAGCATATTCTTCTTCTTGCTCCTCCTCGAAATTTTGGGCCGAACAAGGCCGATAGGGTATTGCAAGATAAAATGATGCAATTTCTTTTATTCTTCGGCTTCTTCCTCTTTTTCTTCTTCTCTTCTTCTGTAGCTGGAGGTCGTTCCTGGGGAAGTTCATCCCATATGTCGGGTTCTTGTGTTTCGGCTTTGGCTTCTTCGGCCAATTTTAGGGATTCAAAATGTTCCCAAGGGACATATTCCTTTAGCTACATCGACTGGATCTTGGGTTGTTCATATTCTTCTAACCCGTCGATGATCGCCTACGACCGTCTGACTGCCGGGCTGACTTGTGTGTGCATCCGTAGTAGGAGCGGCCTTTTCTTATTGTCAATTGTCCTTTGGAGGACCAGTTGAGGAGTGGTTTCATACCAGATCAGGGTTACAGCCGGTGGTGGTAGCTGAGGCGTGATGCCATGAATTCGGACTCCCGGGGTAGGGTGGGATACTGACTTTCTTCTTGTCTTCATTGGCACCATCTGTCACTTTTCTTGGTCCTCTGCGGGAGCCAGGACAAATGCCTCATAAGTGCACTTTGTACGAGCATCTGACACCTCTTCGGGCAGTTATTGGTACAAGGGAACTGACTCGGATCGACGGTGACTTCAGAGGATCGGGAAGATGTGGAGATGCCATGCCGCTGTGGTGAAAGCCAGGCACTAGCACCCCGGACTTTTGGTGTAACCAATTACGGGTGCAACAGATACAATAAGAGTAGTTGGTATGCCCCAGCCATACCCAACACTAGTTCTTGGATCATGATCCAATGGTTTTTCCCATGGCTGGCTGCTGGTTGACAGCCCAGATCAGAGGAAAAAGGGAAAAGGAAACATGAAGTGGTTGGGAGGGCAGGGCTGCAAACAGCTCTGCCCGTCCATGCTAACAATACTGATGACAGTGCAAAAAGCATGGTGCACCTACCCGATCTTGTGCATGCATAACCAGACACCAGGCACCAGCCGTGCAATTCACCGACCCACCTGCCCACTCCATGCACGTTTTTTCTGTTCTCCTTTTTGTTTCCTTTCTTAATCAGAGATCTGATGGCACCAGCTACATGCAATCAGGTCACACCAAGAGCCTGTTTGCATAGTAGCACTAGATATATCTGTGTGCATATATCAGGTTTTCCACAGTTATAGATACAGACACGGGCCTTAATCATTGAGTTCACAAGGAGCCCAATGCACAGCCAGTGAGTAAGCAACTAGAAATATAGCAGCCCTCCAGTTATTGAGTACCACAGACAAAAACTAAGTGAATAAAAGAGAACTTTTGGGTCTGTAATTTATAGAAGATTCATCTCTTGTTCTCAAAATGAACCAAGTCTCGGACCCCCTGTTCTCCTCTGCCATAGATAAACAACATGCAGGCAAAAGATTTTGCTCATAGCTTAAACTATGAGTATAAACAAGTCCTGCCAACTTATCCACAAGTATGGCATCCATCAGGGAAACCTAAACTGAGGACATGCCTCTAATGAAACATTTGAAGTTTGACCCTGCAAATAATCAATCTGCACTGTAACCTGAAGAACAAATATTTCCTCAGGCTCCAAAATCTTATTTAGTGACAAGTCCAGAGAATATACGATATTGAATATGGTATTAGTTAAATATATGTGGTGTGGCTATAATGAGATACAGGGCACCATTAACTTAGGTTTGTTGCTCTCATTTACCATTTTGTCCGGATGAGGTGGACCGTAAAGGGTATTTCTTGTGCAAGGGCTGAAAGACAAATCCTCTTCGTCATAAACAAACTTGGAGTTTGGCTAGTGAAAGTTAGAACAAATACCGCTTGTTGACCATGGAATAGTAAATCTGACTTTGCTTTCTGTATAGGGTGGCCGTTAGGGGTTTGGTTAGACAATCTCTCCAGGAAGCCCCCGTCACTCACTGACAACATTGATTAACAGAAGAGGTGAAGGATCAAGCCTTTCTGGCTTGTGTCTAAACCTTTTATAACCAAACGTAATGAACTGAAAGCCAGAACTACAAGCAAGCCGAGAAGAGTGAGTGTGGGAGGCCTGCCCTTCAAGTACAGAAAAGGTCTAAACCACCTTTCCTCTCTATTCATTCTCAGTTCAATTTTACATGATTCCTCTTTCCCCAAGTGAGGGCTAGGAAACTCATTTGACAGAAGTCTCGAAGCCATATTCTATACTAAACACCAATCAATCAAAAACAACCTGAAGCCCAACATCTGTAGATAGGTATGACCTGATAACATATGCTAGTGTTCTTGTTGCCTTGTAGTATGGCACGATATGCCGCATGTGTGGGGGGGGGGGGGGAAAAAAAGGGAAATAAAATTTTGAAACAAGGAAAAAAATTATTTTTGCCAGTAAAAATTATTCAATTTTTGTGGGGAAAAAAAAAACAAAAACAAAGTAAAATTAAAAAATTTAACTTTACACGTTCGGTCTGAGAGGACATGTGTAGAACATGAGGTGTGCAGACTGGGGCCATCACGACTTGACTGGGGGGGTTCGGGTAGCTGGGGCTGCTCAGCTACTGCAGCGGGGCTGGGGATCACGGTGGTGGCCGTAGACTCAAGAGCAGTGGCAGGGTCCCAACAGGCCGGCGACAACTGCCAGCGAGGAGGTATACAGCCAGCAGTGGTCGGCAGCGGCAACAGAGGCACCGACCGGTGAGCAGGGGTGCGGCGGCGGTACGGGCCTTCCGGCAGGCTGTCTGGTGGCAGCGCAGGCTGTGGTCAGGGTTTGCTGGTGGCAGCGTGGGCTGCAGATAGCAGTGGAGGCAGCGCGTAGTGACATCTGGCGGGTCAGTGCAAGCCGCGGCTGGCTGCTCAGGGCTGTGGCCGGCAGCATGGCAGACATACGTTCTCGGCAGTGAGGGGGGAACGACGGCGGCAGGTTTTGCCGGCATGGGAGGACGGCCCTGGCGGGAGGTGCCCTGAACCTGTGCCAAGACATCACCATATTGCTGTCCCGCCACCGTGTAAGAAAAAGAGGGTCTAAAGGGTCTGGCTTCTTCTGATCGACAGTTAAAACACCGAATGTATCATAGCTAGGATGTAGAGTTCAGCAGCAATGACCCGTGAAGAATAATTGTTCTCCGTCAATTTTTCCAATGCAATCTACAGTGTGGCCTGACCAGTAGAAGCCAGTGGCACAGGCTGAACCATAGGAGAGGACATGTCTGATGTTGTAGAATGATTATCTACCATAGCCAAATGTAGAAAATAACTGCCTCATTTGAGAAATAATCATTGGTCACAGAAGATGTAACCGCGGCAACCTTGGAGGGGCACAGCAGATAGAGAATGGGCCGCGGTCGAAGATGAGGACCTCCAAAGTCACAGCAAAGGGAAACGACTTCACCGCGATCCCAAGGAGAGAGATCAAGATGAGAAAATGCATTTGAACAACCCTTAAGGTGGGCCCAATCCCCCTGCAGAAACAAAGAGGAAACCTAGAACCGGCCACAATGGACCAGAACTGGCTCAGAGTGCAGAGAAATGGAGGCTCGCTCTTTTGTACTGGCCCAGAGAAACCCTGAACAAAGTGCAGCCTGCAAAGAGAGGACTTCGGTGGCTCAAACAGCAGCTGACAGCAACAAACAGCAACGGCTAATGAAGGAAGACCCTTTGATCAGCAGAGGGACAGCAGGGGCCGATGCAAAAGAGAATTGCGCCCTATTCAGAGGAAGCTTCTGAGTGCGATCAAAGGAGAAAAGGGTTCCAAGGGATCAGCTGCTCTGATACCCTGTTAGAAGGAAAAGACAGAGAAAGCACTGTAAAGAAGGGTGAGAGAGGAAGGCAGAGGACTGCCTAACTGGCTCGTCCACCCTCCCTTTTATACTATTTCTCAATGGAGCAAAGAACAAATTACATATCTGCCCTCTAGTAGAGAGGGCAACCAAGAAAGGAAGGAAAATTACAGAAAAACAATAAAATTAAAAAAACACACACACAAAACTGCCACTATTTTCCTACAACTATCATACTTAATGATAATTCCATTCAAAAGCACACTGAAGACTTTATCATTAACCATCCAACAGAACTTTCTATTTCCTCATCATAAGCCAACCTCGAGGCATCTAACTATCCCAAGTTCATGGACCAATATCTTTCAACAGCTTTCCCACTTGACTGCCGGAGGTGGCGCGACGCACCCCTGACACGACTCGGCCTTCCATCTGCGAGAAACAGGGGTGTGTTATCCGGTATCAGAGTGTGGTAGGCTCGGTCCGGTGGGAGCGGGGCGGCGTAGTCGTGGAAACTGTTTCGGGGCAGGTGTATACTGCGGCATTGTTGTTATGCACGGTCTCGCTAGGGGTATTGAAGGCGGGGGGAATCCGTTTTTCGCCTGAGTTGCCGGAGCCGCATCGGCTGGCTATCAAAAAACTTGGTTTTGGTTCGGTGATCAAGGTGTTATTGGAATTTGACCAACCTTTTTGGAATGGCCGGAGGGAGTCCGGGCAAACCCTTTTTGTTATCAGCGATGCTGCTTTGCCCACCTGGTGGACACAAGCTACGGATGATTGTGCGTTGATCACCGGTTGGGTCGCCGGCGACAAGATGCGAGCCTTGCGCGCGCTGGACAGGGAAGGGCGGATCACGGCCGCTTTGCAGTCCCTGGGTAAAATATTTCTATTGGATGATGCCGTGTTGCGCAGCCGGCTGAAAGCTTCGTTGTTTTTGGATTGGGAGATGGCGCCGGCCATTCACGGGGGCTATAGTTTCGATACGGTGGGAGCGACCGAGGTGCGTGTCGCGTTGTCGCAGCCGGTGGAGGGGACGCTGTTCTTTGGTGGTGAAGGTTTATACGAGGGGGATGTTCCCGGGACGGTAGAGGCCGCGTTGTGCAGCGGAGTTACGGTAGCGGAGAATATAATAGCGCGGTTGTGAACGCGCTATTACGCATATTGTTCGCGCATCGCACGGATATCTTCCATCGAGGTCATGAGTGCCTCCTGCTGACGTTCCAGCAATTCACGGATATACGAAGGCAGCTCGTGATTGAGGGCCTGGCGGTAGGCATGTTGTGTGGCTTCTTCTCCATTCTCGCAATTGAGGAGGGTGGCCTGCCGGTCGTGTCCCGAGAACACCGCCTTGATATCGTTCCATGTCCGGTAGATCTTTCCGGATGTCGTAGTCCCCTGCTCGGTCTCGGCGCCTAGTGCCTGGACTTCGGTCGCGAGTGCGATCTTCATCCGGTGGCTTTCGGCGACCATCGATGCATACAGGATCTTGAGATCGGTGTCCTCCGGCCGGGAGTTCCGGATGGCCCGCTCATAGCCCATGATACGATCGTTATTGATCTGGACGAGATCGTTGAGGACTTCGATGGTTTCCTTTGAGTTTTGCATACGCCTGTTTCTTTCATACGCCACAAAACCGTGCCATGTTCCCGTGAATGGTGATCAGTACGAGGATGGGAAAATAATTCCTCAGAGCTCGCGCCTGGCGGCCTTGGACTAAAGCTCGGTGAAGTCGATGGGGGAGGCGCCGGCAGCCGATATGCCATTGCTGCCTGACTCATAACGGCGCAACCGGTTGCGCAAGGTGCGATTCTCCTCGAGCAGCTGCTGCACGCGTCCGAGCATATGCGAAAGGGCTTCGATCCCTTCGGGATTGATGGCCAGCTCATAGTGCCAGCGGACAAATTTTTCCAGTGCGGGTAGTTCGTCGCCGGCCAGGAAGGCCATACCATCCTGGATCGTCATACCGATGAGGCCCGAATCATGGAGGCTGTGGATGAATGACAGCTCGACGTGATGATAGGTGCAGAATTCGCGTGCGGAGATGAGCTCTTGGGATGACATGCGATTATTTTTTAAGGGCTTGCAATTGTTTGAATAATTCCTTTTCTTTTTCGCTGAGATGGGTAGGGAGCTTGACTTCCAGCGTGACATAGAGATCGCCGGCCTGTCCTTCCTGCTTGTATGAGCTTGGATGCATTCAGTATGTCTAAATTTACATTGTCGCCCTAATGGGTAAGTGGGATCTATTACATGGGCCGTGCCCATTAGGCCGAGCAGCCCAATCACGTCGCAGGTGCTCACGCGGGAGTGCGCGCGCGGGCGCGCGACAGGCACAAGGGTGCCACGTGGCATCCTTATCTCCCCCTCCTCTGTTTGATGTTAACCCATGTGCCTTTTACCTGCAATAAAAGGATAGCCACAGCCAACATCGTCAGTGCGTGAAAATAAGAAGCAGAGGTAGAAAGTGAAATACTGTGAGTGAAAGAAAGAAAAACAGAGAGAATGGCGACTGTGAGAAAACGCTACTGCGATGAGTGAAAACAAAAGGAAAAGGAGTGAAAATCGCAGTGTGTGCGCTATGAACGGGAGGAGAAAATTGAGGCCAGCAGTGTGTGTGTGCTGCAGACGAGAGAGAAACGAAGAGTAAGGGGGAGCTACAATGCCCTCGTGTGCTGCGAATGGGAAACCATCCCGCGAATGGCAAAACCGTGAAAAAGCTCCAGAGGACGTCATCTTGAGTCTTGGTATTGGAGTGTGGACACGTAGAAGTGGCTTTGGTAGCCGCTTCTTGACTCCGCGAGTAAAGATTTAATATATATACATATTTTCGCTGTTCTAAAAAAGTATATCCTTATGTATAAATTCTATTTATTATATTCTGAGGTCACCCAACATGTATGATCGTTCCAACGAAATATTATTACATGGTCATACATTTAGTAAGCATTCCTCAATATAGTTGGTTATTATGGATTCGATGAAAGTCAATTCGATGGCGGAGTCTCAAATATACTCAAGAACATAGTTTAATAATGAAATGAAAGGTATATGATTATTGTTATATTATTAGTATTGAGGAGGGTAAATCCGGTTACACCCAATTACGGCCCAATAATCGCAGGCCCACTCTAGAATGACGTACTTAGGAGGTCCCCAACGCACGCGGCCCACCAAGGTGCGGCCCGACCCAAGATAACATTGGATTCTACAGCAGATAACTGCTATGGCCCAGGCGTCGTTATCACCGGAGGACTCTCCGACGACCGACCGTTGCCCCCATGACGTCAGCCTCGACCCCATAACGGGCGAGCAGGCCCCATGAGCGCCGTAAGACTCGTCCCGGGACTGACCGACGCTGAGGTAATCACCCTCTAACGGGAAACTCCTGCCAATATAGCGGGAAAGCGTTACTCCACTTCTTATGCCCTTCCCCATCAAGGGATGAGGCTCCTACCTCCAGGACAACCCTCTATAAAAGGGGGATCGATAGAGAAGAGAGACACGGTGGTTCATCTGCCAAACTACTACGCAAGAGGATAGAGTTACTAGTCCACTACACAGAGAGAAGGGAGCGACAGTCCACACTCTAAGAAAGGTTCCTTCCGGCGACCTTACCATCCAGCGAGCACTCACCGAGTGAGCGCCGGGACCGGCGAGCACTCGTCTGGAAGATCTCCACAGCTCCTCAGCCTTCTACAACGATATATATCTCTCTCTCACTTGCTCTTCTCTATATGTTATTTTTTCGTTGCTGACTTAAGATCGGAGGGTTGTCCCCTTGGGTAATACCCGAGACTTCTTCTCACGCCTTCTGTCTCCTGGTGCTTGCAGGCCTCCACGGGTGTGAGACGACTTCCCCATTCAATAAATAGAGAAGATGGTACGTGACGTAGAAACCAGATTTCTGCCTCTACACTTCTTGGCGCTGTCTGTGGGACACCACACCGTATGGCTCCAGCTGAATTAAAGGAATTGCGAGCACAGCTATTAGATTTGATGAAAAAGGGCTACATCTGTCCTAGCTTTTCTCCATGGGGTGCTCCAGTTCTGTTTGTCAAAAAGAATGATGGAAGCCTGAGGCTTTGTATTGATTACAGGCAGTTGAATCAGGTGACTATCAAGAATAAGTATCCTCTGCCCAGGATCGACGATTTGTTTGATCAGTTGTAACCTACTACTATCTTTTCTCGAATTGATCTCTGATCAGGATATTTTCAGCTGAGAATCAGAGAGTCGGATGTTGAAAAAATTGTGTTTAGCACGCGTTATGGTCATTTTGAGTTTTTGGTTATGCCGTTTGGGCTAAACAATGCTCCAGCAGCTTTTATGGACCTAATGCAGTGTGTGTTCTATACGTACCTAGATCAGTTTGTAGTGATCTTTGTCGATGATATTCTAGTTTATTCTGCCTCTAAGGAAGATCATGTGCAGCATCTGAGGATTGTATTACAGACTCTACGAGATCACGAACTCTACGTAAAATTTAGTAAGTGTGAGTTCTGGCTTCGGGAGATTCATTTTCTAGGCCATGTGATTTCTGGAGATGGAGTTGCAGTGGATCCAGCTAAGATTAAGGCTGTTCTTCAATGGCAGAGACCGAGGACTGTGACAGAGATCAGAAGTTTTCTGGGTCTTGCTAGATATTACCGGAGATTCATTCAAGATTTTGCTCAGATTGCCCCACCGATGACTAGACTGACTCATAAAGATGTACATTTTATCTGGTCAGATCAATGTGAGTAGAGTTTTAATGAGTTGAAAAGGCTTCTCACCTCTTCTCCAATGTTGGTGTTACCTTCTGGCTCGGGTGGATTCATGGTTTGCACGGATGCTTCTCGAGTAGGTCTGGGTGCAGTGCTTATGCAGCAGGGTAAAGTCATAGCTTATGCATCTCGACAATTAAAACAGTATGAAGAGAATTATCTGACTCATGATTTAGAGCTTGCAGTAATGATCTTTGCACTGAAAATCTGGAGACACTATTTGTATGGCGAGAAATTTAAGATCTTTACCGATCATCAAAGCTTACAGGATGTGTTTTCTCAAAAGGATTTGAATCTCCGACAGCGCAGATGGATGGAATATATGAAAGATTATGACTTCACTCTTTCCTATCAGCCAGGTAAAATGAATGTTGTGGTTGATGCTCTGAGCAGGAAGGTGAAAATTAGTCATTTGCTGGTTCATGAATGGAAGTTATGGGAATAGTTTCCTAGTGAGACATTCAGCATGGACATTCCTTCTGATCCAATCGTAGCTGTGTATACTAGTCTCGTGATGACTCCAACTATTTATCAATAGATTAAGGAAGCTCAGTAGGCAGATTCTGATTTGTCCCGCATTATAATGATGCACGATGTTGAATTTGATGATGATTTAGTAGTTAGCTTTCATGGCAGGCTATATGTTCCAACTGTTGATGAATTAAGGAATGCTATTCTGCATGAAGCCCATGGATCCCATTTTGCTATTCATCCCGGCACTACCAAGATGTATCAAAATCTGAAAAGGTAGTTCTGGTGGCGAGGAATGAAAAAGGATGTAGCTGAATTTGTTGCTAAATGCTTGACATGCCAACAAGTAAAAGCCGAGCATCAAAAGCCTGGTGGATTGCTTCAGTCTTTAGAAATTCTGATGTGGAAATGGGATCACGTCACGACAGACTTTGTTGTGGGTTTACCTCAGACTTCAAAAGGCCGGGGCCGCGAGGCCCCGCACTTTTGGCCGTCCATTTTGGGTTTGTCCAAAATGGCTGCCAAAAGTGCTATCCTGTGTCTTCGGATGAAACCGCCATTGGGGCATCGCCAGTGACGATCCGCGGGCCGGATGGCTGGTCCGTGAAGTGGAAGCACAGGCGAGTGGCATGGGTTGAC
The DNA here is from genome assembly GCA_024336825.1 of Amorphophallus titanum. Taxonomy (NCBI): domain Eukaryota; kingdom Viridiplantae; phylum Streptophyta; class Magnoliopsida; order Alismatales; family Araceae; genus Amorphophallus; species Amorphophallus titanum. The sequence goes on from JANBPO010002596.1 coordinate 10,383,726, forward strand.
GGAGCGCTGGCGGTTGCTCATGATCGGATCGATCTAATTTCGCCCGGGCTAGCGACTCGAGGCAGTTGCCGTAACAGCGAGCGAGCCACATCGGCTTCGCTGGCGCATCAGCCACGCCAGGCTAAGTACCCCTGTCATCAGGAGCACCCATGTGGACGGTTCCGGAGCTACGGCAATGCTGGTGGCATCGAGGGTGACATTGTCAAAGGCGGGTCCGGAACCGGGTCCTGATGTGGGCAGCGAGGCCAGCTGAATCTCGAGATTCTCACCGACGATGGAGCCGGAACTCGGCGTCTGAAAAGTCAGACTGAAATCCTCAAACGTGGCATCGGGGACTGTCCCGTTGGGTACGGTGTCGGTGGCAAAGGCAATACCGTTCGCCAGTAGACTGAAAGAGACATTGCCAGGAGAATGGTTGGAAACAGAATCACTTCCGCCCACATTTCCGACCGCAACCGTCAGGGTATAGGAGGTATTGGGCTCAATAATTCCCAGAGAGGCGGCGGAGGTGATGGTATTGGTTTTCCCAGCAACATCGTTAAACATGAAGGCGTAGTTGTTTCCCGAGGCGGCCCCTTCCGCCTTGAAGCTCTGGCTAATAGGCGCAGTTCCATAAAGGTTGCCGCTCTGGGAATTGAACACCCAGCCGGGGATGGGAGCGCCGTCGCCTCCGGTCGGGGTCGTTGGGTTCTCAAACGAGGCGTTCGGAATGCTGATCGGAGTGGCCAGGGCTATTGTAAGACTGGCGGCGAAGAGAAGGGCGGTGCTGAGTGATGGGACGAAGGCGCGGCTCTTTTTGCGGAAGACCATTGGTAGTGAAGGAGGTGAAGGGTTGATCGATGGGGTGGGTTTTCATGGTTGACTTGGGATGGCGATCAACGCCGCGTAAGAAGATGTTTGGAAGCCGTTTCGCTTTTGTGAGGAGTTTCAGAAACAGCGGGACTACGCATCTGGAGAGACTTCCGCTCATCGCGTAGTCCGAGTTGATAGCTGTACGAAGTAGAGGCACGCAAAGCCTCCGGTGCTATGTCAGAAGCTGTGCGATGCTGGGCGACCGCAAATAGCACCGTATACAGCGTGAGAAGTCGGGCCGCATTTTCGGCTCGGTACCCGGAGAAATGGCGAGCGGAAGGGAATTCGTTGTCAGCCGTGGCTCCTGAGCGGGCGGCCCATTCACCCGCCGCACGCATTTCGAGGTGAATGGCGCGGGCGAGGACACCCAAAAGAAGGTTTTCCGATAAACCCGGAACTTCGATGGTAAGCATCTTGCCTTTGGATCGACGGGCCTGCGCAGGATGAACAGACGGCCAGAGACCGGAAGGGATGGGTGGAAGCGTTGGGTCCATGAAATCAGCGCGGCCGTTGAATCGGTTGAGGCAGAGTCGGCACTTTCTGCGACGAAGTTTTCTTTGGGCTACCCCGTGCACATTTTTATGTTTTGAGGGGAGAAGTCCGTGCAGGTTTTCCCAACCCCGTGCAGGTTTCTGTTTTGGACCCGGTGCGTTGACGCTGGCTTGGAGGTGCTTAGACTTGAAGGCACAAGCGTCGACCTTTGTCGTGCATGTGCGTCGAGCATCACCTGCCAAGCTTCCTTCGCGGTCAAGCAACGGAGCAAGACCTTTTTTCAGGCATCTGCCATTATTCGGAACAACGTTTCATTCCTCATTTCATAAGAATCCTTGATTCTGATTAACTTCATTTTTTGTTCTTTTTCCTTCGGAAGCTACCGATGTTGGAACCGGTGTAGGAGATGCTCCCGCCAATCAGGCTGTTGGACTTCCTCTACGGTCAAGACTTCATCTTCTTCTCCCTTTACTGATATTTCTATCATGCTGGGGACTTGTCGTCTGTTGATGACAGTTATATTCAGGCTATGATCTGGCGAAATTGCCAAGGAACTAGCCAGCTTTGCAAGGGCGTCTGCCTAAGCATTTTGTCCTCGATTAACATGCTTCATTTGGATGAGGTAAAATTTTGCCATCAGGCACAGCACCAATTGGTGATAGGGAAGGAGCTCCAGTTTTCAGACATCAAATTCTCCTTCAACTTGCTTCACGACTAGCATGGAGTCCCCAAACACTTCGAGCATCTAGATTCCCATGGAGAGAGCGATTTGCAACCCGATAATTAAGGCCCCATACTCAGCCTCGTTATTTGTACAGGGCTTATTTATTGAGCAAGAGGCATATATGACCTCCCCCTCGGGGGACTTCATGACTATGCCTGCACCAGCTCTGACCCTAGTTGCTCTGGTTGCTGGAGTGTCAATTCTAGAGGCACCATCAAAGTACAATGGCCAGAGGGTGTGTTGCACTTGGTCGGCTTCCAGGGTCACATCTTCAGGGAGTTCCGCCTCCAGTGGGGAGTCTTCAGGCACTGGGTGCGCGATGAAGAAATTCGCGATAGCCTAGTCTTTGACAGCTTTCTATGGCACGTAGGAGATATCAAACTCCATAAGAATTACTGTCCATTTGCCTAAGCGGCCTTTGAGTCCTGGTTGGGATAGGACATATTTCAGCAGATCTACTTTGGATATCAGCTTGATCTCATGCGATAACATGTAGTGTCAGAGCTTCTTAGCTGTGAAAACTAGAGCTAAGCAGATCTTCTCAATGTAGGTGTATTTTTCTTCAATCCTTACCAACCTTCGGTTGAGATAGTAGAGGGCCTGTTCTTTTCCTTCTTCATTATTTTGCACCAACATTGCCCCCAGAGAATAGTTTATAGTTGCTATGAATAGAATTAGTAGTCACCCTTTCACTGGTGCACCAAGTATTGGAGGAGTTATCAGATAATCTTTCAGCTTGTCAAAAGTCATTTGGCATTCTTCATCCCAATAAAAGGGATCATCCTTCATCATCAACTTGTGAAAGGGGTGACACCACCTTGACAGGTTGGATATGAACCGTCGGATGTAGGCGAGCCGGCCTTGGAGGGACCGAAGCTCAGAGAGGTTCCTTGGTGGAGGCAGCTCTTGAATTGCCTTGATCTTTGCAGGGTCAATTTCAATTCCCCGATGCCTGACAATAAAACCCAGGAATTTCCCACTGGATACCTCAAAGGCACACTTTAGTGGGTTCATCTTTGGCTCATATTGCCTGAGCCGCTGAAATATAATTCAAAGATCTTGTAGATAATCTTCCTTCTTTCTTGTCTTGACAACCAGGTCATCTATGTAGCACTCGACCTTGTGGTAGAGCAGCTCATCAAATATTTTGGTCATCGCCTACTGATAAGTTGCGCCGACGTTCTTTAGTCTGAACGACATCCTCCTGTAGGGATAAATGCCTTTGGGAGTTTGGAAAGCAGTATGGACCCGGTCATGCTCCACGATCCATATTTGGTTGTAGCCAAAGGACCCATCCATAAATGATAGGGCTTCATGGCCAGTTGTGGCAGCAATCATGACCTCCGTTATTGGTACCAAAAAGTCATCTTTAGGACAAGCTTTATTCAGATCTTAGAAGTCTACACATATCCAGATCTGCCCATTCTTCTTCTTCATGGGCACAATATTAGCCAGCCACGTAGTGTATTGATTTTCTTTGACAAAACCCACGTCAATGAGCTTGTTCACTTCTTTGCATATTTACGTTATGAGCTCTGTCCTCATGCGCCGTTGCGGCTATTTCACTGCCTCGGCTTCGGGGCTTATTGCTAGCTCATGTTGGGAGACTGCTGGGCTTAGTCCTGGCATTTCCTTGTAGGTCCAGGTGAAGCAATCCCGGTATTCTTGTAGCAGCTAAACATACAGCTTCTGTTCTTCAGCAGACAACTGGGCACTAAGGAAGGTCGGCCTAGGGTCATCCTTATTTCTCAGGTTGACTTCTATCAGCTCATTGACTGTAGCTTTGTCACCATCTTCTATCTCCGGGAGCGCTGGTTGAAGGTCGACAAAGTCTGGGATATCATCTTCAAGGTCAAGGACCTCGATCTCTTCATTTGATTTCATTTGGGCTTCAATAGGGATCTCTGCCCTGGCCAGCAGCGGTTGTGTGGATTGTTCTATCGACAAATCCACCGCCGTTGTAGTTTCGAGGGGTGAGTTGACAGCTTCATCCCCCACAGATAGGCTCGTAGCCGAGGAAGACTGGTGGTTGTTTATTATTGAGCCGGAGCGGCATTGCAGGTTTACAATAGAAGGGGAGAAGGTCTAGCCTTCTTGAATCGCCGTGTCCTCGGTGGAGGTAGCTTTTTCTTTTTTAGCAGCGTACATCTCTTGACCAGTTTCGACAGAAGCATCCTCGATTGGTACGAGAGGTGCTGAGATCATCATTAGTGAAGGTCTACAGGAGGGGGATGTCCCTGTTTCTTCAACATCTTTGGCTTTGCTACTGCTAGCCGTGTCAAATCTGGCTTGAAGGGTCGCTTCTTCAGGGTAGACTTGCTCCCAACATCGGCAAGGAGTCATGACCTCTGCATCTGAGTCTCTTAGTCAAGTCGGTTCCATGTGTTCAGCTTCTACCAGGTATTCATCGAAAGTTGCCCCCGGTGAGCTATCTTCAATTGGGTAGAAAGCAGAGATGATGTCCACTTCATAGCACCCACTATAATAGTATTCTTCAAGGGTGAAGCCTAACCCTGGATGCTGAGAGATAGGTCTAAGTTCTTTATCCAGACTTGTGGGATACCACATCTTCTGGAATGCTTCCTTTTCTTTGCGCGGTTGGATAGAAGGGATGTGTGGCTTCTGGAACATCTTGGCCATCCGATTTGTTGTGAACGCCAGACCCTGGACGGGAACTGACGGGTTCTCTATGTCTTCAGGCAGATGACAATTAGTGTCTTCCCAGATAGGATGCTCTTCAGTTATGTAAAACAAGCTACTGGGGCCATCTATCTGCGCCACCTCCCATGCTTTGAAAGGTTCAACAGTGACATTATCAAGGCCAAGAACTGGCTTGGTGAGGCCTTCTGGGATTCCAATGCGGTCGTGCTGTTGATCGACCTTGACTTCATCAGCTCCAGGGTATATGGCGGGAGGTACTATCCTGCCTATGTCTCTAGTAACGGTGATGTGAGAGACCGTCTTAGGTTTGACATATCCACGCGGCGGTGGTGGAAACCAGTCGTTGCTGGAGGTGCTTTTTGATTCCCCGGTAGGGGTCTTGGCTTCAGAGGTCTTTGGTGACCGTTCGGCATATAGATGAGTGTCTGTCAGGTGACACTCAAACACTTCGAATGGGTAGAGGTCAGCAAATATCCTCTCCTCCTTCCCTTCAAGGCTGTATTTGATACACTGGTGGAGCTTGGAGGGCACCACCATGTTCTCATGTAGCCATGGATGGCCAAGCAGTGCTTTATATGAGGTGCAGGAGTTAATGACATGAAACTGCACCCTTGTGGTGAAATCTGTCAGAATGAGTGTGAATTCTACTACTGCTAGTGATACTTCACACTTTTGGTTGAAGCCGACGATACGCATATCTCTGACTTTTTCAATGTGCATGTTGAAGTAGTGCCTCTGATATATTCTGTATGGCAAGATGTTGACAGCTGCACCAAGATCGACCAAGATTCTATTCAGCTCCCGTCCATTCAGGTGTCCCTTCATGTATAGTGGCCTATTGTGGCAGGTAGTAAGGAGTAGCATGTCATCTTGAGTGAAGGTCATGCTGGCCTCTGGTAGTGCTTCAGCCAAGCATGTCTCATATTGAGCAGGCATCTATAGAGTAGTGATGATTGCCTGTTGGGTCTCTTCACTCAGAGAAAGGATCTCCTAGATTGTGAACCTTGCCGGGAGCTTCTTGAGTAGTTTCACTATCCTGCTTCCAGCTCAGACATTTGACAGCTTCATTTTCTCTGCCCATCTAGGAAAATTGATCCATATATATATATATAATCTTTAAATAGTAAAAATGCCGTGGAAGTGAGTTTTTTTTTTACATGCACTCATCAGAATCAAGTAATTTGATTGTCCCTTTTTATTTCCCTGGTTAAGTTGAACACTTTTGATTGTTTATTATATTCAGAAAATAGCACTAGTGTAGGCCGATGCTGCCTACCTTAGCCCTGCCAGATTTTACTCATGTAGAGTGTGATGCTTCTTCAGTGGGAATGGGTGCAGTGTTAATTCAACAACACCACCCCATTGCTTATATCAGCAAAGCCTTCTCCTCCACTCAGTGGGCACCATCCACATATGACAGGGAACTCACTGCTATAATTTTTGTAGTGCAAAAGTGGAAACACTATCTTCTGGGTACCACATTTATTATTAAAATAGATCATCAAAGTTTTCGACACCTTCTTCAGCAGAACATTACTACACCTCAGTAACAAAAATGGTTAGTTAAGTTGAGGGGGTTTAATTTTACACTGGAATATAAACAGGGTGAGATGAACATTGTTACAGATGCTTTGTCTAGGCAGGCAGATGTTTACATGACTTGTGGAGTGCAGGTGGTCATTCCTAATTGGTTGGATAGACTCAAAGCATCTTATAACTCTGATGTTGTAATGAAACAAATACTGCAGGATTGGGAGCTTGGAAAATTAGACAACCAGCTGTATTCATACAAAGGGGGATTACTCTACTACAAGAGTAAAATTCTTCTGCACTCTAATCATTCCTATATTCCACGAATTATGCAAACATATCATTTGTCTCCGATTGGTGGTCATGGGGGCTTTCACAATACATTACACAATATCAAGCAGGCTTTTGTTTGGAAGAACATGACCAAAGATATTAAGTAGCTTATCCGTGAGTGTGTTATTTGTCAATCCTGCAAGTGTTCTACTCAGCCACCATCTGACCTATTGCAGCCATTATGTATTCCCACAGCCATCTGGACTTCCATCTCTATGGATTTTATTGAGGGATTACCAAAGTCCTATGGATGGACATCTATTTTTGTGATGGTGAACAGACTCTCAAAGCATTGACATTTTATGCCCTTGAAACACCCGTTAACAGCGCAGACAGTGGCCCAGATATTTACAAGAGAAATAGTTCGTTTACATGCCCTTCCTACTAGCATTATTTCTGATCGAGACCCGATCTTTTACAGTGACTTTTGGCAGCAAGTTTTCACATTGCAGGGTGTGGCTTTAAACATGAGCACAACCTACCATCCACAAACGGATGGGCTGTCAGAGGTGGTGAACCGGTGTTTGGAGTCCTTTCTGCCCTGCTTCTGTTTGCCAACAACCTCACCTATGGTCTGATTGGCTGTGTTGGGCGGAATTCTATTATAACACTACATATCATTCAGCTGCAAAGATGACTTCGTTTGAGGCTGTGTATGGAAGACCACCGCCCACTATGCTTACTTACATACCCGGATTGGCCGCCAATTCACAAGTTGAAACACAACTGTGTTCCAACACTGTTGTACTATAGGAGCTTAAGCATAATCTTGAAAGGGCCCAACGGTTAAAAAATGCTAACATGCATCGTGTGGATGTGGAGTATCAGGTAGGAGATTGGGTTTTCCTCAAACTTCAACCTTATCGGCTCTATTTCTGAGAGGGGACAGAATCGACTCCAACGTTGCAAGAAGCTCTTGTCTTCATCTTCCCCCTCCCCGCTTGGCCGGCTGAAGGCCCCTCCCTGCGTGGAGGTAGGGTCACAGCACGATGGCGAGCGTCGGCGGTTTCCGTGGCAGTCACGGCACAGAATGGATGCTCGCCGCCACCATCGAACGTCTCGCCGCCACGGGCAAGCCGTACGTCGTCGAGAACGTCGCCGGCGCCGACATGCCAGGGGCACTCACCTTGTGCGGGTCGGAGTTCAACCTCGTCGACGGGCCGTACACGCTGCGCCGCCATCGACAGTTCGTGTCCAACGTCTTCATGATGTGCCCGGGCGGCTGCCGGTGCGCCGGCCGGCGGATCATCGGGGTCTACGGCGACCTGTCCAAGAACGACCGCAAGGCGACGAGCCGCACCCGTGCCGACGGGCGCCCGCACGGCGACATGCGGGCAGGGATCGGCCGCGCCCGCCGCATCCTCGGCTGCCCCTGGATGGATGCCCACGAGCTGACCCAGGCCATCCCGCCGGCGTACACGGAGTTCATCGGCGAGCAGTTGATGGCCCATCTGGCGGTGGCCGCATGAGCGTCGACTGGTCCGCCTACCGGAAATGCCGTGTCTGCCCCGCGGCGCTCGGCGAACCCTGCTTCTACATCAAGGGCGTATGGGTGGGTGGCCGGCTGCTGACACGGGAGGTGCCAGCTGACAAGCCGCACGCCGGCCGGGAGCTTCGGAGCGTGCGTCGTGAACGTTGACGCGCCGATGACGTACCGGGCTATCTGGCCCATCGAAGACGACTCGACAACCCGCAACGAGATGCTGGCGGCGGCGAAGACGATGCTCGAGGCGATGGCCGCCCGGGACGGGGCGAAGCTGGTCGGCGATCCGGAGTGGACGTTCACCGACACCGCCCTGCTCTGTGATGTGCCCGCGGTCGAGGCCGACCCGACCCCGGATCCTGAGCCGGACCCGGACCCGATCACCGACATCGACGCGGACGTGTTGCGGTACAACGCGCTGGGCTGGTCGAACCGGCAGATCGCCTCAGTCCTGGGGGTGGATCCGAAGACGGTCGGGAAGTGCCTGCGGGTCTACGGGAAGCGGTCGCCGATCCCGCCGCGCGTGAGGCGCCGTACACAGCTTGTGGACGCTCCTGTGGGTGACCGATGACCGAGTGGATGGAGAAGTCCGCGTGCCGGGGTGAGGACGTCGATCCGGAGTGGTGGGCGGACCGTCCCGGCCTCGCCGTGCACATCTGCCGCTGCCATTGCCCGGTCCGGTACCGGTGTGATGCGTGGGCTGCGGGGCAGATGTGGCGCGGCCTGGTCGTCGGTGGGTGGCTGCGGACGGACGGTTCGGGCCGGTCGGATGTGCAGCCGATAGAGAGGGTTGATGGCTGCCCGACCTGCCGGCCGAACAGTGCCCCGCCGCCGCCGACCCGCCGCGGGTTCGAAGAGCTGGCGAAGGTCACCTGCCGTCGTTGCGGGCGTGAGGTGGCGGGGTTCCCGAACGGGTCGCCGATGACTCACAACTCGTCGCCGGGGGTGAAGTGCGGGTGAAGAGCTGGCGGTGTGTGTGCGGTCAGGGAGGGCCACTACCCGCTCATGTCGATGCGTTGGAAGAGGGCTACAGACGGCTGATGGAACACGTCGAAAAAGCGCATCGGAAAGGGGTGTGATGAACGCGAAAGCCGTTGCGACACAAGGCATTGACGCGCGATTCGCGCCCGCGTTCGTGGGAGAATTTGACGCGGGACCGGTCGGTTGCAGCGACCGGTCCCGCCGCAGAACTCCGTGCCTCTCACAGCCGAGGAGTCCCGCTCGTGCCCGAGCATAACCGGGCGCGCCAAATCCCCAATATAACAACGGATATTGTAGAGTTCGAAAAGAGTATCTTTGACAGTTAATCAAAGGTATTCGGACTTTACACCAATGTAAATAAACATCGACTACAGTCGATAGGGAAGTGTCCCGTACTCGAACCCAAATCGTCTGATAAACGTAAATTCGCGGGAACAATAATGCACATGCTACTTAAATAGCCACAAATGTGCATTTTATCCAAAAATAAGATTTTTTTCCATGTTAAGCAGTGCCTTATGAGTTTGATGATGGAAAAATGAAACAAAGTTAATGCTTGCTTTATATTTTGATGCATCAGTTTAGAACACCATATGTAACTATTGATAATCTTGTAATTTAGAAAAGACACATTGTATGTACATTATCTTATATTAAATTTAATTTTACGAGGAAAGTGATATTAATTTCATGTAAGATTGAAAATTCTGAGCAATGCCAGTAGATTGTTGTAGAGAGTGGGAACATTTGTTTAAGGAAAATAAACAGTCACAGGAAAATTTTCCTTCATTCAATTAATGGAAAAGTTTGAAAGATTACAAGAAAATGTTTTCATTGTTGTCTTGGAGGTGTACTACAGTGTTGCAAGAGGCATTAGGTAATGGACATGAGAAAAGTGGTTTTTGAATGAATATCATAAGGGACATTCACATGGGAGATACGATTGTGGGGAATTGTGTGTGACGCTGGGAATAGTCCACTGCTGTTGGTCTACCTTGTGGCCTGTAGGATGCTATCAAGATAGGCAAATATGTATGGCTGAGGATGTTGCAATGTGAAAAATATCTGGAGTGGTTCAATGATTGGACTGTAGGATGCCAACGTGGCTCAGGAAATTATACACAGTGACTATAAATCACATGAAGATGTATGGCTTAGAATGGCTGATTGTGAAAAATCTCCAGAGGACAGCCAGACTACTGATGGGACCCTGAGAGGTGTAACTGCTGAGATTATCAGGGATTGCTTAGGCATTGCGTGAGATTCCAATAATTAAGATACCATCCATACCGGATGGACGAAGAGGGTGAAAAGAAGGAAAATAGTGATGAAGTTGCTGAAGGCAGAAGGTGCCATACCATCTAGATGCCCCTTGATGGAAATTTTTAGATCTATAAATGAGAATCGTAGACCCCGAGGCCTACAGCTAAGGCTTCTTAGGAAGACTACCTTGCATCTTTTATCTATTGGCATATTTCCACTTGTTTGACCTTAATCCAATGAAATATGCTCCTATATGCTTAAAACATCTTGTTTGCAGTTTGCATCTAATCCACTAAATATGCTCATGTATGCTTGAAGCATCCTTCTGTAGACTATATATAAATCAAGGGAGTTGAATGACAGAAGGGAGGGGTAGATGAGATGAAGGAAGAAAGAAAGAAAAAATGAAACAAGGTTAGAAGTATTGGAAAAAGAAACCACTTTCATATGCATGAGCAGAGGTGCGAAAGAACAAAAAAGAGAACCAATTCAGTGGCATTTGAAATAGAACTCCATAGGATGTTCTAAGTTGGCATCTCTTCTGGTATGAAGGGGGAAAATAATATGGACCGATTTCTCACATGGATTTCCATTTTTATTAATTTTATTTTCATGGAAGCTGCTCTACACAAGGAAGCAAGTGCTGCATGCTCTTGTGATCTCAAGGAGTGGCAAACTCAATAACAAAATGCCAAAAGTTTAATATTTGTTTCAAGACGGGGATTGTTAAGCAATTTAGACTTAAAGGCATGCTTTGTGGTGGATTTCGCTCGTGGACTGGCAAATGTCGGTTTCGAGCTGGTCTCCACAGGCGGCACCGCCAAGGCACTGCGCGAGGCCGGCCTCACAGTGACAGACGTCGCTCAGATCACTGGTTTTCCGGCGATTCTCCACGACCGCGTCAAGACGCTCCACCCGAAGATCATGGGTGGCATCCTGGCCGCGGTTAGCGATGCGTCCGACCAGACGGAGATGAAGCGCTACAAGATCGAACCGTTCGATCTTGTAGTGGTCAACCTCTACCCGTTCGAATCGAACCCCTCAATCGAGCTCATCGACATCGGAGGCCCAACCATGATCCGAGCCGCGGCCAAAAACCACGACTCGGTCGGGGTGGTCATCAATCCCAGCCAGTACGAGCTGGTGCAGTACGAGATCGAAACCTGGGGCGCGTTGTCCGACGAAACCCGCCGAGCACTCGCTGCCGAGGTATTCGCTCTCACTGCCAGCTACGACCTCCGGATCGCAGACTGGCTGAGCGATGGCAAGTACAAGGGCTTCATCGGCCAGCAGGTCGAGACGCTCAAGTATGGTGAGAATGCCTGGCAGGCCCCGGCATTCGTCTACGCGCCCTACGGCCAGACAAACGCCAACCCGCTCTGGCACGGCAAAGTCATCGACGGCGGAAATCGAAGCCTGGTGGGAGTCATCGACGAGCGACGCGCGCTTCAGGTGCTGACGCATGCCCTGGCTGGTTTCCACAAGAACTTCCAGGAGACGCCGCAGTTCATCGCCGTCGCCGTCAAGCACGGCAACGCCTGTGGTGCAGCCATTGGCCGAACCGCCAAGGCTGCCATCCGCAAAATGATCGACGGCGATCCAGAGTCAATCTTCGGCGGCGTCATCATGACAACCTTCCCCATTACGAAGGAAGTCGCCCAAGAGATGAAGCGCTCACGTATCCCAGGCCAAAAGCCGCTCTACGATGCGATCATCGCCCCTGGTTTCGATCCTGAAGCACAAGAGATCCTGCACCGAGCTGGAGGCCGTGGCCGCCTGGTCACCCTCCCACTCCTGCTGGAGCTCCACGCAACTGATCTCGACCAGGCCGAACTCTGGAAACCACTCGGTGGCGGCTACTTCGGTGTCGAGCCCGGCTTTACTCAAGTGCTGGACCTACGTCGATCCGTCGTTCACGGCGCCAAGCCCACCCGACGGCAGCAGAAGGATCTGGTGCTCGCCTGGGCGATCATGGCACCCGCGAACAGCAATAGCATCGCTATCGTCAAGAACGGTCAGCTGCTCGCACTGGGGACGGGACAACAGAGTCGGATTGGCTGCGCCGAGCTAGCTCGCGACAAAGCCCGCAAGGCTGGTCACGACCTGTTCGGTGCCGTCATGTGCGGCGACAGCTTCAACCCGTTCAATGACGTCGTGCGTCTGGCCGGGCGGCTGGGCATCGCCGTGGTCTTCGCCAGTGCTCGACCCAAGCCAACTGCTCGGTTCATCGATGATCCCGACCAAGCCAGCATCCAAGCGGCCGAGGGATTCGACATCACCCTGCTCCTCCAGCCGGATGCCGAGGTCCGCGCTTTCGCCGGTCACGGGCTGTAGTCGTTCGCACGCGAAGCTCCACAAGGGCTGTACTATCATGAAGGTCCAGCCACCGCTCACGCGGTGTCGCCCGAGGAGGCAGGTTTCGGTGCCCTGCGCATCATTCCTGCTTCCTCGGAGGACTTCACGTCATTATTTTCTCTAGGTGCTATACTAATCCCTAGACATGCCCAAAAACATATGAAAAGGTATGCAGCAAATAGCAGAAAATAAAATAAAGGATCAGATCATATACCTCATATCTATGCCGATGTCGCTCATCAACATATTTGACATTTCCATACCTAACAAGTAACAACAGATAATACAACAAAAACCATCTAATTAAATAGGTCAAGGTAAGACACATTTTGGAAGTAACACAAATTTAAAGAAAAAAGTTGATTTAAGGGGATCTTGTCCTCACAACTTAGCAGATTTGCAATCAGAATCCTGAAAATATGTCCTCCTTGATCCAAGACGCATGGTACCCCCCATGTGAGTTTTTGAGCCCTGCAAGTATAAGCCAACTAGTGAGGCAAAAGAACAATTGTAAAAAAAAAAAGAGAATAGAATAAATAAATAACTTTGGGGACCAATAAAGAACCTCTGGCATATAAATAACGCAGGGATTCTTGGTGGCTGGGTCAAATTCTGTGCTGTTTGCATCTTGCAGATTAAGAATGGATCGTGCATATTCAATAACAGCTATTTGCATGCCTAGACAAATACCAAGGAATGGAACATTATTTTCTCGGGCATATTTTGCTGCTAGAATTTTCCCTTGCACACCTCGGTCTCCAAATCCCCCTGGAACTAGAACACCATCTGCACCCTGAGCTGAAAAACTGTTTAGACTGACATAAAAGAAACAATATACAAGACAAACGATGTCAACAAGAAATTAATGGCATATTTTGCACAGAAAATTGTCTCACCCTCAGCAGGTTCCATGCAGCTTCATATGCATCAGGTGACTGAAAGCAAACAATATCCGAACACACTTTAGTTCATATTTACATGGCAAATAGAAAATAAGAGCCAGATGTGGCTATTGGAAAAACCTCAGTTGCAGTTGTATCCTCAAGATCAGAAGATAGAACCCACTCCAAAATGAGTTTGTGACGGCAAGCTACTGAAGCATGCAGAAGAGCCTACAAAGTGGAACATGACTTCGTTAGTATCTTGAACAAGTGAATTTCACAAATTTTTTCCACAACTATGCTATATGATATTATATGTGAGAATCTGGAAAGTTTGAATTCAGGTACTCTGACATTTGAATATTAGCATATATCAAGTGGCACAGTAATATTTAGGGGTGTCAACGGATCAGATTCAGATTCGGATCTTTAATGATCTGAATCCAAATCCGAAAATAAAAGATCCGAATCCGACTCAAATCCGAAAATAGAACTGAGATCGAAACCAGATCTAGATCTGAAATGTGGATGGGTTAAGAGAAAATATGGTTGAGATCTGGTGAAGAGACAGAGAGAGATTCGAATTTCAAACAACCTTTCAAAGGCATGCCTCGTGAAGAGAGAGGAGAGGGGAGAAAAAAGGAAAAAGAGAGGAGAGAGGAGAGAATAAACCCAAATCTCAAGGTGATGTGATCTCGTGATGGGGGGAGAGAGAGAGGTGAAGAGGAGAGAGAGAAACACGTCTCAATGTGGAGAGAGAGTAGAGAAAGTGAAAGAGGGGAGGAGAGAGAAAAGAGAGCACCGCCCTCCTTCCACGTTTTTCTGATTTCCTTCTCCCCTTGCCACCGTACCACCCCCACCCTTCTTTCTTCTTATACTACTTTGTTTTCCTCCTTTGAAAGCAACTATTCACTCCTCGAACCACGACGGCAAAATCCATGCACGTTGACGGAGCACAAGAGGCCGGAGGGATCCCTAACGGCGTCGGCGTCCCCCTCGGACACGGCACGTTGGAGGAGTGCCCCCGCATCACAAGAAGATAAGATCGAAGAGACCTAACGGGACTCTCCACTCCCTAGCGGTCTAGCAAAGGAGCGCCAACACCCCCTAACAGTCGCATGATAGACCTCTAGCCTATCAGACGTGGCAAAAGAGATAAAGGCCAGATAAATCTTCGATTAAATCCACAACAAAATCTTCATCAGCCCTTATCTAGGCCCAATAAGCTAAAATGACGAGAAAAAGAGGAGCTTAGGCTCAACTAGGGAGAGAACCCATAAATAAGCCCAAAAGAAAGGACAAAAATGACCCAATAATCGGCGAATAACTCGAGACATCATAAAAATAGATAAGAAAATGACCCAACTCATTGGTCATAAAACTGTTGTCAACACCTGTGTAGCCAAGGCTCTAGGGTGGTTCGATTGATCGGTTCCCCAGATCAGTCGATCGATTGGTCTTGTATGTCGACTGACGTGTGA
The DNA here is from genome assembly GCA_024336825.1 of Amorphophallus titanum. NCBI lineage: Eukaryota > Viridiplantae > Streptophyta > Magnoliopsida > Alismatales > Araceae > Amorphophallus > Amorphophallus titanum. The sequence continues at coordinate 10,398,762 of JANBPO010002596.1, forward strand.
TAGGTCGACTGACCCACTGTAAAAAAGGCTACTTGGGCTAGGAAATCCCTATTTTGACTTCAAAATGTAAAAATTAATATTATACACATGGAAACTGATAAAAATTGGGCCAATTCAACTTCGTGAGGGTGGTGGTCGCTTGAGAATGGATTTTCGTAACACAAGGTTTCATAGATTCTTAACAATGGGTAGGGCCATATGGGTGGGATCATTTCCACACGGGTTCCATGCCCGTGGTGTGCTATACCCCCAAGAGTTTTGTGACCGTAGAGGGTTATATCTGTGTGAGTTCTATGACCTTGGTGTTTGGTCCTTGTGTGATTTTAATGGGCCAACATCTACTAGTTTCCATCATCTGGCCTTGGAAGGTTTCTTAGCACCTGATGGTGACATGCCATGGTTTACGGTGGTTCATGTGCATGCATAAGCATATTCTCAAGATTCCCGTAAGACCGCGGATGATAGTGTTATATAGTGGATTCCAACGAGATCACGGAAGATCGTGTTTTATTGTTACACTATCTTGAGGGCATTTTGTGTTAAGCCAGGCGAGGCCAGTCTACTGGCCTATCATGGACTGACCAGGTGAGACCACCTAGTTTGTACAATGTGTTGGGTGCATTAATAGGATCTAGAGGGGGATGAATAGATCTTTTCAATACAATGTCCAGTTAAAACTTCAATCTGATTACTAACAGAAAATTGAACAAAGGAACACAAAGTTCCCTAAACAAGATATGTCTTAACTGAACTGAACTCCTGCTCACAGGAAATAAAGACAGTGCTTAAAAGAAGGATGGCTCACACTGAGCCTGGTTCGAACACCTAGTGACAATGTGTTGCAAACACAACGCTGAGAACACTTGAACAAAAGAGACCAAGATAGCACGTGATAATTAGTAAGCCAACCTGTGAATGGGGATAGGAGATAAGGAGCAATCGCATAAATCACACCCCACTGCGCAAGGAATTTTTAAGGTGATTCAGTCTGCCAACCCGCTAACCTATGTCCACCCCTCACCAACCCAGATGAGGTTTTACTACGCTGCAAATGCAGCATAGGGACGAACCCCACACACACACACACACACGTTCCTATATGGAGCACACACGGGGACAAGCCCCACATGCTGATACACAGCTTACACGAGGAGCAAGCTCCTCACAAGGACAAAGTCCTCACGCTACAGAGCTGTAGCAATACATGGGGATGAACCCCAAAGGAGAAAACAAAGACAAAGAAATAAACATGTAGCAAGTGCAACAAACCATGGGGATAGACCCCCAATAAACACATGGCTGCCTGCCCAAGAGGGCCAATACAAATGGACTCGTGGCCACTTTTGAAGATAACCGGCTTATATGATTTGTTGTCGAATGCCACGGTTAGTCTATATTGGCCGTTCCAAATCCCTGGAACAAATGTGTTCGGTTAGAACAAATGTGTTCGGTCATGGACCGCGGGTCCCCCCTGAGTTGTTCCACGGGGATTGCATGTAAAGTCGTTTGGGTAGGCCTTAACATGAGAATGAATTGGCCGATGTTACTCAATAGCAGATTTTATTTAACATAACAATTTATCTTAATTGGTCACCGATGACCAATGCACGGAGGCAGCACACAATTTGCATAGCCCTCTGTGTGCTCTAGTAAGCCTGCCCATGGCTTTCGTAGGACCTTTGCCTAAATATACTCCAAGCAGCATTCAGGTATGTTCCGTACAGGAGTTTCATTGTACATAATATTCGTATATACTGTGTACATTGTACATGATATTCGTATATACTGTACAGGTAGCACCTCGTGAGTCGTGCTGGACTACAGGACATCTTTTTTTTTTTCGTTAAGACGATACTCCCGGAACCTTGGATATTAGTCACGAAAATGTGGAAGGCAGTGCAATGACATGGAAAAAACAAGTTTTTGCGTGCCCACGACGATTGCGCATTATTCAAAATGTCATGCATTAATACAACAGCCTTTGACTTGCCGAACATGCTAGATGCATACGATGCTTTATTGGATTAATGAAGATAATAGTTGTGCAGGAAAAACTCAGGATTGGTCTAATATCAATGTAGGTAATTCTTCTGCAATAATATGGGATCTACGTATCTTTAGATTGATCACCGATCTCTAAGAACGCGAGGTTTGTGTGCGATCACGAGGATGGAAGGCACACTTTGTCCATGATGCAAGAACCTATTTTTCCTTCGCCAATGGATCCTGTATCTTTCGTTTGGTGGAATGAGGGTTAGAGATTTTAAGGAAGAAGACATCAGTTTTTGTGTTATCTCAATACATTCCCTTATCCAGCCCCAACTAGTTATTGTATAAACCTACCATCTACCCATTAGTGGGGAAATGTCTCAATTCAAAAAGGAAAAGGCTCACCTGTGCAAGAATGAGGACACACCCTCGTGCGATTAGTCTAACTATGAAAATAATTATTCTTTGTGTGTGACGGTCACGTTCCTAGTTAGACCAAGAATAATAGGATGTGTGTCTCCTTTCTTACATATCAAGGTGTCATGGAGGGATCAAGGTGTCATGGAGGGATGCCACATTACCGCCCAAGGGTGTATGGGCCTTCATTTCAGATGGGCAGTCAAATCCTTCGCGCTTAAGGAACTATAATATCTGTGCACCTGAGATATCAAATTTTCTTTTCTCCACACCCGTCAAGGTAATACGCATCTACAAAATGAGAATATTCTCTATGGTTATTGCAAAAAGAAAATTATGTCTTTATCCATTGTTGGAATTATAGTCCGTATTGGTTAAATGAGTCGTGATTCATGTGCTTATGACCTTGGGCCTGCGTATCTTAATATTACGATTTTGTGGATTCAACATGGTATCAGAGCATGGTCTTGATCTAACTCTATATATTTCTTATCTCACCACCTCCACCCAATTAATCTCCACGGTCCATCTTGACCGTGAGGGGGAGTGTTGGAATTTGGGCACAGTCACCACCAGTGTTGGAATTTGGGCACAGTCACCACCTCCACCCAATTAATCTCCACGGTATCTTGACCGTGAGGGGGAGTGTTGAGGCCCAGGGCATCAATCCGTCGAAGCTCAAGCCCCACTACGCGGCCCTGTTCGCCCTGCTGCCGGGCATCATGGCCCCCATGCGGTTTCCGCAGTTCGCGATCGTCGCAAAGCCAGCCTAGGCGCTGTCGGCCCGCTCCCTGGGAGCCGAAGAAAGGCGGTACGGTTGGCCGAAAGGGTCTCGGTTCGGCTTGGCGGCGGCCCCCGAAGCGTGTGAAGACACCTCCCATGACCACCATCCACGACCTCGTCCTCGGCCCGGCGATCCCGGCCCGCGCCTGCGGCGACTGCGTCGCCTGCTGCGAGGTGCTCAACATCGACGAGCCGGACATGGTCAAGCCGGCCGACCAGATGTGCGCGCACTGCACCGGCAGCGGCTGCAGCATCTACGACAGCCGGCCGCAGGTGTGCCGCGACTGGGACTGCGTCTGGCGGCGCATCGACTCCATGCCGCCGGAGACGCGGCCCGACCGGCTGGGCGTGCTGTTCACGATCGACCGCCAGGCCGAGCCGCAGACGCCGTTCGACCGGCTATACTTCGTCGCCCGGGCGCTTAACGAGGGCGACGCCCTGAAGACGGGCCCGACCAAGGACGTGTGTATGATGCTGGCGCACGGGCCCCTGCCGATCTTCGCCGTCTGGCCCAGTGGGCGGCAGCTGATCTATCCGCGCGAGGAGCTGGCCGCGGCGATCCTCGACCCGGAGGGCGGCCATGCCCCGGCGTTGCTGGAGGAGGGCAGGGCCTTCATGGCCAGGTTCGAGCCGTTCGCGCGCCTGGCCGAAGAGGCCGTGCGCCAGGCTGCCCGGGGCTGACGCCGCCGCATGCGCCGCGCCGCCGCCCTCGCGGTCCTCGCCCTGCTGGCCCTGGCCGTCGCCCCCGCGCGGGCGGAGGACGTGGCCCTGACCTTCGACGACCTGCCGCAGCTGGCCCTGACCGACGACGCGGCCTACGCCAGGACGCTCACCGACCGCCTGCTGGCCGGCCTGAAGCGGCGACATCTGCCGGCGATCGGCTTCGTGGTCGGCTCGAAGCTGGACGACGGCGACGACCGCCCGGCGCGGGTGGCCCTGCTGGACGCCTGGCTGAAGGCCGGCCGGCCGCTCGGCAACCACACCTTCGACCACACCTCGCTGAACCGCACGCCGCTCTCCGATTACATCGCCGATGCGCAGAAGGACGACGACATCCTGCGCCCCCTGCTGGCCCGACACGGCCAGAAGCCGAGGTGGTTTCGTCACCCCTACCTGGAGACCGGGGCCACCGCCGAGGCGGTCGACGGCTTCGCCGCCTGGCTGAAGTCGCGCGGCTACCGCGTGGCCCCGGTGACGATCGAGAATTCCGACTGGATGTTCGCCTATCCCTATGACGAGGCGGTGATGAAGGGCGACCAGGCGACGGCGCGGCGCATCCGCCTGGAGTACGTCGACTACACCGCCAAGTGCGTGGTCTGGTACCGCGCGGCGGCCCTCGGGCTGCTGGGCCGCCGGCCGGCCCTGGTGTTCCTGCTGCACGCCAGCCGGCTGAACGCCGACACCATCGACGACCTGGCCCGGGTGTTCCGCCACAATGGCTTAAGGCCCGTCAGCCTGGAGCGGGCCATGCGCGATCCGGCCTACGCCTTCCCCGACCCGCCGGACACCCAGGGCGAGGAGTGGTTGAGCCGCTGGGCCCAGCGGCTGCACAAGCGCCTGCCGTTCAGCGTGTTCCCCGACGTGCCGCCCGACATCGTCGCGGGCGAGAAACGCCTGGACACGTTAATAAATTTAGGCAAAACTTACTAAAAATATTAGTATATTTGTCGTCCATGCCTGCTGTTAATGCCGATATCATTCGTCAATTGCAAAGGGAGATCTTGCCCTTGCAAGGATTCAAGCCGCCGACGGCGGGCAGGGCGGTCGATTTCCATTTGGGACCCATCGAGGCGGCTTTCCCGAACCAAAGATTTCCCACCGGCGCGGTGCATGAATTCATCAGCCGTACACCGCAGCAATCTGCCGCCGCCCATGGATTCCTCGGCGGATTGCTCGCCCCAATGATGAAGAATGGCGGTGCCTGTTTATGGATCACGGCCAAAGCGACAAACTTCCCGCCAGGCTTCTCGATCTATGGAGTATCGCCGGACAGGCTGCTTTTTCTCGATCTCCCAAAAGAGAAAGATCGCTGCTGGGCCATGGAGGAAGCACTGAAGTGTGAAGCCCTCACTGCCGTCGTGGGTGAGATCAGCGACATTGGTTTCACGGAAAGCCGCCGGCTGCAGTTAGCCGTCGAGCAAAGCCGCGTCACCGGCTTCCTGCTCCGCCACGCTCCACGCAATCCCGGGACCGTGGCCTCCGTGGCCCGCTGGGAGATATCCCCCTTACCCAGCACGCCGGAAGAGGGGCTGCCCGGCATCGGTTTCCCACGCTGGCAAACATCATTACTGAAAGTCCGCAACGGCAGACCCGGCATCTGGGTAGTGGAATGGTCGGCAGGCCGGTTCCAGTTCCCCGAAGAGGCAGCACAGGTTACCGCGACCCCTGCGTCCCTGCCTATCGTTCACCTGCAAGCCCCCGACCTCGCAGCCTCTGTGGAGATGCCGCAGGTCAGCAAACTGCAAACGCGCCGCGACGGACACAAACGCCTCACAGGATGACACCGAAAAGCTATGTCGCACTTTGGTTCCCGCATTTGAAAACTTGCTGGTTCCAGCTTCGGCGGCCTGTCCTCCGGGACAAACCATTTGTCCTCTCGATCTCCGACCATGGTCGCAAACTCGTCGCCGCGGCGGACGCAAAGGCAGAAGCCCAGGGCATCTTCCCCGGCGCTACTGTCGCCGATGCGCGCGCTATCATTCCCGGGATCGAAGTACTCGACGACATCCCCGATCTCAGCGACAAACTGTTGAAGGCACTCGCCGAATGGTGCATCCGGTTCACTCCTATCGCCGCGGTTGATGCCCCCGATGGCCTGCTCCTGGACACCACCGGCTGCTCGCATCTCTGGGGCGGCGACCAACCCTACCTGCAAGCCATCCTCACCCGCTTGCAGGCGAGAGGCTACGATGTCCGTGGCGCGATGGCTAATACTATCGGCGCAGCATGGGCGCTGGCGAGATTCGGCCGCCAGACCGTGATCCCCGACCCGGCTCACCAGCGCGATGAACTCTTACGTCTTCCCCCCGCCGCACTCCGCCTCGAGACGGCAACTCTCGACAAACTCCAAAAGCTCGGCCTGGTCACGATCAGCCACTTCGCGCATATGCAGCGCTCCGTATTGCGCCGGCGCTTCGGACCCCAGCTCCTCCGGCGTCTCGACCAGGCCTTTGGCCGTGAGGAAGAATTCCTGCAGCCGCTGCAACCCGTCGAACAATACCAGGAAAGACTGCCCTGCCTGGAACCCATCGCCACCGCCACCGGCATCGGCATCGCACTGCAACGCCTGCTCGAGACACTCACAAAAAGACGACAAAAAGAAGGTAAAGGTATCCGCGAAGCGCTGTTGAAAGCGTATAGGCTGGACGGTAAGATCCACGACATTCGTTCTTAGCAGAACAAGTCCATTAAGTCCAAATTATTGAACAGGTTTTATTATCTTATTCGGGACGAAAATTGGGCAGCATCTCCTTATCCCGGAGGATTGCGGGGGAGAAGCGGAGAAATACTCACGTAGTGGAGCAAACCCCTAATTACCGGGTGGCACAATGGCGGTCGGCAGACCCAAACGGATAGGAAATCCCGAGGGCTAGCCTACTAGGGGCACCAAGGTCCATGGGTTAAACCGAGCAGATGAGGCGACCAATAAGGGAAACAACAATCCTGAGGGCTAGCTTACAAGGGGCACGTAACCCGTAGCCAACACTACATCCGAACCAGGGATGACTAGTAGGGAAGAAAAATCCCGAGGGCCAACCTACAGGCAGCACACATCCCTTAGTCACCACGGGTCCCAAAGGACTGTGGATTTGGATTGTTGGGCTAAAGCCCCTATTGATATTCACCCTGTGGCCCGTGGGGGATATCCATCACTCACAGATGGAACCCTTTTGACCAATTCCCCACCCCGGGTTGTTCAAGCTAAGGCCATGGGAAACGACCCAGCTCAGGGACTCTGAATCATGAACGGAGTGCAAGGGGTATACAGTACATCCTACCATTCAGTTGGTTCACAAATTACCATGCACGGGTTAAGGTGTTAATGCTCATGGGCTAAGGGATTGGCATCCGTGGAGGTGGTTAGTTTGGTGTGCAAATTAGAGAGCAAGGGATGAACAGGTTGACATCCGCAGAGTTAACGGGGTTGGCCTAAGCCAGGATAAGGAGGATGCAGGACATGGCCATTCAAGCAAGTAGCACAACATGATCTGAGGAGGTGGCTCTCTTTCCTCTACTCTACGAAGGAGAGGCATGGGTATTGGGGGAGTTAACCCCATAGCTACATAGGGGGGGACACACACATACGGATGTGCTCCCCTTCCCCAGCCATGGAGAAAAACCCACATGTACACCGCACATTCGATTCACTATAAGAGAGAGAGAAAGAGTCTCGAGGAGAGGGAAATCGTTCATATGGCCCTTGATAATTCCAGGGCGTGGTCGGTATCGAGAAGAAAACACTCAGACATACACATAATCAGACACAGGGATTGAAAGAGGAACATTTCAATGCACAAATCAAGATAAAAGTGAAAGAGATAGGTATACCATTGAACATTTATTCTGTTCATACATACACATCGCTCATCCTGTTAACAGGAAACACATGTGAACTACATATCATTCGGCGCCGGCATTGTCGCACGGGCAGCCATTTCATTTGCTGTAGAGAAGGAGGTCTACAGAGGAGGGGAAAGAAGATATGGTGAGATGGGGGAGATGGGCTCATATCATTGCCCCTCTCCCCTCTCACTTACATCGTATCAGAAGAAAAGAACAAAGGGGGGGGGAATCGATGGGAAGAAACCACAGAGACCTACCCAGCTTCCTTCCCCAGAAAATAGAGTATCTAAATTCCTTCTCCGACACCGGAGGGCTTCAGTAGAGCAGAGGAAGGCGGTGGTGGTGAAGGAGCGCTCAGGAAACCCTTCTTCTCACCCTAGGAAACTCTCTCCCTCCGACGGGCCGATGTTATTGGCTCTTCTAATTGCCTCCTCCTTCTCCTCTCTGGTCTCAATTAGCCCCCCTTCACTTGGTCGAACCAAGTGTCTTCTTATAGGACAGCCTAATCCGGTGTGAGAAATGGCGCGCCGGGGGAAGAGGCATCTGCGAGCTTTGCGCGTCGGAATGAGGGGCACCGGATTAAGGGGTGCCGGATTAAGGGGAATGCCATATTAACTTCGTTCGCTTGACGCGGGTTAGCCGGTGGGTCCGGGGATGGTTTCGGGAGTCACCATTGACCATTCATCCCATTGCGGTCTTACAAAACCTTGATGGGAAGAGTTGACGAAGCTCTTGGGTCGACGTACGGCCTTTCTCGGTATTTCATGTGCCTTCGGCTTGAACACGCGGGTTTTTCACTGACACGGCCTTCGGCACTATGATTCGTGCTGCTGGATCAGCCTGACTCGTGCTCGAAGCTTCTTGAGGGGTGGAGTAGCAACCGGGAGACTTCAGCCTCGACTGGGCGATCATTCGGTCACTAACGGACCCAATATGGTGAGAAGCCATGCCGATGCTGAGTAATAGGGGTCTTTTACCGACAGAGTCTCTGGTTCCCCATTCTGAAGGACCAAGGATGTTCTTTCTCCTCAGGAGGATCTTTCATTCAGGTGATGGGCCACCGGGTAGACCATTGTCCTTGGTCGGACAACGGGTGTAGTGTATGCGACACGATGGAGTCGATGTCGATTCATTGGGCAGGCTTGGTCGCACTGTTGTTTGGTTGTGAATTCATCTCGATTCTCCTGAGGTGAAGTCCTTGGTGTTCATACAGGGTGACTTGAGGCTCTGACAGCTTGAGAAGGCTTCAATATGTTGATCTCTATCAGCTTTCATGCTTTAGTGGGCTATATCATTGGTCTTTGAGGCTTAATCACCTTTGAACATATTTTGAGTGCCAACAGAGAAAAACCCTTGATTAATCGCCAAGATAAAGAGCCGCTAGGGCTGAACAAGTATACGTAAAGATTCTAATTAAAGGGCATCGTTATACGATGCAAGACCCAGACATACATTCAAGAATGCAATGCAACAATATTTATTATCCAGACCTTGGTACACGACGGAGAACTTAGATCAAGAGATCACCTCTCGCTTAGTGAGAGTTTCCGGCCAGGCCTAACCTGACCTTATGCAAATCACCATTTGATATACCGGAGGGCCGAAACAGGCAAGCATACAGTAAAATAGTTATGCATGTATATGTATATGTGTGTATGCGTGTACACAGACGTATGATTGTGTGTGCATAATAGAGATAAGCCCAAATGGAATCATTGTTATTATTATATATATATTTCTTTGCATTTCCTTTTTATTTCTATCATTATTATTATTACTCTCATTATTGAATGTCCATGGGCCAGGCGAAATGAGGGATGTTTAATTGACTAATGAAGGATAGAAGTCGACTTGGGTTCATGGGGGTTGGTTTAGAGAGTGTGGTGATGAATCGGCACATGACCTGATGAACCGGCGCACAAAGGGGTGGACAGGGTATTGGATCGGCGCAAGAAGGAATGGACGTGAGGAGATGTAGTGGGATGAATCGGCGTGAAGGGAGTCACCCTTGCGCCAGTTCACCAAGGCTGGCGTCGATTCGAGGTGGTGTATAGGGGATGAAGGAGGGATCGACCCCAGTGAGCCTGAGATGCAGGGAAGGTTCAGGGCATAGAGAGGGTCGACTCCAGCAAGGATGGAGTCGACGCAGAGGGTATTTAGGTGACAACGAGGTTGACCCGCCCAGTGATCATGAGGTTGACATAGCTGGGCCCAAGGTCGACACAGGGGTAAATGAAGACAGTGGATCGACACGGGGGCTTATGCGACCGTGTGAATCGGCCATGAGGAAGGAGAAGAGAGCGGGGAGGGGAGTGAATCGGCGCCAGTTGCGTCGATTCACCTGGCTTAGGTAGGATTGGCGCCGATTCACCTAGTTAGGGAAGGACTAGCACCGACTCAGACTTATACATATGCACATGGGGTAAAGAGATTGATTTAGGAAACATTTAGGAGTTGATCCAAAGGATCTCTGAGGGATTGACGAAGGGTTTCAGAAGCCCAGATTGATCCTTATACTCAGAGATTCAGAACGTTATTAAGTTTGTTATAGTTAGTTCAATCAAGCTTCATCTTATAAGAGGAAGGCTGATGATTTTATTTAGATTTGAAATGAACTCCATCGTTTGTTCTCTGAGCGAGTTCTATGTGGTCTGAGGGCGGATCTATGCACCACACTGTAGCGTGAAATAACCCATCAACATAGTGCATAAATTATTGTCACCAGCTTATTGTTATTGTTAGTTTTTACTTCAAATGAGGTAAGAGAATTGAACTAAACAAAAAAAAGGTCGAGAAAGGTTAGGAGTAAATTTCAGCAACATCTCCCCTTATTCTGGAAGTTATAGGGGATGAAATAGAAATCCGCCCATGGAAGAATTTAGGACAACCTCATATACTGCCAGGAGGCCGATTATATGGCGACCCAGTGACCACGTTTGGAGGTAAAATTCTCAAGGACTGGCCTACAAGGGACCACGACAATCCATGGTCAATTCTCATTTTAAATTCTAGACCTCTGGTATACGGTGTAGCCACTGTGTGGCTATCAATATTCAGAGAGGTATGCCAAGATAGCGGAGTAAGCCTACGTGATACCTGTAGCCTATATCATCTTGAACCCGCTGCACAGCTCTTCTCAGTGCCTTGGATGATATCATAAAATAACTTTTGCTGGAATTAATCTTATGACCTGAAGAGGCCTCGTAGCTCTTCAAGAATTGGAGCATGTTGCGGATATTCTTGCTGGCTGCATTGGTGAAAATTAAGGTATCATTCGTATAAAGGGGATGGGATATAGGCTCACTTCCGCGCTTTGTCTGGTAATATTGAATTTTACCTTTCAGATAAAGATCATTGAGACCCCTGCTCAAAACCTCAGAGGCTATTATGAAGAGGAGAGGAGCTATCGGATCACCCTACTGGAGTCCTCTAGTGGATTTGAAATAACCTACCAGCCTACCATTAAAAGAGATGGAGAACCAGCAATTTGAAAGTAGCATTCCCACATACGAGAGAAATCTATTATTGAAACCAAATCTTCTCATAATAGCTAGCAAGAAATCCCATTCCATCCTATCATAGGCTTTAGACATGTCTAATTTAAATAGCACATTATGGCCTCTGACCTTCCTATTAAGGTCCAGCATAAGATGGTGACAGAGAGAGACATTATCTAGTATATATTAGCCTTTAACAAATGCTCCCTATTCTTCAGATATGATGCAAGGAAGAATTGGAGTCAGTCGGCCATAGAGAATCTTTGACACTCTTTTGTAAGCAAAGTTACAGAGGCTAATAGGATGGAAATGTCCACAGGATGTAGGCTCCGGCACCTTAGGAATCAAAGTAATGATGGAGGAGGTGATGCCTTTTGGCATCAGAAAACCTGCAAAGAAATCTTGAACCGCCTTCATGACATTAGTAGAGACAATGGACCAGCAATGGGTGAAGAAGATACCAGTAAAACCATCAGGCCCGGGGGCGCTTGAGCCTCGCAAAGAGAAAACAGCCTCCTTGATCTCCTCTACAGATGGACCTTCGCAAAGCTTTTGGTTTTGGGCTTCTGTGATGATGGCAGGGATTGACTGAAGAAGATCTACATCCAGGCTGTGCATTTCAGAGGACAGCAGTTGTTGGAAAAACTCCACAATGTTGTCTTGGAGAATTTTCTGATCTGTGCACCAGGAATTGTTATCTCCCACTCTTAGTCTATGGATATAATTCCTCCTTCGGTGAGATTGCATTACTGCATGGTAAAAGCTTGTGTTTCTGTCCCCATTATTCAACCAGTTAATTCTAGCCTTCTGGCTCTAAAGTATCTCCTCACATCGCAGAATCTATTGGAGCTTAGCATTAGCTGCATTTAAGGCTTCCCTACTGGACGCAGTTGGGTCATAATCAAATTTATCTTGGCACTTATCTACTTCCAGTTCTGCCTTCTTGACATTCTGGCCTATATCCCCAAAACTATTTCTATTCCAGTTAGTTAACTTGGCCTTAGTTTCTTTAAGCTTTACTTATAGTCGAACAAGACCATTCGGATGATTTACAGTAGCACCCTCCCAAGCCTCCTTGACCACCCCAAGGAAATCCTGATGGAGCGTCCACATCTCCTAAAATATGAATCTGCTTGGCCCCTTGTCAGTATTTCTTGATACTAAAGCCAGCGGTGCATGGTCTGAGGGACCCCGTTGGAGATGATTAACTTGCATATTGGGGTATTGGATTTGCCAAGGCCGATTAAAAAGAACTCTATCAAGCCGAGCACTAACACATGCCGACCCCGTCCTCTTATTAGTCCAAGTATATGGACATGAGAACGTCTCGGGCCTCTTCGTAGTTAAAGCACGTGGTCATGATTTCCCTTTGATGTTGGCTTGGCGTAATGCGTCCGACATATTGTTGACCGCGGCTGTGAACTCGCGGCCCACCGTCTCGTACCGCTGGTTCGTCACGATCCGCTCCTCCCGACAGTCCTTCGCCTCTTCGCGGAACTCTTCCACCAGCTTCGTGACTACCGTGTCGTGGGCCTGTTCTCGGGCTGGTATGAACTTGGTCAGCATGTACCACGCGACCCAGATACCGAACCCCGCTCCACCCATAGTGCCGATCAGGGTGGTAAGGACTCTTTCCGCTGCTTCAACGCCTGCGCCTTGCATGGCATACCCCTCTCTGTATCAGCAGGTGATTACTTCGAGGTGTCGGGCAGATAGGTCGAGATGAACTTGATCGCACCGGACACGAAGGGCACAACGATCCCGTTCCACGCCCCCCAGTCCGTTTGCGATACCCACTGACTGATATACGTCATGGCGGCCCCAGCGACGATAATGAGCAAGTGCCCACCCATTTCCTTGAACTCGCCGACACTGACGCTGTATTTCTTGCTACCCATTTTGAGGGCTCCTTTGTGATCTTGTTTTGGCCAGATTATACGACAAAACGAGTTTTCAAAACAGACTTCAATTTCAGAGTTCTACGAAACGAGCCCACCCAGTCAGCGTGATTGTCCCATCTCCAACAAGATTCAGGGCTTCCCCACGGGCCGTCTGGCACCAGCCGTTGGGATTGTCGTTCAGAACCACGGGGGTGTCCGCCACCGCCAGCGACAGCTTGCCCAGCGATGTGGTACCGGATTTCAGTTCCGGCGTCGCAGCAGCCGAAGCACTGACGACCATCGACAGCAACCGGATCGTCCTGTCGCTGGCAGGCGTTGCCAGTGCGATCGTCTCGTCCGTGGTGTCAAATGCGACATGCTCAACCTTACGAGCCACTAATTCCTCAAAGCCGGTGTTGTTCATTTCAGCCCTTTCTTTTCGCGGATCTTCTTGACTTTGATGGCTTTGATTTCTTCCGAAGTCACGTACTTCGCGGCCTGGACATTGACGTTGCCGTTTTCATCGCAGGTACCGCGGTCCCGCAGCCTGGCTGCAACCTGGCTGCGACCGTCCGACCCGGTGCTGACAAAGCCCTGCGGATCTCCAGGGTATCGCGCCAGAGTGGATACGTACGCGTCGTTGTAGTTGGGCTTGTAGCCGTTCTTCTTGGAGATCTTGACCAGCTTCTCCAGCATGTGTTCTTCGCCCTTGAACTGTTTGTCGAGGGTGCCGCGATCCGACCACAGCACGCCGTCCGTCATGCAGCGAGGCGGCTGTCGCAGACGCAGCATCTCGGCGAAGCGTGCCTTCTGGGCCTTGGTTGATGGCGGGATCTTTCCAATCTCGTACGTAACGCTCACTCGGCACCTCCCATGTTGGCTGCTGTTCGGACGATGTTCATGGTGAACTGGTCCTGTTCTTGCTGCATTTTCTGTTTGTGGCTTTCTTCCGACTGCTGCAACTTGGACATGTGAGACAGTGCGTCAAACTGCAGCTTCTGTTGGGCTTGCTGGGCGGCCGGATCGATCTGGGCAGGTTGCCCGGCCTTGGCCATATCCGCCTGCAATCCGAACTGCTCACGCTGCAATTCGATCTGGGATTCCTGCACGTCCAGTTGCCGCTTCGTAACATCCAGTTGCTTGGACTGCAGATCGGCCTGCTGCATGGCCTGCTGCACGGGCTGCCCATAGACACTCTCATTGAATGACCTAACCTACCTGTATATTTAAAATCTAACTATCTCGAGAATGGATTATTCTGTTTTCTAAATACCTACATAAGATTTTCTGCGACATAGGTCATAACCTTTTTTTCCTCAGTACCCCCACACCATTCAAAATTTTCCGGCATATATGGCCACAGGATCCTTACTTTATCTCATTACTCAATTTGCATAACCTAAGCACATGATCGAGCTTTTGTTACTCAAGTCAGCAGATTAGTTCTTATTCTTTTGGCACTGGATGAGAAACCTGATGGTAAAGCCTTCTTTAGATCCTAGGCAACCAGGGAGGGCACACTGTAAATCATTTATATTGATATGCTCAAGCCAAAAATATGATATATGGATAATAATTGCAAGCATGACGAGCATTCCAGGTCTTCAAATGTACAGTAAACATAAGAAAAATTCAACAAGGTAGGAGTGCTCTACAGAGCTACCTGGCCTTCTTCTTGTCGTGTGGTAGAAGCTTTTATTTCTTCATCCTTTCTAGCTCGTTTAGACCTTTCATTCGTTTTAGAAGGAAACTTTGGACGAACTTCAGGTGGTAAAAGTTCTGGAGGAACAACTCCCTCAATGCCATAATCGGTGTACTGCATAACAGCCCCGTGAGAAAATTGCATGCACAGTGGACAAGGTAAAAAGTATCTACATACAGGCATCTAGACAATAGGCTAATACATACCCGAGAAAATCCTTCTAAGTCTTGCCGTGCAGAAAGTCGGAGACCTTTCCAGCAATAAACCTGCACCTCGGAAAAGGGTGCCACTGTCAGAGAAAGCTGCCAGATGAATTTAGGTATTGGGCAAGTCATATAACAAAAAGTGCAAGAGTATTTTCTTGGAACAGTTGCAGTGAAGATGAGTTGGGGCCTGCAGCTCAGAGGATCTACAGTGATGAAGATGAGGTGGGGCCTGCAGCTCAGAGGATCTGAGATTATGGCCATAAAGCATGATGTTGGGCGTTCAATTGTCAAATGAACATGCTGAGTAGATACCGAACAGCTAAACACAAAACTTACTCGGTTGTTTTTGTGGTGATATTCAGGTTCTATTCCAGCAGTCACATCCATCTGAAATTTTCAGGCCACAGAGAACTATGACATCAGTAAATATGTTCTGAGAAAAAGAAGGACATCACTAAGTTCTAAATCATTCTTATTTTTGTTTGTGGGATGTTCTGAAAGCCTAATTAATCAGAACAAAACAAACACTAGAATGTCATGGAAGCAGAAAGAGCAGAAAACATGGCGTCCTTCCACAAAGTATAATTGAACTTGAAGGTAGTTGAGATGCTTACATCTTCTGCGAGGGGTTTCCAATACTCCAAAACTGATGGGGTGCACACACGCTGAGGATCAGTCAAAGCATTCTGGACATGCAACAAAGTTAAAGCAAACAAGCAGAACAACAACCAATCACTTTATGGAGATGCAGACATGAGGAACATAAAATGAGTTCAAAACTAAATTTAGCATCGGGCAATTAAAGAGTATTCTATAAAGCTAACATACCGGATTCTGATCTGCCCATTTCCATAACTGAGATAGCTCCTTATTTCCCAAACGGTACCTTGGTTTCCTATGCAACAAATGAGAACCAAATAGTAAATGCAAGCACAGAAAAACCTACATTTATTTAAAAACTTAAGTACGGCACGACTATAAAATTCCATTAAAAATAAAACCAGTGACCTCGTAGGAATATCAAAAAAATATAATTTCATCATAATTTTTGACACAAACTTTTGTCAGAATATCTGTCAGAATTTTCGATGCAGATTCGGACGGCATCGTATCTATGGGAAACTTGTCAAAAATTGGTGCCATAAATTAGAAATACAGACCACTTTTTCGATGGAACTTATTTCCATCGAAAATCCATTGGAAGATCTCCTCCTAACTCACGACGCTCGAACCCTCTCCCCCCCCACTCTCTTAGTCTCACACTCCACACTCTCTTTATCCCACTCTCTCCCTCTCACTCTCTCTTTCCACTCTCCCCCTGCTGACGAGAGGTGTTAGAGTCATCCTCGCTGCCACCACCGGAGCCATGCACGCCGTCACCTCGCCCCCAGTGGCTAGCACCACTTCTCGACAACTCGCCATTGTCGGTCGCCATACTCCTCATTGTCGCAGCTTCTCGATCATCGTTGGTAAGTCCCCCCTCACCCTTTGTCCTTTTTTCCCACGATTCTGTCAGAATTAATTGGAGCAATCTTTTGGGTCTTTTATCCTCCTCCCGACGACACGTATACAACTGGTGAATAGATTCTGTCTTCCGACGCTCGTCAGTAACGTGTCGACCTCTCGTTTAGATCGATTAGGATGGTGATCACGTGACAAGTTTAATGGAACTCCATAACTACTTTATTTGTTATGAAAAATAATACGGTGAAACTCTTGTTTTCAATTAATTTAGAAATTAGACGGCAGAAGAAAAATAAAATTTAACTCCGACGTCTTTGAGTCTGGGACCATCAATTCAAGTTCTCGACCCCGATCAAATTTTGACCATTAGATTCAAAATCTGACCATTAGATTTACTTTGTTTCAAAATATGGCTGTTGTTAAGTTTGATGATCTAACTATTAGATTTGCTCCTCATAGGAAATCCGACCTCTAGATTTAAGTTTGATTAAGGTCCAACTAATGAATTTACTCCTCATCAAAATTTGACTATTAAATTTATGTTTACTCAAGATCCAGTCATTGGATTTAAGTTTGATCAACATCTAATCGATGATTAAATTTTGCCCTTGATAGAATTTTGACCGTTGGATTAAGATCTAACTATTGGATTTACTCTCGATTGAAATCTGGCCATTAGATTTAAGTTGGATCAAGATGCAACCATTGAATTTCTCTTACCACATAGGCATTCTCAACTTTCTTCATCTTCTTGCAGCACCAACAGTCCGGAGCTCCATATATGCGCAAACCCTAGAAGAAGAAAAAGATGAAGGACAAGCAACAAATGGGAGGTGGGTGGGTTCTTTTTCTACCGGCCCCTAACGCTCTAGTCCCTCTACATGCGTAGCGATGCCACCCCTCAGTCGATGTCACCTCTCTCTATTTCTACAACCAACATCTCTTCAAGGAGCTCTTCTTCCTCCTCCTATATGACAATCGAATGACTCGATTTCCTTTCTGATGTGCATGTCCTTTTCCAAATTAAGGAAATGATGATGAGGAACCTTTATAGTGTCCTCCAGTTGATTCCCCAATCCACTAAATTTGCAACATATAATTTTTTGTCATAATTTTCATTTTTAAATTTGCGACAGATCCTTTTCCATCAAATATCCATCGCTAAATGCACGACTTATAATGTTTCATCTCCATATACATCTCTAAATTAGCGACATAATATTTCTGTCACAATATCTGTCTCTGAATTAGTGGTAGAATGTTTCCGTCGCAACATTCATCTCTGAATTTGTGATAGATATTGTGACTGGCAATCTGTCGTACGTCGAGACGTGCATGCCGTATGATCATCATCATCATTTTTTTACGTCCACAAGGCCCTGAAAGGGATGGGAGATTTAGAGAGAGAGAGAGAGTATTCCGAAATTCACCAACCTCCAAAATCTTTCCCGAAACAAAATGCATATACTCTTCTAGGAAATAAGAACGGGGGTTAGACAATAGAAAGAAAAAGAAAAAAAGTATTAAACAATACCTTAGATGCAGGCGATTTGTGAAAGGTTCCTTCTTTCTCTTCCTTCGGCCAGTCGATGAAGAGAGTTTACTTTTGATTACTCTTGCAAAAAATGAAACAATCACCGAACTAGATTAAAAATAATAGTAGTGTAGCATCAATCCCTTGTGATGAAAATAGTGACATTATAAATAAATACACACCTTGTTGGTGTTGTTTTAAACCCCTTTTGGCTACAAAAGGTGGGGAATACTGTAATGAAATGAGATTTCATATAGAAATGCACGAGTGTAAAGTTCTCTTAAGAAGAGAAATGGAGCACAAAAGAAAATGATAAATGTTGTATGTAATTAATGAAAGTGAAACAAAGGAAGAATAAAGGGACGAAAAAGCTTATTGTAGCACCGGTGGCAGGCTTCGAGGGGCTCTGGCAGCGTGAGGACGTCACGCACGAGCAAGGGATGAGGAGATGGCTCTTCTCTCTAGCGATCTGGCACTCGAAATTTTGGCAGAACCTCTTTTTAATCCAAAGAAACTCTCACAGGCACAAAGTGATTTCTCCAACGTTTTTCCCTCCTCTCAATTAGGATTTCGAAGTCTCATGTTTGTGAGAGGGGGTGCCCTATTTATAGGTAGACAGGCAAAAATCGCACCCTCGGGATAGGACGCCTCTTTAAACATGCGTCTAGCTGACCAGACATCTCTTTGTCATTGATGCATCATGTAAACATGATGCTTTAATTTATACGCGTCTCTTCTATAAGATGCCTATTTTAAAAATGTCCCTTTTGAAGGACGCACCCACATTTCTCTCAGCACCAGACACGACGCCGAACAACGGCGCACGCATTGAAAATGGGGGATTTCAATACCTAACTTTGACAATTGAAGTATGTGCTCTGAAAAGGACGGCTCTGTCTCCTATTAGCGCAAGACATGGTGCCAAACAGTGGCACACGCATTGAAAAGGGGGGCGTTCGGTGCCTAACTTTGACGGGAAAGGTGCGTCCAATAGCTGGGATGCCTTCTTAAAGGGAGTCCTCAGGTGGTGACATAGCTTTTAAATGCACATGACTATTGGGCTTGTGCGCCAATCTGAAAAGGTGTCCCGTTAATGAGACATCTTTTAAGGGTGTCCTTGTGATGGGACACTTTTCCCCCTTTTGGAAGGGATACAATATCCTCTTGCAATCACGCTCTTTTTAAAGGTGTCCTTTTGAAAGGATGTTGTTTCTCTTCGGTGTCTCTCTTTTTAATTAAAATTTAAAAATATTAAAATAATTATAATGAGAGTCACTTTGAGACATTACGATGTGATAAGAGATTTACTCAATGTGACGTCAAAAATAGTGTGCCTACAATTATCATATAAAATCCACTATTTAGAATGTTCAGCTAGAATGTAAGTTCAATCTTGGTGTTACATGATCATGCAACATATGTATATCATAATAATATGTCACTTTAGAAGGAAACCCACCAAACATAGTATTAGTGTCTCCTGCTACAGCGTATGCTACCTCAGTTATACCTGATACCAATCATTGTGTGCCTTTGCAAAGAGGACGAAGCCCGATGGCGAGCGCTGCATGGCGGCCGTCAGGTCCATGTGTGGTTAACCCAAAGGAGCAAGCGATGAAGGAAGTGAGTGCGAAACCTGTGAGTGGTTCCAATCTCTGGTGGCGGGTGCAAGACGCCCCGCGCCGCGTGCGCTACTGGCTTGTGCGCCAGATGCTGCGACTGATCGTCCGGCTGCAAGACGGTGGTGGGCTTATGGCTCACGGCCGGTTCGAGCTGAGAAAGCAACTCGCCGCCCCAAAGGATAGCCCTGATCGCTGGATGGCGGACGACCTGATGCAGATGCTGGCGGTGTTCTCATCGCACGGCCACTCGGGGTATTCGGCTTCATATGCCGTTTCCGCCTTCACAGACTTGGCGAGGTTCCAACCGATGGGCCCGCTCACGGGAGAGCCGGACGAGTGGTTCGACCACGGAGACGGAATGATGCAGAACAAGCGCTGCGGCCATGTGTTCAAGCAGCCGGATCGTTTCGACGGCCAAGCCTACGACCTTGATGGGCGCGTGTTCCGTGAGCCGAATGGCGCTTGCTACACGAACAGCGACAGCATGGTCCCGATCACCTTCCCCTACACCCCGAAGCGCGAGTACGTGGACGTTCCAGCACGCTGACTGACATGGACCCCACCATCCTCCAAATCCTAGCCGGAGCCGAGCTGGATGAGGCCAAGGTCGCAGAGATTCGGGGAAGCGACGAGTCAGGACCGAAGCTGGCCGCCCGGTACGGCATCGACAAATCGCTGGTGAACCGAATCAGGCGCGGCGAGGCGTGGAAGGACTACTCGTCCCCCTTCGCTGGCCTGCTTAACCCAAGGAGAGCAACGTGAGCTTTGAACTGATCTTGATTCTGAGTCTGCTGGGTGGCGTCTCGTTGGCGCTGGTCGCGAGGGCTGCGAGCCTGCACAACCGCCTGCTGGATATGGAGCGTGAGTTGAAGTACGAGAAGGACAGTCGTTACCAGCTGCTGTCCGACTTCATCGGCCACTCATCCGACATGCGCCAAGCCCTAAAGGCGCTTGGCATGGTCAAGACGCCGCGCAGCGAAGGCGAGTGGGTGAAGCAATAGCGCCATGAACACCACCATCCTCCTACTCACCCTAGCCGCAGAAATCGGACTGGCGTGGTACGGAATCCGCTGCTGGCTGCGAGACGGCAGGAGGATGGTGATGGGGTTTGTAGAGGCGCTGGGGCGCAGTAGGTAATCGGGCGTCGCTGGGAACAACAGACAACGAGAGGAAGGCAATGCGGGTACTGGAGCGATATTCACAGGCGGTCAACTCGGACAACCTCTCGGTGGACGGGCGCACCACCTGGAGCGATACGGACGTTCTCGGGGCCGCAGGGCTGGCGGGCAGGCACAACCCGCTAGGGCTGGCCCTGACTCGCCTGTTCGCGGACGGCAAGCCGGAAGCCGCGCTCGCCCAGCTCACGGACATGGCCTTCAAGCGTGCCCGGACGATGAGCGTGCGCCTTGCCCGGCCCGAGGCCATCGAGCTTTCCCAAGCCGTCCTAGGCTGGTATCGCTTCGGAACCTGCCAGCCCTGCGGTGGGACCGGGTACACCGTCATCAAGGGAACGCCGGTCCAAGGCGATGAGTGCCCCCACTGCAAGGCATCGGGGCGGGTGAACTTCGACAGCCAGTTTCCGCAGCCGTGGCGAGAGTTGGCGAGGTGGCTGTCCGCCGAGATTGACCGGGCTCAGGCTCAGGCTGGGGCTGATGCAATGCGGGCGCTTGCGCCTCGTGAGCTTCAGGCATCGACCGGCTACATCGCTGCCTCCGGGGGAGAGCGTCGTTAGCTTCGCTACGCTATCGGGAATGACGGCGAAAATGGCCTCAGATTACGAGGCGGTCCAGCGGTTTAGGTGCGACCGTGGATGTCTGCGGGTTTGCCACGCGCAGCGCGGCAGCAGCGGAAGGCCGTAGCGGGCGATTTGCGGTCGGATGGAGCCATGTGCCAGCCGAGGAGAACGGGCGCCAGCGAGGCTCCTACCAGACCTCGACCTTGGCCGCATTGAGCCGCTGGGCAATAATGCCGGCGGCGCGGTCACGATGCGTCAGAGCCGTGGTGTACTGCCAGCCATGGCCGACGCACAATTCCTTGGCCGATTCACCGCGCAGCTCCGCGCCGATGAAGATGCGGAGCGTCTTCTGCAGGTCCGGGCTTTCGCGCACCAGGTCCATCCATGGCGGCAGGCCGGCGGAGCCGAGCAGCACCATCTCCATGCGGGTCACGTTCATGCGGGTGCGATACTCCACGCCCCGCTGCTCGCGCTTGCGGCGATCCTCTTCGTTCGCGACATCACCGGGATCGAAGCTCTGGAACTCAGGCCAATATGCTTTGACGCGGGCCGGGCCCACGCTGCCGCCGACCTTGCGGAGCATCCGGAAGGCATCGACCAGCACGTCGCGGACGAGCTTGGGCGTCCATATCTCGGCATTGCCGCGGGCGTAGTCGGGCACCCATCCGGGTTCGCGGGCGGCCTCGGCGATGATCTGGCGGGCTTTGGCCTTCAACGGACGTCCTCGAACTGGTCATCGGGCACGATGGCATCATAGAGATCGGCCGGCATCGTGGCGCAGGTGAGGATGCGGCGGGCAAACTCCTCGTCACCAAGCCCATGCTGCTGCGCTCGAGCGTGGATATGCGCCCGCTGCTTCATGGTGACGGGCACGACGATGAAGCCGTCGCTCTTTCTGCCCCAGCTCGGCAATTCCCATCGCTGCGCCATGCGGCGGATCGTGCCGCTGTCGGTGCCATCATCGAGGCGTTCGGCGATGGCCTCCGTGCTCAGCCCGCGGCCGAGCAGGAAGCCGATGAATGCGGCCCATGCATTGGTGCGGCGCTCCTCGTAGGCGTGGCCGCCTCGGTAGCGATCGGTTCGGGGGCGGAAATTGCGATCCAGCATCAGAAGGGCACCTGCATGTCTTCGGGCGTCATCAGCGGCGACGGCTTCGGCTTCTCGACGGGCTTGGGCTCGTTAGGCTTGCGGATTCGATCCTCCTTGCCCGTCCACCAGATTAGGCCTTTGTCGTTGTCGCGGCCGATGTAGCCGGCGAGCAGGAGCCTCCTTCCGGCATCCGACAGCGTGCGGCTCAATTCGCGTTGCTGCGCCTTGGCCTCGGTGGCGTTGAAGGACCAGTTGCGACGGAAGCGAGCGACGACGGCGTCCCACTTCGCCACGTTGCGGCCTGGCGGCACCTGCACCAGCTCAGGCGGTGCGGCTTCCCCCTCGATGTCGGCGGTGTCCTTGATCATGCGCAACAGCGTCGCCATGCCGCCGACTGGGCCAAGGCCGCGAAACGCCTCGGTACGCGCCGCGCCGCGATATGCACGACCGGTTCGAGTCCGGCCCGGCCCACCATTCTCCGACATCTCCGCTAGGCCGCGATCTTGATCCGCCCCTTCATGTTGGGGTGGAACCGGCAATAGTATTCGACCGTGTCCCCGGCGGTTGCGACATGCATTGCCGTCTTGCCGGGCGGGATCAGGACGCCGAGTGCGAACGCCACCGTCGCCATCGTCGCTGCTGTCGTCGCCGTCGTGGTGAGGGGACGGCCACGGGCCTCTCTGCCCCTGGTTCCTCTCCCTCCATCTCTCTTCCTGTTCTCTCCTCCTCTCTTCCTCTTCTTCTGTTCTTCTTCTTCGGCCAACGGGAGACGGAGCCCTAGGGCTCCCTCTCTCCCCCCCCTCATTTTTCCTCCCCTCTCCCTTTTCTTCTCCTTCTCATCTTTTCTTCCTCCTCCCCTTTCGTCTCTGGCACCGGGGACGGTCACCGGGAGGGTGTGCCGCGGATGGGGCGCCGGGGTGTGCCGGTGAGGAGTGGGGCTAGGGCGTGCCGGCGATCACGTACCCGGTGTGCCGGCGAGCATTCCAGCGGGCGTACCGGGGAAGGGAACGCACTAGCGTACCGACGAAGCCCCACTTTGGGGTGTGCCGAGGAAGCTTTTGGAGCGAGCGTGCCGGGGAAGCTTTCGCAAGGGTGCTCCGGGGAAGGCTCCCGAGGGTGTGCCGGGGAAGCTTCTAGCAGGTGTGCCGGCGAAGGCTTCGGGTAGGGTGTGCCGGCGAAGGCTTCACAAGGGTGTGCCAGTGAAAGATCCGCTAGGGGGGGTGTACCGGCGAGGGCTTCACGCGCGGGGCATGCCGGGGAAGGCTTCGCGCGCGGGGCGTGCCGGGGAAGGCTCTGCACGGGGCGTGCCGGGGAAGGCCCTGCACGGGGCGTGCCGGGGAAGCTTCGGGCAAGGGTTGTGAAGTCCAAATTCGTGCAGTTGACCCATGGTGTTGCCCTGCGTGGCTCACCACCACTTTGTTGGGGCCGTCACTCCTTGTGGGCGCGCACCCGTGTTTCCCCTTTACGCCTTTGGCCTAGGGGAAACTCTGCCGAAATTTCGTCAGAACTTGACGGAGACTCGGTCACTCCGACGGTGGTCCACTCATGGCGCCCACCGCCCGTAGTCTTGTTTATTTCTTCCCTTTGACCCTCCATTCATGTTGCCCTTGGGTTTATAAGGTCTGGGGGGGTCGTGACTAATGCCATGTGATTAGGGGCATCGTAGGGCACGCTCAGGGGGACCGGGCTGGGGAGTTGCTTTGCCTCTCATCTTCTTTTCCTTCCTTTCTTTGTTCCTACGTTTCCCTTCAGTGGGGGGGAGTCAACTTATTATTTTGCTTTGCATCTCCCCGTCTTTATCTGCCTTGGGCTTGTTCTGATGTTTGTTTGTCACATTTCGCAGATAAATGGCCGCTTCTAGCAGCTCTTCGGCTTCTGCCACCGGTGCTCGCCGTATCTCACTGCCCCGGGTGCCGATTGTCACCTGGCTGAACGTGGAAGACCTGGGCCGAGATCATGGAGAAATTGCAGCGTTGGCCGACTCCTCCGGTTCAGACACCGAGACTTTGGATATCCGCCGACTGGAGAAGGTTGAAACGGGCTTCAGTTTCGACCGGAGCAAGGGGGTCTATCCCACGGAGTTCCCGAAGGACAAGCATTTGATTCGCCACTTGAAGCACCTCCGGACTCGGGACAGGCGGGAGCCGTGGACCGTGAAGCTGGTGGAACGTGCCATCCTCCAGGGCCGGGATAGCCTTTCTCACGTGGTCCCGAGGAGCGTCCCCGCTTATTCAATCGGCGAGGCCCGAGAGTGGGAACCCGTGCTGGGACTGGGGGCGCTGGTGCCAACGGATGATAAGCTAGTGAGGACTCCTGGCTTTATCCCTGCCAAATGGGACACAGCGGCGGGGCGCGTGCGGAAGTGCAGCGCCTGGCGGGTCCGGTCCCCAGCGCCCCAGCCCCGCCTGAGCGCGCAGGCAGCCCCCGTGCTGACCTGGCTGCGCGGCTCGTTGCGCTGGAGGATCGCGTCGTCCTGCTGGAGGCCCGGCTGGCCAGCAAGCACGGCGATCTGATATGACGCCCAGCGTCACTTGTGACGTGCAGCGTCAGCCCACTGTGACCGCCAACGTCACCGCACTGCAGCTATGCCCACCATGGCGGGGCCGCGACACTGGCACGCGCGTTGCATTGATTAAACCAGTTGCATGACAACCTGCCACATGGCAGGATGACCACTAACCAGTAAAGAGGAAACAGGAACATGAACCGCGAACAGCCCAAGTCAGTCAAGCCCGCTCCCTCTTATGCGGAGCACAACGCCCAGCAGCTGGAGCCGGTGCGCCTGCCCAGCGGCGCCACGTACTACCCCGGCCGCTGGACTCCGGCCGCGACGGCAGCCGTGGGTAGCTCGTTGGAGCGCGCCGTAGACGCCATGCGCGCGGCGATGGTTGACGCTCGCCGCGCACTGCGCAGCCGCGGCTACAACCCCTATGCGTGCGACGTTGGGTGCCTGGCTGTCATGTCTCGCGCCGTGGCTGCGCGCTAACCACTGAACAAGGAACCGCGAACCATGAACAACGTCTATCTTTTCCATGTGTGCTACGCCGACGGCGAGCTGCACACTGAATTCCGCGACTGCCCCAGCGACAAGGTCGCCTCCATGGTGGCCGAGCGCATGGCCGCTGGCAGCGATGGCGTGGCCAGCGTCACTGTCGAGCGGGTGAAGTCATGAGCAAATACACGGAGAAGGAAATACGCAGCAGCACGCGGTATCCGTGCGGCGCTACCGTCGCGCGCGGCCGTGAGTACAACCGGCCATGCAAGCGGCAGGCTGTGCTGCTGTTCATGGACGGCGATTCGGTCAAGGCTTGTGCCTGCCAGCAGCACCGGGCCCTAGTTCGCGGCGCCCTCAAGGCCGCAGGGGTGCAGTCATGAAGCCTTTACGCGAAATGACGCGCGCCGAACTGGAACGCGCCTTGGCGCGCGCCGAGCGGCGCAGCAGCGCCGCGCTGGATGCCAGCATTGCCGCCGGCAATGGCCCGCTCCGACACTCCGACATGGTGGCGATGCAGCGCGACGGCCAGCTGAACGCGGCCGGCGTTGAATCCCTGGCGGCCAGTGCTGTCGAGCGGGATATACGCGACGAATGCGCGTACCGCATGGCCTACCACGGCACGCTGCATCGCGTGGTGCAGTCATGAGCGCCCCTACCATCTACGAAGCGCTGCGCGCCAAGCTCGGTCGCGAGCCGACGCGCCGCGAACTTAAAGAGGATGTCCGGCGCATCCTGGAGGAGGGGATGCGCGAGATGGCCGAGCGCGGAAAGCTGAAACACCAGAGGAGCAGGAAATGATCGCTACAACTACCCTGAACGCCATCCGCGCGCACGATCCCTGCGCCACCGGCTGGCGCAGGCTTTTGCAGCACCTGGGAAAGACGGAAGCCGACGATGAACCGCTGCCGCTGTCAGTGATCCTGGAAAGCAATGGTCTGGATGATGCGCTATGGGCATTGCGCGCTGTGCCGGACATCGACCGCGAAGCGCGGCTCTATGTGGTGTGGTGCGCTAGGCAGGGGCAGCACCTGATGACCGATCCGCGAAGTGTGGCCGCGTTGGACATCGCGGAGCGCTACGCTAATGGGCAGGCTACGGCGGGAGAACTACAGGCCGCAGGGGCCGCCGCATGGGCCGCCGCAGACGCCGCAGGGGCCGCCGCAGGGTACGCCGCATGGGCCGCCGCACGGGCCGCCGCATGGGCCGCCGCAGGGGGCGCCGCAGTGGCCGCCACACGGGAGGCCGCATGGGCCGCCGCAGGGGGCGCCGCAAGGGCCGCCGCACGGGACGCCCAGCGCGCAAAGTTTATCGAGGTATTTTGCAGTAGGGACAGGTTGCCATGACCCCCTATTTCCGCAATACGATGCTCGCCATTCTGGCCGTGATCCTGCTGGTAGCCGCGCTCGCCGCGTGCGCCAGCAAGACGGACGTAGCCGAGGCGCCACCAGGTGCGCAGGGCTGGTGCGAGCATGACTGGCAGGGGCAGGCCGGGAGGGAGTGTCCCTAGTTGCAACCCATCCCGCCGTATGGCAGGATGCCCGACACATGAACCGCGAACAGATAACCACGAATCGAGGAAACACGACAATGGACACCCGCAAAGAAGCAATCTGCAACGCGCTCGCCGCGTTCATCCGCCAACGTCCTGGCTTCGAGTATGCCAACTATGGCGACGCTACGAGTTACCGCGCCGATGTGCGCAAGGCCGGCAAGGACAAGGCCCATGCCAAAACGCTGCTGGCCGCAGTGCGCTGGTGCGACGGGATCACGGCCGATGACATGCTCAAGGCCGCAGCCGGTGGCGGCAGGTTGGAGATTGTCACGCGCCATGATGACCCGTTGCAGGTGCTGGTGACATGGACCACTGGCCAGTATTGGTGCGTCGAGTTCCGCGCAGGCGTCGCGCGCTACCTCGCGTCGCTATTGTGGGATTACGCACGAGATAAGTGCATGCCCGCCATTCTGCACCCCAAGAAAGCCGGGTTTATCGACGCCATACCGGCGAACGCGCACCCTCGCTTCGATTCGCCGGGCACTTGGCTGCGCGATCACTTCCGCCGCGAGTTTGGCCAAGGCATCCAGCGGCGCTACTTCGATTGAGGGACTACTAGCCATGAGCGAATATCTCATCACAGGCAAGGTCAAGCTGACCGTCACCGACGAGGATACCGACGACTCGGCTGCCGTGTCGTTCCTCGCAACGGTAACGCTGACCCGCGATGACCTCATCGGCCAGGTGGCCGAGAACCTCGACGAGGAAGCCGCGGAGCGGCTGGCCGATGAACTGGCGTTGCACGGCTTGCTGCCGGACCGCAAAGGGTTTGCGCAGCAGCTGTTTGAGTATTACCGTTACGGCAGCGCGCATCAGTCAGTACCTGGTTTCATCTCCGACTACCTGCAAGCCACTCTGGGGAAAGTTCCATGAAGCACCTCCTTCCGCTCCTCCTCGCCGCAGCCAGCGTGGCCGCCTCAGGCGCCGACTCATGGACCTCGACGCGGCTGTCCCCTGCCGATTGGGTGTGCAAGACGCCGGATGGCGCGGTGGTGAGCGAGCACCAGCGCCAGGATAAGGCGTTCGAGGCCTGCAGCAACCGCGCGATGTCCAGCGGCCTGTCCTACGTCATCGAGGGCGGCAGCTACCGCGTTGCGCCCGGAACTTCTGACCCGCCCACGCCGCCCGCGCCAGTGGATTGCGTGGTCAGCCAGTGGTCCGAATGGCAGGACGCGATGACCGGCTCATGCCAAGCCAGCGGAGTCATGGACGTAGCGCAGAGTCGCACGCGCACGGTGGTCACGAGCCCGGCCAATGGCGGCGCGGCGTGCCCGGCGCTCGAGGAGAAGCGCACGGTACAGAGATCGTGCACGCCACCGGCTACCAACGCCCCCCTCCCGGCGGCACCGAACCCGCTATCACATACCACTCTGCGCGTGAGGACGGCCACCAGCTCGCCTCTCGTTGCAGCAGATGGTGTCGGCGCGTTCCGGCTGGAGTGCCCGTACTCGCACATGGCGTTCGATGATCCGATCGTGTTCCCCAGCAAGCCAGGTGCTTCCCACCTGCACACGTTCTTCGGCAACACCAGTACGGATGCCGATACGACCACTGCATCGCTGGCTGCAGGCGGAAGCACTTGTGCCGGCGGCATCGCCAATCGCAGTGCCTACTGGATTCCGGCGCTGATCGACACCGAGACCAATCGAGCAGTGGCGCCGAAGTTCTCGCTGATCTACTACAAGCGTGGGTACAACGACCGCACGAACGCATCAATCGTGGCGATTCCCAATGGCCTGCGCATGATTGGCGGCCACAGCCCGACTGCCACCGGGCCGACGAACTACGCGCCGTACACTGCGCGCTTCCAGTGCTGGCCGGGTGGCAAGTACACGCCGACCATTCCGACGGACTGCGCGGCCGGCGGGGAAATGGATATCGAGATCAGCTTTCCCAGCTGCTGGGACGGAAAGAACCTGGACTCGCCGGATCACCGCAGCCACATGGCGGACCCGCGCAGCTTCAATCCGAAGGTGTGCCCCGCTTCGCACCCGGTGGCTATTCCGGTGATCACGCTGAACGTGAAGTACGACCTCGCGAAGGCATCCAGCAAGTACCGGCTGGCCAGCGACAACTATCCCGCCTCACTGCCCGGCGGTTACTCGCTGCATGCGGATGTGTGGATCCAGTGGGATCCTGCGATCCGCGACGCGTGGCTGAAGAATTGCGTGCAGGCTGGCGTGAATTGTCATGCGTTCCTGCTGGGCGACGGCCGGGCGCTGTACTAGGAGGATGACATGAGCATTGATCCTGCGGAGCTGCTGGCGAGGGTGCGGGATCAAATCCGCATCGAAGGCAATGCGCTAGATGAGGGCCGCGTCACTGACAGGGCGCTATTCGACGACCTCAACGACTGCGCCGCGTTCATCGAAGCGATGCAGTGGCGACCGATTGAGACGGCGCCCAAGGACGGGAGGCACTTTCTCGCCTGCAACATGAACGACAAGACAGGATTCGGCAATCCGCCCGGCGGGTGGCAGCCCTATTGCGCCGTTGTTCATTGGTTCGACGACCAGGAAGTGCCGGGCTTCTACCGCAGCAGCGGCCTGCGTGACGACGACTTGCCAACGCACTTGACGCACTGGCTGCCCCTCCCCACCGCGCCGAAGGAGAACACTACGTGAGCATTGAGCCGAAGCAGCTGACGGCGGAGGAATTGGATCGCGTTGTTCAAGCGAACATGATTGCAGGGACGTGTCGTAATGACGTGATGGCCCACATCGCCCACCTTGACGCCGCCATCGTCGAGCGCGATGCGCAGTTCAAGAACTTCCATCGCAACTTATGCGAGCGGTTCGGCTACCACCACGACGAACAGAACTGGAAGCGCGATCAGGCGTCGCTTGAGGAGCACATCGCCAAGCAACTGGCCGCTGCGCAGGAGCGGATTGCGGAACTGGAGCGTCAGCGGCGCTGGAACGTGGACGACATCGGCAACGGCAGGCTCTACGTGTGCGAAGGCGACCACGAGCGCAGCGAGAAGTGCGAGTGGACGACTTACGTCGAGGAACGGCAGTTCGCCGCTGCGCAGGAGCGGCTGCGGGAAATCGCCAAAATCACCGAAGCCGCGGAGTTTGATTGCCCCCACTCAGCGCATCGCGCGCAGGCCCGTCAAGCAAGGCGGCTAGCAATCCGCCGCGTCGTCGTGAAGGATGCGCAGTCGTGAGCGGTTCGTCGAATCCAGTGGCTGATGCGCATAACTCTCGCCGTAAGTTCACTGGCGACCCGCGAGCCCAGCTAGGCAGCGTGGACCTTGCCGAAATCAGGGCGCGATATGTCGGATCGCGGCTGCCGGCCGAAACCGCGCGAGACATGGAAGCACTGTGGTTAGAGGTCGATCGGCTGCGCTTTGAACTGGCCGGCGCCAATGAGCGCACGCGGCTCGCGCGTGAGGAACGCGACGACATTCAGGCCCGCTACTGGCAGTTGCAGCAGACGGCGGTCAAGGGCGGTCCGGTATGAACGGGCTGCCGCTGGGCTTCTCTTTGACGCCCCCTGCCAACCCATGGGGCATCAATTTTGGTGCCGGACTGAACAGCACGGCCGTCATCATCGAATGCCGCAATCGCGGCTTACGGCCTGACTGGATTCTCTTTGCCGATACCGGCAGCGAGTTGCCAGGCACGCTTGAGCATGTCGAACGGATGAGGCAATGGGCTTCCGGCTGGTGCGACGTGACCACCGTCCGGTGGGAACGGGTTAAAGGTAGCGTGACAGGATTTGAAGCCCTGCACGACCACTGCCTTCGCACCCAGTACCTGCCGAGCAAAGCCTACGGCTACGCAGGCTGTACGACAAAGTGGAAGATTCAGCCGATGGACCGCTGGCGCACTGAGCACGGGTTCCAGCGTGGCGCGTTCGCGGTTGGGTACGACGCAGGCGAGGCACGCCGGATCAAGACGGCTTGCGCACGCGGCGACGCTCCTGGCTTCACCGCCTGGTATCCGCTGGTGGCGTGGGGGATCGACCGCGCCGGCTGTGAGGCTATCTGCAAGGCCGCAGGTGTGACGGTCGGGAAGTCGTCGTGCTTCATGTGCCCCAACATGCGCAAGGCCGAATGGCAGGAGCTACGCCGGGACCATCCTCAGCAGTTCGGTATTGCAGTTGAGATTGAGCGCCGCGCCCGTTCTGTCGGGAACGCGGGTCGCGGCGGGAAGGGGCTGCACTGGGTAGGAGGTCTTGCAAACATTGACGACGCCCCTGGCGAAAGCATCCCCGAAACCGCCCTTGAAGACCGCTGCCATCACGGAGGCTGCTTCACATGAGCGAACTTCAAAATAACGAGAAATATGGCAACGAGCCGCCAACCACGGATGTGGACCGACTCCGCGCCCGCGTTCATTCCCTGGAGCGCCTGCGGAACAAGCTGGTGCAACTGAATGACTTGGCAAAGGCAATGGGCTTCGAGACGCCAGAGGACGCCTTGCACGCCCTGCGCGGCATGATGGGAGGCATCGGACGTGGCTGACCGAAATAGCGGGTCATCTGTTCAATGGACCTGCGCATGCGGGCATCGCAACGCCGCCGATCACGAGAAGGACACCTTCAAGCGGCTGCCAACACCGCCGGGCCTCAACCCATGTCCCTGGTGTCGAGCGCCTGCCCAACTGTGGCAGGAAGCCACTGCAGGTGGCCACGCGGTGCGATTCGTCTGCTGCGGCACTGTGGACGGCGAGGAAGGTGAAGAAGGGTACGAGTGCCCCGGATACCTTCCACCGAATTGCTTCAAGCAGGCTACGCGTCGGGAAGCGGCCAAGTTCTGGAACGACCACACGAGGCCCGATCCATGAGCGCCGATGCCGGGGAACATGTTAATCCACCAGTAATGCGATTGACCATCGAGACCAACACCCTCGATGGCCGGGAAGTTCGCACCTACGAGTTCACCACCGAGAACTGCACGCAGGAGCAGCTACGCGCCATTCGCTCGCAACTGGCGATGTTGCTGGCGTTGGCAGGGAGGATGCCGCTGTGACCCCACCCATCGACCCCATCGCCGCGCTGGTGCTAGAAGCGATCACGGAGTACATGGTTGGATTAGGGCCATCAGTGCGGTACGTGCCGAAAGACGACATCGCCACCACCTACGCCGCCCGCATCCGCGAGGCGATGGCCATCGACCGGGAGCGGCTGGTCAACTTCATGTATCGCGCGGGCAACCGCGCCATGTTCGACACCATGAAGGATCATGGGCAATGGGCCAACGAAACGGCCGACGCCTTCCTCCGCGAGTTCACCCCGGAGAAAACCCCATGATCCGCACCATTTTCCGCCTGCTGATCGCCGTCGCGATCCTCGCCTTCCTGGTATACGCCGTCCTGCACCTGTTCACCCTGAGCATCGAGGCCATGGCGAACATGCAGCAGCACACGCGGATGCTTGACAACTTGCCAGATGACAACGTACCGTAGCACCACTTCGATTTTATCCACCAGGAGCTGACAAGCCATGACCGTGAAAGTGACCCTCGAATTCCCGACCGCTTCGGATGCAGCCGCGTTCCTCACCGACCTGGAAGCGGGCGATGCGACCGTGGATGCCGGTACGCCGCCCAAGCGTGGCCGCGGCCGCCCGCCCAAGGCCGCAGCCGAAGTCCCTACGCCCGCTGCGGCTGCGCCGGCTGCCCCCGCTGCAGCTCCTGCGGCGGCTGCCTCTGTGGCGCCGGCTGCAGTGGCGCCTGCCCCGACCCCTGTTTCGGCCAGCGCTCCCGCTGGCGTGCCGTTCAAGGCCGTGGCCGACGCCATCACGGATCTGGCCGAGGCCGACCGCGACAAGGCCGTGGCCGTGCTGGCGCAGTTCGGCGCCAAGCGCGCCAACGACCTGAAGCCCGAGCAGTACGCTGCGGTGGTGCAGGCCTGCAAGGCTGCGCTTGCCCCTCCGGCCCAGGCCGCTGCCGCGGCGAGCCTGATCTGATGGGCGCCGCGGCTGCACCCCAGGCGGCCACGCCCAAGCAGATTGTGGCATGGAAGCAGCGCACGGGGCACACGATCGACTCTGCGGCAGTGCTGCTCGGGGTGCATCCGCGGACTTTCTGCCGCTGGATGTCGGGCGAGACGGAGAGCCCGAAGTGGCTGGGCGAGCGCTTCCGTACGGGGAACAAGTGATGAACCGCCGAGAGCTGCAACAGCGCGCCGATGACGCCGACTGGGCTGCCTGCTTCTGCCAGAATGCGGCGAAGAAGCTCAATCCCGGCATGCCCGAGCGCGACAAGTTGATCGAGGAAATGCACGACTGGAACGCGGCGAGCGTGCGACTGGAGCGCGTTGCGCGATGGGTGCGGCCGTGATCCACACCATCCCCGAAGGCGTCCACGCCATCCTGTCCGCCTCCAAGTCGGGCCAGTGGATCAACTGCATGGGCTCGCTGGCCGCGACGCGCGGCACGCCGAACAAGCCCAGCCGCTATGCGGCCGAGGGCACCGTCTACCACAGCGTCTCCGAGCGGGCGCTGCGCGAGGGCAAGGACTGCGCCGCGTACATCGGGGACCGCTACCAGGTGGGCGAGTTCGAGTTCACCGTGGATGCCGAGAACGTGGAGTACGCGCAGGAATACGTGGATGCGGTGCGCGCGATTCCCGGCAAGCGCTTCGTCGAGGTGGACCTGGAATACTCGACGCTGCTGGGTGTGCCGAAACACTCCGTCCTGCCGGCCGCCACGGATATCAGCGAAGGCGTGCCGCGCGATATGCCAGAGGTGCGGCTGCCGGTCGCCGCCGGCACGGGCGACTGCGTGATCCTCGACTACGAGAACCGCATCATCCATGTGCACGACCTGAAGTTCGGCCGGGGCGACGTGGTGTACGCCAAGGAAAACTCCCAGCTGCGCCTGTACGGCATCGCCGCGGTCCACCGTTACGAGATGCTGGGCATCGAAGATGCTTGGCGCGTCAGCATGGCCATCCACCAGCCGCGCATCCACCACTACGACCAGGAAGTCATCACGGTGGGCGAGCTGCGCGCGTGGACCGAGGCCCAGCGGCCCGCGGCCCAAGGCGCCTACTCGCTGTGGCAGCAGGGGCCGGACGCTAAAGGCCTGGCCGCGGCGCTCACGCCCGGCGAGAAGCAGTGCCGCTGGTGCCCGCTGTCCGGCAAGTGCGTTGCGCAGCGCGACAAGATCCTGAACCTGTTCCCGAAGGGACATGCCGAGAAGGCTGTCCCGACGCTGGTGCAGCTGCCCGACGAGGAGCTGGCCGAGGCCATGCTGCTGGCCGACGAGCTGGAGAACTACGTCGCCGCCGTGCGCGCCGAGGGCCTGGCGCGCGCCCTGCAGGGCCATACGCTGCCCCACTGGAAGCTCGTGGAAGGCCGCCGCGGCAACCGCCAGCTGGACGAGGACGCCCACGTCAAGCTGTCCGTCGAGGCGCTGCTGGAGATCGGCATCGAGGAGCCCGAGGGGGAGTCCGCCCTGCCGGTCGCCGATGCGATACACTTCGCCATGGGTGAGGGCGCCTACCAGCCGCGCAAGCTGCTGACGGTGGCCAAGCTCCAGAAGCCCCTGGAAAAGAAGGCCCCGCTGCTGTGGGCCGCGCTCCAGGAGCACGTCAAGCAGAACGATGGAACGCCGACGCTGAAGCGCCTGGAAGATCCCCGCGCGCCGCTGTCGATCGTTTCGACCGAGTTCCCTCTGGCGCCGACGAGCGGCGCAGCGGGATTGTTGTAGTAACCACTGAAAGGAACCAAGACATGGCAACGAATCAGAACCGCAATGTGACCGTCCTCCTGTCCGAAGTGCGCCTGTCCTATGCCTATCTCGCCACCCCCTACGTGAGCAAGAACGACGACGGCAGCGCCAAGTCCAGCTACACCGCCCATGCGCTGTTCAAGGCCGGCAGCCCGGCGCACAACGCGATCCGAGAAGCGATACGCGCGGTGGCAGCCGCCGGCTGGGGTGCCCAGGCCGAAGCCGTGTTGGCGCAGTTGAACGGCCAAGACAAGCTGTGCGTGCACGACGGCAACATCTCCAAGGGCGGCGCGGAGCCGTACAAGGACATGCTGTACGTGTCGGCCAGCAACGAGCGCCGCCCGCGCATCCTGGTGACGCGCAACGGGGTGAACACGGAGATCGGCCCGGACGATCCGTGCTTCCCGTACAGCGGCTGCTGGGCCAACGTGCTGATCGACGTGTGGCCGCAGAGCCCGGACGGCAAGCCCAGCAAGTGGGGCAAGCGCATCAACGCCACGCTGACCGGCGTGCAGTTCCTGCGTCATGACGATGCGTTCGGCGGCGGTGGCCGCGTCGCAGCGCCCGAGGAATTCCCGACGGTGGAAACGGCCGGCGCTGACGCCGCGCCGCCGGCCGCTGCGGGCGGGTTGATCTGAGGTAGGCCCCTCGCTGTTCGGGAAAGGGACGCCGGGTCGGCAACCGAGTACCGGGCAGCGAGGGGCTTTTAAACCATGCGTGTCGTTCCGGCGTCGAAAAAAGTAGTAGACGAGTTTGTAGTAGCGAAGCACTACAGTCGTCGCGCATGTATTTACTGGGCGGGCTTCGCATTGGTGGAGGAAATAGATTTGCTAGGGGAGCAGATAACCGGCGTGGTGGTTTATGGCCAACCTTCGCCTCCTATCAGCCGGAGCGCATTCCGTGATCGTGACTTTCGCTTGTTCGAGTTGTCGCGCCTAGTGGTGCAGACGGCCACGCGCAACGCCGCATCGTTCCTTGTGGGGCGCAGCCTGCAGATGCTGGAGCCCAAGCCCTGCGCGGTAATCAGCTACGCCGACAGCGAGCAAGGCCATGCGGGCATCGTCTATCAGGCCACGAACTGGACGTACACCGGCTCCACCGTGTCGCACGATCACATGTATCTGATTGATGGCCAGCGCGTGCATCCTATGAACCTGACACGCCAGCGGGGTATCACCAACCCGAAGGAGTGGGCCAAGGCCAACGGCATACCGACGGTGAAGCCTTCGCCCAAGCATCGGTATTTCCAGTTTGTCGGTGATCGTCGCCAAGTGAAAGCCATGAAGGGAAAATTGACATATCCGGTAGTATCGCGCTATCCCAAGGCTCCGGCGTCGCGCTACGACGATGGACCGACGCTGCGCATTCCATACACGGGCAGCGTACCGTGACCACTATCTACTTCGACTTCGAGTCCCGCAGCCCCAACCCGATCCGCTGGGGCCTGGACAACTACTTCGCCAAGGCCGAGCCGTTGATCCTGGCATATGCCGTGGACGATGGCCCCGTGTATCTACATGACTTCGCGCTCGACGGTTTCAAAGCCCCGAACGTAAACGCAATCCCGGATGCCGTCTGGATCGCCCACAACGCCCAGTTCGATAGGCGCATCCTGGAGAGGCTGTTCGGCATCCACCTCCCGCTGGAACGCTTCCGCTGCACCCAGGCCCAAGCCTACGCCCACGGGCTCCCCGGCTCGCTGGAGACGCTGGGCGAAGTGCTAGGCATCGAGCAGAAGAAGCTGACCGGCGACGACGGCCACAAGCTCATGATGTTCTTCTGTACCCCGCGCAGCATCAGCAAGTCCGGTGTGCCCGCGTGGAACGAGGCCCGGGATTTCCCGGAGAAGTGGGAAGCGTTCAAGCGGTACGCGAGCCGCGACGTGGAAGCCCTGCGTGCCGTGCATCGGAAGTTGCCGAGCATCAACTACCAAGGGCTGAACCTCGCAACCTGGTTCCTCGACCAGCGCATCAACGAGCGCGGGTTCGGGTTCGACTCCATGCTGGCCCGCGCCGCGGGGCTCGTGCTGGACAAGGCCAAGGTCAGCCAGAAGCGGTACGTGAGCGCGCTCACCGACGGCGACGTGGCCAGCGTCACGCAGCGCCAGAAGCTGCTGGACTGGTTCAACAACTCCGGGCTCGACATCGCTGGCCTGAAGGCCGCGGAGATCCGCGAGGCGCTGGAGAGCGACGACCTGCCGCCGCTGCACCGCTTCCTGCTGGAGCTGCGCCTGGAGGGCAGCAAGTCCTCCGGCGCGAAGTACCGCCGCGGCCTGGAGTGCGTGGGTACTGACGGCCGGCTGCGCGACACGATGGTCTACTGCGGCGCGAATCGCACGGGGCGGTGGTCGGGACGCAACTTCCAGCCGCAGAATCTCCCGCGGCCCAGCAGCCGCTGGGAGGATCTGGACAAGTCTGACCCGTGGAAGCCCATCGAGCAGATCGCGCTGCCGGCTGTGCTGGCCGGCGACCAGGCGCTGCTGGACCAGCACGGCGGCGGCACGGCCGTGTGCAACGACGTGGTACGCTCGTGCATCATCGCGGCCCCTGGGAATGAGTTCATTTCGGCCGACTGGGCGAACGTGGAATCGCGCTTTCTCGCCTGGTGCACCGATAACCTGTGGAAGCTGGACTACTTCGCCATGGTGGACCGCGGCGAGGCCCCGGACAGCTACAAGGCGCTATGGGCGCGCTTCTTCAACATGCGAATTGAGGATGTCACCAAGGCCATGCGCCAGGCCGCCAAGGTGACGGACCTCGCGCTGGGCTTCCTCGGGGGCACCGGGGCGCTGGTCTCCATGGCGGCCAGCAATGGCGTGGACATGAGCGGCTGGCCCGAGCTGATCTTTCCGCGGGCCACGGACGAGCAGCGCAAGAAGGCGCGCAACGCCTGGCGCCGGGCGTTCCTGGAAGGCGAGGACTTCGGCGTCGAGCCCGACGTGTACCAGGCCGCGGACATCCTGAAGCAGCTCTACCGTACCGCCAACAAGGCGGTGGTCGAGGCCGGCTACGATATCGGCGCCGTCGTGATGAACGCGGTGAAGAATCCGAACAGCCTGCACCGCGTCGCCAAGTGCGATGTATGGAGCACGGGCCACGCGCTCATCATCCAGCTGCCTTGCGGCCGGCGGCTGTTCTACTGGCATCCGACGCTGAAGATCGAGCGTGAGGACGACCCCGAAACCGGCAAGGTGCAGAACCGCGAGGTGCTGTGGTATCGCGCGAGCCGCGGGAAGCAGTGGCGGTGGCTGAAAGGCTGGCCCGGGCTCTTTATTGAGAACATCGTCCAGGCTGGCAGCAACTCCATCCTGCGGCTGGGCATGCTCAACGTGCAGCGACACTGCGAGCAGGAGCCGCGCATCGCGGCGTACCTCGCCACGCTGCCGGAGAACGCCCGCACCCCGCTGGTGCTGCATGTGCATGACGAGCCTACCTGCGAGCTGCCGCGTGGCCTGCTGGCCCCTGAGACGCTGGAGTGGCTGATAACGGACGACCTGAAGGCGAAGCACCCATGGATGGCCAGCATTCCGCTGGCCGCGAGTGGGTGGCGCGGTGGGAGGTATAGAAAGTGATTGCCAACAAATTGCCGTTCCTTGACTACATCCAGGAGATACAGGAGCGTGAGCTGCGGTACGATCCGATTAACCGCCGCATGACCGCCAAGCTGGAAGTTCAGCACGACGTGGCGCCGATACGCAGCACTGCTTATGCGCCACAGCATGCCCACGAGCTTCGGTTGCAGATAGGGGTGCGCTTCTGGGCGAACCAAGCCGAGTACAACGACGCCCGGCGCAACGCGGAGTGTGCATTGCGAGACGCGTTGTACAAAGATGTCGTCAGCCGACTAAACCAATTGCGCTCGTTGACTGATACCGCTGACCGGCCCGCGCTGCAGCTGGCCATCACCGATCTGATCGGGGACCTGCGGCCATGAGGGAGTCAACAATAGAAAAATACCTGCGCGCCGAAATCGCCAAGCTGGGCGGCTGGTGCGAGAAGCACACCTCGCCAGGCACCAAGGGACCGCCAGATAACATCGTCATGTGGCCTGCCGGGGCGCTTCATTCTCCGTCTCCGACTATGTGGGAGTTCCCTTGCTACGTCGAGTTCATCGAAACCAAGGCCCCCAAGAAAGGCCCGACGGTGCTCCAGGCCCGCGACCACGAGCGCCGCCGCGCGATGGGTTTTCAGGTGCATGTCATTTCCACTATGGAGGAAGCAGAGTTCTACTTGAAGATGAGGGGCAAGCAGTGACCCCACGCCCGCAACCCTTCCGCGATCTGGAGCACAGGCTGCTCGCGCGCAGCGCCGTGTGCCCGGAGACCGGCTGCTGGCTGTGGATGGGGCGCGTCGAGTCAAACGGCTATGCGCGCATCGGCTTCTACGCAGGCGGGGGCCGCTCTGCGCCTGGCCGTGGCGCGGTGAACAAGGAAGTCCATCGGGTAGCCTACGAGGTGTTCAAGTGTGAGTCGATCCCGGACGGTTATGATGTGGACCACTGGTGCCGCGTACCGACGTGCATCAACCCGGCACACTTGCGCGCCATGCCGGCATCGCGAAACCGTAGCATGGGCGCCAAGAACGGCAACGCCAAGAGGAGAAAGAAATGAGCATCACTGACCGGATGGAGAATGACGGAATGACGTTCCGCGACGCCGCGATGAAGGAGTCGCTGCGCACCAGCGAGCCACTGGCCGTGACGCTGGCGCGCCTGGACCAGTCGGCCCGGCGCATCCGGGAACTGGAGACCGCGTTGCGCGGCGTGCGGGAGGCGGTGCGCAAGCACTGCTTCGACGCCAAGGTGTGCGAGGCGGTGGAACGCGCTACCGAAGCGGCTGGCTTGGCATGACCGCACCTAGCTCATTGCCTGAAGTCGGCCGGCGGTCCATACCCAAGGACCTGAAGCCGCTGTACGAAGTGGCCGCCGAAGTCTGGCACGCCCGGTGGGACCAAAACCACCCTTCATCTCTTCGCCGAGATTCAGGGCCTCATGGCCTCCTAATAAATGATGTTTGTCTATTTTTGGTGAATTACAAGTGCTGTCTTCACCAGCCTTACGGGGCCTCCCTCTTCCTGTGGATTAAGAAGTTCTGTTCTGCTGCTCTCTGCTACAAGCCTACAGTAGAGACTCAGTTGGCAGACCCACTAGCAGCATCCACAGTGGGATTCGGATCGAGGCGTCTTCAGAAGAGTCGTCCACCTTCGAGTCAGACACGCTCCTGAAGTGGTCCCGCCTCCGTTCGTTGACGGCATCAACCACTACTGGCGTTTCCGTGCAACTGCGCCCGGACTGCATCTATTCCTGAGTGCCACATGGCAACGCTGACACCGACTTCCCCTATGCGAATCGGCCAGAACTCCCTTCACGAGAGTTCTTCTTCTTCGAAGCGCCGACAAACCAGAGGAGGTCCCGCCTTCTTTCAACAACCCCCCTGCCCGGGGCGTCCATTCTCCCTCAGTCGCGCCAGACCCGGAGCTCACTGTTTGCCCAGGACAGACTGCCACCTAGTCAGCCACGAAACTCCCTCCTACACTCAGTTTCAGGCCGAGAAGTCTTCTGAAAAGTTGTGCCCCTCGACGACACAAAACCAACCCAGGTAGTTTTGTCCCATTCCGACTTCGGCATCAGAAGTTCCACTATGGCCATCGTCGACCTGTCCTGCTGTGTGCCTAGGAACCTGATGCCGACCCTCTGGGTGACCACGGCCGGCGAGCTGATCTGATGGCCACCAGATTTTGAGTGTTTGTAGTACTCCCTGTCTGCAACGCCCACGAGTTGGTCCCGTCACTTTTGGAGTTCTACAACGAGCGTACCTGTCGACGCACCACGACCGCGCCATCCAGTCCTACGAGACAGAACTGCGCAGGCCCCCGGCTGCGACCTCCTCCACCTTCCAGCGTCATCGGCTCGACGTCGGACCTTCAGGCATCCCTCGGCATCCCCCAAGCTTGGTCCAGGCATTGACAGCACCTCGATTGGACATCCGAGCTAGGCGTACGATCGTAGTTTGGCTTCCCCTCCCCTCGTTCCCCCCTCCTGCGCGAGGGTAGTGCATGTAGTGGTTTGCCCCATCCCCGTGATCCCCTCCTTGCGTGGAGTGTAGTAATTGTAATAGCAGGGATCATCGTCGAGCTTCCTCGACGCAGTGTGTCCGCCGGGTGCGCACGCTCCCTAGCTCGCCCTCGTCTCCGATCGGAGACGGTCCATCGGATGGGCTAGGTACGTGCGGTTGCCGCTCCCATTTGCTTGCTTAGTATTGGTTCCAACTGCAGCGCCCGTGTGAGGAGTGCCTGATCCAAACTTCCACTTTTCCTGAGTCCTTGCTGCCGGTGAGTGAGCGTACATTTGAACCGATCCCCCTCGGTATCGGCTTGCCCGGGTGAATCCGGTGCCCAATACGTTGTCCCCCGGGTGGTTTACTACCACTCTCCTCGCTGCTCGGACCGTGTCTGGCCTCCTCGCGAGCCACAGCTCGCCGAACCATCACTACGAGTCCTGTGGAGTCCGCTACTCGTGTGAGTGTTTGCCTTGTCGCTTAGACGATCTGTGCTTGTTGTTTGCTGGCTTAGGTCCCAGTATCTCGACCGGGTTCATCCCGCGTCAGATTTTGTATCAGAGCCATGTTTTCGACTTGCCCTTTCTTGTCGAGTCCTAGGCCTTGACCATCCGTGCTTTTGAGTCTAGGGCCTTCAAGTGCTGGTTCTCCTTCATAAGAGTCTCAAGAGTCACCTCTTGGACTTCATTGGTCAGAGGGTCATTGTTTACTGACTCCGCCTTGACGGGGGTGGCACGATCCTCGATGGGAACTTCCTCCGCTCGCATCAATGCCTGAGGTCCGACAAAGGTGCCGATGTGGCCGGCGGGAGTCGGCTACTGGGTCAGGTGACGTGGCCTCCTCAGTTGCGATATAGGCTGGTTTAGGTCATCAGTCTGAACCTCAGGCTGGCGCCCGGTGGCATAACACCAGAACACCTTGACCGTGTCACTGAGGAGCTGGACTGTCCACTTCTTCTGAGAGCGCCTCTTGGGGCGGACGGGTATCCCCAGCCTATAAAAGACTGAGGTGCGTTGCAGAGGAGTCTCTATCACGGCATCTGCCTGAGGAGAACTCGAGGCTGGATGTCGGTGGGGCCCAAAACAAGCCTGTCTCTGCCTTTGCCTGTTTGAACGAGAGGCACCGAAAGGTTGGGCACCGTCCGACGATGCGGCTGCAGAATCAGTCGCATCTTGCTTAGTGCGACGTCCTGGTGCCTAAAAGGGGCTGCTAAGATACGCCTTCCAGATGGCTTGAGCTTCCTCCGGGGTAACCCAGATTCTTCTCAAGTCAGACTGTTGGTCTCCCTTGTCACGACCTCTTTGACGGGACTTGGGAGTTCAGACACCAAACTGGCTCTGGTGTCTCTAGGCCGCTGTGGGAGCGTCTGCCCTTTTGAGTTCCACCTTGTCTTCTCGCGTTCAATGAAGAAGGCTGAAGCGGTTGGTAGTAGGGATCGTAGAGATGATCCGCTCTGGGGTGTGAT
The DNA here is from genome assembly GCA_024336825.1 of Amorphophallus titanum. NCBI lineage: Eukaryota > Viridiplantae > Streptophyta > Magnoliopsida > Alismatales > Araceae > Amorphophallus > Amorphophallus titanum. The sequence continues at coordinate 10,440,990 of JANBPO010002596.1, forward strand.
GGGTTTGCCCCCGTCCAGGTGAATCCGTAGATTCTTGACAAGAATGGCCTTGTCGGAATTACTAGTGGCAGCGGTAGGTCACTTGCCTTTACGGCCACAACGATGCTTCTTCTGGGGGGCCGAAGACAATTCCGCTCCAAGGTGGTAGACCGAGAAAACTCGGCCCGTGACTGCTGGTGGCACAAGGCCATTGACCAACAACACTGGAATCGGTCCCCACAACCCGAGGTCTGTAGTGGAGGCCGACGACTAGGTGGCTCGAGTGTAAGACCTTGCCCGAGCCGATAACAGTGTTGCGACTGCCTGCGATGATGTGCTTGTACTCGGAGTTGGCACCGTGGGGGGTGCCAGGATGCCGGTGACCCTAGGCCTTGAGCCTAGATTGGGGACTGGCGAGACTAGAAGGTGGGACATAGGGCCTTCGGTCCATGCCGGGGCCGCCACGTCCCATAGAGGCGAACCCGTACAGAGAGTGATGTGAAACCACCTTGGGGGTGATAGTCACAAGATCGGAGGCCCCTCGGACCTAGAAAGCAAGCAAGCAACGGACCATTATCTTCACTCGAGCGGGCTCACCCGCAAAGCGCACACTAGCACCCGTAGGTGAACCGGTGATGGGGATGGGGGTCTGAAGTGGGACCTCGCTGTTTCGGGGTTTGGCTTAGCTAGAGATTGACTTCCTAAGGGTTTGGGATGCCCCAAATAATGGGCGGCCAGCACGCCGAGGGCGTGGGTTGTGGGGTTGCTCTCTCAACTTTCCCCGCGGTGGTCGCACAATTTGATTGAATTTGGGCCGGGCACTCACTCACCACCGACGGGCAATTAAAGCAATACTATACTAGCAAGTGAATACCAGCAAAGAGGGTCCCGAGGCTCACCTATTCAGCGTGAAGACGCTGAACCCGGCCGGAGACGCAATTACATATGGCATGACTCAATAAAATGGAAATACATATGATATGACTCAATGAAAGGGAAAATAACATGAGATATCATAGGCGGACTCCTCAAAGTGGTGCCGGCGATCTGAGCCAAAGAGAGTGCTGTGGGATGCCCTCATCACCCTCCTTAAGTGCCTTGGTGTCGACGAAGCCAGTCAAGCAATTCAAGAAGTTCATGAAGGCATCTGTGGCACATACCAGGGAGGAAGATCACTTGCCAGGATCTTGATTCGGCAAGGTTACTAGTGTCCCACTCTTCAGCATGACTGCTCGACCTACCTACAAAAATGCAACTGGTGCCAATTCTTCGACCATCTGGTCCACCAGCCCGTCTTGGAGCTCGTCACCCTCACTGAGCCATATCCATTTGCTTGGTAGGGAATCGACCTCCTGGGGCCATTCCCTACGGCTTAGGCCCAGAAGAAGTTCGTCATCATCACCATCGACTACTTTACAAAGTGGATTGAAGTTGAAGCCACCGCTAGGATCACCGAATCGGTCGTTTGGAGCTTCGTGTGGAAATCAATCATTTGTCGTTTTGGTATCCCTCAAGTGATTATGAGCGATAACGGTCGGCAATTTGATTCTTACTACTTTAGAGATAGATGTGCCGACCTAAAAATTCACACCTACTTCACTTCGGTGGCCTACCCTCAGGCCAACGAACTGGTTGAAAATGCCAACAGGGCTATTTTAAAAGGCATAAAAACCAAGCTCGGCCAGACCAAGGGCAGCTGGCTGGAGGAATTACCGAACGTACTATGGTCACACCAAACTACTCCAAGAACTGCCACCGGTGAAACCCCCTTTCAACTGGTGTATGGCATTGAAGCTGCGATTCCGCTAGAGATCGGCAATCCCTCTCTCCGAATCACCAACTTCCCGCCTAAGGTGAACGAGCAAAAATTGCTGGAGAACCTTGATTTGGCGAGTGAGATCCGAGAGATTGCAAGCATCTGAGCCGCGGAATACCAGCGTCACCTCGTTCAATACTACAACACTAGAGTCCGAGATAGGCACTTTCAGCCAGGAGATTTCATGTTAAGAAAGGTCGAAGCCTCTCGACCACTAGAGGCAGTGGCCAAGCTGGCCCCTAACTGGGAAGGCCCCTACCGAGTGGTCAAGATGCTCGAACAAGGGGCGTACCAACTAGACACCATGGAAGGAAAGCCCATCCCTCGGACATGGAACGCGACAACACTATGCAAATTTTATTTTTGAGCCTCTCTCCAAAAGCACACATGTAAGCAATATAGAGCAAAAGTAATTCCTCTTCTTCTCATTAATACTTCTTTGATACATCAGATAGGTCGTGGCCATTACAGTACAAAATGAGAAGTACAATATCTGCTGGTGCACTCTGATCACTCGATGCGAACTTGGCTGGTACTCTCAAAACGAGCCATTGACTCTGTCCAGTGTAGAAACTGGCTTGAAAAATGGGATGACTGACCTTGCTTGCTCGAGAACTTCAGAGGGATAAGTGCCAGAGGAAGAGGAGAAGAAGAGGAAGGAATGCTTGGATGCCACCCCAAACAAGAGAGGACCTCCTCTGTAAACTCTTTGGAAGGACTCTCTATGAAATATGATAAAAAAGAGGATGGTAAGGGGCATCCTCTAAAGAGTGAAAGAAAAAGGAAGAGAGGTCGATCCAGGGCAAAGAAAGAAAAAAAAGAAAATAAAAAAGAAAAGTGGCTAGTTGAAGAGTAGAGGAGGCAAGGAAGGGCCCGGCGCGCCATTTTGTGGCGCCGGGGAACTCTACCTTATAAAAAAGAGAGAGGAGAAATTAGACAAGAGAAAAATTAGACGGATAGAGAGACAGACGCGAAGAGGGAGAGAAAAAGCTTGGAAAGGAAGAAAGGGAAGATCAGAGTGTCTTCTCTGTCGGGAGATACCACCAACGACTTCCCACCTGAGTCTCTGAGAGCCCGAGCGACCAAGCCCGAGCGGAGCCTCCCCAACCCTTGCTTCTGTTCGTTCCGGAGAGGGAGTGAAGGTGTGTCCTAGGGAGGGAACGGGGTCAATGCCCCTCCCTCCCCCTTTCTTTCCTGTCTGCTCAAGAGCACAAGCTCTCTGTTCGACTTATTTCTGTATGCGGTTTTCTCTTTATATGTAACCCCTGCCTGGGTCTCGTGTTCTGGGCGCACTGTATGCTCTTCTATGATGCAAAGGATTAGAATACGACGTTAAGTCCAATCTTGTGCAAACGTGGATGAATGTTTCTGCCGCCGTTTCTCTTTGAATTCCCACTCTAGTCCGGCTTTGTTTCGTCCCTGGTAGCCCTGTCCTCCCCCTGGTGTTGTGGGTTATGCCAGGCACAAGAATTCCTCCCTTTCCCGGCGCGCCAGTGGAGTCTCGGCTACCGCTTCAAACCGGGCAGGGCTATATTTGATTCACACGATTTCTACGCTCTGACATTTGCATTCTGCGAATTTAGCACGTCTCATCCTCTGAGGAAATGGACACGCGACCCTCATCCCTTGCGCCAATGGGTTATTGAGGGCCGAGGCTAGTCCAAATTTCTTGAAGGCGGTGCATTCTACCTTTTCCCGTTCTATTGCATCTTGCATCATATTTTAGATCTGCGCTAAATGTGAACATCAAGCTGTCTGTCCGAATGTCCATTAGACCATCGTCCGTAGAGCGCTACGCGCACACGCCAGCACACCTCAATCCATCTTTGCATGATGAGTGTGTCGTATTGATCCTCTGCACCCTATCCCATTGCTGGCTTCGTATCCTTGGGGCCTACCTCTTAATGGTCACGCCTCTGGAGATTCGCTTCCCATGAGGGAAGATAACGATGGCCATAGTGCCGGCAACCTATGGCTGTACATTGTGAGATGAAATTACAAACCCCGGGGTACGTGGAGCTCCCTTGTAGGCTCGCCTCGGGATGTCTCTCTCTCACTATCCAGTTCGGGGTCCCGAACCAATGTTCGGGCATAATGTCGACTCGGGTCGCATGCCCCTCGTAGGCCAGCCCTCGGGGTTTTTGTTCCCGCCGTAAGTCATTTCATTCGCCCGCTTCTCACCCACGGACTCGGTGCCCCTAGTAGGCTAGCCCTCAGAGATTTCCTATCTGTTCGGGTTTTCGCCGGCTGCCGTCGTGCCACCCGACTCTTTAGGGGTTGCTCTGTTACGGGAGTACTCCTCGCTTCTCCCCGACACGTCCTCCAGGATGGGGAGATGCTGCCAGATTTTCGACTCGATTCGGAGCTGTCGCCGCGCTAGAGTACGAACCTCGCGCGAGTTTACGATTCGATCGTCGAGCGATCTGGGATCGATCAGATGCATAACAAACTTAATAAATGGTCTAAAATCTCCAAAATCCCTGAATAAGCCTGAAAATAAGTTCGTCGGAGCTATTTTCATCAGAAACGGAGTTGAATCGGCGCCACGGTTCATCGGCGTGCCCGTGAAACGGCGCGCCCCTGAACCGGCGCGCCTTGAATTGGCGCGCCCTCCAGGGGGCGCGCCCACCCCCCTCATTCGAACTCTCCTTTCCCTCTCTCATTCTCTCTCTTCGGTGAGCGAACAGGCGAACCCCCTCTCCCCCTCATCTTCTCTGTCGCCGCCGCCGCCACCATCGTTGTCATCGTCGTCGTCGTCGGGGTGAGGAGGTGGTCGCGAAGGCCCTCCCCCTCTTTCTTCCTCTTCCCTTCTTTTCCTCTCAGTCCCTCTTCTCTTTTCCTCCCCTTATTCTTTCTTTCCCCTTTGTTCTCGGAGGACGGTGGAGCCCTAGACCCTGCCCCCGTCCCCCTTTCTTCCTCCCCCTTCTTCCCCTCTTCTTCTTCCTTCTCTCTTCCCTTCTTTTCCTCCGGCGGCATGGGAGGCCGCTTGGGCATCGCTGGTGGTGCCGGTGAAGGGGGTTCTAGCGCGCCGGTGAAGGTCATCACGGGGGTGTGCTAGGGAAGGTAGCTGTGGATGGGGTGTCGGCGGAGAGTGTAGGGACCGTGCCGGGGAAGGCCACCACAGGGTGTGCCGGGGAAGAGTCAGGGACTGTACCGGGGGAGCTGGGGGTAGCGTACCGGCGAAAGCCACCTTGGGTGTATCGGCGAAGACCCTGAGGGCATACCGGGGAAGGTCATAGTGGGTTTGCCGGGGAAGGCTTCCCACAGGGTGTACCGGTGAGAGGGATAGGCATACATATTTGCTGCTGAGGACTTCTGGTGTCACCCCACGGGGCCCACTGTCACTTTGCTGGGGCCGTCACTCCTTGTGGGCACACACCCGTGTTTTCCCTTACGCCTCTGGCCTATGGAAAACTCTGCCGAAATTTCGTCAGAAATTATCGGTGTTTCATTCTCTTTGCTTGTAGTAGGGTCCCCCCATTGTCTTCATCCCCCATCATTTCCATTCAGCCTTTCCTCTTCATTTTCCTTCATTCATTCATTCAGTTGACACTTAATGACATTTGCCGAGGCTGTGTCAGAATGGGTCCCTTGCAAGCGTGCCGAGGAAGAACGCTAAGGAGCATGCCGGCGGAAGTGCTGGGGCTGTTCCGGGGAAGAGCACACAAGGGGGTGTGTTAGGGAAGGCCGTAGGGGGCGTACCAGCGAAGGGCTTCAGACTGTGTCGATGAAGGCCGCAGGGGGCGTACCAGCAAAGGGCTTCAGACTGTGCCGGGGGAGGTGTGCTCCATGGTGTGCCAGCGAAGGTCCCTCAAGACGTGCCGGGGAAGGGCCACCTGGGGCATGCCAGGGAGGACCCGTTCAGTGGAGTCTTAATATACTTCTTTCCTCTTTCTTTTCCTCCCTTTTGCTTACAGTGGAACCTTCCCCTCCCTTTATGGTTTTAATTTCTCATCGTCTGTAGTTTGTTCTGATCTTTGTTTATTGCACTTTGCAGATAAATGGCTGCCTCGAGTGGTTCTTCCGCTCCCGTTGCTGCTAGTGCCAGATGCATCCCTCGGCCTCCAGTGCCAGTCGTCACATGGCTCAATGTTGAAGATTTGGACTGAGATCATGCCGAGGTAGCGGCACTGGCTGAGTCCTCAGGCTCAAACACCGAGAGCATGGACGTTCAGAGGCTTGCCAAGGCTGAGAAAGGCTTCACCTTTGACCGTACTACAAGGGGCTATAGGGGAGATTTCCCGAAGGACCAGCACTTGCTCCACTTCCTTAAGCAGTCACGGTCTCAGGAGAGGCAAGAGTTGTGGATTGTGAAGGCGATGGAGCATGCGGTTCTACAGGCTCGGGATAGCTTGTCCCATGTTGTTCCTAGAAGCATTCTCCACTCGGCATCGCCGAGTCACCCACGGGTTCGGGCGAGTGTCGAGTGAGTCGGCCGCCGATATCGGCCCGTTCGATTGCGCATGTGCTTGTTTGTTAGTAGGTCCGAGGTCGTGTCACATCACTCTCTTTGTCTCTTGTTGGTCTCTCTCTCTCCCTCTCAAGGGAGAAAGGCTTAAGGAAGAAGAAGGGGGTTTTGAGCATCAGTGGTTCATGCGCTGGGGAAAGAATAGGCGGACGCCGTCACTGCACGAGGATCTATGTGGATCAGCTCTAGAGGCCGTACATCTGTACGGCTCTGCGTTCGTGAAAATCTACATCGAGCACTGCGGATAGCGCCGTTTCGCGCAAGGTAAAGATCTATAACCCGCTATTTGGGGTTGGATAATTTTATTGCATCGATTAGAACACAGTTCTAGGATTCCAAAAGGGCCTGGGTTTGAGATTGAAATTTTTTTGTTATCTGCTGCGTTGCCCAAACTAGGCTGACCGAAACTTTACAACCATGACTATGCTACTGGGAAAGATCCATGACACCTCTATCGTGTAGGCCTGTCCTTGCTGACGAGAGCCACAGCCTAAAATACGTGGTCAAAGGCACAATCTCCACTCTCAGGAGGACTACGGCCTCAATGCTGGAGAAACCTCGGTCAAGAACCAAGAGGGGAGCCACGATCTTGCCATCATGTAAGCTTTGCCTCAATTGTCGGGAGGGCCATGACATTGCTATCGGTAACTCTATGTTGATTGGCCATCTCCCAAGTCTTGTGCACGTGGCCCACCCCCTAACCTCGAGTAGGGTGGAGACACATATTCACACTTCTCCCTGGGTCTGGCTACGATCCGTGTCTCTGCACCCAACAGCACAGCCGTGTCCTGCAACCTGACACAGGATATGCACCCCTGTGTCCATCAATGACGTACACTTGTCCTAACCAAGGCGCCTTACGCTCTAGGCTATCCTCGCCTCTGCTATACGAGTGTTGCGCACACCAGGTGGTCCTCACCGAGTCCGTCCACAAAATGCCCCCCAGAGTAGTAGTACGATAAAACAATAAACTGACAGTCTCACGAAAACCATCGAAGTGCCCATGTAACGACCCAGGATCCGGATACCAGAAAAGACCCGATACCATTCGGACCTTGGCCCGCCGCCCACGAGTCTGAGGGCTCGGAAGGGCTAAAAAGGATAGGTATGGTGTAGATAGAAATAAGAAATAAAGCAGGACAATACAACAATTAACAGAAATAAACAACTAACTACAACAGAGTCCAGTCCAGTAGAAAGTACAGTCTAAGGTAAAGAACGCACCAAATGCCAAGTGAACACTCGGCCCGGTGAACTGGCAGCTAAGGACCTCCACGCAGTACCCTCAAACCACGAGGAAGAACCATAACACCTGAAAGCTAGGGGTGAGCCTCCTATCACTGACTCAGTAGGGGTCCCGTGGAACCCCAACCGAAAATAACGGCGGCACGAAAAGCAGCAACTACAGCAAGAACAACAACAGCAGTAGGAGCAGTAAACTCAGTGGCCAGTAAAACCTCGGCTCTACAGCTACTCCTACAGTACCGAAAAATACGTCCCGATTTCACAGTCGGGGGACCACCAGAATACGAACCACCGAACTATGACCGCCCTAGTCACGCTACCAGAAAAACGACACAACACCACTGTCATGGAGGCCTGTCCTCACAGATAAGGGCCCACTGAAATCACGCGGTCAGGAAACACGGTCACGACCTCACCGTCGATCATTTAGTTGACCTTGCTTCAGCTATAAATACATGAAGCATGTAATTCACAATATCAAGCTCTACTATGTCATTCATAAGTAGCTGCAGAATATCTCAATGCATTTCAATTTCCATATACATAGCTACAGAAAAGTTGTGCTCATAACACAAGCTCATAATACAAGCGTCTGTCCAAATAAGTGAACATAAATATACTTTTATTAACTCACTGCCATATATTGGGGAATTGTCCAAATCATGTAACATGAGCAAGAATAGCATAGCACACATTGCACACTATCACATAAATCTCGATGTAAAACCTCCAAACCCCCAGAACGCGGCTCCTGCATAGGCAAAATTTAGAATCAACATAGGTGATGAAAATTTTAAATCCAATTAGGTTTCCAAATACTGCAACTTACATGGCAAATTGTGATAAATACCGATCTCATCCCGTATGCGATTTCGTCTGAACCCCATGTCTTGGGCATCGTTAGTCAGTCCGTACACATCCTGTTGGGAACCACTACCCTGTGCATCATTAGTCCCTTCGGACATGTGGTGGCGTAAGTACTCGTCCTCATCTTCAAACTCTCGATAGATGGCATCCATCCTCTCATTAATCAGGAAGTTATGCAAAGTCATTATTGTAATAACGATCTTCACCTGCTTGGGAAAAGTATAAGATGGCATGTCATTCAGTATCGACCACCGGCGTTTGAGGAGACCAAAGCTCTACTGTGATGGAGAAGTCAATTTTTATCGTGAGAAAAATCACAGGGTTGGAGGGATGTATACGAGGGACATTTTAGTCATTTCAATGATTGGATTTTCCCGCCTAACGAATGACCAACGTTTTACCCAAATGGGATTCGAAATCTACCGTGCGCCCATATAAAATCTGTATCTGTGAAGTAAACGTACGGCGCAGGCGATTTAACAAAATTTACTCCGTTGGGCATCGTTTCCAAACGCGCCCTTAATCTTTCTACCAAACTCAATTAAGAATAGATAGGCAGAATAACTATCCCTATTCTACCATTATTCGATTATAAAAGTCGCCCATGAGTACCGTGATGCCATTGTGTAGCATGTTACTATTGTGTAACATATTTATGCACAGCACGCGGGATTTCTTTACAATGTTAAGGATCTTTGGTTTGATGTCGGATCTTAACTTAAGAAAAATATGTGAGAAAGACAAAATTTGCTCAAATAATACAAGAGAACTACATTGTAGAAGATACCAACCACGCTATGTAGGTCCGGAAAGTATCGATGTTGCTAACCAATGATCAATTTAAGCACAAAGGTGATCAAATTGTGTTTCCACCTTGGAAGGATGTTATACATAGTTGATGTATAACTTAAGAGGGTTAAGAAGAAGTGAAACTAAGGAATTGCAATTAGCCATGAAGTTAATTTACTTAGGAACATTAACTACGCAAGGAGTCATAGCAAGCAAGTGCCTATGGGGGTAGTACATGTACTGTTCCTTCTACGAGGGAAAATTATGTAAAAAATTGACATGTCATATATTCTAAGAGAGAAATAGTTTCAAAGAAGAAAGTGATTTCAAACACCCTATAATTCAAAATTCTTACTGAAAACATAAGCATGTCTTCTCATCGCTGGTGCCAAGGCCGAGGAATGGCATAATTTTTTGCTTAGCAGAGCGCGCGAGAGAGAGAGAGAGAGGGGAGAGAGAGAGAGAGAGAGAGAGAGAGAGAGAGAGAGAGAGAGAGAGAGAGAGAGAGAGAGAGAGAAATAATCAACATATTTTATCAAAAATGGCTATCAAATAATTATGCAAATTCTTGAATATTTCTCACATGGTCATTTTGGCTTAAAAAGATGTTAAAATGCGTGCAAACTTAAATAATGTGTGATTGTGGAATTTTCTCATATTAATGCACAACTATATTCATTTAATGCTCAAAGATGATAGATGTGATACAACTTATGACATAAAATATAGCGCTTATTAGCCTTCCTCGCCGAGGCTTGTTGGCCTAGAGTTGATGCAGACCTGCCTCGACGAGACTTGTTAGACCGGAGTTGATGTAGGCTTGCTTCTGGAAGACTTGTTGGCCTACAATTGATGCGGACCTGCCTCGGTGAGACTTGTTGGCCTGGAGTTGATATAGGCCTGTCTCGGGGAGACACATCCGTCTTAGTCGTCGTTGATTGACTGTTAAGTTATGATGGCCGGAGACTGACATTGGCTGACCCTTGAGGGTACGTTAGCCAAAAGTCGTTGTGTCGCCTGACCGCTAAAGTATTGGTCTAAAATTGGACTGGCCAATCTTTGGGGGTGCATTAGCCAAAGTTGATGCGGATCGGCCCTTTGGGCATATTGATCCGATGTTGACGCAGGTCTACCTCGGAGAGGCTTGCTGGCCTGTAGTTAATGTAGACCTGCCTCGTCGAGATTTGTTGGCGTGGAGTTGATGTAGGCCTGCCTCGGTGAGGCTTGTTGGCCTGGAGTTGCTGTGGACCTTCCTTGGCGAGGCTTGTCGGCCCGAAGTTGATGTAGGCCCGTCTCGGCGAGGCTTGTTGGCCTAGAGTTGATGTGGACCAGTCCTTAGGGCATATTGATCCGAAGTTGATGCGGCCTTCCTCGGCGAGACTTGTTGGCCTAGAGTTGATGCGGACCTGCCTCGAGGAGACTTGTTGGCCCGAAGTTGATGTAGGCTTGCTTTTGGGAGACTTGTTAGCCTAGAGTTGATGCGGACCTGTCTCGTTGAGGCTTGTTGGGCTGGAGTTGATGTTGGCCTGTCTCGGGAGACACATCCGTCTGAGTCATCGTTGATTGACTGTTAAGTTGTGATGGCCGGAGACTGACATTGGCTGACCCTTGAGGGTGCGTTGGCCAAAAGTCGTCGTGTCGGCTGACCGCTGAAGTATCATTGAAGATGTGTCGGCTGACCACTGAGGTGTGTTGCCGAACATGTTGATGTGTCGGCTGACCACTGAGGTATGTCACCGAATGTTGAACCTGGCTAATCGTTGACTTGTGATAGCCAGAGTTGATGTAGACCAGCCCTTAGGGCGTGTTGGTCTGAGTTGATGTCGGCCGTACCCGAGCGGAGGCAGGTACCATGTAGCGCAAACTTGAGCACAACACCGCCCTAGGCAAGGGCGTCATCACTCGTACATCAAAATTCTGTACATTTTACTTTGCTTGGAAGGGGCACCCATTGGATTCTGTCTCTTTTCTTTGTTTTAGCTTCAGCTAGTGAGGCTTCAAAGCTGCTTCGGAGTTTCCTGGCCATTGGGATGAAGTGACCGAATAGTCCTCAACTTGGCATAGCATTGCCAGATGCATGCATTTGGTCTCCCTCGGGATGCTTGGATGACTGAGCTTGCGTCTTTATGGGAGGAGTTTGCTCACCTCCACACTATTTAGGAGCGGAGGCGAAAGACTCAGCTGATGATTCAACAGGAGGAGGAGCAACTTTGCAGACTTCGGGCGGCCCAGGCTGAGGTGGGCGCCCAGGTCGAGGATGCTCACGAGTCATCTCGAAGGATGGTAAGAATCCTACCGGGAATAGAAAGGAAAACAATGCCCCTTATTAAAGCGCCAATTATCAAAATGAAGACATTGTACAAAGACGTTAATTTACAAACTGACGCCCCTGATCCTGTCGCCAATTAAACAGCGCCCTCAAGAAAGGCGCTATTTCACTGAAAATCGTAAAATGGTAACCCGCTGCTGTGTTTGGTTCAAACAGGGAAGATAATGCCGTAAGAGTAAGTGTTAATCTGGGAAAAGGTTTGTACGTGGAAGGATCAAATACTAAAAGGATTCCACCCTTGATATCTTAAATCCTAATCGAACTCTAGCCTAATAGGGATTCTTAACACTATAAATACCTTGCCCGTCGCCCCTGCACACCCTATTTTCCCAACCTCTGTCGAAGCCACGGTAAGGAAGTTATGAATTTTCTTCTTTACTAGTCTTCTTTCTCTTACCCCTTGTCCGTGTCTTCTGCAGGAACAGAGTGATTCTTCTTCTTGTTATTGTGCACTGCTACCTCTTCCATCTTCTTCCTCAAAGAAGCTTCATCTATTGCTGTTCATACTCTGTTTATAATAGAGCACCGTTTCCATCTTCTGTTTAGCAACTAGTCACCCGTAAAAGGTAGGAAATCTCTCTCAAGATTAGTGTAAACTCCCTAAGCAAAAGCATGCATATAGATTATATATGTTTCATCATGATCTTCAGCGTTTTAGGAAGCTCTATTTTACAGAGAAATAATGACCTGATCAAAGGTGCTATTACAGTTAATTAGCGACCTAATCGAAGGCGCTATTTATTTAGGAAGCGCCTTCACCAAGGGCGCCCTTTAATAAACGACTGTCCATACAGTTGTCAATTCCCAGTTAATTAATAAGTCACGCATGTTAAAATTTTTTATAACTTTAACTGCTATTAATAAATCAGTTGCATGGTTATACTTCTGGATTCCTGATAATTTTTCCTACATGATCATGTCCCTATTTCCATGAAAATTATTCTTGATATTTCTGGTCACTATTCCATGGCCAATTGGCATAATAACGAAATAACGACATAGATCATGTCGTCATATTGAATTAACGCCCCTGACAAAGGCATTATATCTTGAATTAACGACACCTAGTAAGTCGTTATTCATGATTTTCCTATTGATATTTACTTGAAAATGAAGAATTAGCGACCCTATCTAGGGCGTTAATATCTGAAAATACTGAAATACTCCTTATCTAAAAAAAACGTCAAATGTTAGAATCAACGACTGCGTAGGAAGTCGTCATATAGTGAATTGACGACCCCTCTCAGGGCGTTAATTCTGAATTTACTGGAATAACAGTTTCTGTAAAGTATTAAAACCTTGAAACAACGACAGAAGGAACAGGCGTCATATCTGGAATTGGCGACCCTGTCTAGGGCGCTATTTAACTGACGACCTGACACAAGGCACTATTTTACTGATTTCTAATTTTTCGTGAGTTTTACAGTAACCTGATAATATGTTATATACTATAAGCACTATATTCCAGTCCGTGAGTATAGTCTCACATTTTACGATGTTTTATCGATTACTCTCAACTCTCCATAACTTATAAACTCTCCATTGGACATTACGTTCCTTTGGACTAGCGAGTTTGTCATAGAGACCTCCGTTAGTCTCCGCTAGCCTTGGATTCTCTCAAGGCAGCCGAGCAGGTTGTACCCTTAAAACCCATGATACGTTTTGTATGCCATGTCACTGTATTGTAACATGTGTTCAGCCCACAAGTAAAGTCAACGAAAAGAAAATGTACTGTACTACGGGGCATAACCCCAGTACTGACAAGCTGGCATACTACTAGACCTCTGACCGGAAGAGCTCCACCTCCAGGAGAGCACTAAACTTGAAAAGCAGGGAGTGAGCCTCATCTCATTGGCTTAGTAGGGGTGCCACGGATCCCCACCATAACGAAAGTGGTAAACAATAGTAGCAATAACAATAACAATAACAACAGTAAATAACAATGGTCGGGAAGGTAAGAACGGCGGGCTAAAGAAACACGAAACCTCTACATTAGCTCAGTTCCCAAGAAGGGAACCTCAACCACTAGCTGGGATCGTCGACCCACAGTGAACCCATCAACCTACTACAGAGAAGAAACCTCGAATGATGTGGTAGTGACAACTCAGTGGAAAAACACCGCAAGGACACGCGGCCACAAACACAACCTCCACCCTCAGGTGGACAACTACACACTGGCAGCCTCGGTCCCGAGCTAAGGCCAGTGGATGGACCCTGCCCCACACATAGGGAGACACACTATCATCTGCCGGAAGGGCCACAACAACACTATCGGTAACTCAACCTTAACTGGCATCGGGTCCGCTACTCAGCACACACAACTTGGCCAAATGTGTCTACAGATGTCTTATACTATGCCAAGGCCTCATATGCATGCACACTACTCACACCCAATCTCGGGAGGAGCATAGGAGACACTCACACACACCACACCTTTGGACTGGTTGGGATTTGCACCTCTGCGCCTGTCAGTACAGCTGTGTCCAGCTACCCGACACAAGGTACACGCCACTACGTCCATCAGCATCATACTCTTATCCCAACCAAGGTACATATGCTTAGGCGGTCTCACCTTAGAACAAGGAGTGTAGTACAGACTAGGTGTTCTCACCTGGTCCAACACGATCGGCCACTGGGATGCTCCACGGTCTCGCGGAGTCCCGCCGAACTCTATCATCTATAGTCTCACAGGAATCTACTACAAAACATTGTCAGTCACGGTCTTACGGAACCTCGAGAAAGGCATACACACACACTCAACCCACCGTGAACCTCAATATGATGCTAAGGGGTGTTAAGGAAACTACCCTAACTAGATAGCAAAATAAGTAGTTGGCCCAGAGAGATGGCGAACAAGAAGGGGGGTTGAATTGTCCCCTTGTCGAGATGGCGGATTTAAAAGACTTTCTTAACTAATTACAATCGAAGTAAGATTAACTGCATTGATTAACTAAAACTCAAGTAAAATAACAATGTTCTCTCAAGCTTTTCGATGTCACATGGATAGTTAATGCAACTTATTAAGGAAATTACGCTCAACACAGATAACGGCGGTGGCAGTGTAGTGAAATAAAAACTTATATAATGGACCTATGAACGGAGATAGAGGAAATGACAATCACACAGACAATCACACAAGACGCAAGAATTTTTAGGTGGTTCGGGACCACGAGGGGCTCCCTACGTCCACCCCTCACCCAACCGGGTGAGGCTTCACTCCACGCTATGAAACGTAGCAACACGGGAACAAACCCCAACCACACACGCTGCTTCCGCAGTAACCTCCACATGGGGACAATCCCCAACACACTGCCACTACAGCAGACACACACACACGTCAGGGAACACACCCCAGACACTAAGGCCACACGGAGACAAAGCTCCGTCCACACACACAGTAAGATTCAGAGTTTAACAATCACAAAGGATATACAATAAATTCCCACATCAGTATGTAGAAGATGATAAGCTATGAAGCACACAAGGGAATAAATAAAAATAGGACGTAGAAATACCCCCTTGATTCTCCAATAGCCGTAAGAAGATCTTTCGTGAAGCCTAGGTTGGAGAGAGTTGAATCCGCAGGAACCCGGAGCCGACAATCTTCTTTCTTGTCGTTTCAATGAAGTTCCTTCAAGTCCAAGCTCCGAACGTCTCTGCAATCACAAAGAGCAAATAAAACAATGTGCTCATAACCTTGTATTTAATGAAAGGGACATCACAAATAGATGAAAATCAGATTTAAAGTATTTCCCCTTGATTGTCCCATGGATCCCTTCAAGACAGATAGAACAAGAAGCCCCTTCGATTTCTGGTCTACAAATCCCAGAACACATGTATATATATAAGTATATCTTGCAGCCACAAAATAAATCCTTCCAAGCTTTAAGTTAATCTCAAACAGAAGTATGGAAATGAATGATTTAGATATCCCCTTAATCTTCACACAACTCGGAGATAAAATAGAAGAGTGCTTTAGAATGATAAAACCGTGAGAGAAGAACTCAACCCCTTTAATAGATACGCCCAAGCCAGGAACCAGTGAAGAGAGTAGCGACGGCTTCCTCCAGCTTCAAGCTCGGGATCATGAGACACGGTTGTTGGCGGCTGCGTCTTCCTTCTCCAGCCGATGCAAGCACCTTCTCCTCCTTGTTCTTCTTCCTCCTCTAGGTGGGGCGACGCCCTCCTCTTCCTTCCTGCAAGCAAATAGAAAATATTAGCACTTGGGGATGGATTCCTCTGATGGATTTCGTGGCCACTATATACCCAAGGTGAAAACAAACACAAAAGACATAATAGCACATGTAAAAGCCCTCTCAAACCACACCCAACCAAGGGTAGAAACCCTAGGGGTAATGGGGTAAAAGGGCAAGACAATCAAACCTTAAAATGTGGTTTTCAAAGACAATCCGAAAACCACGATCCGGACATCCCAGAAAAAGTGTCGACCCCTAGGGGCAACACTCGTATAAACGGGTTCTGCCAAAAACACAAACTCCAGAACCCAGGCAAAAGTGTCGACCCACTAGGTCGACCTTTTTCTCACGGGGTTCTGTCTAGAGTACAAAATCAGTATCGAGGATAAAAGTGTCGAACCATGGGGTCAACCTTTTTACCAGGGGTTTCTATTTTCATTGAAAACAGACCCCGGGATGCTAAGAGTCGACCCCAGGGGTCGACACTTGCACTGTACATTCAGAAAGCTGCTTAAAGCAGTCCAATAAACCCCAAGAACATGACATATATAATAAGCCCAACTTACCCACATGGAAACACATTCAAAATTGAATTCTTACCATGATAACAAAGGTTTGTGGGTAAATTAAAACTTGTACTATCAAGCAACTCAATTTCATGAGTGATAAAACAATATAACTCAAGAACCCATTTTCAACCCAATCGAATCCATCCACATTAAAATCCAATTAAACATATATCCTTACCATTCCCTTGAACATTTGGGTGAAACACTCCACAATGAACCTGCACTACCAAATTGCCATTCGTTTTAAACACAAGGTTAGCAATTGAAATTCTCAAATCAACCCACATACACCAAAATGAGGTTAATGCACACATGAGCTAGGTAGGTGCAAGGAAGTGTAAAACCCTTTGTAGGGTCGATGCAATGATGATTACAAATCAGTGTAGAGAGGCACAACGTTCGTGCAATGACGGACATAGTCCGTGCAATGAATCATTGGGTCGGTGCAATGAGTGAGGGTGCAAAGATCAACAAGGCAGCATGAAGCTCTATTTGAAAAGGGCAATTAAACAACCAGATAAACCCAAGGGCCAAGATACATGAGACTACCCAATCTTGGCACTTGGAAAAGACATAAACCTGAACTAATACCAATGATCCAAGGGATTACTATAGGAGTGGAAGCTTACCATGGATTCAAGAAATTGCAAGCAATATTGAATCTGCACATTCTGAAAGTTCAGATTCAAGTCAATGCAATTTGATAAGAACAATTATCTTGCATTATATCATCCACATACATCCAACCCACTTAAGCCATTAGCTTGCAATCCAGAAAATTTCTCCATACATGTAACAGCCATTTGGAATTCAATTCAAACCAAAACCAAGGAGAACCATTCAACACTATTCAAATACAGTCTAGTGGCATGAATAAGGAAGATTATGAACCATCATTTAAGCTTGTTTAAACAAGATTCATAAAAAGCATGTTTAGCACAAAGCCACTTCAAACACATTTAAGATCACCAAAACTGTCAAGTTCAAAGACACAGTTCAGTCCGAAACTTCCAAGTTCAGTTCAAGACAATTAAGTTTAGTCCAGTGATACCCATCAAGCGCATTCAAGGTTATCAAAACCATCATGTCCAAGAACACAAGGTTTAGGGTTCCCCAGGACCAGACCTGGCCCTTCAATCTGTTTGCCTGACATTAATTTCTTTTTGGATCGTCTCCTTTATCCCAGGATGCAAAAGTATGTGCGTGAATGGTATTCTATTTCAAAAAAGGGAGGGCTACATATGCTTCGGGGCATACCCCTACTTTACATGTCAATGAAAAAGGGGGAGGACACTCAATCTATTCTCCTGAAGATTTCCTCAAGAGGAAGAATCCCAACGCAAGGGAATTCTGCCATGTCACGTAGTCGGTTCCTCTGTTCTTCGAGGCACGCTAGCTCAGACGTCACGGATGCCTTCTCGACTCTGGCAACGGCAAGCTCCTTAGTCTCTCTGACAATAGTCGCCTCGGCTTCAACCAGCTCGACCTCGGCTGCAGCGAGATAGCCCCTCAGCTTTTCTATTATGCTTATAAGGGCACCGACATGACGGTGGCTTTCGTCCAAGGCCTTTTCATGCTACTCTTCGTTGCCTTTCCGCACCTCCAGGGACTGCAGGTACTCATTTTCTTGAGCACTGATGGCGGCAAACTCGCTAGGAGCCCGGGCCTCAAAGAACTCGTGGCAGTTGACGTATTTCAACAATAGCAAGACTCGCCGTGACCATTCTTCTAGAGGGCAGCCCAACATCTGCAGTGCCCCGATCAGCTGTGCCACCACGGTGTGCACCCCCCGATATGTGAGGGAGGGATCAGCGAAGATCATTGACCGCAATGCCAGCAGCATCTGTCAGACCGGTGCATCCGAGGTAGTGTGGCCAATGGAGGGCATGGCTGGAGGGTCAAACTCAACCAAGCTATCCACAGTTGCCCACAAACCCGCGTCCACCGTGCCCGAGGAGGACGGGAGAGTGGAGGCCAGGTCGCTCGAGCGTCCGACCTCGACAAATGACTCCCAGTCGGCCATCACTAAAGGAGCCGGTAGAGTTGTAACCGAATCACCTGACTCCGTCATCGCGAGGGGCTGCTCCACCTTGCTCTCGGTTGGAGGAAGGGCATGGAGCGGAGCTAAATCAGACTTTATTACTGAGGGACCTATGGCCCTTTCCGCTTGTGCTCCCTCCTCCCGGGAAATCATGATGTTGGTCAGTATCTTCCCCAGAAGCTGGTCCTCCTCAGGCGTCATGAGCAGTCGGGGAGGCGGAAGAGGGACCATGAGCTTCAGCCCGCACCCCGATTGCAGGAAGGACACCAGGCGCTCTACGTCTGATCCCGAGAGCGGTTACAGTCCACCTACCCCCGCGGGGGTGACTGGTTCCCTCCGCTTCGCAATAGCCTTGCAAGCTCTAGCGGTGCATGCCTCAGGAAGCCTTGCCTCCTCCTAAAACACAGAAAATGGGTTCAGTCTTTCACCGATCGAGGTGAACTACCCAAATCTTGAAGAGATCCTAGAGGAGGCCCCGAAGCCCCATATTTAGCTCAGTCACCAGAACTATGCTGCTTTCCAGTGCTATTTTCCCCTCCTGCAGAGGCTCATCCACTGATATTACGGTCCCCATGGCTATTTTCGGCCGCAAGACCTCGAGCACGGTCGCCAACTTCTCCAAGCTGGCGTCGACTCCCCCGGGTCGCTCCACCGATACGGCCGGGACAGGTGCCTCCATGGCCTCTGGCTGGATTTGATCCTGTAAGTTAACCAAATAACAAAAGACAAGATCAGAGGCTGGCTGCAAAGGCGGCCCCATATAAATAGGCTCACACTTACAAAATCCTCGCCCGAAGCCACCTCGTCAGAAGAGTAGTCATAGTCTACCTTCTCGCCCGACGAAGACTCGGTCGGGCAGACTCCTCCCTTGCCGGCGAGGGAAAATCATTTAAATGCCTAACCAAGGCCTAAAAATTTATAAAAATAGCCAAAATTCAAGGAATAAAATCTAGATCCGAACCATCAAGGATCCGCTAAGACACGGGTCTTACATCGTGTCCTCCTCTCGCTAGCGTCACCTACGACATTCATTCACCTCATTCCTCTGGCGATCAGAGGAAGTGGCAAGGTAGCGCCCTATGCAACCGTGGGTAGCACGGCTGCCGCTCGGAGCCCTGCTACACTCGCGAAAACCCTCCACCACACCCTCTAACCTCTCCGCCTGAATCTGAGCACTCTCCGCCTAGGCACGATAGCGCTCTACCTCGGCCCAAACTCGCTCTATCTCTATAGCTCCGGCCCGGAGTGGCTCTAACTCAGCTCGGAGGAGCGCCATCTGCAGTGTATCCGTGGGCCGGCTCTGTGCCAGCTGCTATCAAAAATGGGCTGCCTCCTCCCATGCTGCAACCTGGCTCCGCTCGAGCTCCTCTTGAAGGCGGGCCACCTCCTCTCTCGCCCGGGCACTCTTGCCTAGGGTCGCCGTCAGCTCTGTCACCTGCATACATTCATCATCATCATTAGTCAATTGCATTTCATATTAAGCATAATTCACAATGAAAAGTTTAGAGAACGTACGATGAGTGATGCCTCGGCTACCTCGGCCCGTGCCACCATCCATCTAAACTTGGCCTCGTGCTCTGCTCGATCTGCCGGCGTCTATATGGTAGAAGAGGAAGGAGCGTCAGCCCCCTGCCGCTGGGTCCCCTCACCTCACTACATTCAGAAGCTCCAGGGTCAGTCATTTCACAGCATAATCATAATATAAGGGCATAATTTAGAGTTTAAGTTTTAGAAAACTCACCAGTAGGGCCAGGGCCTACCGAGCCTCGTCTCGCTTCCTGATCGTGGAGTGGAGGAGCCCCTACAGTTCCGCAATCCATCCCTCAAGGTCAATCTACATTTAGGAAGCCCAAGTGTCTGTGCATCCTCATATAGAAATCATAAGCATAATAGACAGAGTTTATGTTTAGAAGTCATACTGGTCGGTGGTCACCTCGGAACACCTAGCCCCGGTAGTGTCTGGCATACGCCGTATAGTACGTTGCGTCGCTATCTGCTCGGGCAGTCACCACCCGCCCAAGTGCTGTCCAGTCTGCAATCTGCATGGCATTCCTCGCCGTCCAGTCAAAGGCCGCTTCCAAGCCCCGTGTGGTCCGTGTGACATGCTCCCCCGGCTTCTCCGGTGCTGAGAACTCTATCACTAGCTAATGGACCCCAATGGTCCTCATCACCAATCGGAAGTAGAGTGGCTCCACCACATTAATGCAGTGAAGCCACACGTCCCGTCTCGAGAAGGCGAGGGCCCCTACCACCCATGGCTGGTCCTCCTGTCCCTCCTCGGCGTAAGGTGTCCACTGTACCTACAAAATAGGAAATCGCATCAGCATCACCATCATATAGAATTGCATTTATTAAAGAGTTTGAGTTTAGGATCGTACCGAGGTGTATGGTAAAGTGTCCAGGTCATCCTGTAGCTCCCAGACCTGTCTTTTGAGGGCCGCAGTATCTCAAGGTGCGGTCCACCTCTGGGCAATCGGCAGGAGCTCAGGGTGAGTCTCCTCGCCTCTCCCTAGCCCACGTAGCCTCAGATAGGCCCAAACCTGCATCGCATTACATCACATCAGCATATAAGAAGCACATAGGAATTGCATAATCAAGTCTAAGGTAGAGGTCGTACCTGGAGTAGAGGAGAGAACTCTTACATTTAAGTTTATACATATATTATTAAAATAATGAATTAATAATACATAAGAACATCACATAATTTGTTATATATATAATATTTCGTCGGGGGCAAAAGAACTAACACCTGCCTCCCGCACGTGGGTGTCCCCTCCACTCACAGGAGGGCGCAGGCCTGCAACCGGGAGCCGCGGGTTCACCGGCCACGTCCTCCCACACCTCACATGATGCCTGCCCACCTGGCAGCGGACAGCTGTCGTTACTCCCGCATCCACCCCCCCAACCAGTTGCTCGCTCGTGGCGTAAAAATTTTAAATATCACGGAAACCCAAACTGCACTATTCTTCTCAATAATAACCCCGCCCTGGCGTCCCACACCTTTAAAAGGGCCCTCCGCCGCCCTCCTCCTCGCCGCACCGGCGCCAGCTACGGAGAAGACGCGAGGGAAACAAAGCGTACGAATAGCACGAAATGGTCGCTGGCTTCCGCCGCTCTGTCTCCATCCCCGGCCCCGCGAGGGCGGCCTCCCCGCCGGAGAAGCCCTACCACGTCAGGTCCACTAGTCTCCCCTGCCGCTCCCACACGCTCATCTCCCAGCTGGAGGACGAGGTCCGCGCCACCAGGGCGTGGCAGCCCACCACCCCCGCCCACCCCGCTGGGGGGCTCCGCTCCGGACTGGTCCGGCTCCAGCTCCTCCACCTCGCGCTGGACGACCTCCTCCAGCTCCCGCAAACCCAGGACTCCCTCCGCCGCCGGTCCTCCGGCCTCGCCGACCGGCTCCTCGACGACTTCCTCCGCTTCGCCGACGCGTACGGCTCCTTCCGGGCGGCCCTCGTGGCGCTCCAGGACCTGCAGGCCGCGGCGCAGGTGGCCGCCCGCAGGGGGGACGAGGCGGGGCTCGCCTCCGCCGCCAGGTCCCTCAGGAAGGCCGAGAAGGAGGTGGCCGCCCTGGCGTCGGCGCTCCCCGACGTGCGCAGGTCAGCAGAGCCGGTACTCGCGGCCGTGCCCTCCGGAAACTGTGCCGCGGACGCCGAACTGGTCGGGGTCCTAAGGGAGGTGGAGGCGGTGTCAGTGTCCGTGTCGGCGACCGTCTTCCAGGGGACGGCCGCGGCGCTGGGGTCCGCCGCGGCGGCGGCGGCGCCCAGGTCCGCATCTTCCTGGGCAGCACTGAGGAGGTTGGCGTCGTCGCCGTCGTCGAAGAAGAAGAGGACGGAAGAGGAGGAGGAGTGGGCGAGGAGGACGACGGAGAGGCTAACGGGCTTGGAATACCGCTTGGTGGGGATGGAGAGGGAGAGCGAGAGGGTGTTCAGGGGCCTCATCAACACGAGGGTCTCCCTCCTCAACATCTTGACGCCATGAAAGCAGAAACACACAAGGAAGAAGACCCATGTACAGGTCGGGAGAAACCAACCAAAAATCAAAAAGAGAAAAAAAGGGGAAATTAAGAGAAGTTGACTTGAGTTCTCTACAAGGCTGCGATGCGATGCGATGCGATGCGGTGGAGTTTTTTTGTTTTCTTTTTTTTTTTGTAAATTGATTTTTTGTGATTGTTTTCCCAGAGTGGAAATGAGAATTCCTTTTGCAAAATATACGAATAAAACCATCCAATCCATCCTCGGGTCCAAGTGGGGCTGTCAATTGTGCAAAGCTGATCCACAACCATATCTGCTCTAATGGAAGCTTATCCGGTTTAATTTGAACCCTAATTAACAATCGGATTCAAATTATTGTGAAGATGTTAATCAGAGGCATAGTTGAGATCCAGGACCAGCGGCGCGTGATCAGCGGCATCTTCTTCACGTGCTGGAAGCGCGAAAACATCGGAATGCAGATACCGAATGCGGTATCTTCCTCGAGTAGATCCAAGTTCTCTCACATTGCGTGGTTGTTTCTGGCCTCGTCGAATTGTCCAACTCGTAGAGACGGGTTGGATATTTCCATCGATATGACCGCATGTACTCCGTATGCGAGGTGGAACGGGGTCTCTCTCGTAGCAGTCCTGACGGTAGTCCGGTGTGCCCATAGTATGCCCGAGATGGAGTCTATCCACGAGTCCCCTGCTTGCTCCAAGCGGATCTTGATGCCATGAAGGAGTATTCTGTTGGCATTATCCACTACACCATTCGCTTAAGGGCGTCCCACTGACGTGTAGTGGTTCTAAATCCCCTGCTCTGAGTACTTTTCTTGAAAGGTTGAACTCGCGACTGCCTGTCGTTGTTGGTTGTTAGGACACGTGGCATCCTGAACTGGTAAATAATGCTTCACAGCACGAACTTCCATGTCACTTCGCTTGTGATTTTTTCCAAGGGCTCTGTCTCGACTCATTTGGTGAAGTAGTCAGTGGCAACGATGAGGAACTTCTTCCTCTCTTGAGCCTCGGGGAAGGGACCCTGTATGTCTACCCCCAACCGAGCAAATGGGCAAGGCTCCATCAGTGCATGCAGTTGTATCACTGGCTGGTGGTGCAGGTTGGAGAACTTTTGACATTGTGGGCACTTCTGGACGTAGTCAAGGCAATCTTACTACAAAGTTGGCCACCAATATCCTTGCCGGATTAGGGTCCGTGTGAGTGCTCGTCCTCCTACATGACTCCCACAGAGTCCTTCGTGTACTTCCTGTACAGCTTGCTTGGCTTCCATAGGGAATAAGCACTTTAGTAGCGAAGCTGAAAGTAATTGCCTATACAGGTAGCCATTAACCATTGTGAAGTGCGCCGCGCATGCTCGCGTACGGTGGGCCTCGGCACGGTCGCTTAGAAGTTTTTGTCGCGGGAGGAAGTCTAAGATCGGGTCCATCCATGAGGGTTCATAGTCGATGGCGTTCACCCAGGGCGTTGGTTCTTCCATGCTCGGCACCGGCAGTTCTTCTATTAAGATGGATCTCGAGCCGGAGGTTGTTGTTGAAGATGCTAGGCGAGATAGAGCATCTGCTCGGACATTCTCTTCCCTCGGGATATGCACTATCTCGAAACGTGAGAACTCTGAGGATGCTGCCCTGGCCTTCTCAAGATATTTGATCATGGCCAGCTCTCGGACTTTGAATTTGCCTTTGACTTGGTTGGCAACGAGCATGGAGTCACTGTAGGTTCGCATGTTGTTCGCCCCTAGGTGCTTTACCATTCGTAACCCCGAAAGGAGCGCTTCATATTCGACCACGTTATTCGTGGTCAGGAAGTTGAAGCGGAGGGCGTACTGTAGCACTACGCCCTCTGGATATAGTAGGACTAGTCTCGCCCCGCTATCAGTGGCACAGGATGAACCATTGACGTAGAGTTCCCATGTTGGTCCCAGGGACTTGAAAATAAATTCACATGAGCAAACTATGAAACGCAGAAACTCCCCTTATGTATGTGCATTTATGTTAATCAGTCCTTCTGACACATGGATGATATGCAATTAACACATGCATGTATATACATTGACTCCCCCTAATTAAATACATTAAACCATCATATGTGACATGAAGATCATGCAGGGGATTAGGCTAAACAAATATGCATGAAACATAAGAATTGCTATGTGATACCCACTCTCCCCCTTTGTCATTATCAAAAAGATGCAGGGGTGAGGACTTTAGACATCAGCAGGGCATGATCTGCTGGAGCTGGCACCTCTTGTTCTGACCTTCTGACAGGTGGTCTGCTGGAACTACCCCTTAATGGTATTGCCACAGAAAATGAGGAAGGAATTCTGTCTACCTTAGTGCCTAGAGCTGCAAACTTAGTCATAATCTTTCCATCATTTTGCTGAACTTGTGCTTGTAACTCTTTGACACTAGTAGTCAAGTCCACAAACCACTGTTGAAGCATGGTGCACATGTTCTCCAATTGAGAAGTCTGTTGGTGGTGGATCTCAGCCATAGTAGTAGAGGCGCTTGTGGCTTGAGTTGTAACAACATCTCTAAAGCTACCTGCCAGATTTTGAACTTGTTCTTGAACTTCATCCAATTTGCCATAAATGTTTCCAAGTTGAATTATGGTTCCCTGAACTTCATCAGAAATTGTGTTGATCCTTTAGGAGATGGCTTGCTGTTCTTGTTGGATTGCAGTCAGCTGTGCACTGATGGCTTATTGTTCCCTTTGAATGTCAAACGCATGTACCAGCATTTGTGTAGACTTTGCATAGTGGTCTACTTGAGTCTGTCTCATGTTATTCATTAGGGTTCCAGCTTGTTCACAGACAGGTAAGAGAGAGTTTAAGAAACCATGGAGTCTCTCATCTGATATGTATTTGTCTGTGACAAATTTCTCCCATTAGCTGTTAACAGTTTGCTCTACATGCATCATCCTAGTGTCTAGTCTTTCTACAGCAGTGTGTAAATGCATAAACTATGCATTCATTAATCTGAACTGATCTAAAAGTAAATGTACCAATGATGGATGTACATCAGCAGCATACTATCTTGAGCTTGGTCCAGCTGAAGTAGAAGCTTGAAATTCAGGTGGGATAAAGGGTTCTTCAGGTGACATTGGTGGTTGAATTCTAAATCCTATCATTGACCCTTGATAAGGTCCATGGTAATTTGCAGGACCAAGCTACTCTTGTTGTAGAACTTGAACTTCAGCTGCTTGTGGCACTTCAGCTTCTTGAAGCATTTCATCTTGTGGCTGTTCCACCCCTTGTTGTTCAGGTTGCTCCTCAAATGGTTGTTCTTGCTTAATATTCTCATCCACATTTAACTGTTGCTACTACTGTTGTAACTGATCGATGAGATGGTCTATGTGTTGATCAATCTGCTACCTAACTTGCTCATCTTGAAGATATTGT
Organism: Amorphophallus titanum; assembly: GCA_024336825.1. Lineage (NCBI taxonomy): Eukaryota > Viridiplantae > Streptophyta > Magnoliopsida > Alismatales > Araceae > Amorphophallus > Amorphophallus titanum. The sequence goes on from JANBPO010002596.1 coordinate 10,466,677, forward strand.
TCTTCCAGTTCATGAAGTTGCTGTTCTTCATAAATTTCTACTTCATCAACTTCCATTTGTTCCACTTCTTCCCTTTCAACTTCCTGTTCACCCCCTTGCATTGGCAAAAACTCATCATGTACTGCTTCATCAGCCTCTTGTTCTGCATTTACTTCCACTTGTTGTTCAACAGCTTGAGGCTGATCCTCCCCCTGAATTTGTGCATCTGAATGACTTTGATCAATTTCTTGAATATCTGGTTGTTGTTCTGGCTCAGAATGTTTTTCAACTTGCTGACTTTCTTCAACTAGTTGCTGACCTTCTTCAACTGTTGGTTGTTCTGCTGCTCGAGGCTGATCCTCCCCGCGAGGAATGGGTTGTACTGCCATTTCCTGCTGAACTTGGCCTAGTAGCCCTTGCCCTTGGATTCTACCACCTGATGGCTTTAGCTTCATGAACTTGGTGATGAAATCTATGTTGTACACATTTACCTTAGGGATTTCTCTGAGAGTTTCATCCTCTAAGGAGGGGATTCGTTTGCTTTACCCACCCATGCTGAGCTTCTATTGGTGTCGATTGTAGGTACCTCTTCCCCTCTGGAGGAGGGAGAGCTTCCTCGTGACACGATCGGTGTGGTAGGGGATGAGCCCACTACTGCGGCTTCCACTGGAGGTGACGAGGAGCTCATCGATATCGAGGGAGTTTTTGAAGAGAACACCCCTGTTGGTGAGCTTCTTGTCCAACATCCTCGGCTAGGGAGTTGCCTTTATTTGAAACTGGAGTTTATAACAGCCTGACTTGGCTTCTTGATGTACAAGTGCCCCTGATTTGCCCACGCTTGGTGGTTCTTCAGAGACCTCATCTGGCTCTTTGAGCAGCGACAGTGAGGCGATGGAGACCAATGAGAGCTCGAGCTCGGGCTCTTCTTCCTCTGAGGCCTCTTCTGTCGGGGATGCTGAGATGGAGGTGGCACTAGAAGGTACATAGAAATCCTTCCCCCACTCTATCGGCTCTCGTTTAGAGTTTGTAGAATGGTATTGATGCCATTGTGTTATGGCCAGGCCTAGAATCTGAGGGGGAGTGCGTGTCGGCTCCTATTGAGGATGACTAGGGAGAGCCTCCCATGCCCCTGATGATTACCGGGGACGACCGGGTCATGGAAGAGTCTCTGCCCTCCCCGACCCCAGTGGGGAATGTCGAGGATATGGAGGAGATGTTACACTCACCGACCCTTATTGAGGAGGCTACAGGTGTGGCGAGAGCTGCACTAGGTAAGGGTTGAGACATTTATCAGGTTTTCCACCTTGTCTTGTCAGAGGAATTTTGGATGTTGTTTATTTCCTCCTTATGCTTGGTGGGGTTATGCAGGCCTTGTTTCTGTGTTGGACGAGATGGGGCACTCCCCTCTAGAGCTCGGGGTCGAGTGGCCTACGTGCCCTTGCCTGACAGAGCCACTACTGGATGCAAGAATAGGCACGGCCCTGCGTCAGCGAGCCCGAGGCTACCTGGGAGGCGACCCTCTGCCTTCTCCCGAGGAGCTTAGGCAGCGATTGAGGGACTGCACTCAGGGCTATCATGGCCTCGGCTTCTCACAAGAGCTTTGGATGTCTAGCTTGGCCAACATCTGGGCAGAGTACCTGTGGCTTCTGGCGGCTTAGGAGCTGCGGGCACAGTGGCTGGCGGCCATCCAGGTGGCGCAAGAGCAATACGTTCAACTTGCATCAGCGGCAGCCGAGTAGAGGAGACTTGTCGATGCAAATGTATCTCTTGCTCAAGACTACGCCATGCAGCTGAGCGAGGCGACCAGCAGAGCTGAGGCCTTGCAGAAGGCCTTAGAGGAGCAACGGCAAGCTGTGGAGCTCACTGAGGTCAAGTGGCGGACTGCCAAGACCAGAACCAAGGCCAGTGTTCAGCTTGCGTCGACCTTGAAGGTGGAGCTGGCAGTTGTAGAGTCTCGTCGAGCATCATTGGAGGGGAGTGAGCCTGGGCTCTAATTATATCACCCCTTTAACTTTTTCTTATTTTTGTTATCCGGACCATATGTTTTTTTGTCACCCCAAGGGCATGTCTTGGGCTCCTTTTTATAGAGTATGAATGGCAAAATCTGGACTTTGAGATTGTTATCTGCTGGGTTCTTTCCCTTCCTGTTGATGGGAATCGATGCCGAGCATGTATAGTTTATTTTACATTTGTGTCCTTTTAGTTTGTATTTATATCCTTGGGAAAGTATGTACGCAATTGTAAGGCTTTATAAGCCATCGAGTCATTCCCTTGGATTGTATAGCTCAGAGTCAAGTCTAAAGAAAAGACAACAAGTGCCAAGTACAGTCAATAGAAAAGAAAAGACATACCAGAAAGTCAGGGGAAACCTGATAAGAGTACCAGCTGGCCACAACTAGATGCTACAAGTACGGGCACCGAGGACGAACGAAAGTAGAACGAATGACCACCACCTATAAAGCAAGGGTGAGCCTCGTGTCACTAGCTCAGTAGGGGTCACGTGGATCCCCACCGAGAAAAACATGCAGTAACACGCTAAAACAGCAGGCAAGCAACAGTAGTAGTAAAGTGGGAAAGCTAAACTACAAAGCTATAAAGGAAATAGAACAGGAAGCAGGAGTAGGGAACAGGCTAAGGAAGAGGGGAAGGAAGAAGTCGTACTAGACAACGGCTACCGAACTAACCTCAGTACCCCAAACTACTCCAAGCAAGGGTAGGAGAGCGACTCAGAGCTGACAGAGTCAGGAGTTGCTGAACTGCCGACGCAAGGAACTTACAAAACAGACACTACAGCAAGCAAAGACATAAGGGTGAACTCTGAACTAAGGAAGTCAGAAGCTTACCGAACTGTCAACGCGACGCTAGGCTCCAAATGAAGACCTGCAAAGACAACAAGAAAGCCTAGGAAAACCTAGACGGATGACTGACACAGACGACGGATGACACGACAAGGATGTCATGCACACTATCACATACACAACCTGAACATCGTGCAAGCGATAGACACTGACCCCGAGTACAGCCACAAAAAGGGCTAACCCAGAAGGTCACGACGCACGAGAAACATCGAGAGTCACACAACACGTGACACGAAAGAGGAGCGGTTAGCTGCGTCCACTAACGTCTTACACTGCACCACAACTCACTCCACAAGTGCCTCGACTACCAGCCAAACGTAGTCTGCCACAGCTAAGGCCGAGTCGCAGGCCCACGTGGAAACCACCACTACAAGGACCAATCAGGGTCACGCCCGTCGACGTGAGTCCAAAGCCCCTGACTCCGTGTGCACACACTGGCTTTTGCCTAAGCCAGGTCTCTAGCTAGTTTTCTCCCCCCGTGGACGCACGGGAACTGCGGGAGCCGACAGAGACTAGCTTAAGAACCGTGAACTGGAAGTGCCCCGCTGTAAAAGCCGTCACGCCGAAGCGTGTCGTAAGGCACCAACCAAAGAGGAGCCACAAAACCCGAAGACTCTGAAACACAAGCGTCGAAGTACAGACAAGCCGTACTACACGCACCACGGTAGTACAGGAAACTGCCGACTACTCAGGGCAAGGCGAACTAGACCTACAACTACAACGGTCCCTGAGTCCTATGACTCCGAATCAGGATCGTCGCACATAGCGGAACAAAGCCGCCAATCGGTCTAATCCTAAGCCATGGAAAATAACGCTCCGCGAGAACTAAAACACGGAGACCTAAGGGAATACCAAGGACCCTCAGCACACCTGGACACGCAACCCGAGGTAAGACGGTGCCTCGAGGCATCCAGAACCAACATCTCGAATTGGACAAGGCCGTCGAGATACAACAAGGCTTCCTGTCAACCACTAGGTAACCCCGGGTTGACCGGAACCAGACACGACATGACACACGAACACATCCACCGCCGCCGCAGCACAAGCAAGCAGAATCAATGAGAACAAGAGCGGCGGGAGATGACAACACTTTGGGCAGAGCAACTTGTCAGTCAACTGTTAGGAACTAGAGCCCCAGCAAAACGTCCACTACGATCGCTCCTGAGAAGATCCGGTAAGAGGGAGCTGCTTAGTTGCATGATGTGGCGGGTATGGCACCCGATAAGCATCAAACGTGACATAGTCACCTTCAATTCGCTCAGCGAGCTTCAATTCAATCATCATCTCCACCATCAGCTTGTTTACTTTGGTTGGATCGTCCGTCTCAGGGTAGAAGTGTGCTGGCTACAGGTATGGGGTGACCAGGGTGGTCACCTACGGCGGAGGACGTAGTAATGGAAGTGCCTGGTGCAGCTGAGGCTATACTAGTGGCATCAACGACTGAGGTGGGCATTGCTGGGTGGCTGCCTAGGTGTTCTCTACCGGCTGGGGCAGAGTATATAGTGGTGGAAAGTCACACGGGTTGACATCTCCCTGCCATGATTCAGCTTGCATCTCAGGTTGTTTGGAGGCTGAGATCTATTCTGTCCGCTCGTGTAGCTAGTTCTTCAGAAGCTCTATATCCTGTCGATATTTTTGTAATAGCATCGATATTGATGGGTCCGTAGCTGCTGTGTTGGGGATGGCTTCTATTACTTCCCCTGAAGTGCCTTCAGGTGAGGTGTTCAACAAAACCTCCTCCTCTTCTTCAGTCGTCACTACATTTGCAGTCAGCGTAGTGACTTCTACAAATAGTGTTTATTTTCCCTATGCCGCTTTTAGCATTTCCCTCGTGGCTTCAGTTCTTCTGGTGTTCGGCCCTGGCCTCTCGGCTAATCGAGCCAATTCCTGGGGCTCTTCTGGCAAGTCTCCATATCTACTGGCCACCCCAGCCATATTGCAAGTAATGACTCGCACTTCCTTTCTTCGCTTGTAGACCCTCCTCCTTGCATGACCGGGGAAGGTCAGTCTTTCTAACATAGAGATCCTCCTTTTCTCCTTCCGCTGGGGAGGGGCTTTATTGGTCTTATAGTCTGGGCCGCCTTCATACCCATTGTCATCAACAGATGATGTCATTCCTCTTTCTTCTTCTTCTTCAACTGCCATTGGTAAGCAGTCTTCTTCTTCGGCTACAGCTTCTTGGAGCAGTCACTGCCGGCCCCTAGTGAGGGGTTGCCCAGGCCCCTAAAGTAGCTCCTGACCATATTGGTCATCTCCTCTTGACCCCGTCGTTGGTGGAGGACTGGGGATAACTGTCGACCTCCTACTGGAGGGATATAAGCCAGCCAGGCTCTTCCAGCAAGTTAGTTAAATCTCCCTACCATAGGGATGTCAACTTGTCAGGCGCAAACCCTGGGGGCAGCTCGGCATGGAGGGTCGACAGCCGTCTCTTCTCATCTTGGGGCCAAGCCCCTTTCATTCCTCCTCTCCACCTTAGCCGGCTTGGGGTTGCAGTGGATAAGTTCTCCTCGACAGGCAGGTTGGGTCTTCTTGGGGACCCACACTTGTTTGAACATCTTTGGCCTCGTGGCCAACTCTCTTCGGTCTTGGCGGCCAGCTTGTTCTTTCTTAGCCCTTCTTCTGGACAAAGCTTAGAAGGAGTTGCGGGTCGGTACAACAGAGACCACCCAATTTGGGATCACCTGGGCATCATGTCTGTCCAGAAAGACGCGGACACCACCAATTAGAAAAGATTTGCTAGACACCGACAGTCGTCCGGTGATGGCTACCCCCAAGAAGTTGGGGAAACCAACCATAGGTGGAAAAGAGCCGAAGACTATTGGTACGGCCAGGTACCCGTCAGCCGCATGGTTGGCCACGATCGTGGGGCTAAAAGTCAAAGCAGCAAACCCAATAGCCATCGTTGTTTCCTGTAACCATAGAAGCAAGCTCGAGTTGGCCGATGGCTGATGACATTAGCCGAACGGGTCGCTCGGTCCCAGACGTGGGGTTGAGGAGGGTCAACCTGAGTCCCCCTCATTGTGATGAGCTGGTTTTGTATCATTGTCTCCAGCTCATCTTTGAAGACATAGCAGTTTTCAATAATGTGTCCCAATAAATGATGATATGGGCAGTAATTGGGATCATCTGTTTTACTAGCTTCTTCTGGCTTCTTGGGCTCCAGTAGAGTTATCAGCTTATTCTTCATGCAAAGGTTGAACAATTTGCGAGTATGCTCCTTCTTAAAAGAGTAAGGAGCCTTCATGCGCTCGACCAACCTCGTGGTCGGTGCCTTCCTTTCAGTCCTTTTTTCGAAATCACCAGGCAGTGCTGCTTCACCGGTTTCAGTGGTGGGAGAGACATCCACCGCATTTGCCTCTCTTCCTGTCGTGGGATGCTCCTTGGATGCCTTAAGCTTTGAAAGAATGAAGGTGGGATTATCAACGAAGAACATTTCGATCTCCCCGACCGCAGAATTTAATTGGTCGAACCCCTTAATATTTGCCCCCAGAAGTCGCTCACTGACTTCGGGGGAAAATCCTCTTCGGCAGATTGTTATGGCATCCTCTTGCGCCGGAGGGTTGTCACACCTTATACTGAAGTCCCTCCATCTCTTAATAAAGTCCAGTGCGGTCTCTCCTCGCCTTTGCTTGAGCGAACACAATTCGGCGAGAGACACCTTCCTCTCGACTAGCTGGAAGCGGTCAACGAATTTCTTTTGCAAGTCAGCCCAATCGACCACTAAATTTGGTTTCAGTCTGGAGTACCACTGAAAGGCGCTACCAGTAAGAGAGATCGCAAAGTATCGAAGAAGATAGGACTCGTCAAGCGCGAGCTCACCCATGGCCGTTACATAGTAGGCTAGGTGTTCATGAGGCGACCCCTGTCCATTGAACTTTTGTAGCTTTAGTGCCTTTGGACAATCTGACGGGAGTTTTTTAAACTGATGGTGAATAGGATAGGGCACACTATACAAGTCAACAGTGGCCACCCCTTCGCCATGCTGGGCTAACTTATCTTCAATAATTTTTTCTATCATACGCCTTTGAGCGATGACTTCTTCAGCTCCCAGGGTCCAAGAGGATTGAGCATTAGGCGGGACCGTTGGTACCTCAGCTACCGCCTATCTGCCGGCCCCAACAGGGTTAGGCGCCCGTTGCACCTACCGAGGGTCTTGATTAATTGGCGGTGTCTGAGGCCTCAGAGCATTCAGATTCATATGCTGCTTCATTTCTAGCATGAGATTGGTCATTTCTATATGCCATCTCTGTATAATTTCAAATTTGGCGTCATCAGACATCGTCTGGAAAGCGACCTTTCTCGGTGGTTCAAAGGCCGGATTGGGATAACCATCATCATGAATGCTCACAACATCATCAACATCTGCTTCTACTCGTGGTAGATTTTCGCCCTGGTTTTGAGGGAATTCCTAGGCAATTTCTTGGTGCTGCCCTTGGGAGGAGGTTCCCGCTTGACCACTGAGCTGGGCTTGCAGACTCCTACTAGCGGCGTTACGGGTATTGCGGTATACCGCATCTGTTGCCGGATTTAGATCATCCGCCCCGATGGGATCATTTGGGTTGGTTGGATTGCCAATTTGTTCCATATGTTGCCTCCCAGAGACGTAACAGGTGTAGATTTTCATACGCCCACCTGTTTCTATCATTTGGACGACCCTCCGTCTCTTCGGGGCATGGACAGCCTTATTCAATCAAAGCATTCTATCCATTCACTCACATCAACCATATCAAGATTAATCCATGGGTTTCTATACATCATGAAAAAGAAAATCACTCAATCCTCGATCGGGCATCCCCGCGAGGTCGAATCTCGTGCAACTCCCTCACATAGGCCTGGTACTCCTCTCGAAGCTCTGTAACCTCTGCTGGTAGGGTGCGCTCCCTGCTGATCTCCCACATGATCATGGTGCTCCTGACTGCCTGCTCATCCTCCTCCACCCCGAGTCTCCTCGCCTTTAGTGCGGGAAGATGGGATAGCGCTGGAACTGTAGTACGGGGAATCCCAACCTGTAGGAAGCACCTGTGGAGGTTGTACATCATCAATGTGGTATCTCCCACAAGCCTTAAGTCAAGCTCGAGCCTCCTAGGAAGTTTGGGGGTGGTGCCATGGAGGAAAGACGGGTGCATCAGGAACCAGTCTAGGGGCAAAGTGTTGCTATAGAGGTGCCATTAATCCCTGGTCTTCTTGTCTACAGTCCTGCACTCAACCTGCTGAGAGAACCTGAAGGCACCACCAATAAAGAAAAGTGGATGGTTCCCAAAGATCTGGCTAACAGAAGTGATATCCTCCCTAGGTAAGAACTTCAACCTGACCCCCATCCAACACTCGAGCAAGACCATAGAGCCAAAGAGTGGACCCCCTAAGACAGCTGAGCTAAGACCCTCGTACAAGTAAGCAATGACGGCCTGAGAAATGGAAAGACCCCACCACAGTCCACTAATAGTGCTAAGGTTGGGAATGTGCAGGACGTGGTCAGCAGAAGGGAAGAGTATGGCCCCGCACAGGCAGATGGAAGCGGCTTTAGCTATGGCCTCATCCCACCCAAACTTGTTCTTACAATGAGCTATAACCCATTGGCTCAGGGGTAGAAACTCCCCTAGGATGAGCATAGGATCTATAGGGGCGATGGTATGGCAAATCAAGTCTTCCTCACCAACTTTGGATTTGGGAAGGGATAGGTAAGTCTCTACCTCCTCTAATAGAATGGTGGCCTCAAAAGATAGGAAGATAAAGGTATGTGTCTGAGGATGCCATATCTCTACTAGGGATGTGATGCTGTGCCAATCCAAAGAAAGTTTGGGGTAGTTTTTAGCCAGAACTAAAAGAGGGTGCAAGTGCCAAGATCTAAGGATGGACGTCACTGCTATTGGGAGCACTCGGATCATGGGAGCCATCCACTTCAGGGTGGAGTAGCGCCTAGGGCCGGGGAGAAGCTAAGGTGATGGAAGAAAAGAAAAGGAAAAAAGAGAGAGAAGAAGAGAGGGAGAATAATAAGCATTGTTGGAAGAAATTGAATGAAATGGAATGAAACTACATTGACTTACCTCTCTCAAAGGGCTAGAGCTCAAGTGTCCAGGGATAGTGGTCAACCTTTGTAGCACCCCGTGCTCCTTCTTAGCCTGCCTCGGACCATCATAGGTAGACCCACTCATGGAAATTCCTTCAGGAGCCCTCTTCATGATGGTTTGGGTAGGTCTGGCAAGGTTTTCAAGACCTAGAAGAGGGGTGTTGTGAGAGAAACGAGTTAAGGTCCTCTCCTACTTATTGAGCCCTAACTCTTGGCCTAAGCCCACTAGGATTGAGGTAGGATAGCTCCAAAACAGGTTAAGATAGGCTTTAGCACAGATTAGGACTCCTTGCCCTCAGATTGGGACTCTCCAAGAGAGTCCTGATCGGAGCTACTAGGGTTTCGTAATCCATGATCTATCGAGCTATCGTCGGATCCTAAGAGCGGTCTTCAATAGACTATTTATATGCCTTCTACATGCTTCACCTCTCAGACAAACTACACGATCTCGTGGGGGGGGGGCGCTCATTAATTTAACGGTCAAGGAAGAACCGTGTTTTCAGCCTTTGCGGTCCAATGGGGACCGTTCATAACCTTCTTTGGGCTCTTGGCCGAATAGTTACCCGTGGTCTATCGGGAGACCATTCGGCCCATGGAGCGGTCGTTTGGGTGACCGTCTCTCTCTCTGATGCCTCAATTTTGTCTTCTTTTGTACCAATTCTACTCAAGTCTCTTTGTCTCTCTCTCTCTCACTCTCCTGTGTCAGTCTAAGATTCGTTGTTAGTCAGTTAGCATCAATCATACACACATTCATTTGTAGAACTAAAAACATGTCATATTATAACATCCATAAACATCCATATGTACATGAGTTGCATAATACATCAGGCCTGTCCCTCTGAGCCTCCACTGTTGCTTGTCCCCTCATGCCTCTTCGATGGCGGGGCCATCGCTGAGCTCGCCTCCTCGTGGTGACGTCGGTGTCGCTCCTCCTCCTCGTTCCTCTGGCAGTTGGAGGAGCTCGTGAAGTACCCTCGGTAGGAGCTGTGCGTACCGCTCGAGGCCCCGCTACACTCCGACCTCTGGCTCATCCGCTCATACACCTGCACCTCTCCTCTCAGCTTTGCCACCTCTATGTGAGCACGCTCGACCTCGACTCAGTAGCAGTCTGTCACTGCTGCCTCCGCATGCCAATGCTTTGCCTCAGCTCGGGCACACTCGGCCTCAGTCTAGAAGCTGCTCACCTCGACTGCCTCTGTCTGATGGCGCTCCGCCTCAGCCCGGGAATGCTCTGCCTCCTCCCTCAGCCAGGTAACCTCGCTCAGCGCTGCTGTCAGCTCGGTCATCTGCATATACATACATCATAACTAGCTGGTTGCATTCATAATCATAATCAAAAGGGGAGGTGCAATTGTTTACTTACCCTCTCGGCAAGTGCAGCCTCCGCCTCCTTAGCTCGTGCGACCATCCGGGCAAACTGCGCATCTCGCTCGACGCGATCTGTGGATGGCTGGGAGGAGGAAGATGGTGTGTCAGCTCCCTGACACTGGGCCCCCTCAACATGCTGCATTTAGAAGTGTAGGCTGGTCAGTTCATAAGCATATTATAAACATTCTAAGTCTGAGGTTGAGTAGCACTTACCAGGAGATCCAGGGAGCGCCAGAGCTCATCCCGCTCTTGGACAATAGAGTGGAGTAGTCCCTGAAGCTCGGCGATCCATCCCTGTGGGTCAAGTTGCATGTAGAAAGTCCAGTGTTAATGCATCATAATCATAAAAGCATGTTAGAAAGCATAGAGTTTAGAGTCGTACCGGTCGACGGGCGCCACAGAAGACCTGGTCTCCAGAGCGTCGGGCATAGGCTGTCAGGTAGGCCTCCTCACTCTCTGCTCGGGTGCGTACTACTCGCCCAAGCACCGTCCAGTCCTGGACCTGCACTGCTACTCGAATAGTCTAGTCGATCTTCGTCGCTAATCCTCGTGCATGTCGTCCCACGTGCTCCTCCAGCTTCTCATAAGCTGGAAACTCCACCTCCACCGGGTGGACGTCGATGGTCCTAATGACCAGCCGGTAGTGGAGTGGCTCCACCACATTCATGTAGTGAAGCCAGATGTCTAGACCCGCGTAGGGTAGGGCCACCACCACCCATGGCTGGCCCTCGTGCCCCTCTCCTTGGTAGGGCATCCACTAGAACTGTCAAGTAAGGCAATTGCATCAGCATAACAAACATATAGTTGCATTTACACAAGGCTAAAGTTTAAGATCTTACAGAGGCATAGGGAAGGGTATCGAGGTTGTCCTGAATCGCCTAGACCTGGCGATGCAGGGAGCCCACCTCCTGTGGTGCTGTCCATCGTCTTGCGATAGGCAGTCGGTCGGGGTAGGTCTCCTCTCCTCTTTCCAGCATGGGGAGGTACACGTAGGCCCACACCTGTATTATGTTTCATCTCAGCATATAATCATATAGCAATTGCATAATCATTTTAGGAGTCGAGTCTTACCTATAGCAGTGGAGAGAAGCCGCCGAGCATCGTGCGCCGACTGGTAGAGCTGAGAGTGTCAAATAGGAAGGCGAGGATCGTCGCTCCCCAGGTGTACTCTTCAACGCGGTCCACCTCCTCTAGCAAAGGTAGCAGTTGGCAGCTCACCACGTCTGCCCAGATGGAGAACAAGAGCTTCCCGAAGAGCAGCATCAGCAACCTCCTTATGATCGCATCCGCCTCTGGTCCCGGTGCGGCTGCCACCTGCTATCGTGCTCCATCCATGAGCTGTCCCAGGTGCTACTCCGAGAGCTCTCCTGTCGCAATCCCCGCACCCCGTAGACCTAAGCTGATGTGACATAACCTAGGGATGAGTTGGGACTGACCAAATGATCCTTGGACCTAGAAGTGCAAGCACAACCACAAGGCCAAGAGGCCGATCGGGTTGCTAAAATAGCAGAAATAAAGATACTTTTTAATTAATAGTTTAAATTCAACAATTATAGCCTAGAGTCAAGTCCAAAGGAAAGACAACAAGTGTCAAGTACAGTCAATAGAAAAGTAAAGACATACCAGAAAGTTGGGGGAAGCCCGATGAAGGTACCGGCTGGCCACTACAAGCATGCTAACTCCAAGAACCGCGGAAGTAGGGCGAACAACGACGACGGCGACCACCTCAAAAGCAGGGGAGAGCCTCGTGTCACTGGCTCAATAGGGATCATGCGGATCCCCACTAGAAAACAAGCAGTAACACACTAAAATAGCAAGTAAACAACAGGTAAGCAACAAGTGTAGTAAAGTCGGAAACTAAACTACAAAGTCATAAAGAAAGGGTAGCAGGAGTAGGGAGCAACTAACTACAATGGAGCTATAAGGAAGGGAAGAAGTCGTACCAGACGTTCATGACTACCGAAATAACCTCGGCCCCCAAAACTACTCCAAGCAGACACTACACCAAACAAAGACAGAAGGGTGAACTCTGAACTCGAAAAAGTCGGAAGCTTACCGAACTGTCGACACGACACCAGGCTCCAAACGGAGAACTTCAAGAACAACCGACAAAGCCTACGAAAAACCTAGACAAAGTCAGACTCAGACGACACCACTAGAACATCATGCACATTGCCCCATACATGACCAGAACGTCATGCAGGTGACAGACGTTGACCTCGAGTACAACCAGGAGAGGGCTAACCTGGGAGGTCACGACACACAAGAAACGTGAAGAGAACTATGAAGAGTCACGTGCCACGTGGTTAGAGTGCCTCACCACCAGAAGGACAGCCAGCTGCGTCCACTGACATCTTATGCTGCGCCTACTAGTGTCTTGTCCACGTCACCTACCGTAAGGACTAGGCCGAGACAAAGACACTACTATAACTAGAACAGTACCATAACGTGAGCGACTAGTCAGGATCACGTGTAACGATGCAAGTCTAAAGCCCCTAATCACGTGTGCACACACTGGCTATCGCCTAAGCTAGGTCTCTAGCTAGTATTCCCCCTCTGAAGGATGCTACTGTTGACGAGGGGGCCATAGAACTAGCCTAAGAATCGTAAATCAAGAAAGTGCCTCGCTACAAGAGCCATCACGCCGAAGAGTGCCATAAGGCTATGACTAGTGGAGGCTCACAAGACACGGAGACTCAAAACATGAGTGCAAAAGTATAGACAGGCAAGTGAGCACTGTCGCACGTACTCTGAAGCACCAATGGCAGCATAGCCACTACGACAACTCAGGACAAGGCAACTAGACCTACTAACACAATAATCCTTGAGTCATAAGACTCTAGGCCAAGATCATTGCTCACAGAGGAACAACCGCTAATCAGTCTAATCCTAAGCTAGAGAAAATGATGCTCCGCAGGAAACAACTCACAGAGATCTGAGGGAGCACCAAGGACTCTCAACACACCTAGACACGCAAACTGAGCTAGAATGATATCTCGAGGCAACTAGAAACAAGGCCTCAGATTGGATAAAGCCATCGAGACGCACAGAAGGTCACATGTCAATCCCTGGTCTCACTGGGTTGACCGAAACCCGGCACAACATGAATACATGGAGACACACACAGCATGCACAAGCACGCCTAGCTGTCCCTGAAGTCCCGTGATCAATGACACCCAAGAGGGGGGTGAATTGGGTGTTTATAAATTTTAAGAAAACTTTTGACTTTTTACAAAATATGAAAGCTCGTGCGAGGTTCATACTCGAGCATGAAAACTTCTTACCTTGAAAGCATCTCTCATTGGGCCTGATTTGTAAAGATAATTAGTTAATTAGTTTCGACAAAATTTGGGCAGCATCTCCCCATACCCAGAGGGTCACGAGGGAGAAGCGGAGGCATACCCACGGAATTGGGGTAAGCTCCTTAATACCGGGTGGCACGACGGTGGCCGGTAGACCCGAATGGATGGAAAGCCCTAAGGGCTAGCCTACGAGGGGCACCAATATTCTGTGGGCCAAAACATGATCAGAAGGGATGACCAATGAGGGAGGAAACCCCGAGGGCTAGCCTACGACGGGCACACAACCCGTGGTCACCACTAGTTCCCTTAAGGACAGTGGATTTTATGTCAGGCTAAAAGCCCTATTAGTGTTCACCTTCTGGAGGCCCACAAAGGCACATGACATCAAAAGACACAACCCCTCTGACCCTGTGGTGATTTACAGGCATCGATGGGGTATGTCCCCCCCTTTCCCTAGTCACCGGATAGTGATTTTCAAAGGAACAAAGCATGACAAAGCAATCCATATACAGGATGGAGTAAATAGGGTGATTAGTTGAGAGGTTAGCCAATCAACGCTAGAGAGTTAGTAGGTTAATACCAGAGAGTTAGCGGATTAGTGCATTAACTTAGTAAGTTAGTATATAAACTACAGAGATTATAAGGGGCAAATCCTCAAATACCCATCGAATAGTATGCAGGGAGAAGGCCTTGCAAGAAGACCTTATGCTCAGACTATAGGGACAGTCTTGCTCTCCTCAGTTCATAGCGATGAACGAGTGAACTATGAGGAAGCAGTCCCAGGGGTGGCTAGAGATACACACACACGTACGTCTCTGGGGTAGAGCCTCGATAAACACCAAGGGAGCTCGATGGGACCGTCCCACTGAGAAGAAAACCCCGGGGAAGAAAGGGGGGTGTGATGTTAATGTCACCCCGGCGAGGACCAGGGCTTATCCGACGAAGGTGGGGGAGAAACCAGGGAACATCTCACAGATGGCGAGAACATGGATACAATCAGAAGAAGGAGAGGGGAGAGGAGACACATATGGAGGCATTGCCACGTTCGATGTCATTCATTTCCTTAGCGAACAAAAACACTCGATACCACACGCATTCGGGACATCACGACGTTGTCACTCGGAGGCCACCCACTAGTTATAGAGATGGGAATAGAACCTAGTAACAGAAGAGGAAGAGGTGAAAAGATAGTGAGAGGGAGATGGGCTCATATCATCGCCCCTCCGATCACATTACACTAAAGGGAAGATGATGGGGAATGGTCGGGAAAGATCACTGGAACCCACCTAAACTTCGCCACAGAAATAGAGTATCGGACGACGCACTCCTTCCCTTGCTCCAGACTCCTTCTGGCGGATAGACAATAGGGACGGTCTCTCTCTGGCTTGTTCTCTCAGAGGAAAACCTTTCTTCTTCTCCAATCCTCTCTATTCTTCTCAGACAATTGGCTTCTCTCTCCTTTTCTCTTTTGGTCGAAAGCCCCCCTTCTTATAGCCTTAACCGACGTGGCCTTACCCAGCGCGCATATGGGCGCGCCAGTTTAGCGAGGGTTGCCTCATGCGCATCGGATTAGGAGCTTTGTAGCGCACCGGATTAGGAGTTTTGGAGCACGGCAGATTAGGGGCTCCTCCATCCTATCTCCAGCATCTTTTGGCCCATTTAACTTGTCTAGGCCCATCTGTGCTTATTTTCAAAAGTCGCAGAATGCCTCCGGGCCCCCGACACGACCTCGGATCGCACCGATCCAAACATGAAAGATGTCCGAAATGAAATTTTGGACACAACGAAGTGGGACACTCCGAGAAAGTAGGTCCGAGACCCAAAAATAAGGATCCGAAAGGGTTGAGGACATCACAGCCCCCTTGTAACCGCCCATCCCCTTGGTCTTGTATGTTGGCCGTAATGGCTTGTCTCGTGTCCGTCTGTCTTAGGTTTGTGTTCTAGGGCGGAGTCTGTATGTTGGTAGCCTCTGGATAGGTCGGTTCAGGTAACTGGGTACGGTCTTTTTCCTGACTGCGACAGTTCCCTAACGACTTAATCTAGAACTGCCAGCGTCCTTATCTCTAGTTGCGTAGCGGCTATTCCTTGACTGCTGGGCCTGCCTAGCAGTTAAGTGACGGTTCGTCTTGCCCAGAGCGTCATCCTCTGGTGTTTTCATTTCTGTTTGTCTTGGCTTGTCCTTGTGGTCTGCCTATTTTCCTGTGGGTGTCTCCTGACATCCTATGAAGGCTAAGACTACGTTATGAGGCAGCCAAGAGTCTTCTTGCTTGTAGTAGGGTTCTCTTCCCTACTGTAGAGCTGTTATTATCTGGTTCCGGTCAACCCGGGGTCACCTAGTGGTTGACACGTAACCTTATGTGTCTCGACAGTCCTGTCCAGTTTGAGACATGGTTCTGGCTGTAGTGAGGTATTGTCTAACCTCGTTCTACATGTCCAGGTGTGCTGAGGGTCCTCGATGTTCCCTCAGGTCTCCGCGTGTCATTTCTTTCGACAGCGTCATTTTCTCTGGCTTAGGATTGGACCGATTGACGACTTGTTCTACTATTTGTGACGATCTTGCCTCCGAGTCATCTGACTCAAGGATCGTTACGTAAGTAGGTCTAGTTGCCTTGTCCTGAGTTGTCGGCAGTGGCTCTGCTGCCATTGGTGCTTTGTAGTATGGGTGACAGCGCATGATTAGCCTGTTTGTACTTCCGCACTCATGTTTTGAGTCTCTGTGTCTTGTGAGCCTCCACTAGTCGTAGCCTTACGGCATGCTTCGGTGTGACGGTTTTTACAGCGGGGCACTTTCCGATTTACAGTTTGTAAGCTAGTTTTCATCGGCTCCCACAATTACCGTAGCGTCCTACGAGGGGAGAAAACTAGCTAGAGGCTTGGCTTAGGCAAGAGCTAGTGTGTGCACACGTGGTCAGGGGCTTTGGACTTGAGTCATTAGATGTAACCCTGACTAGTCACTCGCGATTGTTGTACTGTTCTGGTTCTGACAGTGTCTTGGTCTCGGCCTAGACCTTGCGGTAGGTTATGTGGACAAGACACTAGTAGGTGCAGCATAAGACGTTAGTGGACGCAGCTGGCTGTTCTTCTGGTAAGGGGTGCTCTAGTCATGTGGCACGTGACTCTTCACGGTTCTCTTCGTGTTTCTTGTGCTTCGTGACCTCTGGGGTTAGCCCTCTCGTGGCTGTACTCAAGGTCAGTGTCCTGTCGTATGCATGACGTTCTAGTCATGTGTGGGATAGTGTGCACGACGTCCTAGTTGTGTCATCTGGGTCTGCGTCTGTCTTGGTTTTTCCTAGGTTTCTTTGTCTATTTTGCAGGTCCCTTACAGTGTCGACAGATCGGCAACTCCTGACTTCGTCAGCTCAGAGTCACCTTCCTGTTGCTGCTTGGAGTAGTTTGGGGTGCCGAGGTTAGTTCGGCAGTCGCTTGTCTGGTACGGGTTCTTCCCAAATTTCTTTTATGCCTATGTTATATGCTTCTATTCCTATTATGCTTTGATATGATTGTGATATGCTGATGATTTGTGGATGCAAGTTTGGTGCCATCTGTACATCCCGATGGGGAGAGCCGTAATATTTCACCTGGAGGCGGTCCCACTAGCGCAACGCTGGCTTCCGTACGCGACGGGGGCCCCACACGCCTATGAGTTGGTAGCAGTGCGACGGGAGCTTCGAGACTTCCCAGCATCGATGGTATGCACGCTTATGTTTATGCCTTTGATTTATTTCCTATTTGATGCATTATGATGATATGATGTTATGATATGGAATGTGAATGCAGGTGGTGTGGAGGCCCTACGTGGGCATGACAGACGACGGCCAGCCTTGGGTCGTAGCGGGCCGACCTCTATTTGGGCGAGAGCTTTGGCTCCATTGCCTGAATGAGATCGAGCCGTTACGGCTCAGACTGGTGATGAGGACATTGGGCCTCCACTAGGAGTGGATAGACGTCGAGAAGCCACACCAGATCGGGAGGAAGACCTGAGGACGAGTGGTTACAACTGACTGGCGGCTTCGCTTCCCCCACCAGTATGCCGACTGGAAGAGGGGCGACACACCGGTCGTCTCTCAGGCGGAGGACATCACGGCATACCTTTGGGTTTACTGGAGGACTTACGAGCTCCAGCCTCAGATGAGGACCCGATGGGTACATATGAATGTATGCTTTGATTGTTTAATTATTCTATATGATGAATGTTTTTGACAAATGCATGATAAATGCAGGATGTACGTGATGAGGTGGTGGCCGGCATGCAGATGCGGCTACACACACTGGAGGCTCGCCTGGCGATGACCCAGCATGATCTATAGATTCTGGTGAGTTATGCCTTCCTAAATGCCATGATTAATTCCTGAAGTTGAGTGTTCTACCACTGATAGTCTCTCATTGTGATGCAGCATTCCCAGCAGAGGAGGGCGACAATGGGAGCAGGAGGGGCTTCTAGCTTGAGTGCCCCAGCCCAGAAAGTTTTAGACCAGAGTGCCCGAGGCATCACCCTAGAGGAGCAGTTAGCGGGGGCCGTATGACCGGCCGAGGAGGTCGAGCGGGACCTGGAGACTTCAGTAAGAAAGATTATTTTAGATTGATCTAAATAGTGCAATTGTTTATCAATCTGACTTGTTTTCTTTGTGATGTTGCAGAGGCGAGAGCTCTAGGAGGCGGTGACCTGTGCCGTGCTGGCAGATACTGAGCTTGCGATCTGCGATCAGTGACTCACGGAGGTGGACGAGGAGTGCCAACGGGCTGTCGAGGAGCTGAGTGTAGTGAGGTGTTCAACTACTGAGGAGCTAGGCAAGGAGAGGCACCGGGCGGCATGAGAGCTAACAGAGGAGAGACGCAGAGCCGCACTAGAGTTGGCGGAGGAGAGGCACCGGGCTTCTGCGGAGCTAGAGCGGGTGACAATAGAGCTGCCCAGCGAGGGAGAGGCGCTTCCCCGGGACGTTCTAGAGCTGTAGCTGCTTCTGCGGATGGAGCATCGTGAACATGAGCGGGAGCGGATGGAGAGGGAGCATGAGAGGGCAGAGCACGATGAGCTGAGGCTCCACCTGGGTGCGATAGTGGAGCGGGCGAGGATCGTCGAGGAGTGTTACCATAGAGGCCGCGAGCGGGCACGAGCTGAGGGGCGTCCTAGTGCCTACTCTGGTTCGAGCTTCTTCGCGGGCTCTTCCATTGTGTAGAGGATGATGGGGTCATCACCATCCGCGAGAGTATGTACGCGAATGATTTTCTATTTCAAAAAAAAAGGGGGACATACGTGCTTCGGGGCATACCCCTAGTTACATGTCAAAAAGGGGAAAAGGGAAGAGGAGAGAAAGAGAGAGGAGCAGAGTACAAGAGGAGGGTCAAGGAGAACGACGCTCAATCTATCCCTCGGAAGATCTCCCTAAGAGGGAGGATCCCGACACAGGGAAATTCTATCATGTCACGCAGCCAGTTCCTCTGCTCCTCGAGACGCGCCAGCTCAGACGTCACAGACGTCGTTTCGACCCTAGCGACGACAATCTCCTCTGTTTCTCTAATCACGGTGGCCTCCGCCTCAGCCAGCTCGGCCTCGATGGCAGTGAGGTATTTCCTCAACTTCTCTACCCTGCCTGTGAGGGCACCCACGCGACGTTGGCTGTCGTCCAGGGCCCTTCCGTGCTACTCTTCATTGTTTCGCCGCACGTCCAACGCGCGTAGGTATTCATCCTTATGGGCACTGATGGCAGCGAGCTCATAGGGTGCCCGGGCCTCGAGGAACTCGCGGCGGTTGACATACTTTAATAGCAACAGGACCCACTGCGACCATTCCTCCAGAGGGCAACCCAGCATTTGCAGCGCCCCGGTCAGCTGCGCCACTACGGCATGTACCCCCCGGTATGTGAGGGAAGGGTCGGCAAAGATCATCGACCGCAAGACCAACAGCATTTGTCGGACCGGTGCATCCGAGCTGACGTGATCGATGGAGGGCACGACCGGAGGGTCGAACTCGACCAAGTTGTCCACCGCCGCCCACAGATCTGCGTCCACCATGCCCGAGGAGGACGGAAGACCAACGGCTAGGTCGCTTGGGCGCCCGACCCCTATAGACGACTCCCGACTGGTCATCGCCAAAGGAGCTAGTAGGGCTGCAACTGAACCACCTGGCTCCGCCATCGCAAGGGACTGCTCCATCTCGCTCTCGGTCGTAGGAAGGGCAGGAAGCGAAGCTGGAGCAGATGCCACTATTAAAGGACCCGCCGCCTCTTCTGCCTGTGCTCCCTCTTCCTCGGAAGTCGCAAGGTTGGCGAGCGTCTTTCCCAGGAGCTGGCCCTCCTCGGGTGTCATAAGCGGTCAGGGAGGTGGAAGAGGAACCATGAGGTTCAGTCCACTCCCCGACTGCAGGAATGACACCAAGCGCTCCACCTCCGATGCTGAGAGAAGTTACGGCTCGTCAACCTCCACAGGACCCGTTGCCTCCCTTCGCTTTGCAATGGCCTTGAGGGCTTTAGCGGAGCACGCCTCGGGGAGCCCTCCCTCCTCCTGAAACAAGAAAGTGGGATTAGCCGTGCATCGATCAAGGCACGCTATCCCGAATCTCGAGAAGATGGGAATAGGGGTCTCGAAGGTCCCACATTTACCTCAGTCATCGGGACTATGCTGCCTTTCGGTGCTATTTCTCCTTCCTCCAGAAGCGCACCAATCGGCGTTGCAGCCCCCACGACCGCTTCCTGCTACAAGACCTCAAATAAGGCCGCCAGCTTCCCCAAGCCGACGTCACCGCCCTCGGATCGCTCTGCTGGTGCATCCGGGATGGGCGCCTCCACGGTCTCCGGCTGGATTTACTCCTGCAAGTTGACCGAAGGGTAAGAGACAGAGGGCCGAAAGCGAGCCATAAAGGGAGGGCCCCATATGAACAGGCCCACACTTACAACATCCTCGCCCGAAGCCGCCTCGTCAGAGGAGTAGTCGTAGTCTACCTTCTCGCCTGAGGAAGCCCTAGGCCTATCCTCTAGCTGGTATTTCCCGCACTGGCCCATACTCGATGGTACGTGGGGGCCCTAGGGTAACCAACCTACTCACCGTCTAACTCGGGTACGCCACACCAGTGCTCTCAGTGGGTCGACACACGTGTGCCGTGGAAGCTACGACTAGTGGATGGGTCACTAACATGAACACAGAAAACCACGCACGCACCCATCGCGAGTAACACAAAGTAACCGATAGCTCGAGGCCACCAAGATCTAGACAGTCCACTAGAGCTATTAACCCAACGGTCCTTGAGTCACATGACTCGGGGTCAAGACTATTGAACGCGAAGGCATAACACTATCAATCTAGTCTAGTCCCTAGGTCTGAAACCACGGTGACACGGAACCCACAGACACCTCAAAACACGGACACGAAACCTCCGAGGTGTTCGGGACACTCACGAGACCAAAAGTCGACCACTGGGTCACAACCGGGTCGACCGGAGTCCAACACGACACTCAAATGGTCACGGAACAACCCACTAAAGCAAAATGACAACACATGGGGATGAGAGGCTTTGGGCTGACCGCACAAGGGCATGTGTGGTCTGGGACAGCCCGCTCAAAGGGGATGGGTGGCCAAGGACAGCCCACCCAAAGGGGGAAATGTGTGGACCCTACTGGGCTGCACAACCATGTGCGGTCCACGCTACGACCGCACAAGCCCCAAACCTAGAGGGGATGAACGGATTGCTCATAGCAGCTCAAGGAGATGAACGGCTCAGGGCAGTTCGCTCAAGGGAACGGATGCAAAAACACTAGCTAGGGATGGACGGTCGAGGGTCAGACTGCCCAAGCATGAACGGTCCAGGATTGGGCCGCTCAAGTGTCAGAACCAGAGGGGGATAGGAGGTCAGGGTAGGACCACCCATGGGTATGTGCGGTCAAGCCCTAGGCCGCACAAGTCCACGAACCCAAAATAGTTCCTGGTTAAAATGGTCTTGCCCAGACCGCTGAGCAGAACTGACTGTGCACGGGGAACCCTCACCGCACGTGCGCCAACACAGAGTGACACAAGTCGAGAACACCAACACCTGGGACTCGAATCAGCCAAAACAAAAACACTGGGTTAGACTGGCACATGGGCGGTTCATCTTGGGCCGCTCAAGGGATGTGCGGCTGGGAACGAGCCACACGAAGGGCATGCGGTCAGGAATGGGGCGAACAAGGCTCTAATTGGACTAACCCAAGGGTAGGAAGGATGGTCAGGGCTAAGGGTCGGCCGCACCAGCCAACTGACCTACTACAGTGCCGGTCAATGTGGCTTTGACCAAGCCGTACAACCCCACTGAGACACAGATGTTGACCCAGGGTCAACAGGGATATGTGGTCAGGACCTGGCCGCACATCCCAATGGAAAACATAGGTAGCTGGAAGCTGGCCGCACAGGGGAAGATGGGCAGACCCTCACTGGCTACACCACCTTGAGCAGTTGCACGATAGACTACTCAACCCCAAAACCAACGGGAGATAAACAGTCCGTGGCTAGCTACCCATGGGGATGGACGGTACCTGGTTCGACCATCCATCCTCACGGTGAACCACCAGTGGGTTTGGCCCGATCTTGGCCTTCCCATGCCCCATTCATGTCGAAACAAAGGGGATACAACCATAATTGCACAGGGAAACCCATAGACTCGATCTGGAGCCAGATCGGCTGAGAAATGCTGAGAAACGCCTTGATCTCACCGGTGGGAGGGGAGAGGGGGAGCTTGGAGGAGGCTCCTCCCTAGGGTCTTCTTGATTGAGTTGAGGATTGGGATCCATGGGGGGAACCGAAGAAGACGGGTCGGGCTGGTAAATGACTCCACTACGGGTGGACATGCAAGGGCAGATGGAATGATGGGGGGACACACACAATGCAAGGTCCTAGGACTTAGGCTTGATAGAGACAAGTCTAAACCTGGCTCTGATATCAATTGATGTGACACAACCTCAGACCTACACAAACAAGCATAATTCGTAACCCGAATGGGCCGATAGTGGCGGCCTACTCACCCGACACTCACCAAAATCTGGGGTGACTCGACGATCCCGAGGGGAGGATGTGAGGCCTGGTCCCTTGCTGGCAGAGGGCCAGCAAGGCCAGAGGGTCTCCCAATGGGTATGGCTAGTCTGATTCTAAGGGCTGACCCAGTGCCGAGGGCACAGGTAGTCACTCACTCCCACGCTGGTCACTCAAAAGTATGAGACTTGCGAGATCAGGCACTCTGTCTCACCGGCCAACGTAGCTAAGAGCTAATATTGATTTAAAAGCACTAAAATAAGAGCAAGGTAAGAATGCTTACTCGACTGGTTTGAAGAAACTGGCCCCGATCGGAGACGTGGGTGAATGAGGAAGTGTGGGGTTTACCACACGCCACGACGAGGAAGTTTCAAGCTCCTCAAATGTTTACACCACTACACCTCACATAGGAGGGGGGATCTTGGGATGGGGGTTAATTTATTACAATGAAAACTACCTCCACACAGGGAGGGCCTTCAGTCGGCCAAGCGGGGAGGGGAAGAAAAGGCTGAGGAGCTTCAACGGTCGGCGAAGTCGGTTCTACCCTCTTTCTGGAATAGGGGACAGGGAGGCGGTGTCGACGCCACTGTAACCACTCCCAAGCTCCTATTTTGATGAGACTAGCAGAAAACTCTCCGTACTTGGTCTGGGATATCGCCTGAATTTTGGGGTTACTCCAGGTCGAAGGCGCTGGTTGGGGAAGAGCCTCGAATAGAGCCTCTACTCTTGGGTTCTGACAGTTACAGGAACACAGCAGCAGCAAGCCGAGGCCGTCACGAGTAGTCCCAAACTCCAAATTGAGCATGGTAGGAGGCGTTGGAACCGTTGACGAGTTGCCGTCGAAACGAGACCCGCGAGAATGCCAGCTGATGTCAGGGTAGGCCGGGGCAGTTGAAAGAGTGACAGGGTGTCTGTTAAGTCCAAGAGGGGACAGAACAACACACCCTGGGGAGAAAATTAATAAGTTGCTGCTCCAGTCGCCAAATGGAGTCCCGCTTCTTGGAGGGGGAAGAAGACTCGTTGTAGAAGGCCCCAGAAGAGCTCCATCTTCAGATAGTCAGGTGAGCCAATGTGGCAGCTTCTACAAACTATCTCTGGTTGACAGTCTGAGTGATGTTGCACAATCGAGGGAGATCACCTCCCTCGGATAGCCACGAGCTCAGAAGGGGTCAAGACAACTGTCGAATTGAAGAAGACTTGGAGACACTTCCACCGGTGCCTATTGAGCCTTTAGGAACGTGTGGACGTGCAAAATTACACGCCTGTATGTCCCCGCTAGTCCAGCAACGACAATAATTTCAACCGAAGAAACTCTAGAGGACACGTCCCGTCTGGACCCTCCGAATAAACATCATGTTACCGTGAACCCGTCTCCGGAATCACAGCAGTGAAGAGAAGCCAACCCCTGGGGAGCCCCACTGTTCGTGGGCCCTCGAAGAGAGTCAAACGGATCGTTAATCGAGTCCAACGTCTATCAGAGGGCCTACTTGCAAGAAGATTCCTATAAATGATTTGCTCAACTATAATGAATAAATGAGTAGATTGACAACATTCTGAATCAAGGGTAGTTCAAAGAGAGGCAATTTGCAATGAGTAGAGAGTTTTCGATTGACTTAAAAAATATATAAAATAGATGGGCTGACACAAATGCAATTTCCAAAATTTGACAGATGCTCCCCCTAACTACATGCTATGTATGATTTACTCTAAATGTTGCACATATGCAGTGAGATGAATTATTTTGCACATGCGTGTCTAGATTACTCTACATGATTTCTTGACTATTGGTACTTGACAGAGAACATAGGTCCTAAGACCACCTCACGCATAGTGAATGTTTTCAGACAAGCATAACCTGCCTTTCCACAATTCAGTATTTGATATACCATGGTCGTGCATGAAAACGCAGTTGACTGGACACAGTGATGTGCAATATGAACGATGATCACTAAGATTATTTATGAAAAAGTCCACTGATAGAAACAAGCAAATTATTTCAGAAAATAGGTACTTATAGACATTATGCTAGTTGCACAGTTAGAGAGTTAATCAAGCAACTCAAACCTGATCTGATTGAGGTCTACATAGCCCTAACTCTCTTCTTAGTGATGAAAACCTGTCTGTGCATAATGGCTTGGTGAAGATGTCTGCAACCTGATTTTCTGATTGGACAAAATGTAGCTCAAAGTTTTTCTTGAAAACTTCATCTCTAATAAAGTGATGCCTGATATCTATGTGCTTGGTCCTAGAGTGTAGGACTGGATTTTTAGCAAGACTTATAGCACTTGTATTATCACATAGGATAGGGACACATCCAAGATCCACTAAGTAGTCCTAGAGTTGATGTTTAATCCATAACACTTGGGTGCCACAACTCCCTACAGTAACATATTCTACCTCTACAGTAGAGATGGCAACCGAGTGTTGTTTCTTGGAAGCCCAAGCGACTAAACATCCGCCCAAAAATTGGCAATAGCCACTAGTGCTCTTGTGATCCAGTTGGCATCCTACATAGTCAGCATCTGAATAAGCAATGAGAGAAAATTTACAAGATGCTGGATACCATAATCCAAAGTCTTGAGTGCCAACAAGGTATCTAAAGATACGCCTGACAGCAGTCAACTGAGATTCTCAAGGACTAGCTTGGAATCTAGCACAAAGGCAAACACTAAACTAGATTTTTGGTCTAGATACAGTTAAATAGAGTAATGAACCAATCATACCTATGTAGATTTTTGCATCCACCAATTTTCCTTTCTCATTTGCATCTAGTGATGTAGTTGTTCCCATAGGAGTTGTAATTATTTTGCAATTTGTCATATCAAATCTTTTCAGCAACTCCTTTACATATTTGGCTTGACTTATGAAGCATCCTTCATCACTTTGACAGATCTGTAAGCCAAGGAAAAATTGAAGCTCACCCATTAGGCTCATGTCAAACTCACTAGTCATAAGATCAGCAAAATTCTCACACATTTTGGGCTTTGTAGAACCAAACACAATATCATCAACATAAATTTAAACGAACAAGATGTCCTCACCTTGTCTTTTTGTGAAGAGTGTTTGGTCTACATTATCTCTAATGTAGTCTTTTTCAGTGAGGAATGAGCTTAACCTATCATACCAAGATCTAGGTGCTTGCTTCAAACCATAGAGAACCATGTCCAGCTTGAACACATAGTCTTCATGATAAGAGCATTCAAAACCGGGGGATTGTTCGTCCAGCGGCCGATGCGTTGTAAAGGCTCATCCATTGTTCCAGGACGTAAAGGTATGAGCCAGATGCGCCTTGAGGAATCGTCGTCAGGCGGCCCCAGATGTCGTACAACCTCAGGGAAGTGGAGCTCGGCTCTGCACTCACGAACTCCAGCATCCGCGTCACTAATCCCCAGTCCTGGACGGCACGGGGAGCGAACTCCGAAAAGAGCAAACAGACCCATTGAAAAAGTACAGTGGGAAGATAAAGCGGGCCTGCCGCGGGATCTGGTGGACACTCACTTCCCCGAGCGTCTTATAGATCAAGCAGAGCGTAGCCGAGCACAGGGACAGTTTGATTCCCCACGCCATCTGATAGGCGGGGTAAATTGCATCCGGTCGAATGACGGTCTCATCCCCGTGCGGCAAAGCAAATGAACATAGCCAGTATGTGAGGAAGGCGGCGCAATGCGTCATTGGATCAAGCGCCAGTGGGTTCGGCCCGCCCAGACGCCCCTTGGAGGGGATCTTCACATCTGACTTAGGCCTGGCCCGTTTCTTGCGGGCGACGACTGTGCCCACGCACGGGAAATCTTCATACTTCTTCGGCCCATCGAAGAAGTACTGCAACCATAGAGTTAAACGGACCCTCTTTCGGTCCCCGCGGCGCGGCTGCCTCTCCCCATGGGCCAGCTTGTACATCTCCCGGTACACCTTCATCAAGTACCGGTAAGAATACCCCAAAGAATAATAGCCGTCGCCGTTGGTCTCGTCTTTGATCAAGTCAGGGAGACAGACCTCCTCGCAGGGCTCCCCGTCGATCGGCAGGCCGCTCAGCTAGCTCAAGCTCCATAAATCCAGCGAAGTCTCACCCTCCGCGGTGTAAAAAGTGTTGGTCTCTACGCTAAACACCTCCAGCATTCCACAGCATAGCCCCTTGGAGATGGGGTAGTCGTACCGGGAGGCATAGACGCTATGGTACGCACCGGCCCGGATGAGAATGGGAGCATAGTTGAACAACACGTACTCGGTAAACTCCACCGCTCCCTCTCTGAAGCTGTGCACTGTCTAAAGCTTCAGCTCCCCAAACCAGCCTAGCGAGACCCCCTGCTTGAATCGGATCGCTATGCAATCAAGAATGAAGGGCTCCTCTCTGTAGCCCCACTTCAACGGAGCCAGGAATAGGCCGTAGCAGTGCTGCTCACCCTGGACGCGCCCCGTAGCGTTGTCCCACTTGGCGGGAGTGAAGCTCGGGGTCCTCACCAGCTTGTCTTTCGCTGGCAGCACTGCCTCCAGCCCCAGCACGGGCTCCCACTCGTGGGCCTCGCCCACCAAATACATCGGGATGCTCCTCGGAACAACGTGTGACAAGCTGTCCTGACCCTACAAGATGGCCCGCTCCACTTCCCTCACGGTCCATAATTCTCGCTGGCCGTCAGTCCGAAGGTGCTTCAGATGGCGAATAAGATGCCTGTCCTTCGGGAAGTCCGCAGGGTAGTCTCCCGTGGCACGATCAAAGCTGAATCCCTTCTTGGCCTTGGCCAGTCTCCGAATATCCAGGCTTTCGCTATCCGAGCCTGAAGAATCAGCCAATGCTAGATTCTCCGCATGATCTCAGTCTAAATCTTCTACATTGAACCACGTGACGACCGGCACTGGAAGCAGCGGAGCACGGTGAGCGTCGACAGCAGGAGCAGAGGAACCACTGGGAGCAGCCATTTGTCTTCAAAATTACAACAAGCAGAGATCAGAATAAGTCCAAGACAGACAAAAATGGTTAACTGCCACCTCAAGGTAGCGGTCAGTAGTTGACCGCCACCTTGGGGTGGTCAACGGACCTCCGTCTGGTTGATTCAACAGTCCGAGGAAGCAACCTCCATACCTCTAGGGGCTAATGGGCTATGAAATGCTAGAAGAATAGGCTCAAAGAAGGCTCCAAAACAGTGGATAATTCGGGACATCATCAAAGATGAATAAGAGAAATAACTCAACTCGTAGGTTTAAAATGGGTGTCAACACATTGCATAGAAATTGTTCAACTTATTAGGTAAAGATTGTTAACAGCCCAGAGTCGACAAAAGAGCTATGCAGATCAGCGAAGGCGACCACTTCAGTTTGAACCTGGAGATCAAGTGTTTGTAAAAATATATCCTATGAAAGGTGTGATGCGTTTTGGCAGACATGGGAAGCTTAGTCCCTGGTATATTTGTGCATTTCCTATTCTAGAGCGTGTGGGCCAAGTGGGTTATCGTTTACCGTTGCCATTGGAAATGGAAGCAATTCATAATGTGTTCCACGTCTCTATGTTAAGAAAATATGTGCCAGATAAATCACACATTCTGGAGGGTTCAGTATGGCCCGAAATTTATCTATGGCAGAATATCTGATTCGGATAGAAGATCGTCGAGAGCAGTGGTTGTGGACACCTAAAATTTTTGCGGCTATGGCAACAAGGCCAAGGTTGGCCATTTTGACGCGGGTGAAGAGACAGAAGAAAATCAAAAAAAATATGAGAGAATAAATAGTAATAAAAAATAATATAATAAAATAAGAGAAAAAAGGAGAAAAGAGAAACGATGGCCCGAGCCTCTCTGAAGTTCTCTCTCGCTTGAACCCTCTCTCTCGAGCAACTCATGATCCCCCTCTCCCTCTAAGACCAATCTCTCTCCTCTCCTGAGCTCTCTTCCCCGAGCTCTCTCTCCCAAGCTCCCTCACTCCCGATCACTCTCTTTCTTCTGATCCTTCTCTCTCTCTCGATATCTCTCTCCTCCGAGAGAAACCCTTCCTACTCAACACCGTGTTGCACTCCTTGGCTGAGCTCCGATTCGCTTACTATGACCTCTCCAGGGCCCTCCCGCATGGTTCGTTCGAGGTCCCTAACATGGAAACTTGATGCCAGAGTCAAACGACCTCAATGGCAGGGTGCCAAGCTCCATTGTAAAGCGTGCCTTTCGTCTCCGAGCATGTCCTCTGCCGTTGAGTACGTATGTCCCCTCCGAACATGTGTGGGTAAGCGTGCCTTCTGGTTGTCCCCTCCGAGCATGCGTGGGTAAGCGTGCCTTCTGCCTGTCCCCTCCGAGCATGCGTGGGTAAGAGTGCCTTCCGCCTCCGAGCATGCCCTCCACCGTTGAGCACGCCCCTCCCCTCCAAGCATGCGTGGGCAAGCCTGTCCCCTCCGAGCATGCGTGGGCAAGCATGCCTTCTGCCTTCGAGCACGCTGGCCGCCCTCCGAGCATGCGTGGGAGAACGTCTCCCCTCCCGAGCAAGGCCATCTTCCCGAACGCGACGGCATCCACGTGGAGACCCTCCTGTCGATGCACAGTACCATGGCGTCTGCCCTAACGATCTCGATGCTTTTCATCTCTCGCCGTGGTCGTGGCTAGCTCTTGGAAGCTTGCGATGATGATGCATGATAGGTTAGCAAGAGTTGTGCAAACGTCTTGCAGCATTACATGTCGCTTGCTGATAGTTTTGCCAAGTCATGCTCGATGTTGGGGAACCTAAAGCTCGGAGAGTTCATCCATGGTTAGGCGGTTCGACTGGGCCTAGGCTCGAAACTTTGCATAGGCAATGCCCTGATGAACATGTACTCAGAAAGACTCATGTCTAAGTGATGAAGTAGCGGGAGGTACGTCCCCCGAGCGGTGCTCATGGACCTGGAGCTGGGCACCATGGACTTCGTCTGCTTGGGGCCCTGCGGCCAGATCTTCTCCCCCAACAACAACTTCACGGGGATGATCCCGGCCAC
Organism: Amorphophallus titanum; assembly: GCA_024336825.1. NCBI lineage: Eukaryota > Viridiplantae > Streptophyta > Magnoliopsida > Alismatales > Araceae > Amorphophallus > Amorphophallus titanum. Next base: position 10,496,185 of record JANBPO010002596.1, read on the forward strand.
GTTTGGCCACTTGGGAAAACTTGCGAACGCTTCGTCTCTCGGAACGACTCCTCTGGCAACCATTTACTAGCAGGGGCTTGGCCCCTCTCGCTCGGCATGGCCCCTGGACAGTTAAATGGCAGAGCCGCACGCCTGTTTAATCGGCAACCACTCCCTCTTCTGCTAGCCGCATAGCTAGTGCCCCCATCCGCCCCCATATCCTGTGGCATGCTCATTTATCCGGTGGCCTTTGTGCCTTTATAACCGGTGGCATCCCCGCAAGCCATATTCGGTGGCTCATGTAGGGCCTTATCCGGTGGCCCCTCAAACATCTATATCACGTCCCACCCTCCAACGTGTATCCGGTGGCCCCCCTCCAAACGTGTATATCCAGCAGCCCACTGTTCTGTCATAAGCGGCATAAGGCTTATATCCAGTGGCAACTCCCTTATCCAGCATTAACCCCCATATCCGATGGCAGATGCTCTTATCCGGTGGTAGAGGCTCTTATCCGGTGGCAACTCTCTTATCCGACTGTAATTCCCTTATCCAGAGGCAACTCCCATATCCAGTGGCCACTTTGGGACGTTAAACGGTGTCGACTGCAACGCGGGAGCATGATGGGCTACTCTGCAAAAGCTGGAAGCGCTGCAATCTATGGAGCATAGGCTCCCCGAATCAGCCACTGCACCACCAATCGGCAAACGACAGCTCAAAGGGGGTGACAGGCAGTACCCTCCCGTTTCCGACAAAGAACAATTGACCAACGGCCCTGCTGTTTGTCTAGCGGATGCAGCACGACACGTTCGAACCCCGTGTCTTCGATCAAACAGAGGAAGCCTTCACATCCGCCGATATAATTGGGCTCATGGCCGAAGAAAAGAGAGAAGGAGGGGAGGGAAAAAGTTGAAGAGAAGGAATAGATTGGAGGCTTAGAAGAGAGAGGTGAGGAAAGGGGAGAAAGGGGGCTCTGACCCCTGCTCCCTTCTTGTATTTTGCCTTCCCTTCTTTCTTCCTCTGACGTAGTCCCTGCTTCTCTGTTGAAGAAGAATAAAAGAAGTGCTCCCCTTTTGGGAGATCCTCCCTTGTTATGCTATAGCATTTATGACGATCAACATCAGATCGTTTTATTCTTCTTTTATGCTCCCCCGGCATAGTCTATAACTTGCAACATCCTCTTCTCCGTGATCACGATGACATCCTCTCCAATGCATGCGATATAGATATGTATACGTAAATATATATATAATCTCCACCTTGCTTTCCGTAGATTTGTCTCAAGGGAGAAGTATACGTGCTCTACTGGGAAGGTCCCGGTTCTGTCTGCCCTCATGGACATGTCTCGGGGTCCTTTTGCTTATTCGAGCCCCCTTGTGGGTCGCTCCCCGATTTTCTTCGACCTTTTTCCTCTGGATACTTTTTTGAAGTTTCGGTCACTTATTCCCTCTGGGAACCTGAGAAAATGATATTACGAGTGTTGCCCCTTCTGTGTGCACCCTTCTATGTCGGGGCCATCTCAGAGTTCCTCCGTGGATGCATACCCAATTAACACCCCCCGATCATCTCGGGTTTGGGGGAGGTGCTGCCGAAATTTTATTAAGAATGCAACTAATATAAAAAAAACTCAATAACTTGAACCATAAAAAATAGATGAATGGATAAAAGATGCATGAACGAAGAATCAATGGACTACCGAGGACTGCTGTAATGCACAGGGCTTGAACAAAGAGAACCAATATCATATACGCTTTTAAGCGTCACACATGCATAAGGCCTTCACAAGTTCCCTGTTGGCTCTCTGTGAACAGCAATAAAAGAGCTCTATGCAATCACCATAAATCCGAGCGTGTCATACACTTTGCATGCCTGCTAGAGCTTGCGGCTATCATGAGCGTGAATGTAAACATCACACGCATTGTGCATTCATGTGCTTGCCTGCTATTGAATCCCCCTTCACGTTTAGCCTCGACCCAATTGGGCGACACTGCTATATCATTCATCACCCCAACTGTGCCAAGCGTCGAGCCACCCCTGCTTCTCCCTGGCGCTCCCTGCGCCGAGCTACCCCTCACACTCTCCCACTCAGCCATGCGCCGAGCGCCAAGCTATACCCACTACCCCTCGTATTCTCACTCTCGGCCATGCACCGAGTGTCGAGTGCCTAGCTACTCTTACCACCCCTCATACTCTCCCGCTCCCCGAGCTGTTTGACCTACCCGATCCGTCCGAGCTATCCGATCTCCCGTGGGGTGCTCCTCGATCTTCTTTGACTTTTCCCTCGGTCGACCCCATACCCCACCCTGCTAACTCCACCTTGCTCCGCCACCGGCCACCCCCCTTGCTGCCTCTCTCACTCTTCCTCCCCTCTCGAACCCAGCCCGCACACGCCGACCAATCTCCACCTCTCTCCCCCTCTCAACACCTAACCATGACTCCCCCCTCCCCTTCTGCTCATGCTCGCCGACCACCCCGCCTTTCTAACCACCGGCAGCCACTGCTCTCTCTCACTTTCTCTCCCTCCCGGTAGCAGTCACCAAAGACCGCACCCCCTCCGCCTCCTTCCTCTCCTCACCACGAACACCACAACCCAGCCCTCTCCCTCTCACAGACCATCGTCACCTGAGTCACCCCTGCACTCTCCCCCTCTCTCTTGGCCCGTCGCCAACCCCCCTTGCCTGCGAGCACCCCAGCAACACCTCCCGCCTGCGACCACGCCACCGCCACCCTCCGCGACCACTCCCCTCACCACTACACCACCGCCGCACCTCCATCTCACCCTTCCCTACCACCTGCCTCCACCCCACCTCTTCCCCTGCCCTCTGCGAACCCACAGCCACGCCGCGACCACCCTCCTTCCCCATGCACGACGTCGCCACCCTCTCTCTACCTCTCCTCTAACCCACGCAACACACGCACCCAACGTGAACCCTCTCTCCCGCTCACAGCACCCTCCCCTCCACCATCTCCCTCTCTCACAGTCGCCTCCCCCACCGCCAACCTCACCCTCCGACCGCACCTGCCCCACCCTCCGCAACCACCTTCCTCCACTGCTGTCACCACCACTACGCACCACCGCTCCCCACCGTCGATCCACCTCCGTCCGCCACTGTCGACCACCCCTCCTAACTGCTACACCCACCTGCGAGCCTCCCCTGCCACCCGATAGCCTCCTTCCTCCCAATCCGCGACCACCGGTAACCTCTCTCTATCCACGCCGCGTCGCCCTCCCCCCTCTCTCGCCACCAAACTCGCTACCGTGAAGCCCAGCCCCTGCCACCTCCACTTCCCACATCGTCGGCCTCCCACGCAACCATCCTTCTCACAGCCACCGCTCCCGTCTGCCAACCTCCCCTACTAACCCAAGCCTCCTCCCTTCCTGCCAACCACTCTCTTCAACACCCCAGATGCCACTCCGCTCTCCCCCATGCAACCCTCACACCGTCGTTGCTAGCCCGCCGCGGACAGCCCACGGATGCCGCCTGCACACCCCCTCACACTCTCTCCACCGCACCGGCCACCTCCGTGACCCTCGCCTCCGACCACCGTTCACCGCCGTGACTCCCCCTCCGTCACACCCGCCTCCTCTCCTCTCCCTTCACCACCACCATTCACCTCCTCAGCCAACCCACGCCGCCTCGTCACCATCGACGCCGTCGTCGCCTTCGGCCACTCCCGCGGGATCTCTCTCCCTCTTTCTCTCTCTCTCTCTCTCCCTCTTTCTCTCTCAATCTCTCCCTATCTCCCTCTTCTCTCACTCCCCCTCACGCTCTCTCTCTCTCTCTCTCTCTCTCTCTCTCCCTCCCTATTCAGGTGGGTATTAATATATATATATATACATACATATTATGATTATTAGCCCCTAATCCCCATCTCCCCCTCTTTTACTTGTTATTTATTTCCCCCCTTTTTGTTACTTCTCTCTTGAAAGGCTTCTTTCCCAAAAAAAATACATATATATAAATTATAAAACCAAAAATTAAAAAAAACTCTCCCTTCTCTCTCTGTCTTCCTGCTCCACATGTGCGTAGATGAGTTTTTAATCGGTTTTATTTGTTGTATTTGATTGTCCAGATTCGTAGATTGTTCGGTGTTATTGCTCGATGGCTATCTTTTATGCCGTTTGTGTTGTTAAGAATTCCTTAGTGTTATTCCTGTTGGCATTTCCCTTTTGGTCAGGATTTACTGGTATTAGATTCTTTTGTCAATTGCTCAGGGTGTTGTTGACCATTCGAGTTATGGCGATGGCCGTACATATTGTTACGATGTTTTGGTCAACCCAGCCTAAACCTGGTCAGCTCCTGACGTGTTTCGCTTCTGTTGAAGTCGAAGTGCTCGATTGAACTAGTTCGGCTGAGAAGCTGTTCGAGCGAACTAGGCTCTTCCCTTCTTGCTGAACTTCTGTTACTAAGCTCGATGCTTCCCATGTCGTTTGGTGGATCTTATGGTGAGGTTGGCCTTGGAATTGCCATTTTTGTACTGCCTTGTCCTGTGTCTACTCAAGTGTGGACAACTTAATTTGAGCCTAATCATCTCCTTGTTCTATGGTCGCGAGGCTTTGGACCTAATTATTGTGTCGAGAGCTATTGCGTACCGTATTTTCGTCGTGCCGTGCCCAACGACCGACGTGTTGAGAGGCTCAATTGCCATTTATAGGACATAAAGGTAGGCTGAGATTAGTACTTTTTCTTGGGCTTTGTGCTAAAGCTGGTGCTCTTCTCTGTTGCACTAAGTCTTTCTCTGCTCGGTTGCCCGCTAGATTAGTGCTCAAGGCATGTTACATTGTGATTTTCTGGGATTGCGATGATGCCTAGTGTGTGCTGAGATGCGAAGGCCGAGGTTCTTTCTGATGCCTTTGTGCGTTGTTGAGTGCGCAGCAGAAGCGTGTGGGCTGATGACCCACAAGCCGAGGATCTTTTCGTACAATTCTAGCTAGTCGAGAGAATTGCTTCTTCTTGATGTGACTCTGTCTTAGGTGCATGTGCCTAGACATTATCGTAACCATGTCGTTGTCGGTCATTTCTCTAGTTTTAGCGTGGCATTTACGAGTGTTGGGGAAATCGTCGGCTTTCCTGCTGATAAAGTACCCTCTACTCTACATTCCTTCTCGTGGGTGTTGTGCCCCCGAGGCGTGTTCGTAATCCTTGAGATGCGTTCCCCGAGATTGTAGTTTCTCTTGTCATTTTGTGATCGGTTTCAGTTGTTGTGGGTCCTTCCCTGGTGGACGGCCTGATGCATGACTCACTCCCTGTAATCGTGTGCTCAGCTACCGCGTGCCTTGATACGACCCTGCTTGCAATGTGTTCCATGGTTCTGTGTGCTGTACGGAGCCAGAATCTTACAGGTGCTATTGTCGTTGGTTGTTGTTTTTGCTAGTGATGTTTTCATGTGATTCTGTGTTTATGTACTGGACCATTGTCTCATCACTAGCTTGCTGTGCTCCTTTTCCCGGTGGAGTAGCTTGCGACTCGATCAGATGCGATTACTGAGTAAGGACTGACTTGATGCTGTGTGTGGTCTAGTGTTGTTGCTTTACTGTCGTCCCTCCGCATATTTGTCGATTGGCACCCTGTGTACCTGGTGTTCCTAGTCTCCTTTGGCACTGGAGCCGATGATGTCGTCAGGCTGTCAACTAAGAGGACTATGTTTCCTTGTGTAAGCTGATGTTAGTTGTGCCTGTCACTTTTGTCGATTCGTTTCTCGGTGTTTGTTGCTCTAGTAATAGTGTCTCTTGTCTAGTGAGACGTAAGCGACGTTGCCTTGCTTCAGAGGTGTCAGACTTGTGTTCACTTGTGATCGTGCACCAGCTACTGGATCAGCCAGAGTTAGAGCAGGGGCAGGCATAGTCCTAAAATCCCCAGAAGGAGAAGTCATCTATTCGTCTTGTTCAATAAACAAGCCATGTACAAACAATGAAGCGGAGTATGAAGCCTTGATAATTGGGTTGCAGATTGCCCTATCCATGGAGATCCAGATGTTGGAAGTATTCGGGGATTCCATGCTAGTTATAAAATAGTTGGAAGGAGAGTTCGATATGCGGAAGCAAGAGCTCCTCCCCTACTACTAGCTAGCACTTCGCTTGATGGCAAGATTCTACTTCATCAAAGTCAAGAATATCAATCGGGGATAGAATGCTCAGGCAGATGCCCTCACAAAGTTGGCTAGCTCTTTGGTGATTCCGCCGGAGACAAGCCTGAATGTAACAGTAATTAACTTACGACAGGTCCTATACATGGCAGCCACGTACAACTCCCTGGGGGCAATGGTAGCCCAGAACAATGAAGAAGGGAAAGAACAAGCCCTCTACATCCTCAGTCAAAGATTAGTTAGAGATGAGGAAAGATACACCTACATTGAGAAGATCTACCTGGTGTTGGTCTTCGCAGTCAAGAAACTCTAACACTATATGTTGTCGCATAAAATCAAGCTGATCTCCAAGGTGGATCCGCTCAAATATATCATGTCCCAACTAGTGCTCAAAGGTCATCTGGGCAAATGGGCGGTGATCCTTATGGATTTTGATATCTCCTATGTGCCGCAAAGGGCCGTCAAAGGCCAGGCCATCGCAGACTTCTTCGCTGAGCATCCAGTGCCTGAAGACTACCCGCTGGAACCAGAGCTTCCTGAAGATGAAACCTTAGAAGTCGGCCAGGTGTAGCCCTCTCTATGGCAACTGTACTTTGACGGCGCATCTAGAATTGGCACCTCAGCTATTAGATCAGCCAGAGTCAGAGCGGGGGCAGGCATTGTCTAGAAGTCTCCAGAAGGAGAAGTCATCTATACATCCTATTCAATAAACAAGCCATGCACAAACAATGAAGTAGAGTATGAGCCCTGATAATTGGGCTACAAATTGCTTTGTCCATGGAGATCCAGATGTTGAAAGCATTCAGAGATTCCATGCTGGTTATAAAATAGCTGGAAGGAGAGTTTGATGTGCGGAAGCAAGAGCTCCTCCCCTACTACCACCTGGCACTTCGCTTGATGGCGAGATTCTATTTCATCAAAGTCGAGCATATCAATCGGGGACAGAATGATCAGGCAGATGCCCTCGCAAAGCTGGCTAGCTCTTTGGCGATTCTGCCAGATACAAGCCTAAATGTAATGGTAATTAACCGGCGGTAGGTCCCCAGCATGACAGAGGTCCTGATCAATGAACAAGAAAATGAGGTAGCAGCTGTAGAAGAGGTTTAGCAGCCCGACTGGCGAGAACATCTCTTACGTTGGTTCCAGCACCAACAGCTCCCAAAGGAAAAAGAACAAAAAATGAAGCTCTTACAGGTCAAAGACTCCTATGAGATGAGGAATGAAACCTTGTTCTGAATAATGGTAGATGCCCAAAAGAAAGTTCTACTCCGTTGCTTGTCTTCAGCGGAAGCTGGGCTAGTGATGCAAGAAGTTCATGCTGGATCAGCTGGAGCACACCAGGCCGGCCCAAAAATGAAGATTGAAATAAAGAAATTGGGCTATTATTGGCCCTCCATGTTTAATGATTGTTGCAAGTTCGCCAAAGCTTGCCAAAAATGTCAAGAGCACGCCAACGTGTCAAGAAGATAATCGTTGCCAAAAATTAACAATGCGCGCCTGCGAATTCTAATTTCTAATGTAATCCCTCAACAATCCTACTAACCCTTCAGGGGCCTCATCAGCCTCTTGGGTGGCATCCCCAGTTCATGGTAACGGTAATCCAGTACTTGTATCGGGTTATCGGTGCCATGGGCTCTAGGTCGTTACAGCTGGTATTAGAGCGGTGTTGGGGAATTGTATCAGGAATTGAAATCAGCATTGGTCCAGAGCAAGTCTCTTTTGAGTCGTTCATTGCTGGCTTAGGGTGTTTCTTGCGATGCTAATGTGTTTTTCGTTGTCGTGTTTTCCTAGATTCAAGATGCCGCCTCAAAGACGAAGAGCCCCAGTTCCTCGGAATGAGGCTAGTGTTTCACCTGCTCCTGTTGTACTGGTTCTTGCCCAGGCTGCACCTGTTCCTATTCCACCTGCGGAGTTACCCGGTAGTCGTGGACGGGCACTGAAAGAATTTCTGCTATTCCATCCACCGACTTTCGAGGGTCAATCAGATCCCGAAGCAGCGAGGGAGTGGTTGGATGCTACCAAGCATGTCTTCTAATGCATGGAATGCGCCGAGGACGAGCGGGTTATGTTGGCTTTGTATCAACTTCAAGGTACTACACGCGCGTGGTGGACTTCGGAGTGGGAGATTGCCTTCCGTTCCCTTTCGCTTCGACAGATCACATGGGCTGAGTTTGTTGCTGCATTCGAACGTGTCTATACTCCAACCTACCTGAAGTTAGCCAAGATGTATCAATTTCTGGAGCTGACACAGGGCGAGATGTCAATGCTACAATATCGTGATAAATTTATTGAGTTGGGCCGGTATGCACCCCACATCTTTGCCGATGAGACTGTGAGGACTTAGCAGCTTTTGCGCGGACTGAAAGCAGAATTGAGCCTGCCGTTGTTCGCTACACGTGTGACTGAGTTGGATTATGCATATCAAGCCGCTGTCGCGCTAGAGTTGGAGTTGGCGAGGACTCGAGGATTCACTCAGACTGGGATGGTTCTGTCGACCGTGCAGCATCAGTCGTCCCACCAGTCGTCTGTTCCCGGAGCTTCTTTTGCCTTCTCTCCTACTAATAGTGCTTCCTTCTAGCAATCTCAGGGCAGAGGTTTCCGTCATAAGAAAAAGAGGAAGAGGTTCGATCAGCTAGTGTTTTCTGATCCGAGTCAGCAGTCTGATTTTTCAGTTCGGCCGCATCCAGATTTTGTTGCATTTCAGCCGAGAGTATGTTCCAGGTGTGGTGGCAGTCATCCGGGTGTGCCATGCTCCTTGCCGGTTGTGTGTTATCGTTGCGATCAGTCGGGGCACGTTTCCCGTAACTATCCGTTGAGGCAGTAGATGGTGCAGTTCTCGCAGACTTCACAGTCGCAGCAGTCGCAGTTCCATCTTCCTTCACCGCCTCAATCTCAACCGTTTCAACCGCTAGTTCCTGCACCTTCTCAGCAATCATCTGCCGCTACTCGTCCGCCGAGAGCCAGAGTCACACACATCACTCGTGTGGAGGTGTTGGCATCTAATCTGATTAAAGGTACGGTTTCGATTTATGATCGCACAGCGCATGTTCTTTTCGATTCAGGTGCGACGCATTCTTTTATCTCTGAAGATTTTATTGCTCGTATCGAGAAGCCGGTGAATGAAGTTTCCTATGAGATGTTCATGGAGTTGCCGTCTGGCGATTACATGTCTACTCCTCTATGCTTGAAAAATTCTCCGGTTATGGTCAGTGGTCGGAAAGAAGCTCAAAGGGATAAGGGAGAGCAAGAGTCCTTCAATGGTGGAGAGCCCTCCTCCAGGACGTAACGCCCCCTGGTCCCTCCCTCTACCTTACCTCTGGCTAGGAGAATAAGCAGCTATATAGACTCAAGAAGACCCTCTGGAAAGGTAAGCTATCTGGAGTACTCGACATCACACTCATTGGTGGAGAGCGATCTTGTGCCTGTCATTCCTTTCTCCTCTTGTATCCTTTCCACCTACACTCTATCAGCTTGCTGACTTAAGCATCAGAGGCTTTTCCCCGGGGTCTTAACCCTAGGCTCCTCAGATCTGTTTCCTACCTTGTAGAACCTTCAATTGTGGTGGCGACAACCTAGGCCGATCCAGGATCGTGTGGCTCAAGATCCAACACGAGATCACACCTCTTCATTTTCTTTTTTTTGAGATGAAAAGGGGAGTTTGGTCGAAAAGCAGGGAGACGCGCTTGGACGCAAGGCCAGGTAGCTTGGCAGCTCAGGTAGCTCGGGTTGGCCAGATAGGTCAGGACTGCTCGGGGCAGCTCGATAGCTCGGGTTGCTCGGATCGCTGGGCTAGCTCGGGTAGCTCGATGGCTCGGATGGTTCGGCTAGCTCGGGTATCTCAGATGGCTCGGATCGCTTGGTTTAGCTAGGGTAGCTCAGACAGCTCTGATGGATCAGCTAGCCCGGGTAGCTCGGATGGCTTAGATAACTCTGGTAGCTTGGATGGTTTGGCTAGCTCGGGTAACTCTGATGGCTCGGCTAGCTCAGATAGTTCGGATGTCTAAGATAGCTCAGATCACTCAAATGGCTCGGATAGCTCAGATCACTCGGCTAGCTTGGGTAGCACAGATGGATCGGTTACCTCGAATTGCTCATATGGCTCAGATGGCCTGGATAGGTCGGTTGGCTCGGGTAGCTTGGATGGTTCGGCTAGCTCGGGTAGCTCGGATGGCTCGGCTGGTTTGGATCGCTCTGGTAGCTCGGGTAGCTAGGATGGTTCAGCTTGCTTGGGTAGCTTGGATAGCTCAGATCGCTCGGTTAGCTCGGATAGCTCAGATGGTTCAGCTAGTTCGGGTAGCTCAGATGGCCTGGATATCTCAGCTAGCTCGGGTGGTTTGGATGGTTTGGCTAGCTCGGGTAGCTCAGATGGCTCGGATAGCTTGGATCGCTCAGGTAGCTCGGATAGCTCAGATGGTTCGGCTAGCTCGGGTAGCTCGGATGGCTCGGCTAGCTCGGATAGCTTCGATTGCTCGGCTAGCTTGGGTATCTCGGATGGATTGGCTAGCTCAAATCGCTCAGATGGCTAGGATGACCTGGATAGCTCGGCTAGCTTGGGTAGCTTGGATGGTTTGGTTAGCTCAAGTAGCTCGGATGGCTCTGCTAGCTTGGATCGCTCGGGTAGCTTGGATTGCTCGGCTAGCTCAGATAACTTGGATGGTTTGGCTTGCTCAGGTAGGCATGCAGATCGTATGACACGCTTGGACTTATGGTGATTGCATGGAGCTCTTCTATGGCTGCTCGCAGGGAGCCAGTAGGGGGTTTATGCAGGCATGGTGCACATGTGGTGCCTTGAGTGTAAGCATGACCTTGGCTCTCTTTGTTTGGGTTGTGTGCATCGCGACAGTCCTTGGTGGCCCATTGATTCTTCGTTCAATTTCATTTCTAGTTTTATTGTTTTAGCATTAGCCTATTTTAGTTAAGTCCACAATTCTGAGAAAATTTGGGCAGTACCTCCCCCAGACCCGAGCTTTAGGCTTGAGCCAGGCCTCTAGCTAGTTTTCCCTCCCAGTAGGACGCTACTGACTATGCAAGAGGGCCCACAGAAACTAGCTTACAAATCGTATAACGGGAATACCCTGCCACCTCTCCCAGGTGGGCCGACACGGATGTCGTTGGGCTACGACTAGTGGTTCCATCACAAGAAAAGAGAAAGCCGCTCTTTTGGGATGTAGAAGAATGCCACAGTATATAAAATATTTTAAACATGGCGCATATGGAACATGAATTGCAATAGAAATTACACATGTAAGCTTTTGAAATCTCCAGGTATATAATGGACTAATAGGACCCTGTTACACACTATAATGGACCAGGGAAGGACTGCTATGCTTCACAGAACTCAAGAAATCCACAGGGAAATGGAACTATAACGCACCAAGGAAGGGGTGCTATAGGACTATAACACACTAGATCAAGGGCATTAAAGTCAACACGGATACAACACCATGGACAGGGGATACAACGGACCAAGGGTGGGGCATTATAGAGAACATAACGCACCTCTCATGGGCCATTATGCCCACTAGAATGTTCAGAATCCACATGAAACTACGAAATATAATGCACCTAGAGTGGGGCGTCATACCAATTTAACGCATAGGGGAAGGGGCGTTAAATGCAACGGACCTTTAACTCAAAACACAGGGACTATAACGCACCGGGCAAGGCACATTAAAGGCATCTGAACGTAAAATCCACAGGAAACTCAGACACGGATGACATAACGCACTAGTAGCGGTGCGTTAAGGGACCATAACGCACCGGGGCAGGCACGTTATGTCACCTGGGTTTCATGAATCTAGAGTTCAGATTCGAAACCCCCTCCCGACCGATCGAAATCGACGGGTGACATGGTGGATTACCCAAGCTATCCTGCCAACCCATACCGACCATACAAGCCTAAGCACGCCACTAAAATGAAATACGATGCCCATGGAATTGATTTCAACAATTAAAAGATAATTTAATACCTAAAAAGATTAGAAATTAAACTAAATAGAAATATGCAAGAAACACGAGGCAACGGGCGTCGGACCATGGCGCAAGTGGTACCGGCGGTGTCCTAACGTGATAAGGTATCCATCCCCCTACCTGGATGACGACGAAAATGGCAAATCGACGGCGAACCGATGAGAGGGCGGTGCGGCGTCTCCCGACCCAGCTTGACTCCACGCTCCGCGAATCGAGGAATGGTAGGTGTCAACGCGAGCCTCGCGACGCGACCAATCCAACGGTACCTCTTCGGCTTCACTCAGTAGCCATCTAGACCAGAAAATGAGAGAGGCACGTAAATCGAGAAATAAACCCCAAAATCTCTAAGAATAAGAAATGCACAGAAATCGAGGAAGATGGCGACAGATGGCGACGCAGAGGGCATCAACAGATTCCTGGCAAGATGAGGAGTCCGTTCCCCTACCTCTTGCGCGGCGAAGATCGCGAATCAGTGTAGATCGGGCGACGGGGGCCATGTCGTCTTCTTGCTCGCACATGTCTCCACACTCCATGATCCGAGGAAAGAAGGGTACTGGCGTGATCCTCGCATCGAGTCCGTCCCGTCAGTACCTCCCACGCATCGACCGGGGTCCGTTTGGACAGCGAACCAAGGGAATGGGGGTGGGAGGAGAGAGAATGTGTGAGATGGAGAGAGAGAGGGCGTGAGATGGAGAGAGAGTGTATGTTTCGAGAGAGTGGGGAGAGAGTGTGTGGGTTGAGATATTTGTAAAAAATAGGTCCATCTCCCTCCATTTGCCCCCCCTAAACCCTCCATTCTTCCCCTCTATTCCCCTACTACCAGTCTGCAACCTACAGTAGCAGAAACTATGAAGTTGTAGAGGCTGCCACATCTTCATACTGGAGCCCCTGGGATTACAAGAGGTACCATTGGAAGCGTCTCCCAGCTCTCTCTGCAACGGTGGTCATCTCGCCTTCGTCTGATTTCGTGGCTGCCCAGAGGAGTCTTCACCGTCGGACTACGCATCTCCTCCCTGGCCGACATCCAGTCACAAATTGTAGAGGCGTCCACGGCCACCCCCTGAAGCTCTTGAATCGGTACTTGGCTGAGACCTTCTTCTATGAGTCTTCTTCCACCTCCAAGAAGCGGCGCACCATTTGGATTCCAGAGCAGCTAGTTCCAGATTTTCTCCCTAGGGTGCGCTTGGTCTGTTCCCTCTGGAACTGACCTGACACTCTATCACTGTTTGGGTCCTCGCCATCTACTCCAACCTCCTCCTATATCCCCGTAGGTCTCCATTCGAATAGGGTTCAACCACGAATCCAGCGACTCTGGCCAAGCCTGAATCAGACTCGGGAGCATCCGTGGCACCCTCGCCTTCTTGCTACAGTGAATCAGAAGCTACCAAAACCAGAAGACAGCAACCATGTTCTCGATTCTGCCCCGACCTTCGCCGTCAACCAAAAATTCCCCAAAAATTTGGAAGCCCTCCTGGGCCAACCCAAGAGGTTTTGCCACTGGTTTCGGTGCCAACAGATTTGGGGGGAGTCCACAGCGACATCAACACCGACTATCTATGCACTGTTCCAGAGAGTGGACAGAACCAACGGCCTCCTAGCAATTAGTTCCTAGTTTAGCTTCCCCCTCCCTGCATGGCTGACTTACAGCCCCTCCCTGTGGGAGGTAGTGTTTGGATGTAATTTTGACCTCCCCTCCCCTTGTTCAACCCCCTTGCACGGGGAGTAGTGGTGTAATTTCTTAAACAGGTTGAAGTTTCACCGGTGCAGCGTGTGGGGAACCCACGCTGCCCCGCTCGCCCACGTCTCCGAACGAGGCCAATTTCTTCAAACCGATCGAGTAAGTGCTCTACTCATTACCCTCAATTAGTGCTTGTTTGCTCAATATTCATCTATACTTCCGCTGGGAGGAGAGTGAGCGCCTGGTCCTGTGAGCACCTTTGCTTCTGAGTGACCCCCGTGGGGAGAGAGTGGAACCCGTGCCCTCGGCACCTGACCGGCGCCTTTGAATTGGGCCTCCCTACCCTTAGGAAGATCCTTGGCCTTTCTGGCCCTCTACCAGCAAGGGTCTAACCCTCACAACCTCGCCTCAGCATCACCGAGTTACCCCAAGTTTTGGGTGAGTATTGGGTGAGTGGCCACCGATATCGGTCCGTTCCTCTTGCTAAGTGTGCTTGCTTGATAAGGTCCAAGGTGCATCAGTCTTGTGGCTATCACTCCAAGGTGGTGTCACATCATCCAGGGTGTTACACTTACAGAGGCCTTGTGATAGTGATTCTAGTCCGATGGAAGGAATATCTAGCGGAGGGTTCCAACTACCCCAAGAGTGGTGTTCCTACCTCACTGTAGGAAACAATAACAACCGATAGGTTAATGTCACTGGAGTGATAAAACCTTAAAACAATACTTTCACACGATATATATATCTCATGTTAAAAGCTTAAATATGAAATCAGGTGATCAAGGAACAAGCGTGCAATACTATGAGTCAAATTTAGGCTATCAGGAATATGACAACCCCCGACGCCAATCCCCTTTCCCTCCCGCCCTACGGTTTGGGACTTAGGAGTTCTTTGCCAGCTGAAGCCGCCGTCATCGCCTTCCGCCGTCGCTTCGGCCCGTTCATCCGTTCCACACCCACGACTCCACCGAGGTTCCTCCTCCTCCCCCTCTCTCTCTCTCCCCCTCCCTCCCTCCCTCCCTCCCTCTCGACCTCCACCATCGTCGCCGCCGACCGTGCAGCTCCCGGCCATCCGCAGCCCCTCTGTCCCATTTTTTTAATAGGTACCGGCTGGTACAGGTACCGAACTGGTGGAACCGGACCGGTCAGGTCCGGTACCGGTACGTACCACCCAGTACCAGAATGTACCAGGCGGTACTGCAGACCAAGTTCTGTACTGGCCCATATACCCCTGTGAACAGCCAACCAAAATCCTGTTTTCACATCCTGAATCTTACAGATATAGTGAAGTGAGCCACTGATTCACCACAACTTTCAAGGACATCTTGGTTCTAAAGTACCAAAATACCTCCTTTAGACCATTCTGCAGGTTTGAAACATCAACCCTCTAATCCTTTTCCCCCTACCGTCCTTATACCATCACTGTCAAATGTCTCCATTTTTGTTTCCTGGATGCAGAGTATATCCATTTTATCCCCGAGTATCATAGCTCTGCTTTCCCTCATTTTGCCTTCCCCCTTGAGACCACTGCAATTCCAAGAGACTATCTTCATTGATAAATCTTCATCTTCCCCTTGTCATGTGCTTCTTCGGTCTTAAACCCTCAATCATCTTGTTTGATAACAAATACAATAGTTCTCTCCTGCCTATTTTCTCCCCTCCCCCTGCACCTTTTCTTTTCAGACTTAATTGCAATTCAAGTCCCTTCTAATTTTCCTCAGAGTTCTCCTTGTATATTCTTCTCTCCCATCAAATGACATTCCAACCATTAGCCCTATTTACTTTATACGTTCATGCGACCATTGATCCTCCGTTACTGGTGTCACCATAGCCAAAGGCTTGACGGTTTCCAGCTCATTATGTATATCTACCCCCATGACATTCTCACCCCAGATTGTCACTGCATTACTGTAATCTTCTTCTTTTCCACTCCCTTGACCTGCAAACTGAACTCTTTGCCTGATGAAAATACGTCGAGGTACCTGTCACTGTTGGATCTTGAGACTGTCCATTCCTCAGCTCTGGCTCACCTTGTCTTTGCCTACTGTTGTTCCACTAAAACTCTAAAACTACATGTTCTTCAAAAATGTGGCTGCATACAACCTATAACATTATCTCGTCTCAAAAATCCTGTTCATCTAAGGCACTACCGAATATTGTCCGAATTTCTGTATCAGTCATATCAACTCCCTAACAAACTTATGATCCCTCAGAAATTGCTGTGATGTCTGTCTACTTTCCCTCACAAACATCAGTAACCTTTAGTTATCTAATGTATCTACTGCAAGACACGATTCTCTATTATAGTTGCAACATTTTACCACAGAGGAACATTAATCATAGTTGTCAATCCCATAGATCCCCTGGCCGAATAGGATAGGACATCACATCTCAATGAGAAAAGGGAAAAGAAGATTTTCTACTTCCCGGTGGCAGCATTATCCTGGCTATTCCAGTACACCCTAGCCTATCCTATTGTGTCAACCTGTCCTGACTTGTCTTGCCAGATTCTCTCAAGCTCTTTAAAACATTTTATAAAATTTTAGGGGGGGCTTATTTACTAAACACACCCCTTTATAAACCAGTGCAGAGCACGGCTAGGGAGATCTTTCACTCGACCGTTTTGAAATGGTCGAGGAACTTCTTTTGGAGATCCGCCTAGTCGATGACTGAGTTGGGCTTCAAGCAGGAATACCATTGGAAGGTAATTCCTGTAAGTGAAGTGGCAAAGTAGCGGAGGATGTATGACTCATCCAATGTGAGCTCACCCATGGCCTTAATGTTGTAGGCCAAATGCTCATGCGAAGATCCTTGCCCATCGAACTTTTTCAGCTTCGGCGGCTTGGCATACTCCGAAAGGAGCTTCTTTAACTAGTGGTGCAATGGGTAGGTGATGCTGTAGAGATCTATGGTTGTAACCCATTCCCCATACTGAGTGAGCTTCCTCTCGACGATCCGCTCGATCATCTGGCACTGTGCCATAAGATTCTCTAGCACTAGAGTGTTTGATGGATGTGGTTAGGCTTCGGCTAGGGGCGTGTCGAACCTGGTTGCTATCTGGGTTCTGACAGTAACAGCTGAGACGTTGGCACCATTGTGCCCAACTGGCAGGGCTGGTGCCTCAACCGAAGGTCTGGTAGGTGGCTGAGGATGAATGTCACGTTCCTAAAGCAAGTCTTGCAGGAGGCCCGTCAAATACTGGTTCTCCTTCATGAGGGTCTCGAGAGTCACCTCCTAGACTTCATTTGGTGGAGGATCATTATTGATTGGCTCCGCATTGATAGCAGTAGCACGGTTCTCGACGGGAACTTCTTCTGCTCGTCCCAACGTCTGAGGGCCGACGAAAGTGTTGACGTGGCTGACTGGGGCCGGAGGCTGAGTCTGGTGATGAGGCCTCCTGAGCTAGGCTATAGGCTAGTCCAGATCGTCAGACTAAGTCTCGAGCTGGTGTCCGGTGGGGTAACACGCGAATACCCTAACCACGTTGTTAAAGAATTAGATCGTCTGCTTCCTCTGAGAATGCTTCTTTGGGCGGACAGGTGCCCCCAATCTGTTAAAGATGAAGGTGCATTGTGGAGGAGCTTCCGCCACGGTGTCGACCTGAGGAGAACCTGGATCCGGATGCTGGTGAGGCTCGAAACGTGCCCGTCTCTGCCTCTGCTTGTCTGGGCAAGAGAGGTTGGATGATAGTGCCTCGCCGAATGGTTCCATTGTGGAATCGGCCACATTTTGCTTAATGTCAAGTCTGAGTCCCCAAAGGGGGTTCCTAAGGCTCGCCCTCCGAACGACATTAGCTTCTTTCAGAGTGACCTACATTCTTCTCAAGTCGCGTTGTTGGTCTCCCTTGTCGCTGTTTCTCAGACGAGGCTTAGGAGCTTGTGCATCAGGCTGGTGTGGGTGCCTCCGGGCCGCTATTGGGGCACCTACTTTTCTGAGTTTTACTTTGTCCTCTCACATTTGTCGCAAGAGGCTAAAGCAATTAGTGGTTGGGATTGTAGGGATGATCCCATCCTGGGGTATGATTGGTTTACCCCCGTTGATGCGAATCCGCAAGTCACCGATAGGGATCATCTTGCCAGAGTTACTGGTTGCTGCGGCGAGTCACCTGCCTTTACGGCCAAGGCGACGCTTCTTCTGGGGGCCCGAGGAAGACCCCACTCCAAGGTGGTAGACCGAGAAGGCCCAGCCCCTAGCTACTGGTGGCACAAGACTGTCAACTGGAAATACTGGAATCGGCCACCAAGACATGAAGTCTGTAGTGAACACCGACGGCTGGGTGACTTGGGTGTAGGCTCTCGCCCGATCCGATAGAAGTGTTGCCGATGCTCGAGATGATGTTTATCCAAAAGTGTGTTGCGAGAGTCCACGTGTCTGGTGCTGAAAGTAGGCTGCTCCACGCGGAAGAATATTCAGTTCAACCTCCCACCTAGGATCACATGCCAATTAGGGTCATTTACGACCCACGTGATAGCTAGAAATGCTGCCTCCAGTTACTTCAATCGGGTTGCTCTCTATGCAACTAAGGTGTTCGAGCATGAATCTGGGTAACACCATGATGACCTTATTTTTCTGTCAAAACAAAAGTAGAGATTTATTAACAGTCTTATCATCATGAGACTTATGAAGCAAGTGATAAGTATCAAAGCAAATACAGTTTCAGATGTTTCACAAGTTTAGCCAAATCATGTAAATGAATGCACAAAATTTTGCACATGCATCAGTGAATAAACAAGATGCATCAACCTATATAGCTAAACCATGCAACAAGTTAGAACAGTAGCATCGACCTTTAAGTAACACAGGTAGACCTTATTTGTCAGAAAGATTGTATCTGTAATGAAGGTGCATCGACTTATGTGTGCACAAGCCAGTGCTTTATGAACAATAACATCGACGTCCCACTTAGGCAAGTCAGCCTGTCCCAGCGATGTATAATGAAGATGCTTAAACCATCGACGTAGGACCTTACTGCACCGACCTGACTTCACAACAGATACATAAGGTGCATCGACCTTGAGGATGATGAACACTCTTGCACCGACCTTATGCTGCAATAGCTGGCTCACTAGCATCGACCCTTCAATGATGTGCATTGACCTTATGCTACAACATCTAGCATATAGTGCCTAGCAACACGACCTGTGTATAGGTGCACCGACCTGATAGCACAAACAGTGTACAAGATGCACTGACTTGATAGTGCATACTATGTACACCTGCATCGACCTTCTAGACTAGACTACATATATGCATTGACCTGTTAGTTCAATGCAGTGGAAGATGCATCGACCTTTCAATGCAACATTTGTTCATATGCACTGACCTTCTAGACTGAAATGCATATATGCATCGACCTTCTAGACTCAATGACATATATGCATCGACCTATTTGTTCAATGCAGTGGGAGATGCATCGACCTTATAATGCAACACTTATGCATATGCACTGACCTTCTAGACTCGAAGTGAATATGTGCACCGACCTGACTATCATGAAGCCCGATGATGCATCGACCTGAATGACCGTGAAATGCAAGGATACATCGACCTGACGAGCTTTACACTAGAAGATGCATAGACCTGTCCACTATAAAAACCAATGATGTATCGACCTAACTGCCATGAGGTCCAGTGATGCATCAACTTATTTAGCATGCTGTATACAATTGATCTGATCTCTCTTTCTCTGTGAGAGTCAACTTCCAATGATGACCCTTTCTTCATAACTTTTAAATTAACTTCAGAACCTATTCTTGCAGAGAATGGCATACATCTTTCAAATGTACTAAGATCATCATAGGATCAATCATGACATCAAAATATAATGTGTCACAGGAACATCATCAATGCAACATCTACACATATGTCACAGCAACACCATCATATATGTCACAACAACATCATCAATGCAACTTCACAACATATGTGTCACAGCAACATCATCAATGTAACTTCTACACATGTGACATCATGCACCAACATCATGCACCAATGATCATCATTATATATGACATATATCAAAATTTCATATGACATCATGATGAGTCATAGTGTTTGGCATCATTAAATGAGTCATAGTATTTAACATCATCAAAACCATAGGGTCACAACAATAGGTTCTTCTCCTAGGGGCAATTCCTCCATCATCTACTACCTTAATCCACTATTTGATTCCACCATGTTGTTTGGTGATTTCCCCCATTCCCATGAGGACTCCCTTCCTTAAGGGCTCCTAGAAGACCCATCCTTCTCTTCAGTCTATAGAAGGGTCCACCCCTCCTCCATCCTCTGCTACTGTAGAGGATGGTCAACCCTCTCTCTCAAATTCGCCTGCCCATTATCCCACCAATCATATTCTTCAGATGATGGCCCAGCTGGATCTGGCCATGCTTCAGGCCCTTTATCAGACCTTGTAGGGGTCAAGCATCCCGTCTCCTACCATCTCATAGGGTCTGTCTGCTACATCCATCTATCAGTCTAGGGTTAATGGGCCAGGGGCTTCACCTACTCCGATTGATCTCACCCCGGTCCAACCTACGATCCTTCGCTTCTGCAATCTGGAGGCGGGCCAATCTTCTGGATTGACCCCTCAAGTTCTCGACAAAGGGAAGACAGCCCTTCCCCCGTCTCCCTAGATTGATGCTTATAGGTCTATTCTCTCAGCACCGCAGGTCCTTGTCGGCCCGACTGATTTCTCTCACACTCAGCATGGGGTGGCCCACCTTCCTTATTCCAATGCGGGTCATCCTTTGGCCCAGCACCCCTCCTAGGGGCCTCCCCTTTCTTCTGTTTATCCTTCGGCTCCTCACCTTGAGCCAGTTCCTTTTGTTCCACCTACTCCATCTCGAGAGTAGGGGCTTCTCGACAAGTGGGCCGCCATGCAGTAACAACTCAACTTTCTTCAAAAGCGGGTTGGCCCACAATCTTTAGCTGATGTTCCGGTCGCTAGTTTTCATAACATTCGATTCCCTCCTCAATCCGAGCTCCCCACGTATCGCAAATATTATGGGAATGGCAATCCGTATATCCATGTGAGGGATTTTATGTACGAGTCGGCACAGTTTTAGTATGATGACCACCTTATGGCATATCTATTTCGCTGCTTGTTGGATGGGGTAGCGTTGGAATGGTTCTATACTTTGCTACTAGAAGATGCTGAGAGCTTTAAGATTGTCAAAGAGAAGTTCATTCAAAGGTTCCAAGATCAGGTTGGCCTAGAATATTCTTTTACTGATCTAGTCGCTGAGAAGATGAAAGCTGATGAAGATTTCACCACCTACACTGACAGATGAAGGCAGATGGCTGCCCATGTGTCCAGCCATATTCCATAGGATGAGAAGGTTAAATTGCTTATCTCTAATGCCACTTCTACCTTCTACAACATCCTAGCCATGAATGACATTGCCAACATGCACCAACTATATAGTCGGGCCAGGTTTATTCAAGCCCAATTCAATGACTCCCCCATTTATACTCTCTTTGAGGCCCAAAAGCCCAAATAAGTTAGAAAATCTCAGGGGCCAGTCACCGAAGGAGTCCAAACCAGTGAGCAAGTGCAAGCCATCAGTTTCCTATTCCCCAACCAATCCGCTTTGCCTCGCTCCCAACAACCTCCCCACAATCCCCAACCCATTGCTCCACACACGGTCCCGCCACCTTTCCCCATCACCCAACAGCCACAACAACCCCCACAATAATATAATGTCCCCGCTCCCAACAACTATGCACCTAAATGCCCGGGTCTGAAGAGGGCTCAATATCCCCCTTTGCTTGAAACCCTCCCAGACATTTTCTCGGCCCTTATGTCTATTGGTGCACTACAGCTTCCTCCAGAATGACTGAATTGGAACCCAACCGTTGACCAATCTAGATACTGCACATTCCACTGGCAGATCGGGCACACGATAAAAACTTGTTTTCAGTTCAGAGATTTTGTTTATGATTTACATGAAGGGAAACGTATTGATTGTGCTGAGATGCACAGGGTTATCACCGAGATCAAGGAGAAGGGAAGGCATGCGCTAAGATAACAAGCACCATAGCCGCAGCAGCCACAGTCACCGCCTCAGCAGCAGCAGCCTGTGTATGACTTGGGGATCCACCAGAACCCGATGCCGAACCATCCGCACGCTCCGAATCCTCCACTGCTGGCACCAGCTCAGGTAAACATTATCCATCACCTGGCCCCCAATGTCGGGTGGTCTTATGATGATGAGTAGCTTGTACAGCGGCTCATGGCCCTCCACCACACCTACCAGAACCCCCTCTCTCCCCCTGCTCCATCTCCACCTTACACCCCCATCATCCTTCCACCAAACCATCAAGCCACCACCACTATGTCGACCATGCCTGCCGTCCCTTACAAACCCATCATCTTACCACCCTTTGCCCCCATTTTGCCACCTATCCTTGCTCCCCCACAAGTGCATGTTCTGCCCGTGGTTGCCGCCCCGCCATCAAATCCTCCATCCATCATTCTCTCGACAGGACCCATTAATGCCCCTACTACCCCCATTACCCCCGCTACCATCACAAACCCTACCCCCGCACCTCTTATCCACCCCATCGGGCCTATAATACCCTGATGGTGCCTCCGGGTAAGGACCTCAGGGTCTTGCATCATTTTTAGGTCAGATAAGTAAGCTTCCTTCTTATGTTCTACTTTTATTTGTCCAGACGTGAGGCGAATGGCTAATGAGGGGGCGGCGCCACTCGAGCCGGAGGTCATCGTCTTGGAGGAGGAGTCTGCTCCCGGTGGACCTCAAACGTCTGGGAGCTCTTCCCGTGCCCAAGATAAGGGCAAGCAGACCACCCGGGAGGGGGCTTCCGAGTGCCGTGTGGCCAAGCACAAGGACTCCATGGAACAGCTAC
This sequence comes from Amorphophallus titanum, assembly GCA_024336825.1. Taxonomy (NCBI): domain Eukaryota; kingdom Viridiplantae; phylum Streptophyta; class Magnoliopsida; order Alismatales; family Araceae; genus Amorphophallus; species Amorphophallus titanum. The sequence goes on from JANBPO010002596.1 coordinate 10,518,767, forward strand.
TGCGGTCCTCGATGAGGGCAATGGCCGTTGAGCGGAAGTAGGCAAAGAGGGTAGATGCCGCCCGTTCGGTAGATGGGGGTACTCAGCTGGCCCTCCCGGTAGTTGAGTCAGAGGGGGATGTCACCGTCAAAGAAGCTGTGGCCTAGGCAGCTGGGTCCCAGGCAGAGGCGACTGGTGCTAGGGCACCAGATGAGGCAGAGGGGGTGCAAGACGAAGGGATCCAGTTCGAGCTGGTCGAGGCCGAGGGGTCGTAGGGTGAGGCGACCCTATCCCAGCCGATCGAGATCGAGGAGATGCCAGGTGGGGCAACCCGATCCGGGCCAACTGGTGGGACCCCCGAGGTAGGGGCATTCGGAGGGGGTGCCCCAATCCCGGCTATTCCTGAGAGGGCCGTCCCTCTCGCGACTGGCTCTTTCGCCATTCGAGCTCCCCTGTACCAGCGGTGCCGCTCCGTGGCATCAGGGGGCAGTTTGCGGTGGCCTTGGGCGTGGCCCTCCTTCCGTGCTTCTCGAGTGGGTTATGGAGGGCAGCCTGATCCTGGCTCAGCTGGGGGCTAAGCTGACGGATTTGTTCGCCCAAGTGGAGTCAGAGAGAGAATCTCTTTCTTGGGCCCGTGGCACGTCTGATCAGAAGGTCGAACGATTAACTCTTGACCTTGAAGACCTTCAGCAGGAGGTGACCTTGCTTCAAGCGCAGGTGTAGTCTAGCCAAAAAGAGGCTCGGGGATCGACCGAGCAGCTAGCCCAAGCTCTCTATATGGTCGAACTGAAAGATAGGCTCCTGTAGACAAAGCACAAGGTCCAGGTCGAGCGTGGTGAGCAGTGGAAGGCCGAGCATGAAGAGCTCGAAGGCCGAGTCCGAGAGGTCAAGCGACAGCGGGCGGAGGCCGAGGGCGCACGGGCCGGAGTCAAGGAGAGACTGTCTGAGGCAGAGTTGAGGGCAGTCGAGCTTGAGAGAAAGGTGGAGCTAGCCGGGGTGGAGGCGCTCGAGCGATTCAAGTGCTCAGAGGGTTACCAGGAGGCTCTCCAGAAGGCTGGCTTCTCTTACTATGAGCCAGGCTACCGCCGGGGTCTACGGAAGGGGTTCTCGCAAGGCTTCCATCGAGCTGTCCTAGAGGCTCAAGGCCAAGTGCTTGAGGACCTCGTGTTCCCTTCCGGCCAGCGTTATGACTCGGACTGGGATACTATCGACTCTTCCTCCCCGTCGTCAAGCGAAGGGGGAGGCCGGGACACATCCATTTCATCTGAGCGATCGCCAATACCGGTGACCTCAAGAGGGCACACGGTCGAGACAATTCCCACATAAGTGGGGTCAGTGCCTAGACCGACCATCACCGAGGGTGCTGGGGGTAGGTCGCCTGGTGCTGAGGATCCTCCGCCTACTGGGCTTCACGATGGGTCAGAGGCCTGATGTATTGGCTTTTCTCTTTTTCTTCTTTAATGTGGCCATGTAAAAATTTTCGTTCCTTTCTCTTTCTCTTTTTTCTCTTTTTTATTTTCTCTCTTTTTTGTAGGGCTTAGTAAGTACATCTGTAGGTCGGCTACTTTGTAGGTGGATAGCTGATGCCATGACGATGGAGAGAAGACGTTATATGTTGTGGTGAATCCCCAAAGGGATCAAGGGTTGGTGTGGAATAAAGGGGGGGTCTTTTTGTTCATTGGTTTGGACACGAGTTCTCAGCCATCAGTAGGATGTGAGTCATCTTGGACTTAAGGTCATGATGCTGAATGGCTTGGTTCAGACGTAAGGTCATGATGCCAAGGGAGAATTTTTAACAGGCTTAGGCGGAGAGCCATGATGCCAGACAACTTGACCTAGACAGTATGTCATGTTGTCAAGATAAAATATTTACTGGCTTAGGCGTAGAGCCATGACGCTAGACAACTTGGCCTAGACGAAATGTCATGTTGCGAAGGAAAAATTTTACCGACTTAGGCAGAGAGCCATGGCGTCAGACAACTTGGCCTAGATGGTAGGTCATGATGCCAAGATTTTTGTAGGTTTATGTGCCAGCCTAGATGAAAGTCACGATGTTGATGATAGAAAGAGTCCTTTTGTTGGTTTATGCGCTAACCTAGACGGAAGGTCACGATGCTGACGATAGGGTTCATGCATCGGCCTAGACAGAAGGTCATGATGCAAATAGTTGGTTTATGCACCAGCCTAAATGAAGGAGCCATGATGCTAACGATGGGTTTATGCATCGGCCTAGATGGAAGGTCATGATGCCAACAGTTGGTTTATGTGCCAGCCTAGATGAAGAAGTCATGATGCTGACGATGGGTTTATGCATTGGCCTAGACGGAAGGTCACGATGCCAACAGTTGGTTTATGTGCCAGCCTAAACGAATGAGTCATGATGCTGACGATGGGTTTTTGCATCGACCTAGATGGAAGGTCATGATGTCGACAGTTGTTTTATGCACCAGCCTACATGATGGAGTTATGATGCTGATGATTGGTTTATGCACCGGCCTAGACAGAAAGTCATGATGCCAATAGTTGGTTTATGCGCCAGCCAAGATGAAGGAGTCATAATGCTGACGATGGGTTTATGCATTAGCCTAGACGGAAGGTCATGATGCCAACAGTTGGTTTATGCACCAGCCTAGACGAAGGAGTCATGATGCTGACGATGGTTATATATATCGGCCTAAACAGAAGGTCATGATGCCAACAGTTGGTTTATGTGCCAGCCTAGACGAAGGAGTCATGATGCTGATGATGGGTTTATGCATCAGCCTAGACGGAAGGTCATGATGTCGATGATTGGTTTATGCGCCAGCTTAGATGAAGGAGTCATGATACTGACGATGGGTTTATGCATCGGCCTCGACAGAAGGTCATGATGCCGACAATGGGTTTATGCACTAGCCTAGATGAATGAGTCATGATGTTGATGATTGGAGGAGGTTTTATATGCACTGTGGCATTCTTTTACGTCCCATATGAGCAACTTTCCCTTACCTTGTGATGGAGCCACTAGTCGTAGCCTGACGACTTCCGTGTCGGCCCACCCGGGAGAGGTGGCGGGGCTATCCCGTTATACGATTTTTAGGCTAGTTTCTGTAGGCCCTCTTGCATAGTCAGTAGCATCCTACTGGGAGGGAAAACTAGCTAGAGGCCTGGCCCAAGAAAATGGGTCAGTGTGTGCACACGTGATCAGAGGCTTGGACTGACGTCGACGGGCGTTACTCTGATTAGTCCCTCGGTGTCCTTGATGCCATGATACGATCAATTGCTGGGAGTATTGGTGATGTTCTTTATGTTGATCAAAACACTTCTTCCCTCATCCGTGCTCAAGCTGCCCGTGCCTGCGTCCTCCTGGATGTATCCCTTAAGGTCCCGGACAGAGTATGGGTTGGCATTGGTGCAGATGGTTTTTGGCAGCCGCTTACTTGCCCTCATTTACCTTCGTTCTGTCATTCCTGTCATCTTTTGGGCCATGCTGCTGGTCAGTGTAAGAAGTTTGGTGCTCGTCGTCCTCCTGCTCGCCCGCCTCCCGGTGGCGCTCCTCCGGCTTCCAGCAAGGGCGTCCCGGCGAGATCGGCGGCGCAGGCTTGGCAGGCAGTTACGAGGCCGGATCATCCCCCTTGCAACGATTATGCCGGTTCAGCTGGCCCATCTTCGCATCCTGTGCCCGTTGCTGCGCTGGCCACTGAAGAGGCCCCTGACCAGATTCCCTCTTTACATCCTAACATGTCCGCTGCTAGTCATGAAGAGGCTCCTGCCCAGCTTCCTTTGGTTGTTATTGGTTCCCCTTCCCCGCCATCTGTTTGTGGAATTACTGCTGGCTTCAATGCCTTGCTTCCTCATGTGGGTTCGCCTTCTGATCTCCATGGGACTGTTGCTAATTCTGTTGAGGACTCTCAGCCTCCTCAGGATGATGCTAGTACTGTAACCCACCACATGTTTGTCGAATTGTTGATGTTACTGTCTTGCCCGAGGCCGGTGTTCATGGGGCTGCTGCTGCCTCTGAGGTGGGTTTCACTGCGGATGTGTCCGCAAAAGCCACTGCACCTGTTGCTGCTGCGTCGTCTCTTGCTTGCCATTCGGGCGCCGTCGTCCTCCAAAAGGAGGCGGACCGTTTGGCCTGTTTCGTCGCCCTGCGCGTTATGAGAGATGAATTTAACGCTCTGCCTGCCTTCTCTGGGTCTGGGGCCTCTAGTCGGGCACGGCCCTCTACTACTGCTGTCGTCTTAGCTCCGCCTCTCCTAATTTCGTAGCCCCATGATGTGATGGCCTTGCGTACTAGCCCCTGTGATGAAGTTCCCCCAACCCCTGCTGCCCCTTCTCTGGCTGCTGGTGGCTCTGCCTGTGGCGCCTCCAGCCAGCCGTCAATCCTGGTTGTCCCGTTTGATGTCTGCCCCCCCGCACACGCGCTGTAGCAGGATGGTCATCCCTCAGATTGTGCTCCCAGCGAGATTGATGGTTCGGTGGATGAACGAGGCACGGAGTTTGATGTTCCCTTCCAGCCCGTCTGTAGGAGCAAAAGGAAGAATCGTCGTAGGCCAAAGCATCTCGAGCTATACAATGTCAGGGTTTAGCTGGCAGGCTCTTTGTCTTGGCATCCCTGGCCCCGTTTCTGATTCTTTAGACCGTCTTTGGGTTCCAGGGGGGCCTAAGAATGGACTAGGCTGAGTTACTAGCCATCCATTTTTCTTAGTCTCATTTGGTAGTTAATCTTTAGGCCTTTGCTTTTTATTTCCTTACTTTCTAAAGGGCTAACTCTTTTGCTTGCCCTCTTGTTTCCCCAGGAGATTACCCCGTTGTCTGTGTAATTCTTTCTCAATATTAATAAAATCTAGGACCACAGGTACAGTCTGGGGGAGTGAGAACATTCTTCCTTTTTGAGAGAGGGTGCACTCGATCAGTTTCTGTCCTGCTTGGTCGGTTCTTGATTAAAAAAAAAGAAAGATTAGAGAGACTAAAAACCCAAAGAAGAAATGTTAAAAATGTAAAAGGGGCCCCCCCCCCCAACAGGACGCTACCGTAAAGTAGGGCCCCACGAAAACTAGCTTAAAAATCGTATCTCGGGAACTGCCACGCCACCACTCCCAGGTGGGTCAACCATGGGAACTGGTCACCATGCTATGACTAGTGGAGGCTCACTAGACATAGAGACTCTGAAACACAAGTGCTGGAGTACAGCAGGCAAGGACGGACTGTCACACGTACTACGAAGCACCAAAGTAGTATGACAACTACCAATAGACTTAGGGTAGGACAACTAGACCTACTCACACCACAATCCTTGAGTCTCACAACTCGGAGGCAAGATCATCACATAACGGTAGTACAAGACACCAATCGATCTAATCCTAAGCCAGAGGAAATGACACAATTGCATGAAATGACTCATGGGGACCTGAGGGAACACCGAGACCCTCAGCACACCTAAACACGTAAACTGAGGTAATATAATACCTCAAGGCATCTAGAACAACTATCTCAGGCTTGACAGAATAGCCGAGACACACACAAGGTCACCTGTCAACCACTGGGTCTCACCAGGTTGACCAGAACCTGACAATGACTCACAGACATGACACCATATACAAGAACTCTTGGCTATCTTACAACATGGTCATAGCCCTCATAGGACGTCAAGAGACATCCATGGGACAGCGGGTAGACCACAAGGTCAAGCCAAGAGAATCAGAAACTAAAACACCAGCAAACCATACTGGCAGTCGTAGAATGGGTCGTTCGGGGACTGTAGCAGTCAAGGAGTAGGCCGCTAAACTCAGTCAACCCTCAAACTGACCTATTCAGCCAAACTACCACAGCGGTCTAAGATGGACCCGCCATGCGGACTCAGCGATTCAAGAGTGAACTGCCAGACTCACCATCCTAAGACACGGACCTAAAACAGACAGACTGTAGTGGCCCAAGAAAAGGGTGCTACGACGACAAGAGGGACGAGGGTTATGCCGCCAAGGCTAACCGACACAACTACGGAGCAAATCCACTGCGCGGTCTACCAGGGGCCGCTCAGGGGAACAGAATGGTCTACACGAGGCCGCTCAGAGGAACAAAATAGTCTAGAAGAGGCCGCTCAAAGGAACCGACCTACTATAGTGGTTCGGTCAAAACGGTCAGAACGATCAGGGAAGGACCGCTGAAAGAATGGAATGGTTAAGGAGAAACCGCTCCATGAACCGCCTTAGACTGCTGAACGGTCTATCGACCAACCACTCAATAGGCCAGAGGAAATAGAACGGTCAAGCAAGGGCCATTCAACACAGCAAGGGAAATAGCATAGCTGGACACCAGCCATTCAAGGGGACTGGACGGTCCACACCTGGCCGTGCCAGACACAGGGCAGTCTATCACACTACCACGTAAACGCCCACCGACCTCCACTGAATGGTCACACTCCAAACCGTGCCAAGCCCTATATGGCTATTGTTAAACAGTGTAGGCGTCATAGCGGGAGAATCGTGGGATTAGCCGAATCTCAACCTTTCCATGCCCCGTTCGTTCTGAACCAATGGGGATACGACCACAGTGACACTGCCAAACATCCAGACTCCAATAGGGGTCAAATCTACTGATAAATGGTGAGAAATGGGCAATTCTACCGAATTGACCCAAATGGGATCACCGGGTTTCCTGGGCTCCTACCGGCCCCAAATGACCACCAATCGCCACGAAATCACAGGGAATGGAATGCTAACATTCCAGGGAGTCAAACGATACCAACCGATCTAAAAATCGAAAGGATCTGAAAGACCTAATAATGATCCGACAAGACCCAATAAAGATCCATCGAAGATTCAGGGCATTACATCCTCCCCTCCTTCAAGAAATTTTAACCTCAAAATTTAAGGACTAACCAGAAGGAAGAAGTAGAGAAGAACAACCCAACAAATACAACTACAAAACGACACGAATCACGAAGGTCACAGCTCAGAGGAACATAGTCAGACCATAATCACGAGCACACGCCCTGGATAGAGCACGACGCAAGTGAACACAAGTCTGACACCTCTGAAACAGGGCAACGTCACTTACGTCTCAGGACAAGAGACACGACTGCCATGACAACAAATCACGAATAACGAAATGACAGACACGGCAAGCATCAGCTTACACAAGGAAACACAGTCCTCACAGCTGACCGTCTGACCATATCATCGGCTCCAGTGCCAAAGGCGACAGGGAACACCTGGCACACAGGACACCAACGACAAATTCACAGAGACAACAACACTTACAAAAACAACATCAGCAACACGATAGCACCTACAGGATTCCAGCTCCGTACAATACACAGAACCACAGAACACAACTGTAAGCAGGGTCACATCCAGGCACAACAGCAGCTGAATACACGACTACAGGGAACGTGCCATGCTTCAGACAACTCACCAAGAAAGACCCATGACCACGGGAAACGACACAAAATGACAATCTCAAGGGATGCATCTTAAGGACCAAGACAAATCCTCGAGAGCACAACACCCAAGAGAAAGGAAATGCAGAGTAAAAGGGTACTCAATCAATAGAGAAGCCGACAAATTCCCCAATACTCGTAAACGCTGATGCCAACACCATAAAATTACCAGCAACAGCACGGCAACAGATGACATCAAGGCATAGGAAGCCAAGACGAAGTCACATCGAGAAGAAGTGATTTCTCGACCAGTGAGAATCTCATAACAATGATCCTCGGTCAATGGGTAACAATCCCTCACGCTTCCGCTGCGCACTCTAGCATGTACACAGGCACCATAAAAGACCTCGATAATCATATCTCTGCACACGTTTGGCGCCATCGCAACTCATCAGAATCACAATTAACACGTCACGAGTACTGATCCAGCGAACAACCAATCGCAATGAGCCTAAGTGCAACGAAGGAGAGTACCAGCTTTAGCACAAAGCCCAAGGAAGAATGCTAATCCCAGCTTACCCTCACGTCCTGAAACAATGAATGAGCCTTCTCAATGCATCGGCCGCTGGACACGGCACGACAAACAAGGTACACTGCAGCTCTTAACACAAGAATGTGCCCAAAGCCAAGCAACCGTAGTGTGCCCAAAGCCAAGCAACCGTAAAGCAAGGAGCAGATCAGGCTCAGAATAAAGCTGTTCACACTTAAGCAGACATAGGACAAAAGCATCACTAAGATAGAAAATCTAAGGCTAACCTCAAAAAGACTCCACCAAACGGGACGAGAAATAATAAGCTCACTAACAAAAGTTCACCAAGAAGGGAAAATCCTAGCTCGCCTGAGCAACTTCTTAATCACGGAATCTAATCGAGCACTCCAACAAGAGCGAGACACATCAGGAGCTGAACAGACTTAAGCTGGAGTGACCAAAACAACGTAAAAATGTGTACGGCCATCACACCAATGCTAAAAGTCAATAGCAACCTAAGCAACTTACACGAAAACCTCGAACAAAGTACCGCAGATTCGAGCCTTTCGGCGAACACTGCCAAGTACAACATGGTCAAGACAAACGCCTGAAGCTCCGTAGGTAGCTCACGTAGCGCCTCAGGTCATCTTTGTCTTCTTCTATGTCCACTTTAGCCTTCACCATGGCGGCATGGCGTCTCCACGTCTTCCCAATCCTCTCTAGTCACCGTCGACCCGCGTCGGTCCGCAAAAGACGCTTTATAATCAATCCTCCACTTGAAGCTGCCAATGAGATCCGTCTGGGCAATCCCACCTGGCGATGGCAATGGTGTCCTTGGTACAACACCAAGTCCTTGGCCCCCACAAACCATAACTCTTGCTCTGATCCTCGCACTTTGAATTCTTCATGTCGATACATCTTCGGCACGAACACAAAATCATCTTCAAATAGGAAGTTCAGATAATCACGACAGTCATCTCTAGTCTTCAATAGAGCAGCCTTGCATATCACTTGATCATGACCAAAGATAGCCCTCGCAGGATAGATGGCGCTCTTCTCAAAAATCTAGGAAGCAGTGGTCGCCTCGCTGTTGAAGTTAAAGCTTAGGTGGACTTCCATCCACAACTGCAGAAGGTACAAACTCCCCATGGTGCTGCCGCCTAGGCTTATCTGAGTGAGCCCGCAGTACATGTGAGCCAACATGGCTCGAGAAAGGGAATGTCCTATCCATAGGAGAGTCAGGGGCCCCACATACTCTCGCCTCAGCATGTCGCCTGACATAGGAAAGAGTAGCACTCTACCAAAACACAGTGTTATGCCATGCATCAGTCGATCCGCTTCCATTGTTTTGTCCTTCGCATGGCCCACAAGCCATCCTACCAGGCGGTCGACTAGGATCCCTCGTTGGTCTGTCATCCGGCAGACCTTGCGCTTGTCCCTCATAATTTCTGCTAGGATCTCATCCCAGGGAGGAAGGTCGACCAGCTCGCCCACCTCCAGGTCACCCCACTAGAAGATGAAGTCTGGTTCCTCTACCAGTATCGAGGCCTTGAACTCGGGAAAGATGAAAGTGTGCATGTCGGGATGCCACAGCTCGATCAACGCCGCCAAAGACTCCCAATTCCATCTCATACTGTTGAAGTGCTTCGCCAGGATGATCAGCCGGATCAGATGCCATTGATGCATGAATACCCTCATGGTAGGGGTGATAGCTTCCATCAGGATGCGAAGCCAGCCATAGCGATGAGTGTGCCTCTCCCTAGGAAATGTAGGCACATGCTACGTCGTTTATAAGGAAGAGAGAAGGGAGAAAGAAAAATCAATGATCATGTTGAATCACAGTAAGAAAAGCACAAACAAAAGTAGAAAATCAAAGAACAACAAAAATATTCTTGCACACAGGCCGTACCTTGCCTTGCTTCACCAAGTTGCTTAAATGGCCAGGCATGTCGGAGAGAACGCCAAGTTCTCGGGCTCTTGATAGGGTAGAAGAAGATGCCATGGTCAATTTTTCTTAGTTGCTCCTTTTCATTCCAATCTCTTGGTTCATTCATGGAGTTACCCTTGCCCCATATCCCTTATAGGCCAAGAGCCCCACCTGGCTCAGACTCCCAACAGTCTGGGATAAGAGCAGGAGGGCGACCAAATCAATGGCTGCCCTCACTGGGCCTGGGCGACCATAGGTCTGGCTGCCCAGACCCAGGGTGTCCACAACCCTAGCTGCCTTCATTTCCTTATGACTGTGAAGCCTTGATTAAATGATTATATAAGGTTTGGTTTGTGATATTAATTGTTCATCGATTGAAACATGCTCATTGTTCTATTCATATTATCATTGATGAACTTTACTGACGTGTGATTGAGGACAAAAATAGATTCAACAGTATGTTGGAAGCTAGGAGCAAATCTAATAGTCTGATGGCGACCGAAAGTAAATTCAACAGTTTGATTGTCTATGGAAGTAATCTAAAGTCCAAGTGTAAGTAGAAGTCTACTCAGTGATCATATGATGATCGGATGTAAACTCAAAGACCCGATTATATAATCGGGCCAAATGTAAAGGTCTCAAAAGACCAATTGTAATCCAAACTTTGTGTTCAATGAATGAATGCCAAACCGTGCTCATGTATATGTTGTCTTTGCTTTTCTTATGTAATCTAATGGCGTTCTAGCTGTGAGCACCTATGTGCATCTTAGTGTTTCTCTTCTTCTCTGCCCCACTTCTCTTTATACTACCTGTGCGTTGCCAGTTGGTTTTCTCCATCGACACAGAATATGCCCTAGGCTACCCGAGGGCTACATTAACGTCATCCCCCTCCCCGGGGTCTTTTTGGTGGGTTGATCATACCGACCATCTCGCGTGTTTAATATGGATTTCCTCTATTCGTCAGAGATGTGTATGCCCCTCTGCTGACTACCGGGATCTGCTTCCTTGCTACCTCTCCATTCACAACCATGAGCTGGAGGGAGTGCGGCCATCCCCATAACCTAGACGTTGTGTGCCTAATATCATAATCATCTTCATGCATGCTACCTGTTAACTGTTTGAGCATTTGCCCTGTACAACCATGCCTGTATGTTGTCCCTCTCTGTGAGCTCTTGTCGACACCTGCTTATTTTCTCAAATTAATTGAGGATTAAGCATAGGGAAATACTCCCTACACAGAGCAAAACGGCACATTGCCAAAGTTACTCTACCAGTCGAGTTGAGCTTGGACTTCGAGACACTTCGTTGGGTCAAACGGCACGTCATAACAAGCGGAGATCGTTCCCGAGTAAAGGGCACTATACCGGCTCGTTTCTCCGACAACCCAGTCGGGTCCAAGGGTCGGGACCACCTGTCGTATAGGACGGCACTCTCTAAAGATCCGGGGATCATCCCCAAATACCCTGCCTACGGTATTAAGCCACCGACACCTCAATAACTGGGTTAACTCGGGACTCAGAACATCCTACCGCATCATACGGCTCTTCGTCGAGGAGCGAGGGTCACCCCGACCACCAAATAAATGGCATCATCATGTCGACACCCCGGTTACCGGGCCCAACCAAGGGTCCTAACCAGCTAGCCGTGACCCATGGCAACATCAACAATCGATTGGGCCCACCCCTGATCACTCAGTTTGCGGGTTTACCCGCGTTCAACATAGCTACGCGAGCCGACCCGGGGGCACCCTGACTACAAGCCATGCCATGTGGCACCCAATAGCGAGGTCGGGGTCTACTCCCGAGTCATCTCCCTACAGCACTCTGAAGTCAAAGGGAGACCCATCTGGGCCAACCACAAGCTTCAAGAGCTCACAGCACCCTTATACAGCACATACACGCATGTCGAGAATTTTCCCGAGCACCTGGTGGGTGTGTATGCTCCAGCCACTCTGCAGCAAGTCGGAGCCCAACTCGGGACTCCCAGCAACCCATCGCGTCGTGCACCACCATCATGTACCCTCGCACGTGGATCGACCTGTGCGGTCAGGTCGCGCAGATCGACCTGGGTGGGTTTAGGCGGACCAGTCTGACCCTCCAGGCTAGTCCACCTAAACCCAGCCTGACCCACCAGGCTAGTCCACCTAAACCCAAGGTTTAGGCGGACCAGACCAGCCCCCTAGTCACACTCTTCCAGAAGAGGATGATTGGCGTGAGCCTATCATCAAATTCAAGAAAGGGTGGCTCCCTCCTGACCGAGCTCAGTGGGTCCAGCTACTTTACTGGGCAACATCATATGAGTTGATCGGCGACGCTCTATATAGACTTGTTCATGAAAAGGACAAGTCAGTTCTTATGAGATGTGTCTCCCCAGCCGAGGCTCGAGCCATCGTGCATGAGGTCCATTTAGGATTATGTGGCGCCCACCAGGTCGGCGATAGGATGAAGAATAACGTCAAGCTCAAAGGCTTCTTCTGGCCAACCATGTAAGCGGATTGCGCTCACTATGCTTGTACGTGACATCAGTGCTAAGCCTTCAACACGGTATCCAGAAGACCTCCCAATCCGCTGTGTCTAACAGCCCCCACTTGGCCATTCACCGAGTGGGGCATGGACATCGCAGGGCCCTTCTCGCCATTTTCCAAGGGCCATAAGTACATTATGGCCACCACCGACTACTTCTCTCACTGGGTTGAGGCCCTTCCCCTACGGGAAGTCACCGACGAGGTGGTAGCCAAATTTGTCCTGCACAACATCATCTATCGATTTGGTACTCCCAGCTGCATAGTGTTTGACAACAGAAGGCCATTCAAGAATAGAGCCATATATCAACTAGCGGCTAAGTTCCACATCAACTAGAGAACCTCTTCAGTCTACAATCCTCAGGCCAATGGCTTGGCTGTACCCTTCAACAAAACCCTCTACAAGCTTCTGGCTAAGATTGTTAGCCACTGGAAGCGCGACTCGGGTGAAAAGGTGTTCGAGGCGTAATGGGCCTATTGGATGATTTACAAGACCCCTACGGGGGTGCTCACTGATCTCCCTCATTTACAGGGCAGAGGCCATCATCCCGCTCAAGATCCAGTTAACCTCTTACTGCATAGCGGTCCACACCGGCCTGGCAATCGCAGAAGCAGATGAATACTAGAAAAGGCTAGAAGAGCTCGCCAATCTAGAAGGCAAGTAGCTCGAGGCCTACCGACACCTACAAGTGTATCAAGCCCACATGGCTCGGGCCTATGATAAGCTCATTAAACAGCGGGCCCTCAAGCAAGGCGATCTTGTCATGATCAAGGAAAAGGAAGTCATGGTGGGGCGCTCCAGAGGAAAATTATAGCCTAACTAGCAGAGTCCATACATTGTTCATAACGTTTACGAGGGTGGGGCCTACACGGTCGTCGACCATCAAGGTAATAAGTTGTTCCCACCTCTCAATGGTAAACACATGAAGCTATACCAAGCGTCAAAGCACGAGTTCACGTGCCATCCAGATTAAAAGTGCATGCCCTAGCTATCACCAGCAGAACCAATATTCGGCCACCCACCAGGGGTCTGACCAGTGACTTCTTCCAGTCTTTGGTCCTGAAAAAGCAATAAGGCCAGTTAGGCCTTCCCAGTGCCACTATCATGCATCGGTAGCAGTCCGTCTCCCAGCTTCATCCCCGCAAATGTAAAGGCGAGGACGCACAGCACCAGCAACAATCCGGCCGTTAGGGTCCCAAGAGGAAAAAAAGAAATAAAATAAAATAAAATAAACATAAAATATGGTTAAAAATAGAGATACCCCTGCGGACTCGATCATCCTCTTTGCAAAGGGATGACAGAGGGCAAAAAGACCAACAACCCGACTGAGGTGAAAATCTGAAAGGATGCCTCAGGTAAAATTGGGAAATCCCTCAATGGCCAGGATCTAGAGGGGGGTGAATAGAACCCCTTCTAGCTTGCTCTGCTCTCTCTTCGAGCTCGGCCACCCTCCGCTTGGCCCCGAGCAAATTCATCTCGGCCTCGGACAGCTTCGCCTCGACCTCGGCCTACGCAACCTTGGCTCCGCTCTGCACGCGCTTGGCCTCTCGAACCTTTCTATCGAGCACCTCCCGCTTGGCCCTCTGCCGCTCGAGATGCTCGACCTGAGCCTGGCACTCCTCTTCCAAGAGCCTACTCTTTAGGTCGACCATGTAAGGAGCCTGGGCCAATTGCTCAGCTAGTTTTCAAGCACTCTCCTAGCTCGACTAAGTCTGTGCCTGCAATGAGGCAACCTCTCACCGAGAGACTTCGAGCTCAGAGGTCAGTTGCTCAATCCTCCAATCAGCCTCAGTGCGGGCCCGAGAGAGGGACCTCTCTTAACTCTCCAATCGAGCATAGAAATCGGCTATCTCGACCCCCAGCTGGGCCATGATCAGGCCACCCTCCATCACCCTCTCGAAAAGTAAGGAGGGGTGCCATGCCTGATCTCGTCCCAAACCAGCGAAGGTGCCAAAGATCAACACCTTCGGTACAGAGAAGTCCAGCCAGTTGGGACACCAGCCGAAGGAGGGAGAGTCCTCTCTGGGCAAGCCGCGATCGGAGCGCCCCCTCCGAGTGTCCCCACTCTTAGGATAGCTTCACTCAGCTCGGGCAGGGTCGATGCCTCACCCCGAGCCCCCTCGGCCTCGGCCTGGACTTCAGAACCAACCACCTCTGCCTGCTATTTGGCAGGCTCAGTGGCAACCTCCCCACCAGCGGCAGCTGCCTCTGGCCTGGTGAGTGGGAGATCTGATTGGCGGACTTCCTCGGTCAAGGGCCCCTCAACCAAGGAGGCCTACTCCTCGACCGGAGGGGCAGCCTCCGCCTTCTTCGATCGCTTCTTCTCTGCGAGCAAGGCCTTCAAGGAAGACAACATCAACAGCTCGCCAGGTTCCTTGCGCTTGGACCCATGGCGCTCGAGGACATCATCCCGAGCCTTCTGGTTGCCCATATCCCGGGCACGGGAGGGACCCTCGGAAGTTTGGGGATCATTAGAGCAGGCATCTCCCCCAAGTCGGTGGTCCCCTGCTCTAGCGACTGCTCCCCCTTATCAGCCGTCCTCCTCGAATCTGAGCAACCGAAGCCAAATCTTATGAAGGAGGCCCACTTGCCCGACCCAGAAGCATAGTGCGAGGCACTAAGGATCTTACCATCTGATGACAATGCCCGGGAAGGATATTCCTCGATGTTTGCCACAGTCATCAGTTCAGCGGTCAATTGGCGATGCTCCTAGAGAATCATGATCTCCTCTTCCAGCTCCAAGGAAACCACCACTTGCTTTGAAGTAATAGACGGATGGAAGTTGGGAACCATCGAGAAACCCCAAGAGAAGCCGCCCTTCAATGAGCCCACCTAGAAAAATTGGGTCTTCCATCCCTTGTGAGAAGAATCCTTCGCAGAAAGCGTTACGCAACTCCTTCCCCTCTTTGCCTGAAGATAGAAGAAGCCTTTGTCCGCATGGGTGTGCTCCTTCAACTCAAAAAAGGAATGGAAGAGGTCCAGCAAAGTGTTAAGCCCGCACGAGCGACAAAGAAAGATGAAGGAGAATATGAAGGTGTACGAGTTGGAAACCAACCGGACAGGAGCCAGTTCATAGGATTAAAGCAGCTTCATGACAAAGTGGTGGAGAGGCAAATGGAACCCGCACTTCCAAGCCAAGAGGAAAGTGTAGAAGAGACCTGAACAACTGAGCTCTTCGCGCTCGGCCTTCCACTGCTTGCCGCGCTCGACCTGGACCTTGCGCTCCGCCTCCAGGAGCCTATCTTTCAGATCGACCATATAGCGAGCTTGGGCCAGCTGCTCGGCTGATACCCGAGCCTTTTTTTGGCTCGACTGCACCTGCGCTTGAAGCAAAGTCACCTCCCGCTGAAGGTCTTCAAGGTCGAGAGTTAATCGTTCGACCTTTCGATCGGACACGCCACGGGCCCAAGAAAGAGATTCTCTCTCCGATTCCACCCGGGCGAACAAGTCCGTCATCTCAGCCCTCAGCTGGGCAAGAATTAGCCCACCTTCCATAACCCGCTCGAGGAGCACGGAAGGGGGGCTACGCCCGAGGCCACCTCGAATCGCCCTCGATGCCACGGAGCGGCACCTACGATACAGGGGAGCTCAGACGGCGAAGGAACCAGTCGCGAGAGGGACGGTCCTCTCGGGAACAGCCCGGATTGGGGGACCCCCTCCGAGTGCCCCTGCGTTGGGGGTCCCATCTGCTGGCTCAGATCGGGTCGCCCCACCTGGCGTCTCTTAGGTCTTAGTCGGCTGGGATTGGGTCGCCTCACCCTGCGACCCCTCGGCCTCGGCCGGCTCGGACCGGACTCCTTCGCCTTATGCCCCCTCCGCCTCATCCGGTGCCCTGGCACCGGTCGCCTCTGCCTGGGACCCAGCTGCCTCGGCCACAGCTTCTTCGGCGGCGACGGCCCCCTCTGACTCAACAGCCGGGAGGGCCAACTGAGCACCCCCCTCGACCGAATGGGTGACATCCGCCCTCTTCGCCCCGCTTCCGCTCGGCGGCCGCTGCCCTCATCGAGGACCGCAGTAGCTGTTCCATGGAGTCCTTGCGCTTGGCCCCACGACGCACGGAAGCACCCTCCCGGGCGATCTGCTTGCCCTTATCTCGGGCATGAGAAGAGCTCCCGGACGTTTGAGGTCCGCCGGGAGCAGACTCCTCCTCCAAGACGATGACCTCCGGCTCGAGCGGCGCCGCCCCCTCATCAGCCGTTCGCCTCGCGTCTGGACAAAGAAAAGCAGATCATGAGAAGGAAATTTACTTGCCCAACCCGGAAGCAATACGAGACCCTGAAGCCCTTACCAGGAAGCACCACGTGCCGAGAGGGATACTCCTCGATATTTGCTTCGGTCATCAACTCGGCGGTCGATCGATGATTTTTCTGAAGAAGGGCAGCCTTCTCCACCACCTCCGGGGAAGCCGTTGCCTGCTTTGGGGGAATGTTCGGATGGAAGTTGGGCACCGTCAGGATGGTCCAGGACTCACCGCCCAGGGCTGAGCCCACCCAGAAATACTGAGTCTTCCAGCCTTGTGGGAGGAGTCCTTGGTAGAGAGGGCCACGCAACTCCTTCCCCTATTCGCTTGAAGGTAGAAGAAGCCCTTACCTACATGAGTATGCTCCTTCAATTCAAAAAAAGCATGGAAGAGGTCTAGCGAAGTGTCAACCCCGCACGAACGGTAAAGAAAGATGAAGAAGAAGATGAAGGTATAGGAGTTGGAGACCAACTGGACTGAAGCCAGTTGGTAGAACCGAAGCAATTTGGCAACGAAAAGATGGAGAGACAAGCAGAACCCACACTTCCAGGCCAAGGGAAAAGAACAAAATAAACCAGAGTGAATGTCCAGACTGGACTCATGAGGCTCTAGCAGATAGAAATGGTACCACCATGGCAACCCGTACTGACCCTCCAGCCACTTCACCTCGCCCTCAGTCAACTCACTACGAAGACACTTCGATGGCACCGTAAACACCCTCGGGGCCCGGTCAACCTCCTGCCCCCTAGCCTTAGGATGTTGGTCTGCCATAGAGTAACCAGGAGAGCTAGAGGAAGAAGAAGGAGGCACTAAACAGGATGATGCAGGAGGAAGCAGAAGTTGGCAGATCGCCGCCGCCATAACCTCTGCGAGCTCTACAAAGTCCGCCGCAACACTTCGCTCTCCTGGATTGTCCTTGCGGCGCATGAGCCTCCCACAAGTGCAAAGATGATGGGGGGGAAAACCATAAGTGATGGAAGTTTGGAACGCCAATGCGCGCTATGCTTATAAACCCCCAGTGGGAAGCAGCGCGATGCTCCAGTCTACGAAAAGGGACTCCACACATCAATTTGCAAGAATTATCATCATTACGGGCAAAACCCCAGGACAGCCGCATTAAGTGGCCCCTGCCAAGGAAAATTCCCAATCAACTCAAGCCACCAATGTCTTCCCCAGAGTGCTACTTGACTGAGCCAATCCTTGGCTCAGGAGTAGGAGGGGGACAAGTGGAGAGGGGGATTTCTACCACCCGGAGAGATCGGCCTAACGAGGTCCTACTAGACCAAATGAGGCCCAACTCCTTTGAGTGATAGCCCCTCCGGGGCCCACTAGCTTCAAGCCCAATAACCCACTCGGATCAAGCGCTTCCTAGGCGACCCTCGGGTTCGGAAGTCTGAGCGTCAGATCGATCGGGAAGGTCCCTTCGGGAACCTGATATGTCCTGCCCGAGCCTTGCACCTATCGCTCGGGAGCCCCCTTGAGCTAGTGCTCCATGCTCGAATCGACAGATGAAAGCTTATCCGCGCGACCGTTACGTACCCTTTAAGAGTAGGGAGATCAAGGGGATAAGGAAGATCAAGAGTCCTCGTGCTATAAAGAGCCCACGAAGAGGGCATAACCCCCCTGAAACTCCTCGGCTCACAGGGCTCTTATGTCCCATGAGTCGCTATATAAACCTGAGAGGCCCTCCTATGAACAGGTAAGCACTACTAAGCCACTCTAATCTTGAGCAAGAGCCACTTCACCACTTGGTGGGGAGGGATCTCGTGCCCCTACCTCCTCCTACCTTTCTCCATAGCACCAGAGCTCTACCTGATTTGCTGACTTAGGCATCGGAAGGTTTTCCCTAGGGAACCACCCCTGGGCACCACTGATCCGTCTCCCTTCTTGCAGTTCTTACAATCGTGGTCGTCAACCTCAGCTCAGGAGCGACGCGAGATAACCCCTCTTCACAAAGGAAAAGAAGAAAGGCAATTATGAGGTCAACAAGGCCTCCCCATCTGTCCACGTAGGCAGAGGACTCCCTAGTAGCATTGTATCATGAATGTCCAAAGGATAATAAATGACTACATCATCCGCGGATGTAGGAAGACCCTGCAGTTATAGCTTCTAAGAACAAGCATCAAGAGGATGACACTGGGCAAAAGCACCGGAAGCCTGAGCTAAAGTTGTTCGGAGCATCTCCTGAAGAAATCAATGACAAAAGAAGATAGTTGTCAATCTGATGCATAGCTATCACTAAATATCCCTTGAGGGGATTATGTAATTAACAGTCCCACCGATGCTAGAGGGCTCTCATTGGCTATTAGGCCTCCTGTTTCAAATACGGGCGCATGCCCATTGAGGGGAATGAAAAGAACAATCCATGCTGAGTCAGCTACACCTTTAACTCCATATCAAGCCCGCAAATAAACCCCTTTCGGCTTTTAATGGCCTCTCTTAGTACCCCTTGGTCCTGCCGGAAGTCATGGTGCCCTGCCATCTCCCCATCCTACGGAGGTACTCCACACTTGTCCCACCGGGATTAACCCTCCACCATTGATCTGGGACCTATGCTCCCAACCAATGCACTCTCATGGACTTTCGGCATTCAGCCGCAACAATGCCATATTTGTCCCACGGGACTCTCCTATCACTGCTGTTTCAGGCTCCTTTGCCCAATGTCGGCCCAATAAAATCTCCCTTTTCTTGGCATGGGGCACTCTGCCTTTGTCGAGCTTGATATTTTGCCCATCAGTCTGGCCGGGTTGGGTCCACAAAATCTTTTTCTTGGCCGGAGACACTCCGCCCTAGCCAAACTCAAAGCATCAGATCAACAGCTATCTTCATTCGTCATTGATTTCTTCAAGAGATGCTCCGAACAGCTTCGGCTCGGGCTTCTGGTGCTTACGCCAAGTGTCATCCTCTTGACCCCCCTTCTCTTTAGAAGCTGCGGTTGCAGGGTCTTTCGACCTCTGTAGATGGCGTAGTCATTTTATTTTCCCTTGGGCATTCACCATGCAATGCTACTAGGAAGCCTTCTGCTTATGGGGATGGATGGGGAGACATTGTTGACCTCATAATTTCACTTCTTCTTTTCTTGTGCATTCATTCTTCTTTTTTTTATTTTTTTTTGAACGGACAGCTCGGATGGTGCTGACAGTGCAATGTAGTGTAGAGCTGTCACCCTTTTTCAGCTAGATTGTTCTAATTTAATCTATTTTACATTTAGGGGTGCATCTCGATGGCGGCAGAATGCGCTCAGTGGAGGGACATGCAGCATACTGTGCAAGGTTTAACCCAGGCCCTCCAGCAAGTGGCCCAGGGTGGAGCTACACACCACGGAGCTGGTGATCTCCACCGAAATTTTTGAGGAATGAATCCCCCACGTTTTGGTGGATCGACAGATCCTGATGAAGCCGAGAATTGGCTAAAGGAGATAGAACGTATTTTTAGAGTTATGCAGTGCAATGACCAGGACCGAGTGCTTTTGGCAACCTTTCAACTGGAGCGAGATGCACGTGCATGGTGGGAAGCAGTGGAAGCCATGCTCAGAAATAGGCGTACGACATGGGATGAATTTAAAGAGCATTTCAATAGCAAGTATTTTTTTGACCAAGTGCAAGAGAAAAAGGTGACAGAGTTCGCTGCTTTGAAACAAAGGAACCTATCTGTTGCTGAATACGAAGCTCAATTTTTCAGGCTATCTCGCTATGCAACTCATTTAGTATCTACTGAAAAGATGAAGGCCAAGCGATTTCTCAATGGTTTGAAGCTGCATTATATTAATCAGTTGGCCCCGATGGAGATCCAGACTTATGCCGAGATGGTGAGAAAAGCTCAAGTTCTAGAAGACACCCTAGAAATGACGGAGAGAATTCGAGGGAGAAACTCCAAGAAAGAGCAGACCACTAGTTCTAGAAATTTTAAACCCGACAATGACAAGAAGAGGCCCAACAGTGGGTCTAGTTCGGGGAAAGATAAGGCACCGAAAAATGATGATAAGAAGTCTGGTCTGATTGTACCATTCAAGGGCCTTTGTAAGTATTGTGACCGTCCAAGTCACAAGATGGAGGAGTGTTGGCACAAGTTAGGCGCTTGTCTACGCTGCGGAAGCAGGGACCATCGTATCCCTAAGTGTCCCCTCCTGTTCGACAAAGCTACCCCAAATAAACCGCAAGGAGGTCAGAAGCACCCGAGCAAGCTTCAAGCCCTCCAGGAAGCCGAGATTGGAACCACCGAGGAGGGTGGACTTGTTGAAGGTACACTTGTTGTTTGTGATAAGTCAGCATTTGTTCTTTTTAATACTAGAGCAACGCATTCCTTTATTTCCCAGGGTTTTGCTGAGTCCTTAGCTGTGAAACCTACATTAATGAATTCTCTATTAGAAATTTCGATCCCTATTGGTTCGAGTTCAGTAATTAAATATTACTACCCCTCTAGCAAGATTCTGGTTAGTGGGCAGAATATGCCAGTTGATTTGGTTTCTATGGAGATGAAGGATTATGATGTAATCCTAAGAGTAGATTGGTTGGCTCGATATGAGGTCAGTGTCCATTGTAAAACTAGCTCCGTGTCTTTTTCTGGACAACCCAAGCTTTCTTTTGTTAGGGCTAGGCACTCTTAGTCTATGCCGCTTATTTCGGCTCTTCGAGCTGGAAAGTTATTGAAGAAAGGATGTCAGACTTTTCTAGCCTTTGTTTCTTTAACCCCTAAGAAGGAATTGGAGAATAGGGACATCCCTATTGTATGGGACTTTCCAGATATCTTTCCTGATGAATTGCTAGGACTTTCGCCTGAGGGAGAGGTAGTCTTCACTATTGATTTAATTCCTGGCGCGTCCCCTGTTTCTAAGGCTCTGTATCGTATGTCTCCTGCGGAGCTGAGGGAGCTAAAACAGCAAGTCATGGAGTTGCTCGAGAAGGGGTTTATTCATCCAAGTACAGGTTCCAGGGAGGCAGACAACTCCTCTACACTGAAGAAAACAACGGGCTTGCCACCATCCGTAGAAGCTAGACCATGAACAAAACCCTTGACAATCGGTGACTTCATGGACGAGGTGAGCACCTCTCCAAATGAACGACCACGGTCGGGAAGGATAGCAGGGGAGGGAGAAGTTGGAGAAGAAAGGCAAGGTGGGAGGGCAGCGGGGGCCACGGGGGCCCCCCCACGGCCACCATGGTTCTCTTTCTCTGCTCATCACTCTTGGCTTCTCACTCTCTCTCTTCTCTTCCTAGAGCTGCTCTCTTTTCAGATGGATTCTACTCAACGGAGGCTCTAAGCTCTTTGGCAGTCTCAATCCTCTTGCGATCGGGATCACTCTCTATTTATAGAACAGAGTACCGTAGGTTTAACGATCCCAATGAACCAGATTCTTCCACGTGGAGAGAAATATTCACCAATCATTGTCCTCAGAGAGAATGCCACGTGGACATATCTTTTCACGCCAAATGAAGCCCTAGGTAGCACACGTCTTGTCACGTGAGTTGGATTGCATGCCTGAGTGGCATGTGGTCACTTGATCTTCAACGTGCTCCCCATGTGTTTGTTGTAATGTCCTCGAGGTGCTCTGATTTAGTTTGAACTATATGTGCACCGACCTGAGCTTGGCCATGTGGAACGACCTTATATGCTATGAAGCAAAAAGTGCACCGACCTTTGCTCACCTTAGGTACTCAAGTGCACTGACCTTGTTCATTAAATCAGAACCTGCACCGACCTTAAAGTCACATATGCTCAGACTTTGCAAACGTGCATCCACCCTTAGTTCTTGTACAGACTGGAGTAGCATCGACCTTAGTTACTGTGCAGACTAGATGTGCACCGACCTTGTTCTGTCCTAGTCTGGACGAGCACCGATTTTCATTCAGCACTGACTTATGTGCATCGACCTTGTATCCAACAACCTTAAATGTGCACTAACTTGTATAAGCTGAGTAACATGATGTGCATTGACTTGTATGAAAGCCAAGAAGATGTGCACAAACCTTATGTGTAGTTAAACCAAAATGCGCACCGACTTTATAGTATGATTAAGGCGGATGTGCTCCGACCTTGAATATGCATGAACAGTAACTAGCGTCGACCTTAGTTAGATCAAGGCGGATGTGCTCCGACCTTGAATATGCATGAATAGTAATGTGCACAGGCCTTCTATATGCATGAACAGTAATGTGCACTGACCTTCTAAATGCTTGAATAGTGATGTGCACTGACCTTCAAAATGCATGAACAGTAATGTGCACTGACCTTCTAAATGCATGAACAGTAATGTGCACAGGCCTTCTATATACATGAACAGTAATGTACACTGACCTTCTAAATGCATGAACAACAATGTGCATTGACCTTCTAAATGCAACAGTAATGTGCATCGACCTTACGGTCACATGTGCCCAGACCTCCTATATGCACAAGGAGAATGTGCATCGACCTTACGGTCACATGTGCACAGACCCCCTATATGCACAAGGAGAATGTGCATCGACCTTACATGAATGAATAGTAATGTGCACCGACTTTGAGTGTGCTCAGACCTAAGATATGCATTGACCTTATGAGCAGAGCAGAAAGAATGAGCATCAATCTGATGATGTTCTATGCATCATGAAAATGTATCAATTTGATAATGCACATATCATGCAAATGATTATGCTGACATCATTAAATCTAATGTACAAAAATCAATGCGCAGTAAGCTTGATATGATGGCGGGAGCCACTGTATTTTCTAAGATCGATCTGAAGAGTGGCTATCACCATGTTTGGATTTGGCCCGGTGATGAGTGGAAGACGGCCTTTAAGATCAAAGATGGTCTTTATGAGTGGCTGGTCATGCCCTTTGGGTTGACCAATGCTCCCAGCACTTTTATGTGGTTGATGACCCAGGTCCTTCGACCTTTGATTGGGATCTGTGTGATAGTTTATTTTGATGACATTCTCATCTATAGCCGCACCCGGGAGGCCCACTTAGACCATCTACGGTAGGTCTATCTTATCTTGTGGAGAGAGAGCCTTTATGCCAACCCTAAGAAATACGCTTTCATGACTTAGGTCACCTTCTTGGAGTTTATCATGTCTAGCGAGGGAGCCTCCGCCGACCCGGAGAAGGTCAGGGCTGTAATGGAGTGGCCCGAGCCTCGTACTCCTCATGATGTCTATAGCTTCCACGGACTGACGACCTTCTATTGTCGTTTTATTCGAGGCTTTAGTTCCATTACGGCCCCTATCACTGATTACATTCGAAAGGGGACGTTTGAATGGACGAAGGCTACCCTAGCTGCATTTGTGCTCCTCAAAGAGTGCATGACTCAGGCACCTATTCTTAGACTTCCAAATTTCACGAAGGTGTTTGAGGTTTCTTGCGATGCCTTTGGGGTTGGTATTGGTGGTGTTCTAAGCCAGGAGACCCACCCTATTGCATATTTCAGTGAGAAATTAAGCGGTGCTAAACTGCGTTACTCCATGTATGATAAGAAGTTTTACGCAATTGTGCAGGCCCTTCGACATTGGAGACATTACCATGAGTGTAGAGGTGGTTGGGATGGATGGGATGAAGGAGGCATACGTAAATTGTCCAGACTTTGGTCCGATCTACACCACCCTTCAGGCAAGACCGTCCCGAGTGCATACTGATTACATGTTACAGGATGGCTACCTTTTTCAGTGGAGTCACTTGTGTGTTCCACGGACTTCAGTTTGTAACTTCCTCACGTGGGAGATGCATGCGGGAGGTCTAGCCGGCCACTTCAGTCGGAATAAGACCGTCGAGGTAGTCGAGCATCATTCTTATTGGCCTAGTCTAAAGCATGGCGTTGCTCGCATAGTGGCCCAGTGTCGTACCTGCACTATGGCCAAGATGAGGAAGCAGGTTTCAGGTCCTCATACTACTCTTCCTATGCCTGATAGGCCGTGGCAGGACATCAGCATGGATTTCATCTTGGGATTGCCATGGATCGCCCGCATGCATGATTCAATTTTTGTGGTGGTTGATGGATTCTCGAAGATGGCCCTCTTCATTCCTTGCTCAAAGACTTCTGATGCCACTAGGGTTGCTCGTTTATTCTTCTCATGTGTAGTGAGCCGGTTCAGACTCCCTAAGTCCATTGTGTCTGATCGTGATGTTCGGTTCACTAGCTATTTCTGGAAGACCCTTTGACATATGATGGGCGCGCAGCTGAAGTTCTCCATGGCATACCATCCCCAGACTAATGGGCAGATCGAGGTGGTCGATAGAAGTTTGGAGAATCTCTTGAGATGCTTGGTTAGGGAACACGAGAGGGATTGGGATCTGGTTTTGCCACTTGTCGAGTTTGCATATAATGACTCGGTCAATAGATTCACGGGCATGAGTCCTTTTGAGATCGTCACAGGGTATAGACCTAGGAAGCCAGTGGATCTAGTTCCCTTACCCATGCATGCTAGAGTGTCACAGTCTGCAGAGTCATTTGCTTAAATGAAATGTTCATGCAAATTGACTGACTTTTGAATTACAGCGAGTCGAGGGAGCCCAGAGGACTGGACCAGATGCACTGTCCTCCTCTACACAGCCTGCCAGGGGACGGGCTGATCGAGATGCAGACTTTACCCAAGCTGTAGCTCGAGTCGAGGAGGCTGAAGCTACCCTCGCGGAGCGGGTAAGAAACCAACCCTTTCTAAAAATGCTTCATGATTTATGCATGTGCCTAAATTGACCATGATGCAAATGCAATATGCAGGCGAGAGAGCTGACCGTAGCATTAGCTGCGGCGGAGCAAGCTCGAGCAGAGGCGACGAGGTGCCCCGTCTCTGAGAAGAGATCGAGCGACTCTGGGGGGAGGTGACCCGGTTGAGTGGAGAGATAGCAGACCTTGAGAGATACCGGACCGAGGCTCGGGAGTCATGACTCTAGGTTCATGATTTGAAGATCAAGCTTCGGGCCGTAGAGCGGACAGTCCAGATGATGGGCCAAGGACCTGAGCGGAGCGCATCACGGAGCGGTGCAGCGGGAGGCACGCAGAGTGTAGCACCGAGTGGATCGGTAGGAGACTACCTGGCTAGCTCTTCCGGTCAGTGGAGAAACGAGGAGGTAGAATGGAGATGACCACGAGAGGAAGAGCACAGTGCCATGGAGCCACCACCAAAGCGGCAAGAGGGCACTGGGGACAGTGGCGGCCTGGGAGACAGGCCGGCTAAGTGACATGTTCTTCCTTTTGGTTCTTTCTTTTGTTCTTCCTTTTTTTTGACACATACTTGTACATGACAATTAGTGGAAAATAAAATAGAATGGAAATTTTATTTTTGTGGTTTTTAATTTGTTTATGAAATGCGAATGTATGGAATGCGTGTCGATTGTGAAGATAGATGGATGCATGGATGAATGAAGGAATGGATGAGTGAGGAAAGGATCGGTAGGTTTTTGACCAAAGAATGACGAAAGATAGAATTAAAACTTGCTGTAGGTTATTATAACGGATCGATGCAGACCGCCAGGGTTATATAACGGATGAGGATCCATCCGTTAAATCCAACAGAGTGAAAGCGGTGGATAAACAGAAGGTGACGGACCGATAGAGGCACGTTATGAGACCATAACGGGCCCATGATAGACCGTTAAATAAAACAGTAGCAGAATCCGATCGGGACTCTCTAAAGAACATCCGAAGTTGGAGGGAAGGGGGCCTAATCCATGCTATAACCCTTCTAGACCTAGGATAAGACTTCCTAACCTTAGTCCTCATATTCCAACACCAAAATCAAGCCTTTATAAATAGGAACAAGCCCTAAATTCACAGCTCACCATGTTTCTCTACTGGAAGTTCATAAAACTCATCAACTAGCCAAGAACAACATGAAGAGAAACTTTGGAGCCTTTGCTATGGAGGAAAAGGTCTACACTAGGCCCAAAGCTACTAGAAAGGGGCATGGGGAACTACAAAGGCTAACCTCCATCCCAAAGCATCTCAGTTCAAACCCTTCCAAGAGAGGTAAGCTTGTAAGTTTAGTCCAAAAAGATTCAATTTTTCTGCACTTTTCACCTTCTTATGACCTTCCTCTCTTTTCTCTTCTTTTTCTTTTCTTCTCTAGCTTTTTCCTGGCCAAAGGTGCTATTCCAACTTAAAGTGGGTGGCTCCCATGATAAAAGAACTCCCTTTAGAGGTCCTATCCATCCTAAGATCATGGCATCTTCAGCCTCTAGTGATCTTAGGGAAGAATTTTCAGAAATTGTAATAGTGGCCAACACCGATGGCAAGCTATCTACCGCCATATCCTCGCTCACCATCACCTTCTGTAGAAATGCTTTCAAAGCATCTTTTTATAGCATGGACCTTCTTATTAACTCCAGGACTGAGATCTTGGCCGGCATCTGGTCTAAGTGCTGTAACAAATCATATCTAGTGCCAGGCAAGGGGTCAGTTTCTTCTATTTCTATTGCTAAAGAATGAATTGGGGGGTTGAGTGTAGGTGCACCAGTAGAAGGGTAGCTTCTCTGAAATAAGCGCCCGCTCCTGAGGGCAAGGTTTTATGCTGGCATAGTGACGGATGGACTCCCAATTGGCCCGGTAGGGTGAGTGGAAGGGATAGGAGTGGGGGTGATGATGGCAGAGGCTGGTCTGAAGGACCCTGGCGGCGGGATGATGGGTGAAGGGTTAAGTGCTGGCGTAACAATGGAAGGTATGGTGGGTGATGGTGCAAGGATCGACGGAATAATGGGCAACGTGGTGGGTGTGACACGGGACGAGCGCGCACATGGGAGCGTCGACAGCGGCTTCCGATGCGAACCTGTTAGTACAACCTTTTGGCACTACAGTCCACGCGGGGAGGGGGATCATGGGGAGGGGAATAATTAATACAAAACTACCCTCACAGAGGAGGGGGGAGCAAGGGGAAGGAAGATGGGCCTGCTGCCCTGTGTCTATCCTGCAGGATAGAACCAAAGTGCTCTGACTGGTACGCCACGCACAGAGATCAAAAGGGGGTGCCGTTAGTGCTCAGACGAAGCCTGGGAAGTTCAGAAGAACTCCTAAAAATTTGGCCCCGTTCTGACGTCCCCGGAAGGCGGGGTAGGTCATGGACGACGGCCTGCACGAATCTGCCTTGCAGGACAGACCTGCTCAGTCTGCTTGCAACAGTCGGTGTGCTCTCCATAGATCTCAGAATGAAGCGAGACTTGTGGGGTGGATGTCAGACAGGACGTTCTACGTACCCTCAAAAAATGAGCACCAATGGAGTACCGAGCTGGGCGTGGTTGGC
Organism: Amorphophallus titanum; assembly: GCA_024336825.1. Classification (NCBI taxonomy): domain Eukaryota; kingdom Viridiplantae; phylum Streptophyta; class Magnoliopsida; order Alismatales; family Araceae; genus Amorphophallus; species Amorphophallus titanum. The sequence goes on from JANBPO010002596.1 coordinate 10,546,534, forward strand.
ACTTTGTTGGGGATCTAGTTTATGGGTGAACATCCAGACACAGTCGGGTTGTGCAGAGTGGCACGGGAAGCACTGAATGCGGAACATGATGAAACCACTTGGAGTGGTTTCAAGACATCGAGAAGTCCGACTCTGATGAAGAAGGATCGGCCTGAAAATCAGAAGAGGAAGGCGTGGCACGATCGGCAAGTCTACTACACACTCTGGGCGGACTGGTTCGCACCAGCTTTGTGCAGTTTCAAGAGAATGGAAACCATGGGCCATGCTGATGTTGGAATGGGGCGAGACCACCTCTGGAATGCAGAGGGTATGGAGAAGAAGCAACTCTCTGAAGAGAGTTTGGGCTGAATCCCGTCGTGGAAGCCAGTGCAGCCTCTGCCAAGCAGTCCTTAGATTCTGGCTCGAATCTGGCGCAGCCACACAAGAATGGGCGATGTGATCATTGTCAAGTCCAGAACAGGGCGGGACTACTTCTGGAGCGAAGATGACTCGAAGCTGCACGACTTCTCTGAATAGTGTTTGCACTGGTTCACGCCGTATGTGGGTGTGATGGGGTCTGCAAGTCTGGCCTCAGGATCTGTCCTGAATCCACAGGTAGTAGTGTCGAGGAAGCTTCAACGCGTGGACGAGGATGACAACGTGGAAGCCTCCGGGCGGTTGTGGGCGATCCTGTGAGATGGTGGATGTGGGGGGGGCCGTGAGCAGGAGGGTTGGAAGGGCTGGGGCCCTTGCGAGAGCTTGAATGCTTGCGGATTTTAGGTCCTTGGAGTGTCCATAGCATCATTGGGCCGTGTCACATCAGCTCGGGTCCTGTCGCACGGGATGGTGCCACAGCCTAATGGGAAATGAGTATATCCTCAAATCTGACAACACAAAGGAACAAGGAAATCATGAACAAACAGACAGCTAACAATAGCAGATTTGCTTCTAGGATAAGCTCATACTTTAAAGAAGGGAGTGAATGCACCCAAGTTACCCAAACCTGGCTTTAAAGGGTCCATGTGGGTGAAGAGGTGCGCCAGCATCGCTCTTCCCCACGGTAGCGGGAGCCCTTGCTCGAGGTCTCTTATCAACGACAGGTACTTCACGTTCACATTGTTCGAGGAGGTCGCAAACAATAACCAGCCAAAGAAGCAAAGGAGAAAGAGTTGAACTTCCTAGAGCCCGTCCCTCTCCCTCGGCCTAATCTATTGTCGCACTCCCTGTAAGTATTCACCTGAGTCCTCTAGCAGTCCACGGACCACGCCAGTCAATCCCATTGCGGCACTGATCCTACCAAGCAGAAGGGTGGTCACCAACCTCTTGGGGCAAAACAATCACACACCTAGCAGTCAATCCATCTCCCGCAAGTAGTCTCTCAGCTCTTGGCCCAGTGCTGGGGCGCCAGCCATAGGCAAACCTATCAAGTAGGCTACATCCTCGAGCGTGGGGACCATGTGACCCCACAGTATCACGAATGAGTGGTAGCTATCCACCCACCTCTCACAAAGCATTGTCAAGAATGTAGCATCCACTGAGAGAGGTGTAATGCGGAAGAAGGGAGCAAACCCTAGTCGGTCCACCCGCCACCGCTACTCTTGGGGGAGGGAATGGTACCACGCCCACACCAAGTCCCATGAAACACGAGCACTGATCCTCCAGCAACCCTTCAAACAACATAAAAACACACCCATCATCAGTCATAAGCCATTTTCAAAAACCCCGGCCCTGAGCGGCCAGGACCTTGGCCATCTAGTCTCTTGGGCGGCCATGTTACTGGCCGCCTTGCCCTGTGGACGGCCAGACCCTTGGCCGCTCATAGGTTCATCCCCCATTTCAAACTCATTCTCCCAAGCTCCATTCCTTCACAAACAAAAACCAAATAAAGTTGTAAAAATGCATAAAATGTACCCATGGGTGTGGTGCATTGTCCCATGCCTCCTCAGCCTCCTCAGGTGGTGAATCTCCCTCACCATCAGAATCACCCCCATCCTCCTTGTGGCTAGAATGATCGCTCTCTGAAGCCATGGCTGTGCCCTCGGCCTCTCTATCGCCTGATTGAGAGAAGGAGAAGTAGATGGCCTAGATGAAGCCCCATCCAATGGCTCGCTCTCACTCGAAGATGTCCCCTTGTCCCCTCAACCCAAGGGAGCTCTCCGTGACCCCATCGCACTAAAGCTTGGGCATAGGAGGCCGGATGAAGGACCTAGCAGTAGGAAATTGAGGGGGAATAGCTCTATGGAGCTCTAAGTGCCTGTGGCTGTGGAGAGGGTGACATATGAGTTGGCTGTCTCCTTTGAAAATAGCCCCCCTTTTATGCCCTCCTACAAGGGGAGGCGTCTAGGGTGCTGACCACTCACCGGAGAGGGAGACGGCCACTACCTTGGCCACCCTTCCCCCTGTGTTCTCATCTATAGGGTTTTCGAGCCCTGTTCAGCCAAAAAAATACTCACGATGGCAACCAAAAAAATGCTCATCTGTCTCTCATAAAAAAAACACAGATGGACGTAATGCTCGGGTGGTCCCAGATTGAGTCATCCCCGCTGTGCCTATTCACAACTCCTGCCAGGCCCTCACTGGGAGGAGAGTTGAGAAAGAAGAAATCAGACGTCATGGCCAAGAGAAGTTGGCCCCTAGGCCAAAGAAGTTCAAGCAGGTCTGGGTCCCTAAAAAGATCCAACCCACCCGCTAAGATGTACCAGTCTACTGCCACCCTGCATGCGACAGAGCGGAAGTGAGGAATGAAAGGGGCCCCACCCCTAAGAAAGAAGAGACGGTCGTGGATCCTCCATGCCGTGGAAGCTTCAAGGCCTATGCCCGGTAATCTAACATCCCCACAGTGGGACAAAGATTCCAGCAACTCACCGGACAAGCCCGGCTTGCTTATATCCCTCCTGTGGGAGGTCGACAAATATCCCCGGTCCTACATCACAGATTGGGGCAAGAAGAAATGGCCAATATGGTCAGAAATTACGTCAGGGGCTTAGGCAACCCCTCACTGGGACAACAATGATTGCTACAAGCGGCTGAGTATGAAGAAGACTACTACCCACCAATGGCAGTTGAAGAAGAAGAAGAAAGAAAGAAAGATGACGTCATCGGTTGACGACAATGGTTATGAAGATGACTTCTATGCTGAAATCGATGAGACCGCCCCTCGGCGAGAAGAAAGAAAAAGAATTTCTGTATTTGAAAGGTTGACCTTTCCGGAGCATGCAAAAAGGAGGGTCCACTGGCAAAGGAGAAGAATGCAGATCTTTACCTGCAATATGGCTGGCGTATTCAGCCGATTTGGAGAGCTTCTAAAAGATCCTCACGAGTTAGCTCGATTGGCCGCGAGGCCAGGGCCGAACACTCGAAGGGTAGAAGCCGCACGGGAACTGTTGGCAGTGGCTACGGGGAAGCAAGCCCTAGTCTACCACTAACAACATGATGAATCCACTGTCCTGACCGCCAATGTACTAACGACGGAAGAAGAAGATGATGTCTTGCTCGACATCTTGCCTGAGGGTGCATCCGGGGAAACGACAGAAGCTATCCCCAGCACTACAGCAATGGACCCATCCATCCTAAAGCTACTTCAAAGATACTGACAGGAGATAGACCTACTGAAGAAACAGCTGATGGAGAAGACAGAGTAATCATCAGCCTCTAAGCAGCTCGAGATGCAGGGCGAATCATCACGGGGAGCTGTCAACCAGAATGACCCTCCACCACTCTACACTATGCCCCAGCCGGCAGAACCAAGCCTGGGGACAGCTCAATAATGGCTACCACAGCCGCTGATGCTGCCAGTGCTACCTCAGATGCACCAGGTGCCTCCCTTATTATGTCCTCCTCTGCAGGCGACCACACTGGTCAACCCCTACCTGTAGCCGGCACATTTCTACCCAGAGCCAGTTGATCCTATCATCATGAACAAGATGATGGTGGAAAGAACAATCGAGCTGAAGCTCGTAGAAAGAAGTGAAGGCGGCTACATCGCGTTCAATGCATACAGGGTGCCATATCCACTGCATCATGCTGCCAAGCGGCTCCCTCCTGGGATTAGCAAGCTACCGAAGTTCGACAAGTTCAGTGGGAAGGGATCCCCGAAAGAGCATCTCGCCTACTACATGACCATCATGGGTGATCTGGCCACCGACGAGTCATATCTGTTGAAGTTCTTCAGGTCCTCACTGGCAGGGCACACTTTTGAGTGGTACTCCAGCCTCCTGGCTGGGTCGATCAGCGACTGGTCGGATATGCAAAGGATACCGGGAATGACTCGATACCATTAAGATCCTGAACCGCCACCCATGGGTCGGGAGGCCCGGAAGGGTTAAAGGGATGGGGTGGTCATGCATTGAAATTCTAAACAATAGCAGTAAAGTAAATCTACAAAATTAACTACAGTTCTGACAGAAATTAATTAACATTTTATAATAATTAAATAACTACAGAGTCCAGTCCATAAGTATAGTGAAAGAAAGAGAACGTACACTATCCCAGGCACACCCCGAAAACCTGGTGAGTTGTCAACTAACGAACCTCCAACAAGGGTGCTCCACTCCGAGCAGAACGCCGCACCTGAAAAGGAGGGGGTGAGCCTCATCTCATAGGCTCAGTAGGGGTCGCCCAAAACCCCACTACAGCGAAAGTAGTAACTGGAGTAACAACAGTAAAGAAAGCAATAAGAACAATAGCAACGAAAGTAATAGAGTAAGGGCATCGGAGCAACAGTGAAGAACTACAGCAGTGGCCACAACACTCTAACACCGGTTCAACACAAGCACGGTGGCCGAAACCAGAAGATGGTCAACCTGGGAAATACATGCATACACGCCCTCAAAACGACCTCGACAACCATAGTCGGATAGTCCGTCCTAACCGACGAAACCACGGACAAGGCCACACGGCCACACATAGAACCGACACCCTCGGGAGAATCTCTCGATCTCGAGCTAGAACCAAAGGGGAGAACCTCTCGGGAGAATCTCTCAATCCCGAGCTAAGACTAGCAGAGAAACCATGTCCATATGCACAGAACAGAACGAAAACCACACCAAGGAGAAAGCCACGCCGAACCCTCTCAGGTGACGGGAATACTAACCCACTGACCACGAGACCGGAAGCTTCCTCCGACGACTTATACCGTAGCCTCACGTGTCTCCCTACACGCCCTCTAGCAGAACTGAGACACCAACACAGAACCACAAGGCAAGGACTAGTCGGGGTCGTGCCCGTCAGCACGCGTCCACTGCCCCCGACCACGTGTGCACACACAGACCATCTGCTCTAGGTCGGTCCTCTAGTCGATTTTTCCCCCAGCCAGACTCTGGATGCAAAACAAGGGGCCCTCAGGTAACTGGCCTAAAAACCACTACACGGGACAAGCCTCCACCACTCCCAGGTGGGTTGGCATGCGCACGTTCCCAGGTCAGCTACGTCTAGTGGGTAGGGTCACCAAGAACTAACCGCAACTACAGAAACCACTGGGGTACCACCGGTCCACACCAAGCCACCACGAGGCGGCTTACTAGCACGAGAATCAAGCACCATCAACCTGACAGCCAAACCATGTCTGTTGGTCCACAGAAGACTAACCAAGCACAAGATGAAATGCCAGGACCACGATTCACAACTCCTACAAAGATGTCTAGCCGCGATCACAGCCCTCACGCGGGAACACCTTCCGCGATCCTGGAACTCATGCGGGGACAGTCGACATGAGCAACCCAACTCAAGGAAGACTGTCCACACTCTACTACAGATAGGAGTGGCCCACACTACAACCCAAAACCAGCAAAACACACAGAACCACCCAGACACTCATTCCACATAGCCACCCCTCCTACGGACACCCAGAGACACCAAAACGTGGAACATGAATGAACCGGGCTGAAGCGGACAAGAAGGCCAAGGTGCTGGCCGCCCAGGGGTTTGGGTGGCCAGACCATTGGCCGCCCAAGAGGCTAGGCGGCCAGAGCACTGGCCGCCCACCCCTGGGGCTCCCCTGACCCTGGGTAGATGGTGTGTTTTCTTCCATTTTCTCATGAAGGAAGAAAATGGCAGGAAGAGGAAAATGAAGAAAACATCAAGATGATGATATTTAAGATTTTGGAAAGCATTGGTCATGTCCAACATAGAAAGACCATTTTTTATGGAGCACTAATGACACATCCTCTTGTAATTCACATGGGCCTGCAGTGACCCCACCGAGCATCCCAGCAGATGCTGCACATGTCCCCAACTGTTCCGAGGAGCACAGGCTCATGGACGCTCTGAAAATAGCACCCTTGGCATGCTGGTGGCTGCACTGCATCCCAAGATTTTCTCATGTTTATCTGTTCTGGAAATCATTATATTTATCTGTTGTAGCACCCTAATATATATCCATGCATTTTCAAATTCATGTAAAAGGAATGCAGGTCCTTGGTAGATCCATGAGAGAGAAAACCTTTCTTTTCACCCTTTTCATGGTATCAGAGCGGACTGCTTCACAACCTGGTTTCTTATCCTGACAGCCATGGCAGATGGAGACTCGTCATCAACGATACCCACACCTCCCTCCCCATCCAAGCAGATGGTGCTTCTTGTATAAGTAGTGCATAGTCTTGGGAATTGTCAATAGTAAGAAAAATGTGGTAATATGGAAGAGAAAAAGGACAATAGACATTGTTAAGGGGAATTATCTGTTTTAGAATAACTGAGAATAAGGAAAAATAATACCATAATAAAAATGCAAGCCATTTGTTATAGATGCATAAGCATAGGTGAGTGGGCAAATATGAGGTTAGGCAAGGTGTTTTTGTCTCAGGTGACCTTGCCTCATCGCCCAAGAAAGTGAGGTGAGTGCCTTTGATAACATAACCCTTCTCTAACTACCCTTCCCTCATATAACTTTTATTGTAAGTACCATGTACCTCAGTTATATTATCGTAAACCAAAAAAGTCAAAGGAGAGGATGGGCGTATGAGAAGATGAGGGTGACACAGGAGACAAAAGCATACTGGCCAGCGGCCCAACCAACAAAACTGGGGCAGGGTGGGTCACCGTCTCTTGCAAGCATGCTCTGTTTGATGGAGGGCTTTTCTGTACTCCTTGTAAGCTGGATCCTCAGTCGAATCTATGCTTTTGGTGTCTTGGTAAGGGGCATCACGCCTAAACTTGTTGGAATGCTATGGTTGACTGGTTATGTAAGTGGACAAGACGCAGGAGTGTTCGATGCAATGCCGGCAGTGATCATCCGCAAGTTCACATTTAGTTGATACACTGATTGTAGAAGTTCCACGTGTCGTTGATGGACCTGTTGCAGTAGATGAGCCAAATAACATAGCGTCATTAAAGTCCTTGGTCACCTCCTTATGATACCAATCTGAAGGCCTGGCACTGCTCATTGGTTGGTATTGTCCAGGAAGGTCCCCTTGAAGATGATGACATTATTTGAGCTTTTAGAATGCATTGGCTAAATGTTGCACAGTGGAAGATGAGCATGTTGTCAATTAATAGTTGTTTAATTTTTTGCCCGATGTCAACACAAAGTTGCGAGTCCTCAAACCAGTGAAGTTTCAAATTAATAATACATCAATATTGTGGTCAGAGTGGGAGGAAAGGTGAGGTATGAGGGCTGTTTCGAGGGGCCCCTTGTGGTCTTGTTTTTTGTTGGGGACTCCATTACGTCTGTGGAGTGTTAAAGTGTTTCATAGCTTGGTGATGTCGCCATTTGGGGTGCTTGTGGGGGTGGATGATAATACTAAATCTTGGCAATTCTGCAGTGCACATGAAAAGGACATCCACCTATTGGCACTCAAAATATACTCGGTGGCGATCAAGCCTAAAGGACATGGATGATGTGGTCCACTGAAGCAAAGAGGTCGAAGGAAGCTGATATACCAAAGCCTTCTCAAGCTGCCAGAGCCTCAGGTCACCCGGTATGAACGCCAGGGACTTCACCTAGGGAGAATCGGGGAGAATTCACAAACAAACCAGCAGTGTCAACAAACCTACCCAATGGACTGGCATCGACTCAATCGCGCCACATAAACAACATCCGTTGTCCGACCAAGGATGACGATATACTTGGTGGTCCGCCACCTGAGCACAAGATCCTCCTGAGGTGACAGAACGCCCTTGGCACTTCAGAACAAGGGATCGAAGGCCCCGTCAGTAGAAGACCCCGATGACCCGGCGTGGGTACGGCTTCTCAGCAAATTGGGTCCGTTAGTGACCAAATGATCACCCAGTCAAGGCAGAAAACATCCTGGGTGGTATTTCACCTTCCGGGAAAGCTACAAGCATAAGTTAAACCAAGCCTGCAGCACGAACTGCAGTGCCGAGGGCCGAGTCAATGGAAAACCTGTGAATCTGAACTAAAGGTACACGGGGTCCCGAAAGCGGTCGTATGCTGACCCGAAAGCTTCATCAAGACTTCTCACCAAGGTTTTACGAGACTATGGTGACATGAAAGATTACGGTGATCCCGGAGCTGGTCTGAGACCCACTCTTTGATCCACATCAAGTGAATGGGGCAAAATGATCAAGGAAGCCTACTAACCGGCGCCCCTCTTCCCGGCGCCCTACTAACCGGTGAGCCAAAATGATCAAGGAAGCCTTCCCCGGTGCACTTTCTCCACGCCATAATAGCTTCGTCTATATAACCCTAATTGGTTCGACCAATTCAGAAAAGAGGGGGGATAGAGGAGAAGAGAGCCAACCATCTGAGAGAGAGGAGGATTGGGGAAGAAGTAAGCAGAGGTTTCTTCGCTGAGAGGGGAAGCCAGAGAGAGAGGTCACCTCCTCCGTCCGTCCGACCGGAGAAGCCTGAAGCCGGAGGGAGAAGTCATTGCTCTTTCAATACTCTATTTTTCGCAGTGAAGAATTAGGTGGGTGGCATAACATCCCCCATTTGTCTTTTCTCTCCCCTACGTAAATCTTTCCCTCTGTGGGTTTTTGTAATGAATGGGCGATGATATGAGCCCGATACTCCCCTAGTGCTTGCTTCCCTTCACTCCCCTTCTTAGTGTTGATTTGGAGTCTTGATCGGCTCTGCGCGATAACGCCAAGCCGCACTTGCATATGTAGTATTTCATTTGACCATCAGGCTATGTAATGAGTTATGAGATTGAATGAGAATGTGGTACACATTTGAATCCTCCTCCCCTCTCTTCGATTGCGCTCGATTCCCTGTCGTTTGTAGATTATTATCTTTTTCTCAGTGCCGAACACGCCTTGGTCCTTTCCAGGGCAATATTAATGTCACTGCCCCTCCCCGGGGGTTTCTTTGTAATGAGATGATTCGTATCAAGTTTTCCACCATGCCCATTAGGGGTTTTATCACCAGAGGCATACACAAATGTGCTTCTCTGGTCAATCCTGAGACTGGCTCCTTGTTACCTCCCCTGTCCTAATCATGGGCCAGGGGAAGTAGGGCCGTCCCTATAAATTGGGCACAAGGTCTTCTGGCATCATCGCCTTTTCGTATACTACATGCTGATTGTTTGAGTGTTTGCCCCTTTCAATCTCTATAGTTATCAATCAGAGTTCATTATACATCATTCTATTGATAAATTTAAGTACATCAAGAAACAAAGCTCAAATTACATTCAATTTTCCATCCACATAGGACCGGATCTTGCGCAATTCCTTCACATAAGCACAGTAGTCCTCTTCGTCCTCTGCCACTTCTGCTTGCAAAGCACGAACCCGACTGACCTCCACATGGTCAGAGCACTCTGGACTGATCACTCGTCCTCCTCAGTCCCGATCTTCCTAGCTTGTAGAGGAGGGTAGTGTGATAGTGCTGGAACCGTAGTACGGGGAAGCCCAATCTGCAAGTAGCACTGGGGGGGTTGTAGATCGCCAAGGTAGTGTTTCCCACTAGCTACAGGTCTAAGCCCAATCACCGAGGTAGTCTGAGGGTGGTGCCTTGGAGAGCCTTTGGTTGTGCCATGAACTTATCAATAGGCAGAGTGTTGAGGTAGAGGCATCAATCATCCCGTGTTTTCTTATCCGCCGTCCAGCACTCAACCTGTGAAGAGAACCCAGATGCGCCTCTTATAAAGAATAGAGGGTGGCTCCCAAATATGCGGCTAGCTGAAGGTGTGTTCTCCTTGGGAAGGAATTTAAGTCTCATGCCCATCTAACACTCAAGGATGATCATCGACCTGAAGAGTGGTCCCCCTAGTGAAGCTAAACTAAGGCCTTCGTAGAGATAAGAAAGGACCGCTTGTGAGATAGATAAATCTCGCCACAACCCACTAATAATGCTGAGGTTTTGAGTATCCAAGAGGTGGTCGGTGGTAGGAAAGGGAAAGACTCTGCACAAGCATATTGAGGTAACTTTGACTATGGCTTCAAATCTTCCGCTCTTATTTTTACAATAAGGTGATCCATTGAGACATGGGTATTAAGTGGATATGACGTGGGCTGATCATGGTCCTAACATCTTTTGGGTTATGAATGAAATCTCCCAATATGAGGGAGGGATCTATAGGTTCAGCCGTATGACACACTAAGTTTTCATCCCCCACTTTGGTCTTAGGAAGGGATAGGTAGGCCTCTACCTCTTCTATAAGGATAGTAGCTTCAAAGGTTGGGAGCATGAAGGTATGTGTTTGAGGATGCCATAATTCTACAAGGGCTGAAATGCTAGACCAATCTAAGAAAATTTTCTGGAAAATTTTTGCTAGAACCACTATGAGGTGAAGGTGCCATGCCCTTAGGATGGATAGGACCTCTAAAGGAAATTCCTTTATTAGGGGAGCCACCCAGTTTAGGCTAGAGTAGTATCTTGGGCCAGGAAGGAGCTGAGAAAAGAAAGAAAAAAGGAAAGAGAAGAAGAGAGGGATGCCATGAGAAGAGAAATTAAGGAATTTCATGAACTTTTGAACTTTAATTGAACTCACCTCTCTTGAAGAGATTGAACTCAGGTGCTTGGGGATGGAAGTCAGCCGCTGTAACTCCCCATGCTCTCTTCTAGCTACCTTTGGCCCGGTATAGGCCACCTCTCGCATAGCACTAGCTTCAAAGCTCCTCTTCATGGTGCTTTTGGGTGATTTTGGTGAAATTTCAGGCCTTAAAGTAGAGATTTCCTGTGAGCTGCGAATTCTAGGTCAATTCCTAGTTATAGGGCTCTGGTTTTAGTCCTAGTGCATTAGGATTAAGGTTGGGTAGCCCCAATTTAAGTTAGGATGGATTTTAGTGCAGATTGAGGTCCTTTATCCATGGGTTCGGACTCTCACGGAGAGTCCCGCTCGGATTTAACTGAGTTCTCCTCCATGCGGTCTATCGAGCAACTGCTAGGCTTCCTCAAGCGGTCCAACTAGCAATCGTTTTCACCCTTCATTCGCCGCCTTACTCCTCACCCCCTAACGGTCATGGTTAGGATCGTTTGCTTCCCCATGCGGTCTTATATTAGACCGTTTTCCACCCTTTGTCAGGCTTTGGCCTTCCCTTTTCTCACTTGATCGTCAGTCCTGTTCCTCTCTCTCTCGCGTTCTCTCCCTCTCCGTCTCTCACTGTCAGTCTTAGTAGTTGTTAGTTGGCAAGTCAGCATTCACTCATTTGCATCTTAATAAAAAGACAAAAAAGGATTTCATTTTCACTATAACAAAAGTCATGTACATGTGTGGCTATAATAAAAAAGTACAAGTCACTCGTCCGGTCCCTCTCCTGGGCCGCCGCTGTCACCGGTACCCTCATGCCGCTTCTCCGGTAGGCCCATGGCTGTGCTACCCTCCTCCCGTCGCCGTCTCCTCTCCTCCTCCTCATTCCTCCCTTGGCCGGAGGAACTAGTAAGGAAGTCCGAGAACGTATCACTCCGTGTGCCGCTCTGCGCCGCAGTCCTCTCTGGTCCTCGGCCGATCATCCGGATCATCCGCTCTACGGCCAGTAGCTAGATCTTTAGCTCCAAGGCCTAGTGCCTCACCTCCCTCGCCTCGGTCTGGTAGCACTCTAAGTCCGCCGCTCCTGTGCAAAGTTGCACCGCCTCTGCACGGAAGCGCTCCGTCTCGGCCCGACCTTGCTCTAGCTCTGCCCGGAGTCGCTCTGCCTCTGCTCTGGCGCGCTCCGCCTCAGTCAGTGCTGTGGTCAGCTCTCTCGCCTGCATACACATTCATCATAGTTAGGCGTGTGTATTGCATAAGCATTTAAGTCAAAAGGGAACTCGGTTGGTTTACTTACCCTCTCCATGATAGTGGCCCTGGCCTCCTCGGGCCGAGCAAGCACCCGAGCAAAGTCTGCGTCCCACTTGGCTCAGCCTCCTGGGGGCTGGGAAGAAGAGGATGTTGCGTCTGATCCGCCTCGCTGCATTCCCTCAGCTCGCTGCATTTTAGAAGTCAAAGTCAGTCAAACTCAAACGCATAATCATAATTAAGTCTAAGGTTTAGTGAAACTTACCAAAAGCTTCAATGCACGCTAGAACTCGTCCCTCTGCTGTACGGTGGAGTAGAGGAGGCCCTGAAGCTATGCTATGTGTCCCTGGGGGTCTAGCTGCATATAGCAAGTCAAGGTGTCAGTACATTAGGAATGATTAATTAAGGTAAAGAATGAGTTTAGGAGTCATACTGATCGTCAGACATTGCGGAAGACCTGGCTGCCATACCTCTGAGCGTAGGCCTTCAGGTAGGCCTCATCATTGGTGGCTCGAGCCCTCACCTCCTGACCTCTACGCGTACAGTCTCGTACCTGGTCGATCGCCCGAGTGATCCAGTCGATCTCGCCACTAAGTCCCTTCGAGGACCGCCCGATGTACTCGCCGTCTCGCGCGGGGAACTCAACCTCAGGCTGATGGATGCCCCTCATCCTCATAATCAGACGGTGATGGAGAGGCTCGATGATGTTCATGCAATGGAGCTAGATCTCTCATCCGGCACATGCCTGGGCCACCTCCACCCAGGGCTGCCCCACGTGACCCTCATCACGATAGGGTGTCCAACACACCTAAAAGGCAAGCAAGTCAAGTTTCAGCATCTAAGTCAGCATTTAATAAGCATTTTAATGCATTTAGAGAGATTAAGTCTAGAGGCTTACCGATTCGTATGGGAATGTGTCCATGTCGTCCTGGATCGCCCGTGATAGGCATTGCAGCGATCCCATGTCCCGAGCCGTCACCCACCGTCTCACGATGGGTACTTGGTCTGGATGTACCTCCTTCCCTCGCCCTAAGCCAGGGAGGTACAGATAGCTCCATACCTGCATTAGTCAAGAGTCAGCATATAGCAATAATAAGCATAATTAAGCAGAAGCATAATCATTTAGGGTTAAGTATTTGTACCTAAAGAAAAGGTGAGAAGCTACCAAGCATCGTCCACTGGTCGGTCGTGCTGAGAGAGTCGAAGAGGAATGTTAGTACTACTACTCCCCAGGTGTACTCTCCTACTCCGGCCAGGTCCCTTAGAAGTAGGAGGAGCTTGCAGCTCACTCCATCTACTCTCGTCGCGAACAGAAGCTTCCCGAATAGCAGCATCAGGATGCGGCAGAGCACTATATCTCCCTCTGGTCCTAGTCCCACGGCCACTCTCTATCTTGCCTGGTCTGTCAGTCGGCCCAGGTGCTCCTCAGGTAGCTCGCCCACGGCTATCGCCGCTCCCCTTAATCCCAGGCTCTCTTGGAGCGTCACCCTCACCAGCATCGATGAATGGTGTCCCGATCGAGTCAGCTCTAGGTCTAGCAGCTCCCTCGCCATCTCTCTATAGTCAATGTAGGTGGTCCCCGTCACCGGTGCTCCATGGATCCAAAGCCCCGTAATCCTCGCCACGTCCTTGAGTGTGGGCACAAGTCCGTGCATCTTTTCATATATGCACCTGAACTCCGTGCACGTCTTTTTCCTCGCACGTTTTGTCTACAATAAAGCCCGCGCACCTTTTTGCTCATGGCTCATCAAAGTTGGAGCATACACTGTAGCAAAGACAATGCATGTCCTCTTAAAGTCTGAGCACGTTCACCAACATGTCCCAGCACATACACTAGCAAGGTCTGAGCACATAACAACACCCGTGCATATTTTGGCTCACTACGCATTGGAGTCGGTGTAGACACTGTGATGTGACACCACTATGGGGGGTGGTAGCCACTAGACCAATGAACCCTTGGACCTAGCAAGCAAGCATTGTACGGACTGATGCTTTCAATCGAACGGACTCCCTCGCGTAGCGCACCTTAGTGCCCGTAGGCCACTGGGCGATGGTGGGATGGGTCCGAGGTGGGACCTTGATGTTCCAGTGGTATGGCTATCTTGGGACGAACCCCTAAGGGCCTGGTATGCCCGATTCCGTGGGCGGCCAGCACGCTGAGGGCATGGGATGTAGTGTCTCGCTTACAACTCACCCGCGGTGGTCACTCGATTGATGTAAATTTGGGACCGGGCACACTCTTACCACTGAAGGAGCTAAGAAGCAATACTAATTAAGCAAGGAGTGCCAACAAACAGGAGTGATCAGAAGCTCACCTGATCGGTGTGACGATGTTGATCCCGATCGGAGACGAGGGCGAGTGAGGAAGCGTGGGCTTACCAGCATGCCGCGCCGATGAAGCTTCAACTTGAAATTTAAGAACTTACAACACTACACCTCTCGCAGGAGGGGGATCTCGGGGTGGGGATTAATTAAAATTACATTCAAAACTACCTCCACACAGGGAGGGGTGGTAAGCCAGCCAGGTGGGGGAGGGAAGAGACGACCTTGGAGCTAAACGGACGGCCGATGTCAGTTCTACCCGCTCTCGGGAACAGGGGACAGATGGGCAATGTTATCGCTGCTGCAGTCGCTCCCGAACTCCTTTTTCAACGAGACCAGTGGCAAATCTTCCCTAACTGACCCAGGAAGAAGTCTGATTTTTGGCGGGAGCTCTGGTGGCCAGTGTTGGTCGGGGCGGGGCCGTGAACAGTGACTCTACTCACTGGTTCAGACTGTCTCAGCACCAATGCAGCAGGAAGACAAGATCACCACAGGCGCTCCCGAGCTCCGATTTTGGCATGGCTGGTATTTATGGATTCTTCGCCGAGTCCTCTTCTAACGGAGACTCATGGCGTTGTCGACGGAGGTCAGAGTCAGCGGTGAGGTCCCAAACAGTGACCAGGTGTCTACTCAGTCCTTGGGGGGGACAGAACAGCGCACCTAGGGGAGAAAAATGAGAAAATGCTACTCCGGAGTCCGAACGAGGTGTCGCTTCTTGGAGATGGAGGGGGACTCACTAAAAAAGCTCTCAGCCAAGTGGCGCCACATGA
This sequence comes from Amorphophallus titanum, assembly GCA_024336825.1. Classification (NCBI taxonomy): domain Eukaryota; kingdom Viridiplantae; phylum Streptophyta; class Magnoliopsida; order Alismatales; family Araceae; genus Amorphophallus; species Amorphophallus titanum. Next base: position 10,561,718 of record JANBPO010002596.1, read on the forward strand.
AGTACAGGGATGTGGCTGTGTGACCCTCTGGACGTGGACTCAGGTTACTGAATGGAGATGTCCTACGTAGTCAGAGAAGAACGTTTCCTCCGGGCGACCACGAACTCAGAATGGGGTGGGACCACTGCCGTTGAGTAGGGAATGGAAAGACAGTTCCGACGGTACCTTTTGTGCATCTAGGAGCTTCGGGATGAAGTCATGGCAGCCTCTTAAATTTGATGGTACTCTACTGCTTGCGAAATGGGAATGCAGGTTGAAGAGGAGAGGTGGGGAATGAGGTAAATGGGAGGGGAAAAGGGGGGAGCTACACAGATCTGTCTCTATGCAGATCTGTGTTCCAGCAACCCAGTTCTTCTGCCTTTTGGCCCCCTTCCCCATTTCAGAACAGGCTGAAAATTGAACTGGAGATTCTGCCCACCAAATACCACCTCCAAAAATTTTCCCACGAATTTCAGCCCCTTTTTACCCTTCCTTAAAATTTGTTCTCAAGACAGATCTGATACTGCCTCTGCAGTCCAGATCCAACCTTCCTTCCACTATAAAATCCACCCTACCCTCCAAGCCTCTTCCAAAAATCACCATAAAATTCATGCACTCCCCTCATAGTCCCCTCTGTCAGCCATAAAAATCCCATCACCCAGATCCATCGTCTCCCCTTCGGTCAATCATTGTTCTCAGTTAGATCTCCCTTCAGCCTTGTCTGTTTTGGATCTGAGAACCAATCAGACTAAAATTCCACCACGAAAAGTTCTGCCCTCAGAAAAATCCCCTCTCAGTCTAGGATCATAGTTCTCTGAGAGAGCTTCGCAACAGCGCTAGCCCTGCCTCATTATGACATCAGCCCTGGTTGTGGCAGCCGTTCTCATGGAAGCGTGCAGCTCTGCCCAGAGCCTAGACAGCTAGAAGGGGCAACCAGAGAAATTCCTCAGAAATTACATCGGAGGTGACTCAGCAACTACCGCTCCCAGGGGTCGATCGGAGACCCACTATCGTCGTCTCGGTGATCCACTGCCATCAGAATCCTTCCGGAGGTTGGCGTCTCTTTGGACGTCACGGTTCACACTCCTGCCGGCCAGAGTTCACAGAATCGAAGCCGCTGTCCGCTGCCCGCCTGAGCATCACTGACTGCTACCCATCAACCCGAGATTGGTCCTCCTGGATCCCACGTGTCGCCTATTACCTCCCTACGTGGAGTGGGCTATGGAATCAATTTTGTAATTTAATAATTATTATTGTACCGAGAATTACGGATCACAGTCGAGACGTCTTCCCCACGCCCTGAGCATGGAGGTACACTCGCCACCTTCACTGGTCTGACTTGCTTAGCTAGTATATGTTCTAGAAGCCGCTGCATGTACGTTAGTTATATTCCTAGCTAGTTTACTTTAATCACTGCTATGAGCAAGAGAGCATGACCCGTCCCGTGTCTCGATCCGAGCATGAGAGTAAGCTGACCACCCGAGACTCAAGGCTAATTTCTCAACCGTGCAATCTGATGCGTTTCCCTCACTGGGGATGATTGTGAGCGTGCACTTCTTGTTTGGGGCATGCTTGCCTCTTTAGAAACCACGTTAGGTGCCGAGTCGTAAGTGTAGTTGCTGGTCGCGTCGTCTAGAGTCCAAGGTTCACACAAGTCTGAGTCGAGTCTCATTATCGTCCCGCATCATCTGGCTGTTGTTACTGCTCTACCATTTGCTATTCTGATTGTTCTGCTGGCTCCTGATCTTGGATTCTTGCACCAGTTGGCTTGAGTTTCATGAATTTTGTGATAAAATCTATGTTATACACATTCACTTTAAGGATTTCTTTGAAATTCTCATCCTCTAAAGGAACTTTCCACTTCTTAAAAATTGCAGTGAGATGAGCTGCATAAGGCAAATGCCTTCTAGATTCCTTACAAGTTCCAATGATCTGTATCATCATCTTTGGCAAACAAACTTTGATTACCTTAAACATGTAGTAGAAGATAAATCTCTGTGATTCTGTCAACCTCCCTCTACCTCCATCTTGTGGGGTGATTATAGTGGTGAGCATATGGTGAAGCAATCTCTTTACTTCTGCTTCAACCCACTTGGTGAAGTACTCAATGGCGATAAAGATAAAAGATTTTTGCTTGGTCTGAGAATTAGGATCACCCAGCGGGCCTACAATGTCAAAAGTCCACGTGGAGAATGGCCGAGGAGTAGAAAGAGGATGAAGAGATGAAGCAGGAGCATGAATCTTATCAGCGTGGAGTTGGCACTTGAGACACCTTCAGACATAGAGAGATCAATCTTCCTCTAAAGTGGGCCAATAATAGCCCTGCCTAAAAATTTTCTTTGCTAATGCCTAGCCATTCACATGACCTCCACACTCACCAGAATGAGCTGCTTCAGCCGCCTTCCATGCCTCATCATCATGTAGACAACTCATAAGCATTCCATTAAGAGCGTGCCTGTATAATTCTCCAACGATGATGGTGTACCTCGAGGTGGCTCTTCTAATGGCCTTACGCTGCTCAGCATTTGCCCCTTCCGGGAACAATCTATCTTTGCAATACTACTCAATTTTATAATACCATGGCAATTCTTCTTCTTCCAAGATCTCTCCTAATTCTGCCAAAGAAACCTCCTTTAAATCCTTCTTCTTAGCCTTCACCTCTATAGTTTTCCTAAGGTTGTTGAACCAAGGATCCTGAAGAGAAGGGGCATCCAGTCTCTGGACGACGATAGTCTCAGTACCCCAACTGAGAGGAAAAGACAAGGAGGAAGCAAGCGATGCCAGCGCATCGATGAGGATATTTTGAGATCGAGGAGTGTTAATATAGATCAATTTGTCGAAGTGCCTAGACAAGAGGGTGACCAGATCTTGATACGGCTTGAGCTTTGGGCCACGGGTGTGGTACGTGTACAGAACTTGGCGTAAAACAAGCTGAGAGTCTCCTATGATGTTCAAGTAGCGTACGCCTAAGAGATAGGCATGCTTCAATCCAGCCAGGAGAGCCTCATACTCGACGATGTTGTTGGTAGCAGGAAAAGAGAGTTGGTATGCAAGAGGAATCACCACCCCCTCTTGAGTGAGGAGAACGGCACCTATCTCTCGGCCTTATGAGTTGAGCGCACCATCAAAGTGCAGAGGCCAGAAGGGATGATGGGTGAGAACAGCAAGATGCTCATCGGGGAACTCATCCTGAATAGAATCAGTGCAAGGAATGGGTAGGTGGGCAAGATGCTCAACAATGACATATCCTTTGATTACCTTCTGGACGATGAAGGTGATATCGAATTGGGAGAGGAAGCTCTGCTAGCGAGCTAACCTACTAGAAAGGACAAGTTCTTTTAAGAGATAACAGATCGGGTCCATTCTAGAGATCAGTCTAACTTGATGGGCGAGAAAATAGTGCTTCAACTTTTGAGCTACCCAAACCAATGCGGCACAACTCTTCTCCATGGTGGTGCTTTTGGCCTCTACTGGGTTAAACAACTTAGAGAGGTAATAAGCTGCCCACTCTTTACCTTGGTTGTCCACTTGTGCCAAGATAGCTCCTAGGGAGCCCTCAATGATAGAAATGTACAGGATCAGGGGTTTCCTAGGGATAGGAGGCTACAAAATTAGGGGATTTGACAAATAAACCTTCAAATCCTCATAAGCCTTTTGACACTCTTGATTCCATTCAAATTTGACCCTCGCCTTCAGCAGTTCGTAAAATGGATGACATCTCTGAGAATGTTGGGATATGAATCTTCTAATAATTTGTAAGCGTCCAATCAATCCTCAAAGTTTCGTGATGTTCTTTGGCAGGGGCATATCCATAACGGCCTTGACTTTCGACTAGTCAGGGTCACGTCTAACGACGCAAGTCTAAAGCCCCTGACCACGTGTGCACACACTGGCTATCATCTAAGTCAGGCCTCTACCTAGTATTCCCCCTCTGTAGGACGCTACGGTTGACGAGGGGCCCATGGAACTAACCTAAGAATCATAAACCGGGAAAGTGCCCTGCTACAAGAGCCGTCACACCAAAGCGTGCCATAAAGCTATGACTAGTGGAGGCTCACAAGACATAGAGACTCAAAACATGAGTGCGAAAGTACAGACAGGCAAGAGAGCACTGTCGCACGTACTCCGAGCCCCAATGGCAGCACATCCACTGTCGATAACTCAGGACAAGGCAACTAGACCTACTCACATAACGATCCTTGAGTCTCACAACTCGGAGGCATGATCATCACAGACAGCAGAACAAGCCGCCAATCGGTCTAAACCTAAGCCAGAGGAAACAACGCTCCATAGGAAATGACACGCGGAGACCCGAGGGGACATCAAGAACCCTCAGCACACCTGGACACGCAACCGAGGTAGGATAGTACCTCGAGGCATCCAGAACACTGTCTCGAGCTGGATGAAATCGCCAAGACACAGACAAGGTCGCATGTCAACCCCTGGTCTCACCGGGTTGACCAGAACCCGACATGACACATACACACAGACACACACAGAGACACACACGCTGCATACACAAGCACTCTTGGCTGTCCTATCATGGTCACTGCCCTCATAGGATGTCAACAGACAACCACGGGTCACGGACAAACCACGAGATCAAGCCAAGAAAAGTAGAAACCATAGCAGTGGATGACAATAGCAATCTGGGCAAGGCGAACCATCACTGAACAGCTAGGTGAACTCGACAGTCAAGAGGCAGCTGCTACGCAACCAGAGGCAATGACACTGGCAGTTCTAAATTGAGTCGTTAGGGTACCGTCGTAGTCAAGGAAAAGATCACACCTAGTCACCTAAACCGATCGATCCAAAAACTACCGACACATAGACACTGCCCTAGAACACAAACCTAAGACAGACTAACACACGAATAGACACAGAACCAAACAATGGCCATCGCAGCTACAACAGGACTGTAACGCACATCTATAGGGGAGTTACCTGTTATAATGCACCAACACAGGGGTGTTACAGCAAGTAGACCTAAAATCTAATGCAGACCATGCAACGCGCCAGAACAGGCATGCCACATCAGCATAACGCATCATGACGGGGGTGTTATGGCCAATGGACCAAAACTTAAATGAAGGGCATGTAATGAACCTCCATAGGTGCGTTACACAAGCTTAACGCACCACGACAGGGGTGTTAAAGCCAACAGACCCAAACGCGGACAAGAGGCATATAACGGTCCAGGCTGAGTCTGCCACAGCCACATGGCGCATGGGGCTTGGTGCGTCACACCAACCACCATAGCCAGACAAACGCCAATCAAATGTAACGTAACGGACCCACACATGTGCGTTACCTAATCATAACGCACAGGGAGAGATCTGTTATAGTGAACCAATTGACACAGTCTTTGAGGTAACACGGTCGTCGAGGGTCTGACACAGCAGCAGGCCTTGAAAATAACTCGAGCATAACGTGCCTAGACCAGTGTATTATACTCCTGTAACGAACCAGGTCTGGTCCATCACACTCCATGACCTCGAAAGATGAAAAATGACGAATGAGATATAATAGTCTATCGAGGGACCGTTATGCTTGTGACGGTCTCTGGAAGGACCGTTACACACAAATACAACACGAATACGTACCAAATACATACCAAATACAACCGAATACCTACCAAATATAAATACGCACCAAAATACATACTAAATTATCAAAGCTGAGGTGGAGACTCCAGACTGGCCCCTAGCCAGAAAGATGTCAGTGTCGACTGAGTCATGCTACGTGTACGGTATTGGCAGCTCGCTGAGTTGAGCCGAGCTCTGGCTCTAGTGTCCTCACCAATTCTCCCCAGGTGGGAGAAGCTCGACCCCATGGAGTAGGGGTCCGGATCTCTCTGGTAGGGATCCAGCAGATCTAGATCTATCCTATGTAGCTCGGCCCTGGTGATCCAAGTGTCATCAGACGCGGGCCGTGCCCTCCATTGCACCAAGTAGCGCTGGTATACCCCACCTCGAGTAGTCATTACCTGCTCATCCGGTATATGCTCTATCTGCTCATGCTGCTGACGTAACACGGCTGGAGGTGGACGCTCTACGATGGTGTCACTCACGTGGGGTGGAGACAGCTCAAATGGCTCACTGGGTATCACCACTGGGTCCCTATAACCGACTAGGTCTGAGATGTTGAATGTGGAGATGATCCCATAGCTCTTTGGCAAATCTACAACATATGCATTAGAACTAACTCATTTCACTACTCGAAAAGGACCGGCTCCACGAGCTTGTAACTTCTTCACGATTCTCGAGAAAAATTATTTAGGCCTGACCCTAATCATGACGCACTCGCCCTCTCTAAACTCACGATGGTGCCTGTAGGCATCAGCTAACTCTTTGTACCGTGCGTTGCTAGTCTGAATATGACGACGTACATGCTCATGCAACTGCCTAATGTGATCAGCGAAGGACTCTGCTGACTCCGACACACGGGACTGGATGGGAGATGGGACCAAGTCTATGGGCTTCCTAGGTCTATGGCCAGTAACAATCTCAAAAGGGCTCATGCCTGTAGACCTATTGACCGAGTCATTGTAAGCAAACTCTGCTTGTAGTAGGACCAAGTCCGAATCCCTGACACAATCACGGACTAGACACTTAAGAAGATCTCCCAAACTCCTATTAACTACCTCGGTTTGACCATCGGTCTGGGGGTGATATGCAGTGGAAAATTTTAGCTGGGCGCCCATCATGTACCATACGATTTTCTAAAAATAGCTAGTGAATCGTACATCCCTGTCTGACACTATAGTATGAGGGAGGACAAACCTGGAGACACAATGGGAAAAGAAAAGAAGGGAAACTCTAGAGGCATCAGAAGTCTTGGAGCATGGAATGAATAATGCCATCTTGGAGAACCTGTCGACGACCACAAAGATAGAGTCTTGCTTTCGGAGGGTGCGGGGCAATCCCAACACAAAGTCCATGCTAATGTCCAGCCATGGACTATCCGGGACGGGGAGGGGAGTATAGAGGTCAGTATTCTGCTTCCTCTGCTTGGCCATAGCACAATTGTAGCACTGGGCAACGATACGAGTGACATCCCTCTTCAGGCTAGGCCAATAGAATCTATGCTCAACTATGTGTATGGTCTTGTTCCGGCCGAAGTGACCAGTAAGGCCTCCCGCGTGCATCTCCCATGTGAGAAAGTCATGATTAGAAGTCTGTGGGATGTACAACTTGTCACCCCAGAATAGGTGACCCTCCTGAAGCACAAACTCGCTATAGTCGCACAGGGGACCTACTTGAAGGATGACATAGATTGGACCAAAGTCTGGGCAATCAACATAGGCATCCTTCAGCCTCTCTAAGCCTACCACCGTCTTCTGTGTGTTTCTCTTCTGTCCTGATCTGCCTTTTGGTCTCTTCCTGCTTTATTCATATTTTGCACGTCAACAGCCTTGCAAGTAGTTCCTCATGGCTTGCTCCACCCCTTCCCAATCTTGATCAGGAGGAGAAGTCAGTGCCAGCGCACCGACAACGTCGTCGGGGATGTAAATCAATGGCCTTGTGTAGACAACTTGATGATGGCACCTTTGGTGTTGGCGGCGGGTGTCCTCTGGTGGCGCCGGTGTTGCAAGTGCTGGTTGGTAAATGGGGGTCGTTGTCTTGACCCTCTTTTCCTGCCATGCCCTTAGAGGGCGGACGGTGTTGGGTACTGCTTGGGCAGGTGAAGAAATTGGGCTCCCTTGGGGATCCAGGCTTGCTTGGATTTGGCCGGCCCACAGGCTGGCGTATTCTTCAGCACTTCGGTCGGGATAGTAGGTATCATTCTGTCTTTCATCTTCTCCAGTGCTTTGTAGGAGTTTCGCACTGGTATAGCGGGCACGATCCGCTCCGGGATTGCCTCAGATCACTGTCCGTTGAGCTGGACTTGCATGCTCCCGACAATTACTGATTTACCGGAGTGGGAGATCCCGCCCTTGGGTGTGACGGCAGCACAGCTCCTCCGGAGCCTCCTTCGGTGGGATGTCGACCCCTGATGAGACGGGTCGACAGTTTGGTGCAGATGGTGCACATTGCAATTGAATGTCCCGGTTGGGACGGTGTTGGTGTTCCTGGCCAACGTTCGGCCAGCAGTGGCTTTGACGGCCCCCTGGGTGGGAGCGTTGATCTCGGCCGCATCGGATGCCTCCACATCCAGTAGATTGACGAAGGCCACCCCGAGAAAATTGGGGAAGCCTACCACGGGAGGGAAGCTCCCGAAGCAAAGGGGGATGGCGAGGTAGTCATCCCTGACATGACTCTCGATGACCTGAGGACCGAAGGTGACCGCCATTCTTGACGTTGAAGTGTGATTCTTCCTGCATTTGCAGAAATAGAGCAATTAGTATTACAAGAAGGGGGGCCGCAGGGCCCTTAATTCCGGCAAAGAGATGAAGGGTGGATCAAGTCCCACCGGGCGTGCCAGACTTGTGGATGTACTTTTTATTCAAAATATTTATTTATTAAGTGCGTGGACGTGCCAGTCACAAAGTGACAATTTATTTGGACTTTGAGGAAGCCCATGGTGCGCTCGATCTGACTCCGTCAGACGATTGTATGTTTCGGGTCTGGACCAAATCTCACCGTGCCATAAAAGTCACGACGTTATTTACATCCCCCATACAAGAGAATACCCATGATTGATTGTCAGAATTAAGGGCCATGTGGCCTAAAAGAAATAAATACCAATTGCAAGAAGTTAAAGAAGAACGGGCTACTAAAAGCCTGCGTCGAGACACAAGCATTGAAATTTTTCGGTCATTCGCGGACCATTTTATGTTTGGACGAAAGCCCATCTTGTAAACATGCGGAGACGGAAATAAACCCGTAGAAATGTCTGTCAGGAGATGGCAATTTCAATGGGGAGGCGGGAGCGAGTCTCAATGGGAATGAACCCGGTCAGACGAACTATCGGCCCAAAGCAACGTCAGATCACGGCCATGTCGGGATCGTTCGCAAGGTCTGAATCTGACTTGAAAGGGGCGGCATTGATATTCGTTATGCATCGGACCTTGAGGGAGAACAGAGCTGCAAGGGCAGGCTTGCCATTTTTTATTATTTGAATTATTATTATTATTTTGTTCATTTTGTGTATGTGTGTGTGTGTGTGCGTGTGTGTGTGTGTGTAATGGTTGCACTTATGTAAGGGACTTCTCGTAGAACCCAAGTCCCTTGGGTTTTCTAGGAGGCTTTTCCCTCCCCACCTTTCCCTATTTAAAAGGGAAAAGAATTATGTGTTAGTTGTGGCTATGTTTTCTCTAATTTTTGGAATCCCCTTGGGTGAGAAGCCCACACTCGACACCCCACATCCACCCCACCATGGAGGAGAACCGATAGCTCTGGGTGCATCGTTCCTAAGATGGGAGTGGGCGAGAAGCCCCATCCGAAGCCTCGGTCGACCTCCCTCGACGTCCACCACCGCTGCTGTCCTTCACCGCCACCACCACCGTCTCCGACATCAACTACCCCCAATCCTCTCCCTCTTGTTTCCTCCGCCATGTTTCTCACTCCCCCATTCCCATACACACAACACCCCCTTCCGACTCTCCTCTTCTTACGTCTGCCATACACGTCTGCCGACCCCCTCTACCTCCACACCACAGCAGCTGACGCACTGCCATCCCCACCTCCACTTAACCTACAGTCCACCCCCTGCCAACCCACACCCCCTCCATGCAACATATCCCTCTCTACTTTCACCCCCCAACAACCTCACCTGCAGCCTCCAGGTGGCCTGCCCTTCCACCTACAAATGCCACCGCGGCCCCCCTACATGCAACGCACCACCATCGTCTCCAGCCCCTTCCGAGCAGAACGCCAGCATGCAGCACTGTCGAAAGGAGAGCAGAGCTTCGCCAGCGGTGACCTTTCCCCCCCTCCAGCACATCGTCGTCCTCGGCAAGGCAGCTACCAAGGCCTCCGCTGCAGCACCGTCACGTCACCCGCCACTGATGATCAGGCCGCCACGGTCCTGCCGCATCAGTGCTCCACTCGCCAAGCACACCACCTATATCCCAAGCATGCATGGGCGTGTGCCCTGCCTTCCAGCCGAGCATGGTGAGGACGACAGCAGGCCATGCACCCTGCGTCCGAGCATGGCGAGCACGATCCCCTCTAAGCAGGCCAAGCACGGCGCTGACGAACGCAGGGGCTTCTTGCCTCCCCGGAGCTCCACCGCTGGCAGCTCTCCCGGCTCTTCGGTCTGATGCCCACATCGCTCCCACGCCGCCATTATCGTCCCACCCACCTCCCGTGCTCTCTCTCCCTCAAGCCCGTTCTCTCTCTTCCCTCCCTCCCTCTCTCTTTACGGGATGCTATTCTAGGATAAAAAAAATGTAGCACTCTCTCAATCCCGTTCTCTCTCTTCTTTTCTGTAACGACCCGGAGATCCGGATACTGATATACCGATAATATCGATATACCGATACCAAGAACTGGGAAAGCCACCCAAGAGGCTGGTGAGGCCCCTGAAGGGTTGGAAGGGTTTTGTCGAGGGGTTGCAAAATGAATTAGAATGGCATGCGTGTAGAATTAATTAATACAACAATTAGAAATATAGTGCGGAAGTAAATTAAATATATCAGAGTGATCAAAATATATACCGTAGTCCAGAGTTGCAAATACACAAGTCCCACAATAAAACACCAGTCCAAAAGTACAACTACTCGAGGCATACCTCAGACAAAAGTACAAAAGGACTACCGCACTACTACTGGCAGACTAAGACCAGTCTCCAAAAGCACGGGAACCACCGGTGGATGGCTGTGGCTGCTCACCTGAAAGGAGAAAGGGTGAGTCACAGCCAGACTCAGTAGGGGTCACGCGGATCCCTACCTCGCACTTAGCACCTATGTAATTGTTTAGTTGAGCATATTAATGTTATTTCTAGCTAGTTTCTAACTGTACGTCCCGATATTCCATGTTGGGGCGTGACAGCCTGGCACAGCCAGTCGGTGACCAAGCTAATGTCGATACAAAATTTGACAGGTCCAGGGATGAGGAAGAGGAAATCCTAATCTCGCTCCCGCCAGAGCCAGTACCCTAGTCCAAGGACTCAACGAGTCTTCACGACTCGCCTGCGAGGACATTGGGGCTGAAGAGGCTCCTAGTGTTTCCCCATCGGTCAGAGAGCTTAGTTTGGCAAACTTTCTCGATGAGGAAGGTCCTCAGAACAATGACCATGAAGCGTCGTTAGCTTTAGCAGGCAACCCTAACGAAGCTTCAATGGCACCAGTTGGCAATCGTCATCCAGGTGCTGGCAGTCTAAAACAATCCCAACCAGAGTCTAGCAACAACTATTCCACAGCTCTATCAACATCGACCAGTGGCTTTGATGACCAAGAAGTACATGAAGCTGACACTAACAATGAAGATTTCATCGACTTCCAACCGGCTCCTCCTGAGTTGGAGGACGGTGCCCAGACAACTGTCGACAAACTTGTAGAAATCAACTTGGGTGAAAATGAAGCCCACTAGCCAATGTTCATCAGCGCTCTCCTCACCGAAGTAGAGAGACAAAACTACAAACAACTCATGCTCGAATATAAAGACTGCTTCACCTGGACATACAAGGAGATGCTAGGGCTAGACCCCTCCATGGCGGAACACAAGCTAGCTATTTCTCCCTCAGCCACTCCAGTCAAATAGCCACAGCGGCGCATGCGACATGAGTTGGAACTTCGAGTGTCGGCCGAAGTCAATAAGATGGCGGAGGTCGACTTCATCGAGCCGTGCATCTACCTAATCTAGCTGGCCAATATTGTCCCAGTAAAGAAGAAAAGTGGTCAAGTCCACATCTGCATCGACTTTCGGGACCTCAACAAAGCATGTCCGAAGGATGACTTCCCAGTCCCGAAAACAGAAACAATGGTCGATATGACCACTGACCATGAAGCCTTGTCTTTCATGGACGGGTCGTCCGGTTATAATCAGATCCAGATGTCCCTCAAAGATAAGAATCACACTGCCTTCAGATCCCCCAAAGAGATTTTCAATTTCAAGCGCATGCCTTTTAGTTTGAAGAATGTCGGCGCTACATACCAGAGGGCCATGGCCAAAATATTCGACGAGATTCTGTACAAAATCGTCGAATGCTATGTCAACGACCACGTCATCAGGACTAAAAGGCATGAAGAACATTTACATGACCTACGCTAGGTCTTCAATCGACTCCGACAATATAGGCTCAAGATGAACCCTATGAAATGTGCATTCGATGTATCCAGCAGTAAGTTTCTCAGTTTCATCGTCTAGTACCGAGGAATTGAGATGGACCCCAGCAAGATCAAAGTGATGTAGGAGCTTCAACCACCCACGAACCTCACCAAGCTCACGTCCTTCCAAGGAAGACTGGCCTACATCTGGAGGTTCATCTCCAACCTCTCAGATCGATGTGCGCCTTTCAGTAACCTCATGAAGAAAGACACTCTGTTCATATGGGACTCAGAATGCTAGGCGGCTTTCGAGCAAATCAAGGAGTACCTCCTCACTCCCCCTGTGGGTGTAGAAATGTGGAACATGACGTCACAAGTCACATGAACAAGCATATGTGTATAAGTGATGACATAATGTGCCAATCAAGTGAATATCATCAACTGACCTCCATCTCAGCCATACCGACGGACAGGGGTGATACCGAGTATCTCATAGCTACTGGTATCTTCTGAAGACTTGGAGAGACTTGGCCCAAGTGGGGAGAGACAGGGCTGCATAGACTCCCAGGGTGCCGCTGAATGTGTGGGTCTGCCACTTCTACAACGGGCCCTCCGGCTTCTATCAGGAGTTTGCCAGGGACCAGACTCCGTGGGAGGAGTATACTGAGGTGGAGCTACGCTTTCGGACATACTCCAAATACATATATGCACCACAGGAGGGGTGGAACCCCCACAGCTTGTCAGACGTGACGCATCTTGCCATATACTTGGCATACTGGTTAGTGACATTTATGGTCCCACATGGGGAGGATGGTCTGTTGAGAACAAAGTTGTTGTGGCCAGCGTGTCTGCTGGCGGAGGGGAGACAGTTGGCCTTGGCTCTAGCCACATTGGCCAATGTGTATCAGGGGCTGGGAGACCTAGCGGTGCACCCGGTGCCTAGAGAGAGAAGACTGTTGTTTCTGACTCACTACCAGAGTGTGTGGGCTGCATTGTTATTTCCAGGGTTGGTAGCTCGGGGGACTGTGGCGAATCGGACGGCACCTCTACTTTTTAGCTTCACTGGGTAGCCTGACGGAGATACCGAGGTGTAGCTAGAGGGGGCTAGGAGAGCCCTTTGCTACCTACCTGGTCGGGGCGAGGAGGGACTGCCTTTTGACAGTGCCACGAGGGACTCCAGCCTATTTCTGGGGACGTTGAGTGGAGGGGCGGCCAGTGCCCACCCACATCAGAGTGAGCCTGAGGCTAGACTGTGGACGAAATGGGTGCTAAGCACCTGACCGGTCATGTTGACACTTCACCGGTCCGCGATGAGTTCTCTAGAGTCGTACTACCCATTTCGATTTGCCCGAAATTTTGGCTATGACTAGGGGATCCCGCTGAACAGGGAGTTTCCTTTGACAAGCTGACAGTACAGAGGGAAGGACACCCACCTACTGGCAGCAGTGTGGTGAGACTTCTACTACTACCAGGAGCCAAAGCAGTTTCTGATGTCGGGATAGGGATGACGAGGATGGTTTGACGTCCATTACGCCAGGTGGTGGTTCGAGCATAGCCACCTATACCGACAGAAGGCTTCCGCGATTAGGAAGGCAGAGGAGAGTCGTTTGCTGAGGGAATTCTGCTGGACGACGAGTACTTGAGGACCCACGTCACTCGGATTCATCGGGAGGTCGAGCATCTTGTGGAATTGTGGCCCCGGGGTAGTTGGGGTTCACCGTCCGGGAGCCGAGGCAATGGTGGGGCGCTGAAGCCCCTAAGGTGGGCACTGGTAGTAGCGACGACGACTGGGGTGAAGGTGCCTCGACCCAGGGCACCAAGGAGTTGGTGGACCCAGTTCCTGGCCGATTGCAGCTTCCGGAGAAGAGGTTCATTGGATCGGGTGCTCCCTGAAGGGAGCTTCACTGATATAGCGACTGACAACTGGAGGCAACATATCGGCCATATGATCGGGTCGGCCGGGCCCATGGAGTTTGTGTCCCAGATCGAGTGTGCCCACACTCTGAGGGACATTCGGGAGGCCGTCGCGAAGGTGACCTGGGCATTGGCGCTGAGACTAGAGCAGCTGGTACCCTTGCCATTGACCCCCTTTGGGTCCTCAGGTAAGGTTTTTTCTTTTAGCATGCTACCTTAACTTGGTTGCTTTCTGGGACATATAACTGAGGCGTTGTAAGTTGTTATGTCTGTTGATAGGTCAATGGCATCGGAAGTGAGAAGCTCATGGTTGCATCGTCTCTGTGAGGGAGAAGGGGTGAGAAACCCCAACTATGCATGTCTTCCTACCCCCGGTACCGTCGTCCCCATCCTCCCCAGCCACCACTGCTCTGCCTCCCCCCATACACCTCCACCACCTTTAGCAACGCCACTACCCTTCCCACCATGGAGCACACCCGCAGGCCCTCCCTCTCACTAGGTATTGGCCCATCCAGTCCTCGCCTGCAGCACCGTCGGAGCCACCTCCTTCCCCCCTATCCACCATGCAAAGCCACCCCACCTCCATCTCCTCCCTGCACCGTCATCATAGCCACCATGTAGGACCGGCCGTGAGCCCGCTGCTGCAATCGCCCTGCACCACAGTCTGCAGCCCACGCCACTGTCACTCCCAAAGCACTCTCATAAGCTCCGCACCGTGCTACACTCCTGCCGCACGGGTTGAGCAGCTCCCCTCGTCATCTGAGTCTAGCCGCGCCGCCCCTCCAAGCTGTACGTTGAGCTCCGGCAGGCAGCACGGCATGTCGCTCTGCCTCTCTCTGAGCACGATCACCTCCGGGGCACAGCGATATCCTCAACATGGTGAGCACGTGGATCAGATGATGAGCATGGCACCTCGCCATGCAACCCACATATAGCGCCCATCCCGTCGACATCGCCAACGCTCCGAGCACGCCAACGGCCTGAGCACCCGCAACCCACTGTCGAAGCACAGTGCTTTCGCACCCACGCCTGCGTCCATACCAGCACCGACTCCGCTTGTGAACGCCCGCCGTTCTGAGCCCTCTACTCTCACCACCCGGGCATCACCAGTCCCACTGGCACATGTCCATGCCACCCCATCGTTTCCCCCCTATTCCTCACTCCGCCATGCAGAGCCAAAGGTGACTACGACCACCCCTACAGGTCCCCATTCCAGCACGTCGGACCTCCTCCCAGACTGCCGTGGTCGTTCCCCAACCTCCTGCGCACTCTCTCTCTCTCTTCCCTCCCTCTCTCTCTCTAAGGGATGAGCCACTGTAACAAAAAAATATATAATGGTAGGACCCCCCCACCGTGTCTCTCTCTCTCTCGTTCTCTCTCTCTTTCTCTTTCCCCCTCTCCCCATGTATGGTGCATGGCCGCGGGTGCCTTATCTCTCTACTTCCCTCTCTCTCTCTGTTAAATGAAAGAAGGGGTGGCAGAGAAGGTTTTTAAAAAAATGAGGATTAAAAAGAAAAGTTCAAAAAAAGGAGAGAAGGTATTTTCTGATAACAAAAAAAAGTGGAAAAAATGGGAGAAAAAAAAAGAAAAGAAAATCTCCGGCTTGGATGTTCGTCTCACATCAATAAGTGATTACTTAATTAGGACCTTGTGAATATGATGGAAGCCTCCCACTGTCCTACCTCTTACTGACCGCGATTTCTTTAGTTTTCTGCTAAGTACCCGACTGTGAAAAACTTGATCTAAACTTATTTTACAAGACTTTTCGCGAGAGTTGATCGTGCCTTGACCGGCAATTCATTCTCTTCATTATCTTAATGTCATTAAACAAGATGTCTTAAATCATCCTTGAACTTCTCTTATAAACTTCATACTACATGCCCTTTTTTTCATACTACATACCCTTGGAAATGAAAATTTTGCTAGATCTGTACTTTACCCATAAACTACCATTTGGAAGTGTATGAGCTAAGTACCATGAGGGATAAAGTGTTACATTATGGGAGCCACCTCTTGAGGTGAGAATGGTGTGAAGAAGCTATCGGTCCGTGAGTTACTTGCTTGCTAGGTTCGAGGGTCATTTGGTCGGTCCCTAGGTCATTTCACATCATCTCGATTTCTACTTAACGAGCGTTTCCCCTGGTTTAAGAATAAGTCGATGTTCAACCAGAGCAGGGTCAAGACCTGGCATGTCCTCATAGGACCAGGTGAAAGAGTCGCTATACTCCCTCAAAACCTTGATCAGCTCCACTTCAACCCGAGGAGGGAGACTAGCTGAAATTATTATGGGCCTGGGGTCCTCTTCAGTTCCGAGGTTGATTTCCTTTGTTGGTTCATCTGTTGCTAACGACGGCTCATCGAACCTTTTCAATCCTTGTGCGTACAGATCAGTAGTGGCGTCCACGTCGCTATCCTCATCATCAACTTGGTCCTTCTTATCTACGATCTCATAAATGCCTAAACTGTCATTGCGCCACGCCCCGTCTAATTCCTCATCATCCCCTGGGATGATGGCAATTGCTACAAACTCAGGGCACTTGAGAAGGGCATGATGCCTCTGGGCTAGATCATGAAGGAACTTATCTAGAATAGATTTAGAATGACGCATCGCAGGGTGCGTCGAAGATGTGGATGGACAAGCAACACTAGAGCAAGATTCTACCTTAACTACCTTTTCTAACCTAGGAGACTCTGCACACTATACATCTAACCTAGAAGATAGGAAGTCTACTAGAAAAGAATCAGGGGCCTCGTGCCCCTGGGAAGAGAATGGACGGAACAAAGCATCATCCTCCACTGAAATCTCAGTTTCAAATTTGGCATTTTATTTTCGTCAAGCTCAGTGGATAATGTACAGCAAGAAGAGGAAACTATTGGAGGAGGAGGAAGGGCCCGAGGGCATAGAGTGGGGAAAATCACATCCAAGAATAGGTTGGAGGACCGAAACCACATCTTAGATAAATCAGCGAGTGGGTCGGGCAACCACCTGGACACCAAGTCAATCGGCGGGCATTGCCCGCATGGACAATTAATGATCAAAAACTCGATCGGCCTCTCAGACCGAAAAGGAGACTGAAACATGGACGGATCAAAGAGGAGAGGAGGTGGGCGAGGATCAAAATTCAGCCTCTGGAGAATGGAAATAAGGCGGGAAAGAGACAAAGTGGTAGCCGAGCTCTCCATTTCCCGTAGATGTTAGGCTGGCTTCCCGCGTGGGTACTGCATCATCTGCCCCTTGGGCTTTTCTGAATCTTCTTCTTCACCAAATATCATGGAGAAAATTTTTGAATGATCAGTAACATCATGGACCAGGCCATCTGACAAGGGAGGTGGTCCAGGAATAGCACAAGCGGCACTTTCTTTCTTTTCCTGACACGGCGGTGGCAATTTCAGTGTACCGGGCTGCAGCGGCCCCTTGACAAAATGCTGGCGATAATCCCATGTCAACGGCCCAGAGTCTCCCAACATAGGCAGTGATGACTCCTGGTAGCCGAGGGCTCTTCAGCTCATCTTTCTGCCCCTAGGGACGGGCTTAGTCTGCCCCTATAATTGCGTGCCGAGGCCCATGCCCGGCTGATAGCCCAATTTTAATATGATGTGCTATCTCTTATCATCTCTAATCTTGGACTTGATTTTGACATCAATAGGTGCAGCAGTGGGCTTGCGTGATGCATATGCCCATGAATAGTTCAAGTCCATCACTGATAACACCGGCCTGTTTCTTGGTCATAAAGTAGGTATAATTTTATCAGCTATTGCATCAATGGTCTGGACTGTGGAGATACTTGCCATGATCATGGCCAGGTGGGCTGTGCCTTGTAGAGGATTTATCTTTCATTGAGCCTGTGGGTTCTGGATTTTGATGGCTGAGCAGTGTTGGCATTGACTTCAACAAGGATATCTTACATATGATCAACTATTCATAGATAAGAGCAAGTTTAAGGGGGCAGAGGGGCAGAGTCATCCCCTCCTCGTCGCCCTGTGCGTTTCGCTTCTAGTGCTGCCCCTTGGGCCTCTTCACGATCATCACGGGGCATTTCACGTTCTGCGCGCAGTGGTTGCTCACGCTCCCCAGGAATGCCCTGCATCCGAACAGAAGGAGATCATTTAGTAGCCGCCCGCCCACCAATCTGAGAAACCACCCGACGGAACCCATCTGTGTGGTGTTGTACCTCTTGATGAGGCCATAGCCATGGCTACCCATGACCAGGATGTCTGCTCCGACCTTCTCCACCGTCTCGCAGATCACGTCCCTCGGGTCCCCTCTCTCCGCCTTGGCTTCCACCTTCACCTGTGTAATCCAGGCTCCCCAAGAAGGGTCAGAAAACTAGAAAACAGATCAGTGCTCTCCTGCACAGAGATGTCGGGTGGGGAAGTGCACGCACAGGTTGAGCGCCGCTGCAGGCACGCCTGGCCTTGTCGAGGACCGAGTTCGCCATCTCCCTGCTGTACCTCTCCATCGTGACGATGACGTCCGAGGAGAAGAGAGAACCTAAACAAGGTCGAGCAGGCAAACCAGTTAGAACCCGGAAAACACGATCATCACCTGGGCATTGCCTGGGTGAACCCATTTCCGAATTTCAGCGCGTTTGATCGTCTCACCTGTGCCGTCCATGGCGGTGTAGACCACGCGGGGCTGTATGGCGTGGAGGAGGACGAGGGTGTCCCCGGCGGCGGCCACGTTCTGGAGGCACCACGACAGGGCGTACATGCTCTCCTCCCCTTCGTCCACCGCCACCACGATCTTCCTCCCCTGCTTCGCCACTCCGGCCATCTCTCTTCGCAAAAACATCTCTAAGATCAAATCAAGAACAGTGATCAGAATGCTCGCTGTTGCTGTGACGCCGCAGAATCTGAAGAGGATTCAATTATTTATAGAAACTCCCAGTGCCGCATGGAGGAGTCGGGATGGTACTGTGGGGGAGGTTGGAGGCTAGCTGTTCGCCGGTTTCCGGCGCTTTCCGCGGTTTTCCGCTTCGGCGGTGGTTCCCAGTAGCGGGGCCGTGGTCTTTGCTTCGTGGCTGGATATGTCCCAGGTTCTTCCCATTTGAAGCTTCGTCCCCTGACCTGTAGCATGGGTATCTTATATGTTAGTTAAAGAATATGTATTTTTCTCATGTGAGTTATTTTAAGTAGATGATAATGAATGGATTATGCTATTATTAACATCTGAATTATGTATATAATTTGGTTATATAGATGCGAGTTAACCCCGATTTGTTTAGGCTGCCTACTGAGCGTCACACTCACCCCTTGTGACATACATTTTTAGGAGACATAAGGAAGGAAGACGAGGAGGAGGCTGCAACTGAGGAGTAGTTGTAACGACCCAGAGCTCCGGATACCGATAACTCGGTGTAGCATCGGATTACCACTACCAGGAACTGGGGAAGTCACCCAACAGGCTGATGAGGCCCCTGAAGGGTTGGGGGACTTTGTCGAGGGAACGTATAACGAATTGGAATTATACCAAGTGCAATTTAAATTGGAACAATATTTTAAACTGAAATGCGGAAGTAATTAAAATATATCAGAGTGTTAGCCAATATACAATAGTCCAGAATTACCAAAAGAACAAGTCCACAACTATAAAAAGTATGAATGTACAACTACACGGGACATACCCCGGTCAAAAGTACAAAGGAGACTCCACCGACACTAGTTAGCTGGCTAAACTCGGTCGGGAAAAGCACGAGGACCTCCGGTCGAAGGCTGCGGTTGCTCACCTGAAAAGGAGAAGGGTGAGTCATAGTAAGACTTAGTAGGGGTCACGCGAAACCCTACTACGCAACTAAGCAAGCAAGCATGCAAACATAAAGTAATTAGAGCATGCATTTATGCAATAAATAGGCATTGCCATAATTTAAACACATGGGTTATAAAGCTGTAAAATCTAACTAAGAAGTTTAAACAACTATCTATATGTCAATTTAATATAATTTAGTAGCGATAGAGGCTAAATCTACCAATATAATAAACTTCAACTAACCAGGTGAAGTGAGAGATGGAGAACTCACCAGAAGGTAGAAACCAGAAGTGTCCACTAACGACTTATATTGTGTTTCCGACAACTCGCAAGTCAGACAAACACAATGAGTCAGAGGCATAGAAAGTACCAGAACAAGAACTAGTCAAGGTAACACTCACCAATGTCAGTCCAAGCCTCTGACCACATGTGCACACACCGACCCCTGCCTAGGGTCAGGTCTCTAGCTAGTTTTCCCCCTCGTAGGACGCTACGGTAACCGCGGGGGCCCACGATAACTAGCCTATAAACCATTAGATGGGAACACCCCTCCACCTCTCTCAGGTCGACCGACACTAAGGTCGCTGGGCTACAACTAGTGGCTCCATCACGAAGAAAGAGAAAGAAACTCTACTGGGATGTAAAGATGTATTTTTATTCATAAAATAACTTAAACATGGCGAAGAATGCATTAAAATAAGGATTCATTACTCTTAGCATAGCAGAGATCATAACGGATCAGTGCTGCCCCATTACAGAACATAACAGATCAGCTCTACCCTGTCATGCATCATAACAGATCAGGTAAGGTGCGTTAAAGTGGTATAGCGCGCGTCCTCTGGTCCGTCATTCTCATCTGCTCAAATTCCAAAACACAGTGTTCATGACGGATCAGTGATGGTGCGTTATATGGCATAACACGCCACCACTGGTCCACTTTGACTACCCGAGTGATTTTTGTGAAACTTAACGACCCAGAAACTATAACGAACCAAGGGCGGTTCGTCAAGGCCACCCGAACGTGGAAAATCTATAGTTTTCCCACAACTATAACGGTCATGGATGGGGGCGTTATACTAGTCTAGTGGACTGCCCAGAGTCCGGTGGCATCGCGCCACCTATGTTCCGAGTAAATTATGATGTGCTTGTGCGTAGCCTATCCGTATGTCGGTAGTTTTCG
Organism: Amorphophallus titanum; assembly: GCA_024336825.1. NCBI lineage: Eukaryota > Viridiplantae > Streptophyta > Magnoliopsida > Alismatales > Araceae > Amorphophallus > Amorphophallus titanum. The sequence continues at coordinate 10,582,688 of JANBPO010002596.1, forward strand.
TCGAGAGTCATCTATTTAGTGGCCCCCACTAGTCGTAGCTTACCTGGGCACACTGTGCCGACCCACCTAGGATTAGGTGGAGAGCTACACCCAAGAGTGAAATGATTTTTAGGCTGGTTTACCATAGGGCCTCTCACTGTAGTGGCTCGAGTTCGGGCTGGGAGGAAAACTAGCTAGAGGGCCTGACGTACTGTAGTTAGTCAGTGTGTGTACACATGGTTGGAGACTATGGATGCGTACTGACGAGCACGGCCCTGACTAGACCCTTGTTCTATGGTTATTGGTACGGTGTCTGAGTTTTCACCTGGGACGAGTAGGGAGACACCTGATGTGCAGAGTAAGTCATCAGGGGGCACATCCGGCCTTGCTTCTAGTGGGCAGTACTCCCGTCACGCGACACTTAACTCTCGTGACTCAAGGTTTGCTTTTCCATCTGTGAGACGTGATTTTTAGGCGGTTCCTATGTGTTTTCTCGATATAGAGGTCTAGGGTTCTGGTAAGGGTTATCGAGGGTTTTTCCTAGACGATACAGGGTTTACGACGACGAGGTCGTAGCCATGTTCCCAGACCACGTGATCTTGGGATAGGCCTTGGTCAGTGAGGATAGGCCTCCACAACAGAGGTGTTGTGATGTTTCTTCTGGTAGCATAGCCAGGTTTTCCCGTTAGTCCGGTAGTCCCCCGACTGTGAGATCGGGGTATATTTTTGGTATCGTAGGAGTAGTTTATAGAGTCGAGGTCGCATTGGCTACTGTGTTTTTTGTTATGGCTGTCCCTTCCGCCATTGTCATTGTCGTTCCTACTCCTGTTGTTGTTGTTGTTGTTCTTGCTCGCGCTGTTTACCGCCGTTGTTTTACGGTTGGGGTTCCACGGGACCCCTACTGAGCCAATGAGATGAAGCTCACCCCCTGCTTTTCAGGTGTGGCAGTTCCTCCGGGAGGTTCAGAGGCACGGTGCAAAGGTTCGTAGTTGTCAGCTCGTCAGGCCGAGTGTTCACTCGATATTGAGTATGTTTCCCTTCCTATAGACTGTACTTTATTTGGACTGGACTCTGTAGTTTAATTAAAAATGTAATTTTATTTCTATCATTTAAATTGTTAATTAGATAGTTATTCTTGCTTTATTTTAAATTTCAATATACCCCCGCACTCCTTTTAGCCCTTATGAGTCCTCCAGCTCTTGGACGACAGGTCAAGATTCGAATGGTATTGGGTTATTCCCGATATCTCGATCTTGGGTCATTACAGAAGGACTCACAATATGTCTCTGCAAATGAACAACTAGCGATGTTCCTCTATGCTACTGGGCATGGGGTCCCGATAGGAGCTCTCTGTGAACATTTTGAACACTCTTCTTAGACCATTAGTTCTTATGTGAAACGTGTTATTAACACATTGGCTTCCCTAAAGTCAGACTTCATACAACTACCCACACAAGTCAGTGAATGTCACCCCTTCATAGTGGGGACACCGGACCCACCGGACCCATCACACGGAGCCGACGCCGCACCACCCCCACACCACCGAGCTTGTGGCCCGGAGATTCGGCATCCTGAAGCCCATTTTCATTTTCAATGTATTTTGAGAGTGTATTATGTGTATAATACATGTATTGCTACATGTATTGTTTGTTTTATTTTATTAAGCCAATACTAATATGAGATATGCTCAAAGATGATGTCAAATTTGGCGTGTCTATACTAGGGAAGTGACACGGATAATGCTCACGTCCTTCCTGGCCCGGAGGTAAAAAGATGATGCATCGGCAGTACAGCACTGAAGGCTGTAGAACTACCAAAAGAGGGAGGCAGTTGGAGCAACCGAAGCTTGGTTGCAAACAAAGAGGAAACCGCATAGAATGCGCCAAGAATTAGGGGAAAGCTCTCCTGGGTACCGACCGTAGTGGTGGAGGACTGACTCGAAGAAGGGGTGTACAAGGAGGCGGAAGCCAGCACGAAAGGATTCTATGGGGACCTTGATACCACCCGGGGGACGACTCCACCGGCTGTCATCAACGGTCGGGAAGACGATGTCAAACTCATAAGGAATCTAGAAGGCCTCTCGCAGCTCGTAAACTACCCTATAGGCAACAAGCAGTGGGGAGCGAGGACGACTGGGACCAGTGCCTAAGGTGCTCGGGACATCGCCATGACCAGCTCTCGCCTCCTCGGTGGACGACGAAGAGCTAATGTGAAGGGCCCTTCTGCGGGACGCCATGATCTTAGGAGTTAGAAGAAAGAGGAGACCCTCACCAAGATAGGAGGGGTAGGAGGAAGAGCAACTAACACCCGCCGTAGGCACTGAAATAACATGTAGGGTTCTATGGAGGGTCCTGCGGTGAGTCTTATAACTTTCAAAAGCGGGATGGTCACTTCGAAACCACACAGAAGAGGAAAAGGTGTCTATCGCTGTCAGTGTACTACCATCGAACTCAAGCGATCGTTCATGCCCGTGCCCCAAGATAAAAATGACCTACACCATGATTACCGTGACATCGCTTGCCACCACCAAGGGTGCCTTGTGCACCAAGCACAAGATTGGGCCCACTATCCCAAGTGATACAAGGAACCGCCCCTCGACGGACCCTCTCGGAATTACCTCTCAGATCCTGAAAAAGTGCTCGGCATCTGAGAGTGAGGAGACTAGTGAGAAGGGTAAAATCGGCTCGGATCATATGAGGCCTATCGCGACAGGCCCACTTTGGTTGGGCCTCTACAACACATGTAACGGGCCCCTGACAGCTGTGGCCCATGGCTGATAGCCTAGGACGGATCATTCTCGGATTAGCCAGCGCACGAAGGGTATCGACCCAGGCCCAACGACTGCCGGATGACCCCCCGACGACCGAACGTTACCTCCCATGACGTCGGCCTCAACCCCACTAAGGGCGATCATGCCTCCCAGGCGTCGTAAGACTCGCCAGAGAACCGCCCGACTCTGGAGGAACGGACCCTCAACGAAAAACTCCCCATGATCGTGGGAAGACATTACTCCACGACTTGCGCCCTTCCCCACTAAGGGATTGGCCCTCACTACCAGGACAATCCCCTATAAATGGGACTTCGAAGGACAGATAAAGGACACTGTGATTTCTGCCAAGAAAAACACACCCAGCTCCAGACAAGGGAAAAGAGAAGCCGACTTACTGCTAAGAGAGAAGTTCCTACAGAGCACCGGCTGTCTTCCAAGCACTCTTACCGCACAGCGAGTACTCTTTAAGTGCCCGTTGGTCACGGCGAGCACTCTCCCGAAGGCCATCCGTTCTCCTAGGCTTGCATTACCATTCTCTGACTCTCTCTCTCTCTCCGAATCTCCTTTCTGCTTCTCTATCTCCCAAATGCTGACTTAAGTATCGGAGGGTTGTCTATTGAGGTAACGCCTGATACTCTTTCTGACGTCCTTCTTTTACACTTCCTATTCCATCAGCAAGCCCTGCACGAATAATGAAGCAGAGTATGAAGCTCTGATCATTGGCCTCCAAGTCGCCTTGCAAATCGAGGTCAAAATGCTACAAGTATTTGGCGATTCCCTATTGATCGTCGAGCAGGTCCAAGGATAGTTTGATGTTCGAAAACCTGAGCTACCCCTTTACCACGCTAAGGCGAAGTGACTCATGGAGCAGTTCTACCTCATTGAAATAGGCCACGTAGCCAGAGGAGAAAATGCACAAGTCGACACACTGGCAAAATTGGCAAGTTCATTGGTGGTGCCACCAGATGGATCACTCAACATCCGGGTGATAAATCAGTGCCAAGTGCCTAGCATGATAGAAGAATCAGAAGAAGAAGAAGAGCTTGAGGTCGCCACAGCGGAGGCCATCAGCTTACCCGACTGGAGGGACCCTCTCATGCAGTGGTTCAAATACCAGCAACTGCCCAAGCAAAGAGAAGAGAAGATCAAGCTGATCAGAACGAAGGACTCTTATGAGGCCCGGAATGGGATCTTATTCCGTGTCACGACAGATGCCAAGCGAAAAGTACTCCTCCGATGCCTATCCACCGAAGAGGCTTGGAGGGTCATGAAAGAGGTTCACGTCGGAACAGCTGGTGCACACCAGGCGGGACCGAAAATGAAGATTGAGATAAAGAAGCTTGGCTACTACTGGCCGATAATGTTTGACGACTGCGGCAAGTATGCTAAGTCTTGTCAAAAATGCCAGGAGCATACGACGGTGCCTAGAAGACTGCCCATGTCGCTTCATCCAATAGTGCCCAGCTGGCCGTTTGCCCAATGGGGAACAGACATTATGGGTCCACTACCTACATCATTCGCAGGGTGCAAGTACATTTTGACGATAATTGACTACTTCTCCCGCTGGGCGGAAGCTGTTGCTCTAAAGGAAGTGACCGGAGAGATCGTGGTTAGATTTGTCCGTCACAACCTCATATTCTGGTTTGGTGCCCCCAACTAAATTATCTCAGACAACGGCAACCACTCCCATAATCAGAAGGTCTACCGACTGGCAGAAAGATACAAGATCGACTAGAGGATGTCGACTTCTTACAACCTATAGGCCAATGGCTAGGCTGAAGCTTTTAATAAGACTCACTGTACTCTCCTAGCCAAAATTGCTAACTCTAACAAAAGAGACTGGGAAGAGAAGATGTATGAAGCGCTGTGGGCGTATTGAACAGCATACAAAACTCCAACAGGTTGTTCACCCTTTTTCTTGGTGTATGGCTCGGAAGTAATTATCCCCATTGAGCTGGAGATACCCTCTCTAAGGGTCGCAATCCAGCAAGGGCCGGTCTGGGAAGAGCAGACAAATGTTGAGCGAAGACTCGAAGAGCTCTCCAACTTGGAGGGAAAGCGACTTCAAGCCCAACAGAATATCCAGGTTTATCAGGCCCGGATAGCGCGTGCCTTCAACAAGCTCATCAAGGGGCACGAATTCAAGAATGGCGACCACGTTATGGTCAAAAGAAGAGAAGTCATGGCTGCGAGCCCCAAGGGCAAGCTAAATGAAAATTGGTTTGGACCCTATGTAATCCAGAGGGTCTACGAGGGCGGGGCATATGTAATCGTCAATCATCGAGGGGAGGTTCAATTCCCACCCCTTAATCGTAGGCATTTGAGATTGTACCACACTCCGATTCCTCCATTCAGTGAATAATATAACTCTCTGCCCCGCTGTAGGTGAATTTGCATCACCATTGTCCCTGGAACATTTATGCCAAATTAGTGACGCCCGCCTGGAGTCTCAGCAATATCCTTTTCCCATCGAGGAGCCACTTCCCAAAGTAGTTTCTTGGAAATGCGAGATCGACCGCTTCTGCCCATATCGGGCGTTTATCAGGAAGGAAGATAGAACCTCGACGTGCTATCAGCATACGTCTTGGTTGTTTGTTCTGATGATTATCCATGGGCTGACTCTTGACAACCTGATAGCAAATATTCTGGACAAGCCCTTATTTATATCTTTTCACTTTGCTGACGGTTGGGGTATTGACCACCTTGGCTTGTATCATTGTCTTGCTTCCCGTAGCCATGTAGACTTGGCTAATCTGGGCAAAAAGTGCAAGAAAATTGGTGACGTTTGCTAGCTTGTTCGGGAGGCGGCATCCCACAACAAGGAGGTGGCTTATCAACATTGGCCCCTCTCATCTTTTTACAATGGCCCGGCAGGTAAGACTTTCTTCGGTTGGCATGTTGCTTGTTTCATTGCTTGACCTTCTTTATAACGATATACGTTCTCCTTAGCAAATAGGCCAGACATAAAACAACAGGGGCTTTATAGGAAAATTATTTCCCAGGCTCAGAAGCCTGAATATTTTGACACTCCTACACCAGTGCCAACCACGACTCCATTACCTCCTGGAAGAAAGAGGGTGGCTTCTTCAATGAAAGTTGCCTTGGGACGGGCAAAGAAGGCTCAAAAAGTCTCATCAAAGCAGTCATCTTCTGCAGCTGATGTAATTGAGATTCCCTTGTGCCTCGTGCCATCATATGAAGAGTTTGTCACTCAGCAGGAGGCTGCCCAGCAAGCAGTCGGAGGTGATGTTACTTTTCTTTGCGAATTACAGGATTATTCCTTTCATAGTACCTCCATTCTTGACTTGACATTTTCTCTATTTGGCAGTAGCTCAAGAAGCAGTTGCCACTGCTGTGACTACTGAGGAGATTGCAAAGGCAGCGGAGGATATAGAGAGAGAATCTTCCGCCATGATCATGGTGGAGGGAATTGAGACAACTGAAGCCATAGGAGGGGGCCCCTCTGCTACTCTGGAGGATCTCGGGCTGCCTTCGCCTACACCGGCTAGTGAAGCCAAGGGTGAGCTAGGTGACTTTGATCTTTCTAGATCTTCCTTTTTCTTTTGATGACCTTCTGACCCTACTTTATGCATATCCTTGTGTTGTAGTGGCCGAAGTAGTCAGTAGTGAGGTTAGGACACTAATTGTGGGCGTCCCTTTACCGCAGGAAAGGCGTAAGACTGCATTGAAGAAGGGTGCTATCCCCTTGTGGCGTATAATCACCCGCTCAGCCACTCAGAAAGCAACGAAAGTGGCGGGCCAACCCGAACCTAGTGTAGATATCTATTCCAACAGCTCTGCTACCCCTTCTGACGAAGAAGTTGACTATGGTTCTTCAGAGGGCGAGGAGGAAGCATATGAGATAGTCAGCGTAGGGGTAGTAACGCCTCCTATGCTACTGAGTGGTCCTTCGATATTTAGCCCTCCGAAGTTGCTGGCACCGTCGTTCGAGGGAACATCACAAGAGGAATTTGCGAGAATTGACATGGAAGAGGAGATAACCCCTCCCTTTGTTGCTTCATCTACGGAATTATCATCCTCTATACAGGCATTTAAGGAGATCGATTCTGTGATCAGGGTAAGTTCTGCCCGCCCCTTTTGCCAAGCTGCATAGCCTTTCGTTTATTTTGTCACCTTGGTGCTTATTGAAATTTTACTCCAGGCCTCTGGAGGGACTCCTCCGGTGCCTGGGCTCGGACGCGAAGAGTGTAACGACCCAAGATCCGAGTACTAGAAAGGAACCTGTGCGACTCAAACCTTGGCCCACCACCCACGAGTCTGAAGACTCAAAAAGGTTAAAGGATGGTGTGAGGGTGCGTAAGAATCTAAAATAACTGTAGAACTAACACGATTTAAATAATAAATAAAGGAAAATAAATGATTAATCATTAAATAGGTACATGGTCCAGAATATCACATGTCCATAATAAGTACAGTCAACAGAAGAAAATGGTACAAGTACACGGGGCATATCCCGACTCTGGCAACTGACAACTAAACCTAATCGCTGGAACCACGTGGAGCCTTGGACACACTCCTCGACAACTGCGTCTCACCTGAAAAATATAGGGGTGAGCCTCATCTCATTGGCTTAGCAGGGATCCCACAGACCCCTACCTCACAACGAGAAAACAAGATGGCAAGGTAACTACAAGCAAGGAAACTAAGCAAGTAGGGAAGTGTAGGAGTACTAATAATCAATAAATAGGAAATCTCACTACAACTAATCTTACCGACCACGTGTCATGCCGAACGGGAACAACCACAACCCAATAAAGAAAAATAAAGCCACTACCTGCTAGAAGATAGGAGCACCACCCACTAGAAGTAGGGCCGGACGTGTCCACTAACGTCTTACACCACGTCACAGTGTCTCCCTACACGGCCCAGGTGGAAATTGAGACACACAACAAGTACCACGAATAAGGACTAGTTGGGGTCACGCTCGTTAGTGCGGGTCCAACGCCCCCAATCACGTGTGCACACATAGACCATGCACTCTAGGTCAGGCCCTCTAGTTGGTTTTCCCCCCAGCCTGGATGCAGGCTGCACAGACGAGGGGACCTACGGTAACCAGCCTAAAAATTATCTCTCTGGGTCACGCTCTCCACCAGTCCCAAGTGGGTCCGCACACGGGTGCACAGGAAAGTTACGACTAATGGACCGGTCACTGGAGGTAAGAACTCTCTATCCAATAGAAACCACCGCTCATCACACCAACAAGGTGTGGGAATGACCCTCCGCACCACACCAACTCCCAGTGACACAGACCAACGGAACACAGAAGCCCGAGACGCAAATAGGGTCCAACAATCCTTAAGTCACACAAGCACACTAACCGAGGTAAAACCACTCCTCCGGGATCCCTTGGCACTCATACGGCTCTCACGGGTTGCTCGAGGCGTCCCTCGAGCCAAACACCACAAGGGCCTAGAAATCGTCTCAACCAGAGGCTCAAATGACATGAGAGAAACCCGGTCAATACTGAAACAAGGTGGCAGTCCTCCCCAAGCTGTCACCTCAGGTGGCGGCCCGCTCTGGGCCACTACCTGCAACTAGCGGTCTCCCCGAGACTGCAACCACAAGTATGCGGCCATCCTGTGGCCCCAACTCGAAGGACCTCGGGGGCCAGGTGGCGGTCAGCACCTGACCATGGCCACCATAAAGCAGTCACTCCATGACCGCATCCACCATAAGACAGTCACGCCCTATGTAATGCCCTGGATATTTCAGGTATTTTTTGGATCATTTTTGTGGGTCCCGGAGTGTGTTTTGTGCTTTACGCATGTTTTTCCCTAATGAGCCTTTGGAACTCTGTGCAAGGTGGACTGTTGCGTTCTCCTACTCCGGGACAGTACCACTACGTTGTTCGTCTTTCTAGGATCACAGAGGTAATTTTTTTCATATTTTTCTAAAGCGCTATTAAGCGATATCAACCCTGAGCTAGAGCCACTTCACCACATGGTGGAGAGGAATCTCGCGCCCTCATCTCCTTCCATTTCTCCCTTGCACCCATGCTCTACTTCCATCGCTGACTTAAGTATCAGAGGGTTTACCCTGGAGATTCATCCCTGGGCACCTCTGACTCGTTTTCCTCTTTGTAGTTCTAGCATACGTGGACATCTTCCTCAGCTCAGGCATCACGTGAGATAACCCTTCTTCATCGGGTAATGAACTTCTCAGCTTCCTGGATGCTTACTCCGGCTACCATCATGTCCGTATGGAAGATATTGAGAAGACCGCCTTCATCACCGACTTCAGTGATTACTATTACACCCGAATGCCCTTCGGGCTAAAGAACGTCAGAGCTACTTATCAGAGGTTGATTAACCACATCTTTGAGGACCAAATCAGGCAGAATGTCGAATCTAACATTGACGATATGCTCGTCAAGACACCCAAGGCCAAGGACCAATTTGCCGACCTGGCTAAAACCTTCAACACTCTCCAGAGATACAATATGAAGCTCAACCCAGCCAAGTGTGCCTTTCGGTTTTGGTCCAAAAAGTTCCTGGGTTTCTTGGCGACTCAGCGAGGGAACGAGGCCAACCCCGACAAGGTCAAGGCCATCCTAGACATGTGGCCACCAGCTTGTATCAAAGACGTCCAGTGCCTAACTAGACTAATTGCTGCACTCAACTATTTCCTGTCCCAAGTAGCAGAGCGATGCCTGCCCTTCTTCAGATTTCTAAGAAGGCCCAAGCTGGCATCTACCACCTTCGCCTGAGATAATGAGTGCCAGAGGGTGTTCACCTTCGCCTGGGATAATAAGTGCCAGATGGCATTCACCGAGCTAAATGAATTTCTGGCTTCACCTCCAGTATTATCAAAGCTTGTGCCTAGAGAGACGTTATACCTCTATCTCTCGATGACTCCCTCCACAGTAAGCTCGGTCTTAGTTCGAGACGATGGAGGTCTACAGAAGCTAGTGTATTACGTCAACAAGGTGCTCCTCGAGGTCGAAAGAAGGTACCCCGTAATCGAGAAACTCATGCTAGCATTGGTAACCTCGGCTAAGCGCCACTAGCCCTACTTCCAAGGACACTCTATCATGGTGCTGACTAGTGAGCCCCTGAAGAAGATCTTGGCACATCCCGAAGCTTCAGGTCCCCTCGTCAAGTGGGCCATACTGCTCGGGGCATAAGATATCTCTTACCACCCCCGCACGGCCATCAAGGGGCTAGCTCTCACTGACTTTATTACAGAGAGCACTATCCCAATCGAGGAAACATCCCTGCCAACATCTGACCTCACCTAGGACCTATTCATTGACAAGTCCTCCAAGTCGGTTAGCTGCAGTGCTGGTATCCTCCTCAGATCCCCAAAAAGGAGCAGGGCAACAATATGCCCTGAAATTCAGCTTCCTGGCATCCAACAACGTCTCCGAGTATGAGGCTCTCATCTCTTGGGCCAAGACGGTGCAACGCCTGGGAGTCGAGTGAGTCAGAATTTACACCGACTCCCAATTAGTCGCTAGTCAGATCAACAAAGACTACGAAGCTCGGGAGATGCAAATGATCAAGTACCTCCAGCTGGTGAAAGAAATAGCCCTACTATTCGAGAGCTTTTAGGTAATCTGGATAGCTCGAGAAGAAAATTCCCAAGCAAATGCCCTCTCTCACTTGGCCTCCTCTATCAGCCTAGAGGGCACCCGGTTGGTCCTCCTTGAGGAATTAGAATGATCGAGTGTAAAAATCGAGCTCGTGACCATTGTGCAAATATCACCTGGTGACTGGCGGACCCCATATATATCTTGGCTCTCGGACTCCCAAGAGGACCCTCGGGAAGCTAGAAGACTGAAGTATCAAACTCGATGTTTCATCCTCTTAGAGGAGACCCTATACCGAAGGCCCTTTGCTGGTCCCCTCCTCAAGTGTCTCAATGCTCAAGAAGCTCTCCAAGCAATTGAAAAAGTCCATGATGGCATCTGCGGCACGCACCAAGGGGGACGATCGATTGCAAGGATCCTAATGCGACAAGGCTACTAGTGTCCCACTCTCCAGCACGACTATTTGACTTACATTCGGAGATGCGATCGATGCCAGTGGTTTGACCACCTAGTCCATCAGCTGGCCTCGGAACTCGTGACCCTAATCGAGCCTTATCCCTTTACTCAGTGGGGAATCGACATCCTAGGCCCATTTCCCATGGCACAAGCTCAGAAGAAGTGCGTCATCATCGCCATCGACTATTTTTCGAAGTGGATTGAGGTTGAAGTCACTGCCAAAATTATAGTAGCAGTAATCTAGAATTTCATTTGGAAATTGATCATTTGCCATTTTGGCATCTCCCGAGTGATCGTGAGCGATCACGGTCGGCAATTTGACTCCACTTATTTTAAGAATAAGTGCGCCGACCTACACATTAGCAATCACTTTACTTCAGTAGCCCACCCCTAGGCTAACAGGCTGGTCGAGAATGCCAACAAAACTATCCTTAAAGGCATCAAGACCAGGCTAGACCAGGCTCGGGAAGGCCAAGGGTAATTGGCTCGAGGAATTGCCTAGCGTACTGTAGTCGTACCGAACTACTCCAAGAGCTGCTACTAGTGAAACTCCTTTCCAACTGGTGTATGACACAGAGGCCATGATTCCCTTGGAGATCAATAGCCCTTCCCTTTGAGTTATCAACTTCTCTCCCGAGCCAAATGAGTAGAAGATGCTAGAAAACTTGGACCTGGCAGACGAAGTACATGAAATCACAAGGATCCGAGCTATGGAATATCAACGGTGCATGACTTGGTACTATAATGCCAAAGTCTAAGATAGATAATTTCAACCGAGAGATTTCGTTCTAAGAAAGGCCGAAGCCTCTCGACCATTGGAGGCAGTGGGGAAACTGGCCCCTAATTGGGAAGGCCCCTACCGAGTGGTCAAGATGCTCGGAAAAAGAGCATACTGGTTATCGACCATGGAAGGAACACCCATCTCTCAAACTTGGAATGTGGCAACATTGTGAAAGTTCTATTTTTGAGCTCCTTCCATACAAGTAAGAAACAAATTATGACAATAGCTTTCCTTTTTAATGCATTAACATCTCTGTACATCAGATAGGCCATAGCCAGTACAATATGAATAAGAAAAAAGAAAAACTGATACAACACGAACTGATAACTTGATGCGGATGAGGTCGGTAGCTCCAAAACGAGCCACTGACTCCACCTAGTGTGGAAACTGGCTCAGGTAATAGGACAACTGACTTTGTATGCTCAGGAAGATTGGAAGAGATGGTATTAGTAGAAAAAAAAAAGGAGTGGTTTGCCCAAAAACAAGTGATGGCCTCCTCTGAGAATAAGCATAATGAAGCCATCAAGAATTAATGGTGCAGACAAGAAGAAGCAGGAAACAGAAAGCAAGCACCCTGCAAGTGGTGCGAGCAAGGATGAGAAAAAAAGAAAAATAGGCACCCTCCAAAGAGTGAGGGTGAGAAGAAGAGCAGAAGAGAGAGAAAGATTTAAACACTCCCTTGGAGGGAGTAGGAAAGGGGGAGTGGGGATGAAAGCTAGGAGAGTCCATGGTGTTGAATGCCTTTCTCTCTCAACCATCCCCTCCCCCTGGTATGGTGGCCATTTGGAAGTCAAGAGGGAGCCCATCGCCACGCTTCCTCCTTTCTTGTATGTCGTCTGCCCCATCATCCTCCATTCTTCTACGCCGACGCAACATGGACGCCCCAACAACCGCCAAAGTCTTCATCTTCAGAGTCACCTTCCATGCCTGGCAAGAGGACGATCACAAAGAAGGAGACAGCCACTCCGCTAGAAAGGTAGGAAGAGGTAGAGACTACAAGGAAAGCCTTAAGTGGCGTGAAGAGGAGGAGGCTCCTTCGAGACCTTTTATAGGATGAAGGGGGAGATTTCTATGTTAATTGATCCTCCCCTTGAAAAAATGTAAGAGGCAGACGTCCTTCCCTAGGAGCAGCTATGCTACCTCCCTCACGGAATCCTCCCGTGAGAATATGCGAAACGGCAAGTCATTCAAAGCATGAAAAGATGAAAAGGCGCCAGTTTAGTCATAGTGACTTGGATGATCGACATGCAGCATGATTTTTCTGTGAGAAATCATACATGATCTCCGATTTATTGGCGTCTGGAGATACAGTAAATCTCACCTGGTCAAAGGCGGTAAGGAGCAGTCAATGGCGCCTTGAACACTTTTACCGACACAAGGAAAGGGTTTATTCCCTCGCCCAGACGTAAGGTCCGGATGAGGTGTCTATTCGGTAGTGAAGCCTTTGTCCTGTGTCTGTTTAAGTGTGGACTGTGTTAATTCTGAGCCTATTCTGCCTCTTTGCTCTACGGTTGCTTGGCTTTGGACCCAATTGTGTGTTAAGAGCTGTTGTGCACCGTGTTCATCTTGCCGTGCTTGGCGGTCGATGTGTTATGAAGGTTCATTAATTATTTTCAGAACGTAAGGATAAGCTGAGATTAGCATCTTCTTTATGCTTTGTGCTGAAGCTGGTACTCTCCTTGGTTTGCACTTAGGCAACATGCGATCGGTTGTCAGTAGGATCAGTGCTCATGGCATGTTATATTACAGTTCCCTAAATTGCGATAGTGCTGAGTGTGTGCTGAGATGTAGATTCTAAGGTATTTCTGATGCCTGTGTGCATTATTTGAGTGCTCAGCGGAAGTGTGTGGGCTAGTAACCCACGAGTTTAGGATCGTGAAGTTGGAAGATTCTGGCTGATCGAGAGAATTATTTTCCTCGATGTAACTTCATCCTGGCTTCCTGTGCCTTGATGTTGTTGTTGCTGTGCCGTTGTTGTTAGAGGCATTCTGGTGTTGGCACTGGCATTTGAGAGTGTTGGGGAATCTGTCAGCATATCTGCTGGTTGATTACCCTTCGCCTCTCTGTACTTTTCTCTTAGGTGTTGTGTTCTCGGGACGTGATCGTGATCCTTGAGATACGTTTCCTAAGATTGTTGTCTTTGTGGTCGTGGGTCTTTCTTAGTGAGCTGCTAGTAGCATGGCTCGTATGTTGTAGCCGTGTGTTCAGCTATTATTGTACCTTGGTGTGACCCAGCTTGTAGTTGTGTCCTGTGGTTCTGTGGTCAGTACGAAACTGGGATTCTGCAAGTGCTGTTATTGTCATTGTTGTCGTTTGGCCGTTGTTTCCCTGTGAATCTATCTTGGCACTGTGTGGACCAAGGTCTTGTCAGTTGGTTTTTACTGTACTCTCCTATTATGGTGGAGTTAGCATGCGACTCGAATCAGATGTAGTGTCTGAGTGAGGACTGACTTGATTGTGCTTGTGGTCCAGTGCTGTCGTTGGCGTCTTGTGTGCCAGGCTTTCATCGTTGCCTTTGGCACTGGAGCCGATGATATCGAGCTATCAGTTGAGAGGACCATGCTTCCTTGTTTAAGCTGATGCTTGTTGTGTTTGCCATTGTTTATCGGTAGTTATTTTCATGGCATGGGTCGTGTCTCATTTCCTATGAGACGTAAGCGACGTTGCCTTGTTTCGGAGGTGTCAGACTTGTGTCCACTAGTGTGCCATGCTCGTTCTGAGGATAGATTTGCCTTGAGATCCGGAGCGTGTGCTGGTGATTGTGGTTTGACAGTGTCTCTCTGAACTGTGTTTTTCAAGATTCGTGTTGTTGTGTATTAATGTTTGGGGTTGTTCTTCCTTGCTTCCTCTTGCTAGTTCCTTAAATTTTGAGGATGAAATTTCTTAAAGGAGGGGAGGCTGTAATACTCTGAATTCTTATTGGATCTTTCGGATCCTTATAGGAGACCTTTCAGATTACTTTTGTGGGTCCTGAGTTGAGTTTTACGATCCGCATGAGTTTTTCTCTCATACAAGTTACGGAACCCTGCGGTGAGTTTATTTCTCAGTTCATCAACTCGAGGACACCACATTTGTGATGTACTCTTCTCGAGGATTGTTTCGACTATTTTTTCATAATTTTTTGATAGAAAATAAAACAGGATAATAGATATAATAATATAAATAACTAACTAACTACAACAGAGTCCAGTCCAATAGAAAGTACAGTCTAAAGCAGAGAACGTACCAAATGCCAAGTGAACACTCGGCCCGGCGAGCTGACAGCTAAGGACCTCCATGCAGTACCCTCGAACCACGAGGAAGAATCGCGACACCTGAAAATCAGGGGTGAGCCTCCTATCACTGGCTTAGTAGGGGTCCCGCAGAACCCCAATCGAAAACAACAATAGCACAGAAAGTAGCAACTATAGCAAGAACAATAATAACAGTAGGAACAATAACTACGATGGTCGGTAAAACCTCGACTCTATAGCTACTCCTACAGTATCGGAACTTAACGTCCCGATCCCACAGTCGGGGGACTACTAGGACACAGATCACCCTAGTCACGCTACACGGAAAACGTCACGACACCTCTATCGTGGAGGCCTATGCTCACACGCGAAGGCCCACTTCAGAATCACGCGGTCTAAAAATATGGTCACAACCTCATCGTCGTGAACTCTACGCTGTCTAGGGAGAAGTCCTCGGTGACGCTCACTGAAAACCCTAAACCTAAACTCTGGGAGAACGCCAGAAAACTACACGCGAAACCACGTTTTGCGGATAGGAAACGAAAATCTGTGACACGACCACTCACGTCACATGACGGGAGTATCACCCACCAGAAGTAAGGTCGGATGTGTCCACTGACGACTTAGTCTGCAGCCTCAGGTGTCTCCCTATGACGTCCCAGGCAGAGACTGGGACACCGTATAGTAACCAAGAACACAAAATAAGGACTAGTTGAGGTCGCGCTCATCAGTACAGGCCCACCGCCCTCAGCCAAGTGTGTACACACAGATCACATGTCCTAGGTCAGATCCTCTAGTTGGTTCTTCCCCCGAAGTCTGGACTCAGGCTACGTGTGGGAGTCCTATGGTAACCAACCTAAAAATCGTCTCTCTCGGGTCACGCTCTCCACCACTCCCAAGTGGGTCCGCACCTGCGTGCGCAGAAAAGTTATGACTAGTGGGGACTCATTAAACGTGAACACTGAAAATCACACACCCACCCATCGCGAGTAACGCGGAGTAACAGGTGGCTCAGAACCACCCAACTTTGGATAGCCCACTAGACCTACTAAATCTAACGGTCCTTGAGTCACGAGACTCAGGTCAAAACTGTTGCACGTGACGACACAGTGCCGTCAATCTGGCATAATCCCTAGGTCTGAAATTACGGTGCGCTGGCTCACGAGGTAATTCACAACTGTCGCGACCCTTCCCTTATAAAGGGAACTCAAGAGACCTCAATCCTCAGGCTGGGGGATTGGACTCATAGTCCAAGGCCATAAGCGTAGTCCACTCGAAAACCACTCTACGAAAAAACCCACGTCGTGCGGGGAAAGCTCTCCGCACACATGTCGGCTCACGGCGACTCGTTCAAACATAACACAGAAACCCAGGACACATGGCGCACAAATCGAGGTAACACGGTACCTCGAGAATCACAAAGAACCACATGGACGCCTCTCCCATGAATCTGTATCACATACGGACACCTCGGGACAAGGGAACACAAAACACGATGGCCCGGGAGCTCACTGGGCTGGGCGGCCAACCCCTTGGCCGTCCAGAGGCCTGGGCGGCCACATCAGAGGCCGCCCAGCACCTGGGCTACCTGAGCTCTGGGCGGCCACCACTCTAGCCGCCCAGAGGGCTGGGCAGCCAACGGGCATATACCCGATAGGACTACCGAGCAGACTTGATACCGCTTGGAACCCATGTAGCCTCCAAAGAGCTGTAAAGCTCCGAAAGGAAAAAAGATTATCGTGTAGTACATTGAAGCCACAAAGATATAACAGCAAGTAATTAAATTTCATTAGATCGATTTGCTAAAGTAGCAGAAATAAAATCACTTTTTAATTAACAATTTCAATTTGACAATTATACCAGAGTCTAGTGTAAAGGAAAGATGAATAGTGCAGTCCAAGTACAATTGATAAAAAAGAAAGACGTACACTGAGGTCGGGTGAAGCCTGACGCAGGTACCGTTGGCAGCTACGGACACATCACACCAAGAACTATAGAAGCAGAATGATGCCACCCACCTGAAAAGTAGGGGTGAGTCTCGTGTCACTGGCTCAATAGGGGTCACGTGGATCCCCACCGAAAAATACACAGTAACACGGAGCAACAGCAAAAATAACAGGTGTAGCAAGCAGGAAAACTACATTAGAAAGCTGTAAAGAAGAGGAAGCAAGAGTAGGGAACAAGCAAGGGAGAGGGAAGAACCCGTACCGAAAGAGCATGGCTGTCGAACTATCCTCAGCACCCGAAGCTACTCCTAACGGAAATAGAAGGGCAAACTCTGAACTGGCGAAGTCAGAAGTTGCCGATCCGTTGACGAGACACCAAGCAAGTGAAGGACTGCAAGGAAAAAGGGAAAAGACAAAAGCCCAGAAAAAAGTCTAGACAAGCTAGATAGAAAGAACACATGACTCGATTGCCATTCACGCTCATCTAGATACGACCACATGCACAACTAAAACATCGTGCACATGACACAACACTACACCGACCTCGGGCAAAGCCACAATGAGGCTGACCCTGAAAGGTCACGATGCTCGAGAAATATGAGAGTCATGCGGAAGTCACGTGTCACGTGACTGGAGTACCCCTCACTAGAAGAACAGCCAGCTGCATCCACTGGCATCTTATGTTGCGCCTACAAGTGGCTCGTCTGCTTGTCGTCCAAAAAGCACGACTGAGACCAAGACACTATCAGAACTAGAATAGTACTATAGTCGCAAGTAACTAGATAGGGTAACGCCCGTTGACGTCAGTCCAAGCCCTTGACCACATGTGTACACACTGGCTCATTGCCTTGAGCCAGGCCTCTAGCTAGTTTTCTCCCCCAGCGGACGCTACTACAAAGCAAGGGAGCCCACGGAAACTAGCTTATAAACCGTGTATCGGGAACTACCTTGCCACCACTCCCAGGTGGGCCGACACGTCAACGTGAGTCATCAGACTACAACCAGTGGAGGTTCATGAGACACAAACTCTAAAACATGAGTGCCAGAGTACAGACAAGCAAGAAGCAATGTCACACGTACTACGAAGCACCATTGGCAGTGTAGGAAACTGTCGACAGACTCAAGACAAGGCAACTAGACCTAAAACTACAATGATCCTTGAGTCTCACGACTCGGAGTCAAGATCATCGTACAAAGCGGAAGAAGCCGCCAATCCATCTAATCCTAAGCTAGAGAAAATGACTCACCGTAATAAACGACTCACGGAGACCTGAGGGAAACACCGAAAACTCTCAACACATCTGGATACGCAGAACGAGCTAAGATGACTCCTCACTGCATCCAGAATCATGTCTCGAACTAGACAGAACTGTCGAGACACACACAAGGTCACCTGTCAACCACTGGGTCACACCGAGTTGACTGGAACCATACAATGATGACTCTTCAGTCAAAGCACAGGCCGAGATCGCCATCTTCACTAGACGTCAAGGTCTCAAGTAACCCTGAAATTCTAACGCACCCACGGGCACCAGCCGGCTCATCATTCTCCCGCGCCACCCGGGGGTGGGGGGCATTTGTGGACGTGTAAAATTGCACGTCCGCGTGTCCCGACCAATCCAGCATCGATAAACAACTTCAATGGAAGAAATTACAGAGAACACATCCCGTCCGGACCCTCCAAACAAACAGTACACTGCTGTGAAGCCACTCCTGGAGTCACGACAGCGAAGAGGAACCAACCCCTGGGGGGGCTCACAACTCGTGGGCCCCGAAGAGAACTAAGTAGATCGTCAAACGGGCTCAAAACGGGCCCAAATCCACTTCGACGGCATGCCCATATGGGCCTTCAGCGGTACGCCCTAGCGCTGCTTCAACGGCACGCCTGGCAGCTCATCCCTAGCACACCCCTATGGTCTTCACCGGCACGCCCCAGTGCACCTTCGTTGGTACGCCCCTCTGGGCTTCTTCACCGACACGCTAATGGTGTCTTCAGTGGCATGCTTTTATTGCCTCCAGCGGCATGCTCTGGTGGCCGTCAACAGCATGCCCATGGTTTGTCTTCAACGGCACGCCTACAAACACCTTCACTGGCGCGGTCTGATCCTTCAGTGGCACGCCCTGGGCTTCTGTATCCGTCGTATCTTGCAGATAAAATCTTATGCCCATGTCCTGTGGATCCTTGACGTGCAGTGAGTGTGTCGAGGTGTCAAACGGGGAGGAGGACACGCTGCCTACGCGCCCTGCCACCCAGGACCGAAGTCAAATCCCCATTTAATGACCCACATTCCCGCCTCCGTCACTCCGCGCTCGAAGGCTCCTGCCGTTGAGGTTTAAAAGCCTCTCTTCCACTGGCAAACAAGATAGATAAGAAGAAGAAAGAGAAGAGATAGACGAAAGAAGACACACAAAAAAAAGAAACACAAAGGCAGAGCGCAGAGGCAGATAGAATGAAGAAGAGAGGAAGGGAAGAGGAGAGCTCCGCCGTAAGGTCCCCCTTCAACGACCACCAGAGAAGAGAGTAAGAGAGAGAGAGGGAGAGGGAGAGGGTCTTGATGTAGCAGGAGGCGTTGGGGGAGTGGGGAGTAGTCACCCTTGCTCAAACCCCCCCTTCCTCCTTGTGCTCGTTTCTTTCTTTCCTTCTTCTCCCCTCTTATGCTTGATGTATTTGGTCTCCGTTTGCTATGAATAAAACATCTTTTTTTTTCTCTGCCGATCTTCGTTTGCATTATGCGTTGGAGCGAATTCCCCCTTTGTCTGTTCTCCCACCTCTCTAGTGGTTTCGCCTCCTTCGAAGGGTCTCTGGCCATCACCCTCATCCACTTGCCATGAGGGGGAGTCTCTTCTTCTTCTCTGGGAGCCCAGCCCCCCAACACCACCATTGGTTCTCGTCCCCCCAATTTCCTCAGACCCCCAGTCCCTAGCCTTCCCTACCCTCAACTGAAGCCCCTCCTGCTAGTTGAACCAAGCCCCAGACCTCATGGCCTTCTCCCTTTCACTGGCCTTAGGACCACCCTCAAACGCCTTTGCCGGCACACTAGCCATCCCTTGACCGGTACGCTCCCAGCCCGGCACAGCCCCCCTAGCTGGCGCATTGACCCCTACGCCTCTTCGCCGGCACAGTCTTTGGCCGGTACGCCCTTGACCAGCCTTAGAGAGGCCTTCCCTCCGTCGGTTTCCTCGGGTTTTCTGATGTTTTATTAACGGCCTAGCGATGGACCGCTAAGTCCCATCCAACAGTTCTGGATAGACCGCCTAGGTCACGCAGAATTATTTTAAAGGTTGTTTTAAGCACGATTAGTTCTTGTTAAATGATGCTGATGACATGGTAGCAACCCACAATTAAATTGGAATATATGAAAGTTAAATTAATATCAAATCTTGCCTGATTACTTTGTTCTTTCCTTCCAATCATATTCCCTTGTTCTTATCAATTTATTGAAACATGAATCTTAATCATAGCTATGTTGGAAAGTGGAATAATGATACTAGGAGTATTCTGACAGTCACTCCACTCTGGTGGAACTGACTGACTGCTATTCACCATTTTTTGATGTTTCATAACCCTCAATTCTTGTAATGGTTGGGACTCTTTGCCGGATACTCCTTCCGTCGAACTAGGACCTCCATTATGAGACCTCCGTTAGTCCCCGCAAGCCTGGGATTCTCACTAGGATGCTGGACAAGCTATACCTCAAATCCTGCACCTGTTGACTCGATTGAATCACGTGTTTATCTCTGTCCTGAGTCATGGCCAACTTTGGACCGTCTGAGGCCATACACTGCCATATGTAGACCGTTTGACTCACTGAGCGGCTCAAAGGAGACCATGTAATACTGGTTAAATGCCAGGTCTTACTGGTCAATTACCCTTGATTCTTCTTCGACCTAGCCATGTTAAGTTGACCTAAAGGCCTCTAGACTGACCTAAGAGCTGTGGGCTAAACCCTGGTTCAGTTCCACCATGCCTCGGGCAGCCTAGGAGCCCATTTGGGTAGTCTTCTCTAGCCTAGCTGGCCAATTTATTAAACGGTCAAGTGCGGCCCATTTCAGATACTGATCGGCCCATCGACGGACCGTTTAGTGATTGAGCGACCCAATATCGACCGTGTACCATTTGTTGTAGGCTTCAATTCCTTTCATTCTGAACGGCTGGTTATAGACCACTTGTATATGATAAGTGGCCCATGCCTAACCGTTCCATATTTTGCATGGCCCATAACGGACCATTTACCCTTGGTGCCAAGCTGAGTCTTCCTTTGGCTTAGTTCATCTACCATGGTCCAATATAGACTGTGTATATCTTGAGCAGCCCCAGTTTGACCGCTCAAATTCTAGAACTCGATTTTCATGCTTTATTGTATGCTTTGATGGCTGAGTCGTTGCTGACTTGTGCTATTAAAAACCCTGGATTATTTTGGTTATTCCAGGATAGCTTGATCAACATCTAGACATAACTTGGGATCTTGGATCCATCAAATCAATGCCAATACATCATAAGGGCCCGGTCTGGTCCTGGGAGGAGCACCCAAAGAGTTATAATGACATGGCGAGGCATTGCACCGAGTTCATAACGAGTGTGATGTCTACGACATTTCATCCACATGAATCATTTCATTCTTCTTCTCGATAGTTACAAGTTATTGAATTCCTACATGGAATGATCTACTTGATGTACTGGTTACATGCTTGATCGGCCAATTCCTAGTAATGCTATATCCCCATTTTCTTGGTTAGCACTTTATTGTTGTTATTCTTTTTTTTGTCGCATAACATTGATGTAGCTGGTTAATTACTTAAACATTACCTGCTATTACCTACTGAGTGTTCACTTACCCAGTTGTTTCCCCCCTTTTAGGTAGCTCCAGCGATGACTCTCAAACTGATGGGGATGGGTAGGAGTGAAGTCCTTGGAGTGAGCTAGCTAGGGAGCCTTACAGAGATGTCCTTAGATAGTCCCTAACGACTGAATCTAGAAGCTACCATTGTTCATGTCTCTGGTTGCGTAGCGGCTATCTCTTGACTGTTGGGTTTCCCCTAGCAGTTGACTAATAGGTTGCTCTACCGAGAGTGTTGTCATCACCCGCCGCTCATGTTCTTGGTTGTTCTGTTTGTTTGTGTTGTTGTGGCGGTGGATGTGTAAGTGTGTCAGTGTCGTGTCTGGTCCCGGTCAACCCGGGGTTACCTAGTGGTTGACCGGAAGTCTTGTTGTGTCTCAGTGACTTTATCCAATTCGAGACATTGGTTCTGGATGCTTCGAGGTATCGTTCTATCTTGGTTTGCATATCCAGGTGTGCTGAGGGTTCTTGGTGTCCCCTCAGGTCTCCGTGTGTCATTTCCTTAGAGTGTCATTTTCCTTGGCTTAGGATTAGATCGATTGGCAGCTTGTTCCGCTTTGTGCGACGATCCTGACTCAGAGTCATAGGACTCAGGGGCCGTTGTAGCTGTAGGTCTAGTTGCCTTGTCCTGAGGCTGTTGGCAGTCTCTTACGCTGCCTTTGGTGCTTCGAAGTATGTGTTCCAGGGCACTCTTGCCTGTATGTACTCTGGCACTCGTGTTTTGGAGTCTGTGTCTTGTGAGCCTTCACTAGTAGTAGCCTTATGGCACGCTTCGGTGTGACGGCTTTTTCAGCGGGGCACTTTCAGTTCACGATTTTTAAGCTAGTCTTCATTGGCTCACGCAGTTACCATTACGTCCTACGGGGGGAGAAAACTAGCTAGAGACCTGGCTTAGGCAAAAGCCAGTTTGTGCACACGTGGTCAGGGGCTTTGGACTGATGCCGACAGGCATCCCCCTGTCTAGTCACTCGTGACTTGGTTACTGTTCTGGTTCTGACAGTGTCTTAGTCTCTGTCTGTCTGTAGGTATCGTAGACGAGACGCTCGTAGGCGCAGTATAAGATGTCAGTGGACGCAACTGGCTGTTCTTCTAGCGTGGGGCACTCTAGTCACATGATGCGTGGCTCTTTGCAATACTCTTTGTGATACCCTTCGCGGTTCTCTTCGCGTTCCTCGTGCGTCGTGACCTTCTGGGTTAGCCCTTTTTATGGCTGCACTTGGGGCCAGTGTCTGCCGCTTGTACGCCATTCTAGTTGTGTGTGTGGTAGTGTGTATGACGTCCTTGTCGTGTTGTCGGTCGTCTATATCGGTCGTTTGTCTAGATTTTCCTAGGCTTTCTTGTTGTCTTTGCAGGCCTTCATTTGGAGCCTGGCGTCGTGTTGACAGTTCGGTAAGCTTCTGACTTCTTTAGTTCAGAGTTCACCCTTTTGTCTTTGCTTGCTATAGTGTCTGTTTTGTAGGTTCCTTGCATCGACAGTTTGGCAACTCCTGACTCTGTTAGCTCCGAGTCGCTTTCCTGCCCTTGCTTGGGGTACCGAGGTTAGTTCGATAGCCGTTGTCTGGTACAGCTTCTTCCTCCCCCTCTTCCTTAGCTTGTTCCCTACTCTGCTTCCTGTTCTGTTCTTTTTACTGCTTTATAGTTTAGCTTTCCTACTTTACTACTTCCTGTTGTTTACCTGCTATTGCTTGCTGTTTTAGCATGTTACTGCGTGTTTTTCTCGGTGGGGATCCGGGTGACCCCTACTGAGCCAGTGACATGAGGCTCACCCCTACTTTTTAGGTGGTGGTCATTCATTTGGCTTCCGTGTGTTCCTGGGGCGCGTGCTCGTAGCATCTAGTTGTGGCTAGCTGGTACCCTCATCGGGCTTTCCCCTAACCACCCCCCTCTCTCTCTCATCTCTCACGCTCTCTCACTCTCTTCTCTCTCATTCTCTCTCTCGGAGGCATCTGGCTACAGACGGACTGGCTCGTGGGTGAGGTGGCGACCGCGGGAGGCTGCTGAGACGCGTGGTGGAGCAAGGAACGGCGTGATTTGGGCACGATCCCGAACGGTGGATTCAAAGTCGGCGGTTCAGTTCTCGACAGTGTTTCGGCGCGGATTAGTCGCCCATGGCACTCGATTTTGTTGGTGGAGGTAGGGAGATGGACCGCCACTTCGTCCTCTACGTTTTCCCTATAATTTTGCATAGATTGGTGCTCGATCGGGGGAGATCGGGCCAATTTAGTGAAAGTCATGATTTTTGGGGTTTGTAGGGTTCGTCGAAAAATGGCAACCATTCTCGACGTAGTTAGTGTCAAATTGACCACTGGGATGTCAGGATCCCAACCCCACCAGTTTCGTGTCGATTGCTTGTCATTTGGGGCCGGTAGGAGTCTTGAAACCCCAGTGACTTGTTTTGGGTCGATTCGTCGGAATCGCCCCGATCTAGCATTTTAATGAGTTTTGATGGATGCATGTGGGGTTTTTAGCCTCCAGTGGTCGTTTCGCATCGTTTGGCGTTGTTTCCCCTGTGCTACGGCTTGCATGGGGCATGGAGTGGGCTGATTCGACCGTTCTACCGTTTTACTCACTGGATTGATTTAGCGGTCCTACTAGAGACCGTTATAGGCTATAACAGTCCCTTCATAGACCATTATGGTTCATGGTTTTTTGTCTTTCGAGGTCATGGAGCATAACAGACTCAGCTTGGTCTGTTATTTGAATATAACGCCCCTGTCTAGGCGCGTTATATTCAGCTTGTTTTCGAGGCCTGCTGTTATGTCAGACCCTCGACGACCGTGTTGTCTCGTAGACCATGTCAGTCGGTTAGGCATAACGGATGCCTCTTTGTGCGTTATGATCAGATAACACCCCGGTGCAGGTCCGTTATGGTGTGTTTTGACTGATGTTTAACTGGGTATGGCTGTTGATATAACGCGCCGAACCCTGTGCGTCATGTGGCTATGACAGACTCATTATGGTCCGTTATATACTTCTTGTCCGCATTAGTGTTTTGGGTCGGTTGTCTTTAACGTGCCTGTTGTGGTGCGTTAAGCTTGTATAACGTGCCTATGGAGGTCCATTATATTCTCCTTGGTTTGAGTTTGTGATCCATTGGCCATAACGCGCCCGTCCTGGTGCGTTATGCTGATATAGCACCCTTGTCTTGGTGCGTTATATTATCTGTATTAATGTTTTGGGTCTGTCTGTCATAACGCCCCTTCTGTGGTCCGTTATAGTAGGTAACACCCCTATGCTGGTGCGTTATAGTCTTGTTGTTGGCCATAATGGCCGTTGTCCCATTCTGTCTGTTCTGTGTGTTGGTCTGTCTTAGGTCGTGTTCTAGGGTGGTGTCTGTCTTTTGGTGGTTGTCTGGATCGGTCGGTTTAGGTGACTAGGTGTGATCTTTTCCTTGACTACGATAGTACCCTAACAACTCAATCTAGAACTGCCAGTGTCCTTGTCTCTGGTTACGTAGCGACTGTGCCTTGACTACCGGGTTCACCTAGCGGTTGAGTGATGGTTCGCTTTGCCCAGAGCGTCGTTGTTGTCCACTACTCCGGTTCCTATTTGTGCATGCAGTGTGTGTGTCTGTATGTGTCATCATTGTCAGGTTCCAGTCAACTCGGGGTCACCCAGCAGTTGATTCTTGTCTTTATCTCCCTCTTAAGATAAGATGCAAAATTCATAAATAAGCGGATAAATAAATAACATTAAACAATATCTTGGATAAATAATTTAAATATAAATAAATACTTGACATTTCTATTTGCAATGAGTTGACTGCAATTTTCCTTCCAAATTGCGCATAGCATTTGTGAAAATTTTCATCTCTTGTATATTGCCAGGATCCGACGACTGCATTGGGTGTGGTTCCCAGAGTTCTCTCAATTGGTTGTGGCCGTCAAATAATCTGAGTTCTCCGTTGGTCACATGGCGCGGCGGCCGGTGAGAAGCGCTAGAGACCCACGCACCCTAATGCTAAAGGGCGCGTTCAAGAAGCTTTGGGCGAGGTTGGTGGAACAGTGTGAGGATCCGCTTTGGTCAGGCTGGGAAACGTTTGGCGGGTGAACAGCGTGAAAAAAATGTGTGTCCCTCTGCCTCAGCTCTATAGAGACGTCGTCATCTTTTGACAAATCTAGTAATTTTGTAGCTATTTTGAAAAAAGTCTAAATAGTTTTTTCAAGCTATTTGGGGATTGGGATAATAAAATTAAGTCATCATCGCTGCCGTAGACAGCAATGCAGACTCGACCACCTCGCCGGCCAATTCAGTTTCAACAGAGTCTGATCGCCTTCAGACGATCCCGACCCTGAACCGCCGTGTTACTTCCAGGACCGATCAATCTTGTCCATTGCTCTGTATGCAGCGTCTATCTTTTCTCCGATGGTGTCCGCACCGTCCCCGACCATCGCCTTTCTCAAGTCGGCAATTGCAGACGCGACCTCGCCCACCAATTCATCTGGCATCGTAGGCATATACAGCACCGGGGTCTTCTGCATCCCGTAGATGGTGTCATATGCTTCGTTCTCGACGTCGATCAGTGCCTTCCTCTCCTGATCTTCCTGCGCGTGGAGCTCTGCTTCTCTCACCCTCCTCTCAACCTCGGACTCTGTGACGGGGGGGGCGGCCCTAATGGTGATCTCATGCTCGCTGCCCGTGGCCTTTGTCCTTAGCTGACACTCTCACCATCCCACCGGCATCGATATCCAAGGTCACCTCGATTTCGGCCATGCCTCTCAGTGTAGGATAGACTCCGAAGAGCTGGAGCTCCCCGAGGAGCATGTTGTCCGCGGCCATCTCCCGCTCACCGTGCAAGACCTTCACGCCGACTCGATTCTGGGAGTCTGCAGCAGTCGAGAAGACCTGGCTCTTCCTGGTTGGAATCGTCGTGTTCCTGTTGATCAGCCTGGTGAAGATCCCTCCGACTGTCTCAATTCCAAGAGACAGCGGTGAGAAGTCGGCCAGTAAGAGCTTCTTCACTTGACCCCGGAGAAAGTAACCCTTTTATGGCGGCCCCCATTGCGACCGCCTCATCTGGGTTCACACCCTTCCTTGGGGACTTCCCAAATATGTCAATAACAATCTGTTGGACCTTGGGAACTCTCGTCATACCACCAACCAGGAGTACCTCGTCGACATCTTCTGCGGAGATCCATGCATCCCTTAGACAATCAATGCAAGGCTTCCCAGTCCTCTCGATCAAATGGTTCACAAGGGACTCGAATTTGGAGCGGGTCAGGGTGATGTTGAAGTGCTTGGCACCGCCGGCATCATCAGCCGTGATGAAGGGAAGGTAGATCTCTGTTTGGGTAGTGGACGAGAGCTCCACTTTCGCCTTCTCTGCTGCCTCTCTCAGCCTCTGCACAGCCAACCTGTCTTTGCTTAGATCAATGTTATCTGTCCTCTTGAATTCACTCACCAAGTAATCGACTAGGGCACTGTCGAAGTCCTCTCCGCCGAGGAAGGTGTCTCCATTGGTCGCTATAACCTAATAATCATAAAACAGGTAGCCAAGATATATCAGGCAAGCAAGTGCGGGGGGATTCACGCTAACAAGAGCGAGTTCAAGCAGACTCGGATATGAAGAACAAACCTCAAAAGCACCATTAAAGACGGTAAGAACTGAAACATCAAAAAGTGCCACCACCCACGTCAAAAACTGCAATCAATCCGTCTTTGTTGCTCATGCCATATGACAGGGCAGCTGCAATCGGTTCATCGATGATTCCAAGAACCTCCAGTCCAGCAATTCTTCCGGCATCTCTTGTAGCCCGTCTCTGAACAGCATTGAAGTAGGCAGGCACGGCAATGACCGCTCTTGAAACGGATTTTCCAAGGTATGCTTCTGCCGTTTCCTTCATCTTTTCAAGGACAAATGCACCGACTTGGCTTGGAGAATACTGCTTCCCGTTCATCTCAACCCAGGCATCACCATTAGGCGCCTGGACAATTTCACAAGGTACCATCATCTTCAGTTCTTCCAGAGTCTGAGCGTCATCAAATCTCCTGCCAATGAGACGCTTGGTGGCAAACAACGTGTTTATGGGATTGGTTACGGCTTGACGCCTTTGCTGGGGGACCCACGAGGAGTTCACCGTTCTGACTGAATGCCACAACAGATGGTGTCGTCCTTGCACCTTCTGCATTCTCAATCACCTTAGGGGTCTGGATCAATTAACGCAATTTCCTCGGTGCAGGAAAAAAAATTGAATAGAAAAGGGACAACAACATGTCTCATTATGATATGTACTTCGCGGCCTGTTTAACGGACAGATGGTTATAATCCTCATTTAACAAGCTCCTTTCACAATACTTCGACTAACATATGATCAAAGCACAAAACATACAAACCTTGCCCCCCACCACAGATACACATGAATTCGTTGTAGCACAAAAGATACAAACCTTGCCCTCCATCACCGATACACACGAATTCGTTGTACCCAAGTCGATCCCAACAACATCGCCGCCTTCCGGTTCGGAGCTGTTCGGAACAAGCCATGATAACAACCATTAAATCGTACCCGGATGAGTCAAGGATAAATCGGTGGGTAGTCATGAAAAAACCACCCGAATGCTCTTCTTGCAGCTTCCCATCTACGAGGTAGAAGCGAGTCAGCATACGACTTTGTCTTCAGATGATTAGAAGCCTGTTCCAAAATAGCCGACGACGGCGTGTAAATCCTATGTCGAAAGTAAACATATGAAGAAAAGAGGATTATTGATGGAAAAGAAAAAACTTCTCAGAGAAACAGAAAAGGTTTTTGTCAGGAAAAGATATTCGAAAAACATAGACACATAGCGTTCGGATGCCCAGTTCAATTCAGCTAGTTGCCTCTCGACCGCACCATGCAATGGAGAGAGCATACAGAGGCGATGACAGTAAGGGATGGTTCCGACAGCGTAATATATCACCGGAAGGAAAACTTCGCAGAACATCCGTCACATAACACAAATGCGAACAACATAGAGAACGCAATTAGAACAAGAGCCAGAACAAGAAAACCTCGAAAAAACCGAGAAACCAAGGACAGAGGCAGAAAAAGAGAGAGAGACGGTGGAGGGGGGCCGCTAACCAGAGTAAAGGTAGAGGAGACGCCGGAGGCCAAGGCCTTGGCCCTCGCCAGCCGGGAGACCAACATGGAGGTGATCGCCATCGGAGGAGGGATCCCAGAGGAAGGCTTCTACCGTGGACGGCGACGGAGGCCGCCAAAAACCCTAGTGAAGCCCCTGCGCGGGGGGGCAGCGGAGTGGATATAACGGAGTAATACGAGACGTGCTTTAAAAAGGGGCGACTCTTCTTCGGGTTTAGGTCATACTAGTTGTTATCGTGTAAGTACGCGCTTCGCGCGCGTATTATCTATAAGGAAAACAATCTCATTCAGTGTTTAAAAACGCAATATTTTGTGAAATATCTTCTCTGGAAAGACATCTGTGATCTGTCACATTTGGATCACGAAAAGGATACTTAGAAATTTTTTAATACATGCATATTGAGCTATTAACTCAATATGTATACGTTCACAGCCAATTGTGTCATAAAAACCTACTTTACATGCTGAACTGAAGATGGCCAAGGTGGATGCAAAACTAAAACTAATGATAAAGTCAACATTCAATTATCCACATTGTTTAGCTATTATAGAGATGAAAAAATGTTCATCTGAATCTCGTATCACACTTTAAGATTTGTTTGTTGAGCAAGAACGTATAGTCACATGTGGAAACCTGTAAGCACTAAGAAGAAGGCATCAGAAGGAGCGTTAGATATTACCCCAGGAGATAACATTCCGATACTTAAGTAAGGATCGTGCTGTGTGAGGATCAACAGAGGACGAAGAAGAGAGAGGAGGATGAGAGCAGAGTGATCAAATCTGGAGTCAAGCACTTTCTTCTAGTTGATCGCATCCATCCAGTGCTCAACAGTTGGTATCAGAGCGATTCTGATTCCCAACATCCTCGGTCTCCCATGTGGCTCCTTGTTTTGAGCATCTATTTCATTGCACCTTGACCATAGGAATTGTCTTGTTCCTTAATGTTCATACCTCGTGATCAAGGATCTTCGTGGGCTTTTGTTCATATGTGAGATCCTTTTGTATCACCAGATCTCCATGATCTATGACATGTGACGGATCGTGCACATACTTCTTCAACATGGATATGTTGAACACATTATGGACATCAGACAATTGAGGGGGCAAGGCGATGTGGTAGGCAACCTCGCCAACTCTTTCTAGTACCTCAAAAGGTCTGATATACCTTGGTGTAAGCTTGCCTTCAACACCAAATCTCTGAATTCCTCGTCCAGGTGAAATCTTTAAAAAAAGGTGATCTCCGTCTTGGAATTTGAGATCTCTTCTTCTTGTATCGACGTAAGCCTTTTGTCTAGACTGAGATACTTGTAGTCTTTCTCTAATCAACTGAATCTTTTTAGAGGTATCCCTAAACATGTCCGGGCCCAATAGTTGTTTCTCGCCAACTTCATCCCAGCACAAAGGTGATCGACAACTCCTTCCGCATAAAGCCTCGAAGGGTGCCATCTGTATACTTGCTTGGTAACTATTGTTGTATGCAAACTCGACCAGAGGCCAGTGATCATGCTAGCTTCCACCAAAATCAATGATACAATCTCTGAGCATGCCTTCTACTGCTTGCTTTATTCTCTCTGTCTGACC
This sequence comes from Amorphophallus titanum, assembly GCA_024336825.1. Classification (NCBI taxonomy): domain Eukaryota; kingdom Viridiplantae; phylum Streptophyta; class Magnoliopsida; order Alismatales; family Araceae; genus Amorphophallus; species Amorphophallus titanum. The sequence continues at coordinate 10,612,897 of JANBPO010002596.1, forward strand.
ATCCGTTTGAGGATGAAAGGCAGTACTAAAGTTGAGTCTTATCCCCAATGAATGTTGTAGACCCTTCCAAAAATGTGAAGTGAAACGCGGGTCTCTATCTGACATAATCGAAACAGTAACTCCATGTAATCTGACTATCTCTTTGATGTACAGTGCAACAAGGATGTCAACTGACCATTGACTCTTGATTGGTAAGAAATGTGCCAACTTGGTCAACCGATCTATGATGACCCATATATCATCATGTCCTCCTTTAGATTTAGACAAACCCATAATAAAGTCCATACTGATATCCTCCCACTTCCACTGGGTAATATCAAGAGGATATAGCTTTACCAGCAGGCTTTTGGTGTTCCGCCTTAACTTGCTGGCATGTGAGACAACGAGACATGAAGTTTGCTACCCCCCTTTTCATGTTGGGCCACTAAAATGTCCTCTTCAAATCTAGGTACATCTTGGTAGATCCTGTATGAATCGTGTACCTTGATCTGTGAGCTTCATCTAATATCTTCTTCTTTATTTCTGGACAATCTGGTACACAAGTTCTATCTCTGAACAATAATCTTCCATCTGATGCTAGCCTGAAATCAGGTTGTTCCTCTATTTTACCCTTGATTTCTACTAGCACTGGGTCATTGTCTTGGAGTCTTTGTATTTCAGAGAGTAACTCTAGATGTGTCCTCATATGTGATAGAGTGACACACCTTCCTTCTTTGTCCATGCTTATGTCAAGCTTAGAGAATTGCTCCAGTAATTTTCACTCTTGTATCATGCAGTTGGCTAACAGGGCCATTGGCTTTCGACTAAGGGCATCATCTACAGGGTTACCCTTTCCAGGATGATATTGTATTGTGAAGTCGAAGTCCTTGAGATATTCCAACCAACGTCTTTGTCTCATATTTAATTCTTTCTGAGAAAAGAGATACTTGAGACTCTTGTGATCGGAGTACACGGTAAATTGTTCTTCAGAACAAGGAACCGAAGGCTCTGTTAGCAGAAGACCACGATTACCCAGCATGGGTATGGCTTCTCAGCATATTGGGCCCGTTAGTGGCCGAATGATTGCCCAGTCAAGGCGGAAGCATCCTGGGTAGTATTATACCCCACAAGAAAGCTTCGAGCGCGAGGCAGGCCGAGCTGGTAGCACAAACCACAGTGTCGAAGGCCGTGTCGACAAAAAACCCACGTGTTCAAGCCAGAGATACACGAGGTTCCGAAAAGGGCCGTACGTCAACCTGAGAGCTTTGTCAGGACTTCTCATCAAGGTTTTGCAAGGCCGCAATGAGATGAACGGTCACGATGACTCCCGAAACCATCCCCGAACCCACTGGCTAACCCGCGTCAAGCGAACGAAGTTAATACGGCGTGCTCCCTCACCAGCGCGCCTCTTATTCCAGAGCTCTCCTATTCTAGCGTGCAAAAAAGAGTGAAGAGCCCTCTTCCCGACGCGCCATTCTTCATGCCAGATTAACCTGTTCCTATAAAAGGCACTTGGTTCGACCAAGTGAAGAGAGGATGAATTGCCAACTGCTAGAAGGCTGAGAGAGGATCAATTAAGAGGAGTCGATCCGGGGAGCCCGACTACCAATCCAACCTGTTTGAGGGGGAAGGGTTCCGTGGGGGAGAAGAAGGGTTCCACTGAGTGCCTCCTCACTGCCGCCTTCCTCTGCTCAACTTCAGCAAAGAAGTTTCGATACTCTATTTTCTGGGGAGAAAGTCTAGGTGGGTTTCATGGTTCCTCCAGTCGATTTCCCATGTTGTTTTCCCTTCTGTTGCAATGTAAGTGAGGGGGGGAGGGGCGATGACACAAGCCCATCCCCCCCTCACCATCTCTTCGTTTCTCCTTCCCCAGTAATCCTCTATGCAACTAAGGAAATGGCAACCGTGTGGCAATGCCGACGCTGAATGCTAATGTACTGTGCCTTTTGCCTCTCGTTGTAGGATGAACGATATGCTAATGATTCGAATGATATTATGTTGTGCCTGCTCCCTCTATTCCTCCCTCTCAATCCATCTGTTTCGTGTGCATATGAGTGTCGTGCTTTGTTTCATGGTGCCAACCATGCCCCAAAATCGATATGGGCATAAGCTATTCTCCCCTCCCCGGGGATCCTCTCCTTTAATGCAATCGATTGTGCTTTGTTCCATGTATATGCTGTGGGTATTGTGACTAGAGGCACACTCGTGTGTGCACCTCTGTCCATTTTAATTCAAGGTCGATCCCTGATACCCCCCTGCACTGTTCCATAGCCCAGAGGGAATGGGACCACCTCCAGAGCATGTGCATTCGTTCCATGCCAATTGTCTACCAGTTGGGATGAATGCCTCATGTTTAGTCATCTTAATTCGTGGGCTAAGCCATTAACCCTTTGTAAGCATTGATCTACTAATCCCCTAATCAGCATGCTAACTACTGATCTCCGTGAGTGCTAACCTCTTTAGCCCCGTGAGAATTAACCTGCTATCCCCTGTGAGCATCGCTTCTCTAACTCATTGGTCATTATGATATGATGCCATGTTCTTATTCTGCCTATGATCTAGAATGTATGAGCTTGGTTACTGTTGATAACTCTGCCTCAGTAATCTGGGGAGGGGGATATACCCCACTGATTTCTTTGAAACACCATTTGGCCAAAGGGTCTCATCTGTGAGTGATGAGTACCCCTACGGGCCACAAGGTGAACACTAACAGGAACTTCAGTCCGATATCCAAATCGAAGAGCGTCTCCCTGCCATCATCTTCCTCCACCGTGCATAAGTCCTCGACGTCGGAGAGGAAGACCTTGATTTCATGTCGTTCGTAGGTGGGTCACCGTCATCCTTCTTCGTCGATTCTCTTCCCGTTTTCTTTCCTATTGTGATGTAAACGAAAGAAAGAAAAAAAGAACTCCGGCGATGATATGAGTAGGATATTTGATGTTTAGTTTTTTTCTTTCTTCTCCTCTGCAAACTATGGCAATGATATGAGCCGTTTGATGTTTATTTTTCTTTCCTCTCTCCTCTATAAACTCTCGCTCTGTTGAATATAAACGATGGCCGAGCTCTGATGCCGGCACCAATAGTTCGAATGTGTATGCCTTTCCCTCACGTTCGGGATGAATGAAATATATGGATGCATCAACGGTGTTGAATGGGCCGCTACTTCTTTATCCTGCACTATTTTTCTCCTCTCTCACCTTCCCCTCATTTCCTCCATCGAGATTGTGGAACCGGCGCCGTGCCAAGGTACCGGCGGTAGAATGAATGGTGTCTTACCCGACGTTCTTAGCCGCTTGTGCAAATGTTCCCTCCTCAGTTGTTTTTACGGCGCCGGATATGCCCCTGGACCTCCCTGTGGGCTATAATAATTATCTCCCTTCCCCAGGGTGCTTCTACTTTGATCAAACTCTTGAGGTTTCGTTTCTTTCGACGGAGACGTAACTGTGCATACCCCCTCCGACTCACTCGGGTCGCTCTCCTAATCCCTCTTCTGCTCCTGATCGTGAACAGGTGAAGGCAAGGGCATCCCTATATTTCTCCCTATCATTTTCTAGGCTCTGTTTGGCGAGTGTGATGCTAATTTAACGCTCGTTTGCGCACACATACATCCCACAGGCATAGACACTAAGGTCGCCTTGTTCACCGTGTGCTCAGTTTCACCGCGTCGTTCCAGCAATTCTGATAACAAAATTTGCCCACCCGAGGAGGGGAACACTCCCTAGCTCATCGTCACCAACACCGTTTGGTCAACAGGGTCCCATCGGCAAGTGATGAATGTCCTTGTGGGCCATTGAGCGAACAGGAGTATGGGTTAATCCCGACACATCGAAATCCACAGTCCCTAATGGACTTCATGGTGGCCGCGAGATGGGTCTCCCTTGTAGGCTAGCCTCGGGATTTTCCCTCTCTAATCGATCGTCCCACCTTAGGCGTAGTACCGACCCGGGTCACGTGCCCCTCGTAGGCTAGCCCTCGAGATTTTTGCTCCCATTGTGAGTCACACTACTCGTCTACCTTCCACCTACGGACTTGGTGCCCCTCGTAGGCTGGCCCTCGGGATTTTTTTTCCTATCCATTCAGATTTTGCTGGTCGCCGTTGTGCCACCTGACTCTTTAGGGTTGCTCCATTACGTGAGTATTCTCCATTTCTCCCCGACACATCCTCCGGGATGGGGAGATGTTGTCAAATTTTTGACTCAAATAAGTCTAAAGGTCACCTAATAAGTTAACATAATAGACCGACTCGACTCAGAACAATCGCCGCACTGGAGTACGAACCTCACGTGTGCCTGTGACCTGACTTCCGAGCTATCCGGGACTGACCCGGTGGACAATTAATTCAATAAACACTTTAAAGTTTCTAAAACACTTGAATAAACCTGGAAATAAATCAATCGAACCTCGATTTTCATAAAACAGAGTTTGAATCGACGCCATGGTTCACTGGCGCGCCCTTGAAATGGCGCACCCTCAAAGGGGCACGCCGTTTCAGATGTTCAAGATACCAATGCCAAGACTGCTGAAGAAACCAACTCTAAGGAGAAGAGCAGATTTGGAAAGGTCTACTTTAGAAGACAAAAGGAGATTGAACAGCCCCAAGACAAGACCCTTGCTGAGGACCACTCTCATGAGGATGCTGGGTCCGCATCTCCTGTTGTTCCTGAAATAGAAAATCAGGTTTCTCTCATTGACCTTGATCAGCCTATTACTTGTAGGAAATGTGTGAGAGAGTGCACCAAGCACCCAATTTCCAAATACTTGTGCTATTCTAAAATATAGTCATCATACCAGACCTACATTTCATCTATTTCCAACACCACTGTGCCTTCGTCTTTTTCAAAAGCTGTGAAGAGCCCAAGGTGGGTTAAGGCAATGGAAGAAGAATTAGAGGCCTTAATGAAGAATGGTACATGGGATTTGGTTGATCTACCTTCAGGGAAGAAGCCAGTGGACTCTAAATGGGTATATACCATAAAGTTCAAGTCTGATGGAACCGTGGAAAGGTACAAGGCAAGGTTAGTTGTCAAAGGGTTTACACAGACCTATGGCATTGATTACCAAGAAACATTTGCTCCAGTTGCCAAGTTATCCTCTGTTCGGGTTCTGATGTCACTTGTTGTCCACCATGACTGGGAATTGCACCAGTTAAATGTAAAGATTGTGTTCCTTAATGGGGAAGTAACAGAAGAGGTGTACATGCAGCCTCCCCTAGGCTTGACTATAGATGGGAAAGTTTGTAAGCTTAAGAGGGCACTGTATGGGCTAAAACAGTCCCCTAGAGCTTGGTTTGAAAGGCTAAGAACAGCTATGCTAAAGATGGGTTTTAAACAAGGAAATGCTGACCATACTCTCTTTGTGAAGTGGAAGGGTGGACAGGTTGTTATCCTTCTTGTATATCTGGACGATACGGTGGTTACGGGTGATGATCTTGTTGCAATCCAGCAGCTGAAAGATAATCTAGCGAAAGAATAATCTTCGTCCCTTGAAATATTTTCTTGGGATTGAAGTGGCAAGATCTCACGGCATCAATCTTATTTCATAAAGGAAGTATGCCCTTGATTTGCTGAAAGAGAACGGGAAAATGGGAAGTAGAGCCGCTGATACTCCAATTGAAATGAACCACAAGCCAGGTATTCTTGATGGAGAAGCGCTCTCAGAGGTTGAAAAAGATGGGTATCAGAAAATGGTTGGGAAACATATACACCTGCACTTGACTAGGTCGGATATTACACATGCAATCAATGTGGTCAGCCAATTCACGCATATTCGCAGAACTAAGCACAGGCAAGCCGTTGACCAGATCTTCAGATATATCAAAACGTGTCTAGGAAAAGGTCTGCTATTTAGCAAGAAAGGTCAGTTGTGTTTGGAAGGGCTCACAGATGTTGATTGGGCTGGGTCACAAGATGATCAGAGGTCAACATCTGGGTATTGTATTTACTTGAGTGGAAACCTTGTTACCTGACAATCTGTTTGTGCAAGGTCAAGTGCAGAGGCTGAATACAAAGCCCTGGCACAAGCCGTAGCAGTGTTGTGGCTGAAGATTCTTCTAGTAGACATTGGAGTTAAGGCAGTGCTTCCTATGAAGCTCTACTGCGACAACAAGGCAGCAATTAGCATTGCTAACAATCCTGTTCAACATGATCATACAAAACACATAGACTTGGATAGTCACTTCATCCAGGAGAAGTTGGACTCCGGGGAATTGTGCATGCCCTATGTCCGGTTTGCTGATCAAGTTGTTGAACATCATCATTCATTTTTCATTCCTTCATTCATCATTTTTTTTTACATCGTTGAGCATCTTTCGAGCATTGTTGGACATCTATAAGCTTGAGCGCCGATGCTCATCCTCATCTTGGAATATTGCTAATCATCTGTTGGCTTAAATACCGATGCATTCATCATTTTCTCCTTTGAGTGTTGTTGTTCCCCCATCAGCCTAAACACTAGCGTGTTGATATTCTTCTGAATAGTATCGAGCATCTCCCGAGCTGAACATCAGTAATTAGGTGTGCTTCTATCATTTTTATTCATTCATCATTTGACATTCATCATTCATTGCTATCTGGGACCCCACCATTTGGATAGCCACCCCCGACATCCGCAACAAGCATGCATCATAGGGATCTACCATTGAACGGCCCCCAAAAGGCCTATATTATCACTTCATTCCTCACTATTACAAGTTATCATCGCCCCTAAGAGGGGGGAAATATCCAGTAGTAGTCATATGCACCATTATTGGTATTTCATACATCTACCCCAAGAATGGGGTGCCATCTATATCTTTCATTACTGGATATACGCCTGCCCCCAGAATGGCGTGTCATCTACATTTTTCATGATTTCATCATCATCATCATCACCATTCATTCGTTCTTTTTTTTTTTTTGATACGCATCCCCCCTCAAACATGGGGTATCATCTATATCCTTTATCATTTCTTCTTCCCGATTTTATTTTTTTTGTTTCTTTTTTGTCATGCATCACCCCTCATAATTGGGCGCCATCTATATCTTTCATCGTCATTTTTTCCTTCCCCCTTTTTTATTCACAATGATCCACGTGGTCATTCTATCACCATCATTCATCATGATTTTCATCATTACTTCCATCGCCTCTTCATCCTTTTTTTCCTTTCTTTTTTTTAATGCCATTTGGGCCTTCATCATTTGGATAGCCCCCCGTAATTGTCAGCCGATATCCAGTGTAGAAATCTACGATAGGATGGCCCCCGTAAGGCTTATATTATCATTTCATTTATCACTATTACAAGTGATTATCGCCCCTAAACGGGGGGACATGTCTGGCAGTAGCCATACATAGGCTTCCTAATATCTCACACATCTGCCCCCAGAACGGGATACCATTTACATCTTGTAGCCTCTTTTCTGGCCTCCTGCCGTAGCTCGAGGTGCTTGGAATGCTCATCAAGGCATATCATTCTTTGGCTGGTGTGGTGTGGCTGTATTAGTCGCCTTCTTCAAGTCAGGCATCTGGTGAGAGTGCGGTGGGTCCACCTTGTACTCACCCATTTGTAATTCGCCTCTCCTGATTAGGCCTTTGATGACATCTTTAAATGTGTAGCAATCTTCAAGAGAATGCCCCATCATTCGATGATATTGACAGAATCGGGGGTCGTCCCTCCTTTTGACATCGCTCAGTCTTTTCGACTCTAGGAGCACAATCTTGCCATGTTCTTGGGCCCACTGGAAGGGGATCCGAGTCTTATCTCTTGGGAAAGAGTAGGGCTTCTTCATTTTATCCCTTAGTGAAGGTGTTTGTTCAATGGGATTGGTGGGGGAGACCCTGGCCGCCTCTTTCATCTTTTTCTTTTGTAGCTCGAAAGTCTTAAAATCTGCCCAAAAGTAGAAGCACAAGTCGCTGCTGGTGAAGTGGAAAGAAAAGAAACAACTTACTCTGGAAAATCTGACGGTGTTGATCCTGAAAAAGCTTTGGGATGGTTAAAAAATGGAAACAAACGATTTTTAAATCTTTGTGTGCTTTTACAGATAAAATGGCATCTGGTTCTTCTTCTTTTGCTTCCCGTGCCGTGGTGACATGGGAAAACATTAATTCCTTGGATCGGTGCCATGAGCAGCTTGCTATAGTCACAGAATCTTCAGACTTAGAAACTGACACGGTGGACACTGGTCGCCTTCTTATTATTGGGGGTGATTCCTTCAAGTATGACCGCAGAGCTAACACCAGGCGGGATCATCCCAAAGATAAACATTTGATGTTATTCCACAGGCGATTTAACCTTCAAGGGAAGAGGGATTTGTTCCTCGTTCGAAGAACTAAGCAGGCACTGCTTGTCGAGAGGGATAGCCTAACTGACTTCGTGGTGCGAGGGAGGGCCATCTACTTGCCCGGTGAACCCCGCATATGGAGTGCTGTACTACGGCTCCAGGAATTGGCTCCAGAGGATGGGCTATTGACCAGAGCACTTGTGTTTGTACCCGCTCGCTGGAATGAAACTGCAGGTCGTGTTGACCAAGAGAAGCCCATATTTGGTCTGTTCTTAGCCCCGTTGAAATGGGGATATAGAGAAGAATCTTCCTTGCTGGATTGCCTGGCCGTCTGATTCAAGCATCAGATCTCTGTAGGGTGGTTTGTCGAGCTGAAGGCCACCGATGCCCACGCATTAAGACCTAAAGCAGTAGAGTTCACGGACTACGTCCTGCAACACTATACTCCCATCTTGGTCAAGGCCGGTGTATATCACAATGTGTATGCCTCGAGGTATCGCTACCCTATCTCCAGGGGTTTATGCTGCGGTATGATTGAACTCTTCTACCCAGAGTATAATACTTTTTACACTTCAGAGGGAGGGACTTCTTTAGGCCTCTGGAGTCTTTCACAGCTTAGTTGCTTGCCGATTGACGGTGAGCCATATGAGGAAGTTTGTTGGCCGGATTGGCTGAAGGATCAGACCGATGGTGAGGGTCGGTATTTAGCAGGCTTCGCTTATCGCTATCTGATGAAGGCGTATCGTACACTCTGCCGCTCATCATACAATACTAGGGAAGCACGCAAGCCTAGGAAAAAGAGGCATGTGCGGATGGGTACTTGGCTTCAATATTTCTTTAGTGGGGAGCAAAAGTATGAGGACTTTCCTACAGTAACACCAACTACCTTGAAGCGGAAGAAGAGAGTCTAGTGACAAGCTGCTTTCCCACCTCTTCTGAAGGAAGGGCAACAAGGAGGCTCGAACCCCGCTGGTGTTGATGCAGTCACGCACTGACTTATTGGATTTGTTCCTTCGCTCTCTCGCAAGGCGATGAGAGCGTGATCAGAGCTGAAGCCATCTATCCTGCTTGCCTGATGGCTTGGGCCACAAAGCTCTCTCTTTGCCCAGTTGCTTTATGCCTCATCTACAAAATGTTGGGAGACCTGCACCGGACTTGTCTCCCCAGGAATTTGCAGACGGTTGGTCCGCTACATTTCTTCAATGCCTGGGTATGCACGTTATTCCCGGAAGCTACTCCTCAGGGGCTACAACCATCACGGCTCGTCCCGAGGATGGTAGAATTTCCTAGTGCCGAGTCGTCACAACCAGCGGAGTAGCTCTTTGCCAACATGGGAAAGTTGACCAAGGTTCCGATCGACGCGCCTAGAGTTCTGCACTTCTGGAGCTTGGCAGCCCACTCTAGCCCGCTCGTGAACAAGATGTGAGGATCCCGTCTCTCTGAGAAAGAAGAATATGTTCACCCCATTTCTGGTGCCAGGTGAACGAGGCCTATCCCATAAGTCTGGCATGCTCGATGGGACCAGAACCTCCCTTCATCTCCTCGCCAGGACCAAGGTCCCCGTAGCCTCTTTCTGAAGTTCTAACTGTCAAGTTTAAAATTGCAGGTTATACTCTGACAATTCTGATGATGGTTACATTCGGACCCCTCGTTGTAGACAGTCATGCCAGGTACGATTACCTGGCAGTGTCGACAAAGTTTGATAGCTTCCCACCTATTGTTGGGTTCCCCAACTTCTTGGGGGTGATGTTCGTGGAGCTCTTGGATGCCTAGGAGATGAAGCCCATGGCCTCCGGTACTGCGAAGACCCCATAGAAGAAGATCAAGTTGATGAGTTAGTACACCCACCACATTGATTCTCATGCCTCAACCAACAAGGGGCACACAGTGTCCGCAAGAAGAGTCGCTAGGAGAAATGTCGATGCACTGCATGGTCGGATTTCTGCCTCGAGCAAGTCCATGCTAATTGGAGGAGTCCGAGTTTACTTGAACAGTCGATAGGCTGAAGTAAGACCTGACAGGGTGGTACCAGCGGTGCTAGTGCACAACTCTTTCCAAGCATTGGGCAGGAACAAGATGGACCGTGTTGAGTCCAGACTATGGGGTGGGTTGGCCCCAAAGCCAACCAACTTTAAACAAGTCTGGGTGCCCAAGTAGGTTTGGTCCCCAACCCAGATCCAACCAAGACTTGTCAGGGCTGACTGGCCTAGAAGAGAGAAGGTGGAGCAAGAGAAGAAGATGGAGATGCCGATCTGGGCATCCCACCAACCAGCCTTCCTAGCCTATGTACGGTAGGCGAATGTTTCCTTATATGATAAGAATCATGGTGGGGTGGCCAGGCGAGGGTGGCTCATCTATAGGCCTCTGGCATGTGTTAGGGTGCCGCCACCCATGGCATACCTCGCTAATGAACAAGATGCCATCACCTAAACTGTGGGGGGATATTTTCGCGGTCTTGGAAACACCTCTGTAGGGAGGCAATGGCTGCTTGAGGTCATGAGCATTGCAGAAGATGGTTGAGAGTGACAAACTGACCTAGAAGAGATAGAAGATGCAGGGTCAAGTTGCTATGGGCCTCCCCTCCCAAAAAAATGACACCAACAGTTTTAGTGTTCGAAAGACTGACCTACCCTCCTCTTTTGGCTCGAAGGGTAAGGCGAAAGAATGGACTATTCCAGGTGTATGCCTATAACATGGTGGGGGTGGCTAGCCGATATGGAGCCTTGCTTGTAGAATGTGAAGAATTATCTAAGATTGCTGAGAGGTCGGGCCCTCTCATGAGAAGGAAAGCAACAAACGAGGTGTTGCAGACCTTCGTTGAGGAAACAAGTCCAGATGTGGCTCTGGTAGCTGTGACTGCTAACATAGTCATAACTAAAGATGACGACGGGATGCCATCTACATCATTTGAAGAAGTTTCGATTGAAGAAAGAGGCAGAGTCCCCTGCCCCTCTATGCATGACCCTGCTCTATTAATGCTAGTACAAAAATATCAGTAGGAAATCGAGATACAAAAGAAGCAACTGAATGAGAAGAATATCCACCCGTCTGCATCTAAGAAGTCTGAAGTCCCACTTGAGACATCAGGGGGCAATGACCAGGTATTCGAAGCCTCGCCACAGGTGGTCGCATCCCAGTCGGCACCCAGCTATACTGGGGGCATTCCTCTCCAACAACCACAACATACAGCTACGGCGCAACCCCCAACCTTTCAATATCAGGGGTCCATTGCTATACCTTAGGTGACCCTTGTCAAACCACCTCAGAAAAATACACAAAAATTATTCTCGTGTTTCTTACTTCCCCCTCTTTCACCCATAAAAATCCCAACACCCAGATCCACCTTCTTCCCTTTGGTGAAAGTCAGTTCTCAGGTAGATCTCAATCTGCCCAGTCAGTCTTGAGTGTGTAAGTCCGTCTATTGCAAATTCCACCAAGGAAACTACAGAGACAATAAAATTCCTGTAATAACATTTGGTCATAGATCTTCGAAGGAGCTTCGCAACGGCACCAGTCTCGTGTCGATCTGAGATCTGGTCTATTCGTAGTAAGTATTTTCGCTGGGTCGCACAATTTTGAAATTGCAACACAGGCTCGTGGACAGCAAGTAGCAATGACCCCCAGGCCGGCCACCTCACCTCCCACAAGGCGAACCAATGCGTCCCCCTCCTAGGGATCGTCCCTCCAGGAGTCCCCACCATAGCAGTACCACTCCCGGCATAGTCGGCCCACCGACCAGGGTGTGGACCCCATGATTGCCGGTGCGCGCTAGCACCGGAGCTCCCCAAATCGGTGCCTGTCAACCCAAGCTTGTTACTCTCGGATCACCATTATAGCCCTTTACCTCCCTACGTGGAGTGGACAATAAAATCATTACTGTTATCAATTATTTACTATACACTGGGAGTACGAGTCTTGGTCGGGGTTATCCTCCCCACGCCCAGAGCGTGGAGGTACAATCGCCTCCTCTCTTTATCGCATTTGCTCATTCGTATATGCATAAATTTGCCACTGCTTGAGAGTTAGGAATCTAGCTCGCTAATATTTGATCACCACTATGAGAGAGAGAGAGAGAGCGTGACCTGTCTCGTGACTTGATCTGAGCATGAAAGAGTTGACCACCCTAGGTCATTGTCGGTTTCTCAACTGCGCAGTCCAATACGCTTTTGTCGCTTAGAAACGTTCGCGAGCTTGCTTCGAGTCCCAGGTTCGCATCAAGTCGGTGTCGAGTTCGTCGTCATCCCGCATCAAATTGGTATCAGAGCTAAGTTTAGTCTAGGGTAGTCTTTGTAAAAAAAAAAAGTCTTGAGTCTAAGGTCATCGCATTTCATCCCAGTACCCAGTATATCAAAAGACATTATTGGAAAGATAGGTTACACCTATTCGAAAGGTAGCCCCTTCGTGAGGTTCACCTCCGCCACGTACCGGATATTGGTTAGAGTTTAGGTTTGTATTCGAGTCTGCATTCAACTTCAACACATGTAGTCTTTCCTTCCCCAATTTCCCATGGATTCCCAGTCACCCAAGCAATATGACCGTTGGCACACCCATGGGCTTGGAAACCATCCCATCTCCTTCATTAGGTCCGAGGCCTCGAACTTTCATGGCTCCTAGGTCCCGAGCGACTACCTACATTGGGAAGCCGCTATGGACAAATATTTTGATTGTTATCCCATGTCTGAGGCAAGGTAATTCTTTTTTGCCAAGGAGAGGCTTATTCACGAGATTGCCGAGAAGTGGAGAGACATTGAAGGCTTGAGGGCGGTTAGGAGGCAATGACCCATCGAGTCATGGTGGGACATGAAAAAGGAGCTTAGGAGGGTCTATCTTCCCCACCCAGTTACCTCCCACCAGTCTCACCCAGTCACCTCTAACCTTCCCCACCCAGTCACCTCCAACCGACCCCACCTAGTCACCTCCAACCAAATGGGTCATAGTCAGAGGCAAAGAGCCCCGCATGTAGCTGAGCCTGGGTCCATAACCAGGCCGAGAGCCGATGAGAGGATGTGTAGAGCATTGGAGGATTGGTTCCTCGGTGTGAGAATGTCTCGGTTGCGTGGGACATGTTGTTGCCCTACCGTTGCTTGAGGCATTGTGGTTTGTGACACTGGCTGGGTTGAGAATTGGGAAAATGTGCTGGCGGGGTTGCCGTATGAGTACCCCGTTTCGGTGCTTGGGTGAGATCATATTTTTGGAGAAGTGATCTCTGACAAGATTGTGGGTCCTGGTTGGTGGCCGTGACCGGTTGGTGAGGTTGGCCGAGTGATCGACCATGGTAAGAAGTGTCTTGTCTGGGGACCCGTGTACATTGGTCGTGGCGTTATCGACCTACTTGCTATGGTAGCAGGCGGCACTTGTCAGTTTTGGAGAAATGTGCCGTGGATTGTGAGAGGTTGTGTCCCGAGGCTCTGTGGTGAGAGCGGAATCGAGATTGGCAGGCATCCTTTTTGGATCGTTTTGAGGCGAGGGTTTGATGAGACAGGACGAAGGATGGTGCCTGTGTGCGGAGGTCTCTGATGAGACGTTGGCGTTGGTTATGGTGATCCCTAGTCTGTGTCCAGCAGGGGAGGATTTTTCGGTGTGTTGCGTCGAGTGATGTGCGTACCGAGGTGGGATCCTATCATGTGGTTTCGCCGTGCTCCCCTGAGAGGGTGGCGTTGGCGCGAAGTTTGAGATCGATTGCGGTGTCTGAGCGAGATTTGGCTTGAGATGTGGTGTTGGTTTGTGGAAGAGTCAGCGGATGGCCTGTCGTGATTTGGAGCATGCCGGTTGGGCCGGTGAGAGTTTCTTGTTGACGTGTATCTGGTGGCCAGTGGGTGGTCTTTCACAGACAGAAGATGCTAGTTGTTGGGGCTCGAGAGTGGCGAGAGCCGTGTGCCAGCGAGGCCTTGGGTGGCCGATTATGAGGTGTGCTTTTCCCAGATTGGATCGGGGGTTTGTTAGAAGTTATCTTATGTCAGAGTTGGTCCGGTGCTGTTGTTAGCGTTCGGCTTGCTAGGTGTGAGCTGGTGGAAGCTCAGCATTGGTTGCCCTTGGTGTAGGGTGCGAGATCGGTCAGCGGGTTACGAAGCTGGCGTTTGGTTGGTCCACTGAGCATGGGCGTTGACCGGTGGTTTGGTTTTCGTGGCAAAGAGTGTGTTTTCTCTGTGAGTGTTATGTTGTCTGTGGTGTCGTGGTTGGTTTCCGTGTTGGTTTTGGTGACGCCAGACTTGTGCTTCTTGCATGTGCCTGCACTGCTGCTCGATGTGTTTTGGGTTATGAGCGAGGCATTGTCTGTGATCATTATCTGGCCGTGTCCCTCAGGATCGTGATTTTTACAAATATCGAGGTTTGGTTGGGGCCCTAACAGTGTTGTCAGTTGGTTATGGCCTTCTCCCCTGTCGCTTGGCGGTTGTCCTAAATTTCGAGGACGAAATTCTTTTAAGGGGGGAGGGCTGTGATGCCCCGGATCCTTATTGGGTCTTATGGGATTTCTTTTTGGTATTCTAGATCCTTATTTTCGGGTCCCATATCTGTTTTCTCGGAGTGTCCGACTCCGTTGTGTCTGGAATTACGTTTCGGACATCTTTCGTGTTCGGATCGGGACGATCCGGAGTTATTTTGGAGGCTCGGAGGCATTCCGCGGCCTTTTTCGCGTATTTTTTTATTTTTCGGCTCAAGTTTCGACAAATCCTGCAGAACTCCGCTGCGGGTGAACCGGGTCGTTCACCCAGGCGTGAGTGATACTATCGCGAGTGGTGCGTTCCGAGGATCAGATTTTGGGAAGTTTGAGCGGATTTCCATTGACCGGGTAGGTGATATTGGAGAGCAATAAAAGGTGATAAAGATCGGAATTTCGGGAAACGGTCGGGAAACAGGTCCCGAGGTTGTTTGATAGAGTCAAACGGAAATTCCGAGTCTATTTAGTTGAACGTTGGCGGATCGTATCGGCGTTTGCCCGACAAAATTTCGGTGGCTCTGGAACGCTCCCGGGCGGCTTTTTCTTTTCGCGGTAACGCCGGACGGCCTCGCGTCTCGCTTCGAGGCGTTCCTCTTCGGTCGCGTATTTTTTCGGACGACCGCCGCCGCGGGATCGTTTACCGCCGAGACGCCCAGCTTCGGCCGGATCGGATTTTACCAAATTTTCTTTTTTATCAGTCATCGTGTCCGGCTCCGACGAGCGTCGGTTCTATCCAAATAATTTTATGTTCGCGTCGGCCTTCGCCGAACGGCTGTGATCGGTAATGTCCACGCCGCCAATGCAGACGGACAGATTCACCGGAACCGTCGCCGGACGGTTCGCTTCGGTAGCGATAGCCGCGTCCAACGACGGTCGGCGTCCAGATCGGACGGCCCGATTTTTTATGTTTTCCCTGCCGCCGTCCGGTTTCGATCAGCATAGGCCGTGCGGTTATAGCCAACAGAATCGAGAACGTCAGGAACGTCACCTGCTCCATAAATTCGAAATCGTCGTTCGTCGCATATAATTCGAACGGCGTTTGCGGGTCATCCACGAAGAACTTTTGATCGCTCGTATAGGTCAGAGTTTCGAGCGTTGGTGTTTTGTCGGCGATGAACGACCTCTGCGAAACCGGAAACTCCCCGCCCGACGGAAACGCGGTAAACAGATTGAATGTCGCGGATGAAAACTCTATGCTCTCCGCTCCTCCGGGAAGGTTTATCACGGTTCCGGCCGGGTATCGAGCGTAACCGATGAAATGAGCTTCGCCGTAGGTGGGATGGAACAGCCAATTTCGTGGCAGAATTAACAGCGCGGATTCGTGCGGCAGTTTAGTTTTTGCCCAGTCCAGATCAGGAGGCGGTTGCGATATCGCAACGGCAGTTGCGAGTTTTTGATCGAGGAACATTGTCGGCACTCTCGCGGCGGCGAGTGATGTGATAGCCGGAATAATTTGTCGCGGCTCCAGCAATCCGTTTTTGATGCCCTCTGCCTGAATCGTCAGGGCGATAGCCGGAACCTGCGGATCACCGAACCTGTCCGTGTGCTTGTACATCCTCGGATAGAAAAACGGCCAGAACTCGCTCTGGCCGCAGATGTCTTTAATTTGGTGCAGGTTCATTAGTTGTTCAACGCCCCGCTCGCTTCTACGAGTTCATCCATCGTCAGGGATTCGAGAAACTCGCTCCAATCGTCGCCATACTCCAAACCTGCTGCGGTCCCAGAATATTTTCAGTCATATTTTTCGTCATAATCTTCGTCGCCGAGGCGAAGCCGGTTATAGAGTTTTTCGACACGCATGGCGGTGCCGGCCGTGATCCGGTGTTTATTGAACTGGAGGCACGGTGTTTTATAGCCGAGCCGCCGGGCGAGCTCGGCTTTTGTGAAGCCTTCGCGGAGCATCCAGCGGATGCGTGACCAGGTTTCGCGTGCCGAGATGAGCTGTGCGTCGTTCAGCACATCGTCGGGCGAGATCGCGAGGATCGCTTTTTCGTTCAAGGCCCGTATCTTCGTTCGCTCGCCGCGTCGGATGATATCGATGGTCGAGACGCAGATCCCGGCGATATCGGCGACGGTGTCACGGCCGATGCCCGCGGCGGAAAGAGCCAGCAGGTGCCGACGGGCTTTGTCGGCCGGAACGAGTCCGTTCCATTCGCCGTTTTTTCGGGCTTTGGCCCGTTCGGTTTCGTAACGGGAGTTCGCGGCCCGGCACGGCGTGCATCGGCATCCGGCCATATAACGCATTCGGTCGCCGTGCGGCCGACCGGCGGCGAGGTCCTTTGCGGGACGCAGGCCGTCGCATCGTCCGGGAATACTAAAGTACATTTGCGGCCTCCGGAAACTCATTCCATTCACGGCCGTCGAGAAGGCGGCCGGCTTTCTTTTTGCCGAGTCGTAGGTATGACACGCCCATATCCGATTCATGCATGCAGTTGTACATAATCGCGTCGTGAGCTTCCATCCATTTAGCTCCCAGAAATGAACCTTCCTCACCTGTTATCACGTCAATGAAATCCATCCCGTGTCCGTCGTACTCCATTCCCGTTGCACAATCTCGATAGAATGGCTGCTGTCCGGTTTCCTCGAACGGCGTCCACTCGCCCCACTGCTTAAAGAAAAACGAAACTCCGGCCGCAACGCATTGATCGCGGATCGAGCGAACCCAATCAGGATGCATCGGACGAGCGTTCGGGCCGCTCTCACCGCCGACAATGACCCAATCGATTAATTGCCGTACCTGATGCGTCTGTTCGTGCTGACCGCACCAGCATTACCCGAAACATTCTCGGCAGGCTTGCTTAAAATCCACCGGCCCGAGCAGCGGTTCGACGCTTAGGAATCTGACGGCCGCAGGCGTTTCGAGCAGTAACGGTATGCGTTCGTCGGCGGTCTTTTGATCTTCGACCGATACGCCGAGATGCACGTTTTTGAGCGGAAACCACTCTGCACCAGGATCGCCGTAGCCGAGAGGTTCAGTCTGAAAATCGGCGTTCGGAAACGTGACGCCTCGCTCGTTCCTAAGCCTTTTCGCCTGAAACGCAATATGCCCCTCGATCTTCGGGTAACTAAAATACGCTTTCGTCCGCTCCGGCCGCTTCGTGAGGATCTGATACGTGATATGCGGTGTCAGAGCCATCACCGCAAACACCTTGTCGATCCATTCATCTTTGGAGTTCTCGTGAAAAAGATCGGACATCGAGTTTACGAATACCCGACGCGGCTTTTTCCATTTCAGCGGTGCGAGCAAGGCTTCCTCATCGAACTTCATCACGCCGTTAAAACGGTCGTGTTCGTTCAAAAGACCCTGATATTTTTCTAAGCCCATCGCCGCAAGCCGCTTCGTCATTTTCTCGGCGTAGCAGTTCTCGCATCCCGGCGATTTACGCGAACAGCCCGATGTCGGATTCCACGTCGCGTCCGCCCATTCTATTTTTGTGTTATTTGCCATTTTTGCTGTAAACTCCTTTTGTCTCTGCGGGCCTTTTCTTCAATAGGGTGTAAGTCCGAGAGACCCTCACAAATCCAGGCCGTTCGCGGCCTGTTTTTTATTGGGCTTCGGGCTTTTGCCTCCCTTTGTTTTTGAGGCGGGTCACGGCGGCTTTGTAGGCGGCACGGGACGCGACGAGGTGATCAACCTCGCGGCACTTTACGTCGTAGTGTTGTTTGTACCAATCGCGGTCCGATTCGAGCTGATCGTATTTTTTCCTCAGAGTTTCGACGGCGTCGGCGATCCGCATCAGGCATGAGAGGTTGAGATCGTCCATGTCCGGCTTCTCGCCGCGAAAGGTCCAGGCCGTATTCTTCGTTGCGTTTTTAATGGTTTTGTCGGTCATAATGTTCACCTTTCGACCGCCCGCCTACGCAGGCGGTACTGACATATTGGCCAGCTAAAGCTGGAACTCCGAACTCTTACTCCGCAATAGATCCACCACCCCGTCCGCGAAACGCGGCCACCCCTCCTGTCCAGGAGGGGAGTTTTACGCGGCGTTGCGTTGTTTGAAGGCCTGCGTGCGGTTTTCGAAAAACATACGGGTGCGGATCGCGGATCCGACGACCTGTTTGTTGTTGAAATGTTTTTTCGAAACGCGCATTGCTTCGGCGGCGATGTTCCCGAGCTGGAGCGGCGTTTCCGCCTGGCCGCAGATCAGGTCGATGGCTTCCCTGTCGAAGAGCCGGTCGGCGTCGGAGCCGATAAGCGAAAGACGGTGGCGAAGATATCCTTCGGCAGCCGGTGAGAATTCGGGCATACGGAGCGGCACGATGCGTTCGACAAGCTCCTGAAACTGGGCGTCACGCAGACGGGCTTCGAAAATGGGCTGGCCGAACATAACGACCCCGAGGTAACGCTGAAAGCCGCCCGAGTTCATTTCGAGAAAATTTTTGAGCGACGAGAGAGCCGAATCGTTGAGGCGGTGGACCTCGTCAAAAGCGAGGGCGATGCGTTTGCCGTCCTTGTACAGATTCGCAAGCAAATTTTTAACGGCCGTGCCCTTTCGGACGCCGGAACGCGGCACTTTCGCGTTGAATTCGAGCAGGATGGCTTCGGCGATCTGCGACGGCGACACGATCTTCATATCGAAGAATTCGGGCCAGACGAGCCGGAGGTTCGGGTTCGAATCGACCTGGTCGGAGATCAACGCCCGGAGCGTCGATTTGCCGGAGCCGATCGGGCCGGTGACGGCGACGAAGCCCTGATAGTGGACGGCATCGACAACGCGGTCGATGACCTCGCGCATATCGGGCGAAACATAGACCTCGTCGCGGTGCTGCGGCGGCCGCGAAAACGGGTCGGACGAGAGGCCGAAAAATTTCATTTCGGCGGCGGTGAGTTCGATTCGTTGGTTGATCATGGGTTGGCATTCTTCTCCATCAAATAATCCGGTCATCAGTTCGTCGATCTCGGCCGGAGCGAGGCCGTGCTGTTCGGCCAGAAATCGCGGCAAAGTTTTTGCGAGAATGGCGTTGAGTTTTCGCGACTGCGTGCTGCTCGTTTTGTTTTGGAGCAGACGCCAGACGGTCGTGCGGCCGGCACCGGCGAGTTCGGCGAGCCGTGCGGTCGAGATCTGGAAACGGGCACAGACGGCACCGAGCGGCGATGCCGTGCCGTAGGAAGCGCTGTCGGGCTGGGTTGACTTCTTCATAAAATAACTAGCTGGCAACGCGGAGACGCTGCGGTTCATTGAGGCGTTCGATGAACTCCTCGACCTCGGACGTGCTGCAGGTTCCGGCGGTGCCGGGATACAGCGTTAAAAGTTGCGATTTTGCCGATTCGATATCGCCGAACGCGGCGGTGAATTCGACGACGGCCTGCCAGTAGCTGATCAGGCGACCGGAGTAACGAGTCTGGAGTTCGGAGTCTGGAGTCTGGAGTTCAGATCCACGGGACTCCACCACCCCGTCAGCCGAAGCGGCTGCCACCCCTCCTGTCCAGGAGGGGAGCTTTGCGGCGGAATCCGCGACGCTCGGGACGACGGCGGCGAGTTCGTCGGCGGTGACGTGCGTTTCCGTGTGCGGAAAATGGGCGACGTTGGATTTCGGCTGATAGGCGACGTTGAAATGCGGCACCGGTGCGATCTCGCCGGTGATGCGATTTTTTTCTTTGATCGCCTTGATGTCGGCACGACGATCGGCGCGGAGCTGTTTCGTGATCTGCTCGGCTTCGGTTTCGGCGGCGCGTTTGTAATCGCCCGCCTTGTCCGCGGTATGCATAATTTTTTCGACGTTCCACTCGCTGCCGTCGGGCAGAACGAGGATGAGCATATCGATATTCGCCGGGATATAGGCTTTGCATTTTTTGCCGATAAAATCGACGAACGGACGAACCGCCGGGATCTTGTACTTTTTGCCCTGATCGGAGATCGTCATATCGGCGCGGAGCACGACCGGGTCGAGCTCGCGGCTAAGCAGAGCGGATTCGATCACGTCCGCGGGAAGCAGGCGTTTGTCGATACGGACGGAGTGCCAGCGGTCGATCGGTTTTGCACCGGTCGTGCGGTGCACGCGTTCGTTGTACTCCGCACAGATAGAATCGGCGAATGCATTGAGATCTTCGAACTGAACGGTCTGGCCTTCGTTGATCGCGAGACCGATGAGACGGTCCATTTTTTCAGCCCATTTGTGGCCGCTTTCCACTTTGCCGGTCGCCTGCGGATTGTGCGGCGTATGCGGCATGTGGCGAAAGCCGCCGGTTTCGCGTATGGACGGCAGAGCATTGAGGATCTGTTCGGCGCGTTTATGCTTACCTTTGAACTCGCCGCCCTGATCGGTGTACTCGATCTCCGGCACGCCGAGGACGGAGAACGCTTCGATCTCGAACCGAACCATTTCGGCGCTGGTGATCGCCGGTGCGGTGATGTAGCGCATGAACGTCCGTCGTGAAAAATCGTCGCGAAGCAGGATCTGCCAGCAGCGGAGTTTTTGGGCCGCGAGCTCCGGGTGGTTCTTATCGACGCCCTCGACATGGAGCACGGCGCGGCTGCGTTCGTCCTTCCAGCGAGTTTTGAGAGCCGTGACATCGATCTGGAAAATCTGTCCGGGGCGTTCGGCCTCGAACCGGCGGTGAGCGCGGACGGGATTTTTCCGCTGTTTTGCTCCGAGATTTTTTTCACGAAGCAGAAACTGGAAATATTCGAGGCTCGGCAGTTCGGCGTCCGGATCGCGGAGCCGAACAGTCTCGAGTGCGAGCTGCGGATCGAGCTTGTCTCCGATAACCAATTTCGCGGCATCCCAAACACCTTCGCATTCGGGCACGATCATAAACGTGCGGCTTCCCTTGTCCGACCGCGGTTTTCGCGGCGGCCGGAGATCTTTTGTGATCCGGTAAATGTGGGCCACGGCAACGCCGCAGTGTCCCGCCCAGCGTTCAGCCTCGAACTTGGCGGCACTGCCGGAAAGCCCGCGCATAGCGGTTCTGATCTCATGTCTGGTTTCTGTCCCTATCATCTGTTTTGGCATGTTCATCAAAATGGTGAATAGTGGTGCGGCCCGACGGGCTGATGCCGAGCCGCGTGAATCAACGTCGTTTAGGCGGCGATCCTGACGGGCGTTGTCATTGCCCGGAGCACGGCCGCGAGGTCGGCAAGCTGGGCATCGTCCAGGTCGCCGGAATGTTTGCGTTCGTATCGATTAACCAGATACGAATGCCAGAGCGTCTTATCCCGGCCCTTGATCAGGCCGGCTTCTTCGCCAAGGACATGCACCTGACGGAGCAGGATCGTGCGAGGGCTTTCCGCTTTACCGACGCGGCACCATTCATATCCTTCGCCGGATGCGGCGGTGCGATGCATTTTGATCAGGTCATATCCGGCGGTTCGCAGAGCGGAGCGCATCGCGCGTGACGTTGCGGTGTATATGAGCTGCTGGTGCGACATCGCCTTTCCGTCCGGGCCGGGTTCGTTGATATTGACGACGCCGATGCCGGAACGGGTGCGGCCGTTTTCGAGTTCGAGGCGAACCTTGATCGTGATCGAATCCGGTTTTGTAGCCGGTTCGACCGACGAATCGATGTCGCGGATATCGGCCAGGTGGTTGGCGAGTGCGGTTTGAGCTTCGTAACCGAGGAACGGTTCAGGGTCGTTCGGGAAAAAGGTTACGTCGGAGCGGTCGATGCCGTAGGCGGCAACGAGTTCATCGACAAAGCTTTCCTGGTCGGCGGTGGTTTTTGGTTCTTTCATGGGTTGTGTTTTCTCCTTCAAAATTTCAAAAGCGACGGGGCCAACGGCTCCGTAATGGTGTGCGGCGGCCTGCATCATTGCGCCGACCGATTGCGATAAGGGATCGATATACATCAGTCGAGATCCTCCATATCCATTTCGGCAATGGCGCGGTCGATGGTGTTCATTTCGCCATCGGACGGACGGGCAAGCGGCACATGGCCGCCATCGGAGCCGTAGGCGTCCTGGAGACGGAAATATTGGGCGGCGAAAAGTTTTAGATCGTCAGTTTTGCGCGCGGCTTTTTCGTCGTCAGAGAGTTCCCCGACGGCTTCGATCAGGTTGAATTGGCCGTCAATGGCGTGCATGATCGCCCTCGTGAACCGCGAACCTTCGCTGCGGAGTTCGTCGTTTTCGCGCCGAAGCCTTTCGTTCTCGGCTTCGCCGGTTTGGTTCTTTTGGGCGGCTTTTTCGAGATCCTTTTGCAACTTTTCTTCGCGGGCGTCGCGTTCGACAAGAGTTTGATGAAAGCCTTCGACGATATTGGATATCGCCCGGGCATCGCCGACCTCGACAGATTCGTCGCCGATCGTGAGCCGTCCGTCCTCGACGGACATCTCGATACCGCCGGCGAGCAGAGCCTTGACCTTCTTTACCGAAACCTTTCCGGTGATGGCGTCCAGGACCAGGTCGGAGGAATTGAGGAGAACCTCTCGCTGGTCGTAATAGCCGGACTTTGAGGGCTTTACCGCCGGGTCATTCGTAAGAAAATCGGCGAATGATGCGTAACCGAGTCCGCGCCAAAGCTTTTCCGATTCGATCAACATCAGACCGCGAATATGCTGCGACATCAGGTCTTCGGCAATGGCTCCGACGGCCCGTAATGCGCCGCGGACATCATAGGCACGGTTGATGAACTGCTGGTCGTGCGATTCGATCAAATCCTGTTCGACCTCGGCAAAATGTTCTTCTTCGATCTGCATTTGTTTTTCCTGCAGAGTTGGTTTTGTCATATATGAGTTCCTTTTTTAAATTCCATGCGGTGGAATTTAAACTTTGAATAAAATCAATAACTTAGCGTCAAAAGGCCGTCTTTAAATTCCACGCGGTGGAATTTAAAGTGTCGGATCGCTCTTTTGGCACAGTTGCTTCAGTCATACTGTCTCCTTTTCTGCGGCTTTTGCCGCGAATCTGATAAATCGTCGCCCGAGCATCCATTCGCCGCGGTCGTTGGTCGTCGCGTATCCGCGGAGGCGGAGCGTGCGGAGCGACCGATAGACGGTGTCTTTTGGCAGGCCGGTTCGCTGGACGACGCGAGCGATCGGCACGGGTTCGAAGCCGGAGCCTTCGAGAGCTTCGAGAACCATGAGGCCCTTGGAGAGAGCTTCGATCTCGTAGCTGGCGTCGGTGCGTTTTTTAATCATCGCCGTCGGCCTCCAGAAACTTGACCGCGAGGATCACGATCGCGGCGAAACCGATAATAAAAATAAGTGCTGCCATAGTTTTGGTCTTTGGTCGGGGCGGACGAACTCGCAATTTCCGCTCCGCAGCCGGTTTATGGTATCGAGGGGAAATATGCAAACCCCCCGGCGGTTCGTCCGGCTGAACTGGAGGCACCGCTATCCCGGTTCGTTTTACGTCACACTGCAGGTGTGCTCATATCCCGGACGGCGGTGCCATAAGTTTTCAAAAAAGGAGCCAGCTAAAGCTGGAACTCCGAACAAAGAATGCCGGGCGTGGATAGCATGCCTTTCTCCGCCGACACGCCCGGGCTTTTGGAGCGGCGGAAAGACTGTTCAAATTGCGGAATGCGGATCGCGGAATGCGGAATCCGCCCCGTCTCGTTCCGGAAGGAACGTGCGGCCGAACGGCGTCGGCGGTGTAACGCGGCGAGGTGCCCGGATGCGATAACGCGTCGGGAGAATGCCGACGGTTTCGACGGAGCCATAGAGGGCTTCGAGGGCGTCGGCGGTCCAGCGTTTGCGGACGGAATCGCCGAGAGCGTCATGGATCTCGCGGACGGTGAGCGGACGGTCGGCGTCGCGGATCACGCCGAGGACGGCGGATGTATATGCGGCGAACGATTTGCCGTCCAGGTACGAGGGCGATGTGAATAAATAATCTTCGGTCATAACGGGTTCGCCATTTCGCTTGTATTTTCGACTGCGGTTCATGCGGCCTCCTTCCTGTCGAGCTCCAGTTGGTCCAAGCGTTCCCACACGTCCTTCAGGTCCCGAGCGACTAACTCTTGGATCGCGGCTATCTGCTCAACCAATTCAGAGATCAAAGCGGGTGAAACGTCCCAAGCTGCGGCAATTTCCTGCCGTCGCGAGTCGTTCAGAAATCTCCATTCGACAAACTCGACGAGACCGTCCTCGCGGTCGGGAAATGTCCATTCGAAGTCGTCAGTATGTGTCGTTATTTTGGATTCAGTTTTCATGCGGCCTCCTTTAATTGGTTAAAATCGAGTTCGATCTGTCCGGCGAACGTCGGAAAGTGGCGGCGTGCGACGCGGTGGATGGTCGTGAGCTGTGTAAGCGGCGACGATTTTGACCGCGTGAACCATTCGGCGAAATCGTCGGCATCGGTGATGATCCAATATCCGGACGGATCGTCCTTACGTGCGCCGACGGGCAGCAGCCATTCGCTTCGCAGATCTTCGATCGTTTTCGCGAGAACGCGTTTCGGATCGGCGGAATGGCGAAAATATTTTTCCGCGAGGCTGTCACGCCGGCACGGTTCGGCGGATGTGTGCCGCGCCAGATAGATCGCGACCTCCAGCGTATGCGAGCTGATCGATCCGCCGCGTTCGTGCAGATCGCGAAGAGCACGGGCGACCATCGAGCCGGCGGCGGTCGGTTCGTTATGCGGAACGGACGGTTTCAGCCGCCAGCAATCGGACACGCCGTTCGTCGTAAAGACGGCGCCGATATCGGAGCAGGCGTGGCAACGCGGAATGTAGTCGAAGAGCTGGGTCATTTCGTGTCCTCCAGAGTGTCGGCGGAAAGAACGTCGGCGTTGGCGCTGAGCGACCGTTTGATGACGTGGGTGACGGCTTTGGTGAGCTTGGTTTGGGCTCGGTGCTCTTCGGCCTGGGCTTCGGCACGGCCATAGCGTTCGCCGAGTTCGAAACCGTCACGATGTCCGCGGCGGAGTCCGATCGGATAACCGAAGAACACAGCTCCGGCAACGGCGGTTAGTGCGAAAAGTAAAAAGGTAAATCCATCCATATTTTTGATTGCGGAATGCGGATTGCGGAATGCGGAATCCGTTATGCCGACACCTCCTTTTCCTCGCCGCGGTAAACGTCCGGCCACTGGCGTTGAGCGTCGGGGCCGAGCCGGACGATGCTGTCCAGTTCCATCGGTTGATAGGTGCGTTTTACCCACGCGAGATCTTCGCCGCGATATCTGGCAACGATCTTGGCGGCTTCGAGCCGTGTGTTTGCGGTGACGATGTACGGCGTGCTGAATGCATCATCCGTCCACATCAGAATTTCCTTTTTTGGATTGCTCATGCGGCCTCCTTTTTGGTTTGCGATCGGCTGTTCATGCGGTCGCGTTGGTTCATTGATTTGAGGGCTTCGACGATCTTGTTGGTGTCCTCGGTGGTGCGGGGCGGCCAGTGTTTGATCATGCGGCGGCCCATGCGTTCGAGTCCGTCGGACGACATATTACGGCCCGCGGCCAGGGAGCACATCAGCTGCAGGTGTGCGGGTTGGGCGATCTGTTTGACGCCCTGTTTTTGGCGGCGGTAGTTTTCCGTCCGGCGCGGAACGGAACGGGATTCGAACGGGTCGCCGCCGAGCCGAACGATGATCGCGTTGGCGTGTTTGAACGACAGATGCGAAAGATGCTCATCGCCGGACAGGTCGAACGCAATGGATTCGATATGTTCCTTATCGAGCCGGTTCTTTTTCGCCAGGCCGAAAATGGCGCGCAGCTGGCCGGATGTTTTAGGTTTGAGTTGGGTCATATAGGTTTGGGCTCCTTTACGTCTTGGACACAGTGGACACGGTGGACGCGTCAGGCCGCGAGTTTCATTCGTTCGCGGACATCGCGGTATGGCTTCGGGACATCGACCTCGATCTTGTGTTTTTCCTTGAGCCATTTCGCATAGACCGGAAACCAGCGTTTGCCGGCGATGAGATCGCGGAGCATTGTATTGGCGGACCCGAGCGTGATCGGAAAATCAGATTCTAGGTCGCGAACCAGATCGGAGATCCGCTTGCCGTCGTCTTCGAGCTTTCGTTTGATTTGTCGTTCGTTCATGGTAAAATTCCTCGTTTGTCTGGTTTGCAAATGAAAATGACATTTGCAAGGTAAAGTAAGCATAATATCGTTAACGATAATTTGTCAAGTGGAAATTATCGTTATTGGTAATTTATTTTCTTGTGATCGGTGGGAAGATCAAACGAGCCCGAAAAGCAAAGGGTCTGTCGCAGGTCGAACTTGCGGAAAGGGTGCAGATTCGACAGTCTTCGTTGTCCGCGATAGAAAGCGGGAAGGCCGAGCCGTTGCGCAAAAATCTGATAGCGATCGCGTTGGCCCTTGGCGACGATCTCGGGGAGGAATGGCTCAAACAAGAGATCGAAAAAGCAGGGCCTTCGCCGCCATCGAAAAAAGAGGTCGTCGAGAATATGTCGGCGCGTGAATTTATCTCATTGAAATTTGGCGGAAAGGACACGAGGCGTTCGACGGCCGAGGCGGAGATGCTCGCGAAGCTTTTGGACGCCGAGGTTGAAAGGATCAAACGCGAAGGATATTGAGAACGGAATGGCCCACATTCTCTCACAGTTGATAAAAAAGAAGCTGCCGGAATGGAACGAATATGTTTTTTCGCTGCCGGACGTACCGGAGCTGTGTTCGCGGCTGCAGGTCGGGTTGATCGAGGCGGACGTTAGCCGCCGCGGCGAATATTTGATACACAACGACCATCCGATAATCGTATTACGCTCCGGGCTTTCGGCGGCGGAACGGCTGTGGGTCGCGATGCACGAGATCGGCCACCACCTGCTGCATTATCCGGCGACACACAAATTCAGCAGATCGACATTTTCAAAAGCGGACAGAGAGGCGAATTTTTTTGCGGCGTTGGCGCTGATGCCGACGTGGCTTTGCCATGCGATGACGCCGAACGAGATCGCCGCCGAGTATAATTACGCGCCGGAGTTGATCGAGATCAGGATAGAGATATCGAAAGGATGGAACGTATGACCGAAAAGGAAATGACGAACGAGGAGGTCAGAGAAATGCTCCGCGCGGTTGAGGAAGAGAATCTTCGTGCTATATTTGATAAAAATCGGAAGATCGAGACCGATGATGATTTATTAGAATTAGCGAAGCTCGTCGATGACGAAGCGGAAGGAGACGATATATGAAAAGCTTTTTATTACTCGTAACGATCATTGCGGCCGGAGCATTTGCCGCGGCGGCACAGACGACGGGCGGAAACATCGAAGCCCGGACGGCGGACGGCCGGACAGTGATCCTGAAAACGGACGGCACATGGGAATTCAAGAAATTTGAACGAATGGGCATCACGCTCGCGGCATTTCAGAGCCTGACGGACGGGACGCTTTATGCGGACGCGGTGACGGTGCTGGGCAGCGAAGGCAGGCTGGTGAGCGAATCGACGGTCGCGGATATTGCGGTCAGGATGTACGAATGGAAAACGAAAGACGGACAGATGACAGCGATGTTCCAGAACGGGCGATTATCGAGCAAGTGGCAGTATGGATTGAAATAACCACATAGGTACAGAGGGAACATAGGGGAAAAGGCGAGCAGAAATGCCCGCCTTTTTTTGTTTGGTAAAGAGCCAGCTAAAAGCCGGAACTCCGAACGCGGAACGGTTATGCGGCTTTGCGTAGGGCGTCGTCGGAATAGCCGGCCCATGTCCAGAACGAATCGGCATAGACCATCCATCCGCGGCGTCCGGCGGCGGCTTCGACGGCGTCAAATGTGCCGTCCTCGCACATACGAATGAGGGTTTGCCGCGACGGGCACGGCACGACGATCCGGTACTTTTTTATCAAATGCTCGACGTGAGCAAGCATAAATTTAGACCGGGGCGGAGATCCGAAAGGAAGTTCTTGTTGGGCGCCGAACATCATATCTGGTTTGTGATCTAAGAGCTAATCAGAACAATTTCATTCCATTTCCCACAAACGCCGCGAACCATTCCAAACGGTATTTTCAGGCGGCGAAGTTTCAAATAATCTACGGGTGAACGGGCACTGTACGCCGGAAAAATTGGGCTGACGGCGGACATTGTGCGGCGACGAAGCCGGAAGGGGCACGAACCCTTCCGGTATCAATATACGAATTTTACAGCACAAAAAGCAAGAAATAAGGAGACGAACGAGAATGATCACGCGAAAGGCGGCAATGGAGAGTTTGGAAAGGTGGGCGGCGAACGACAGCCAGATCGCGAAGCTGCGGGCAAAACGGGAAAAGGAACTGGCTCCGCTCCTGGAAGCACACAACGAGGCATGCCGCCCGATCGAGGAACGTTTTGCGAAAAAGGCGGAACGGCTGATGAACGAACAGGCCGAGCTCGAACGCGGAATTCTCGGATATCTGGAAGCCAAGGACATCGACCAGATATTGTCGTCCGGCGGTGCGGTCGCGGAGCAGAAAACGGAAACGAAGATCGGCAAACGTGTGATCGACCCGCAAAGATTTTTTGACGCGGTCAAGGCGAAGGGAGCGGAATTTTGGGGCTGCCTGACGGTTCAGATCGCAAAGGCCGAGAAATTTATGGGCGCGTCGGAGGTCGATAAGATCGCGGAGAAAGAGGAGAAGACGACGGTGGTGCGGACGGTTCGGAAGGCGTGAAAAAGTGAAAAAGTGAAAAAGTGAAAAAGTATCGGGTCAAATTTTATAGGGGGGATTATCCGGCGAGGCAGCGGGCGGCGAACGCGGACGGTGCGGTGTGTTATATCGAGCACCATTTTAACGCCGGGCCGCCGGAGGCGAATTACACGATGGTCGTCGTCGGCACGAACGCGAGCCGGACATCGAAGGCGTGGGCCGGAACGTACGCGGAGAAATGCTCGACGGAATTTGACCTGAAAAAAGCGAACGGCGACGGCATCGTGATCGGCGGATACGGCGGCCGCGGAAACGGAAATCTGATCCACACAGCAATGCCCGCAATACTGGTCGAGCCGATGTTCGCGTCGAACCCGGCGGCGGCAACGCTGATCCGTTCGGAGGACGGGCAGAACCGGTTGGCGACGGTGCTGGCGGATTCGATAGCGGCGATGTTCCCGAAGGGCGGTTTGGCCGCATTTTCGGTCGGGCATAAATACAAAACATCCAATCCGCGTGACCGCGGCGTGGAGCTCAACGGCGGCGGAACGGAGGCACAATTTGCGGAGATCGTTTTGATCAAGGCGAAGAATATTTTAGAAGCAATTTCCTAATGAAGGATTCCCTCGGAAACTGATCAGGCATATACTTCCGCAACATCGACACGTGAAACACGTCATGCACAACAGCTACCTCCGGGGGCAACTTCAACAGATATGTGACTTCACCAATACGCTCGACAATGGAAAAAGGACCAATGTAGCAGGGACTCAACTTCCCACGCTTGCTAAAGTACATTACGCCCTTCATGGGAGAGACCCTCAGAAATACCCAATCTCCTACCGCAAATCTGAGGGGTTACCTTCTCCAGTCGGCATAACTCTTTTGCCGACTCTACGTCGCCAACATCTTCAACCAGACCAAATGCACAACCTCAACGCACTGCTGCACCAAATCCAGTCCTGACAGGAGACGGTCGCCCACCACGAACTAATCAAGCAGAGTCTGACATGATCGCCCATACAATGCCTCATGTGGAGCCGTACTGATTCTCGAATGATAGCTGTTGTTGTTGGCAAACTCCACTAATGGCAAATGGTGGATCCAACTCTCTTGCCACTCAAGGCAATATGACCTCAACATATCCTCCAAAGTCTGGATGGCCCTCTCAGACTGACTGTTCGACTAAGGATGGTAAGCTGAGTGAAACGCCAACTCCGTGCCCAGAACTCTCTAGAAGCTCCTCTAAAATCTAGAAGTGAAGTGAGGATCACGATCAGACACAATGGAGATGGGGACTCCATGAAACAGAACGATCCGCTCCACATACAGCTGAGCCAGCTTATGCACACTCCAACTGACTTTGATCGGCAATAACCAAGCCATCTTCGTCAGTCTATCTACCAACAACCAAATACTATCATGCCCACTGGATGTCCTTTGCAACCCAACCACGAAATCAGTGGTCACGTGGTTTCACTTCCACGCGAGAATCACCAAGGGCTGAAGTGTACCATCAGCTCTCTTGTGCTCCGCCTTCACCTACTGATAGATCAGACACTTGGCCACAAACTCCGCAACATCTCTCTTCATTCTAGGCCACCAGAATTGTCTCTTCAAATTCTGGTACATCTTTGTCGATCCCGGATGCACGGCATACTGGCTCCCATGAGCCTCCTACAACATTGCACGTCTCACCTGCTCCTCGGCTGGGACATACAGCCTACCTCTAAACCTCACATCTCCATCCTCGCCAAACACCACCTCGGCCATCGATAGAATTTGAGGTAGCTCGGGGTCCACATGCTGAGCCTCTGTCACCTGGTGACAAATAGCTGGTGTGACCGTCAACCTCCCGAGAATGGCCGAACCTTGATCCCATGGGACCTTGAGCATAAAAGTCAGGGTCGACACCTGATCCTATAACCTCCACTTTCGCAACAATATCTAACTGACCACCACCTTCCAGCTCAAGGCATCAGCCACAACGTTCATCCTGCCAGGCTGATAAGACAGAGTGAAATCATAATTCTTCATGGACGCTATCCACCTCCTCTGCCTGAGGTTAAGATCCTTCTGGATAAACACATACCTCAAACTCCGATGGTCAGTGAAAATCTCGACCTTCCTGCCATACAAATAATGCCTCCAGATCTTTAGAGCGAAGATCACCACCGCCAACTCAAGATCATGGGTAGGATAGTTCTCCTCATGTGGCTTCAATTGACGAGATGCATACGCCACAACTCAACCATGCTGCATTAGCACGGTGCCCAAACCTACCCTAGAAGCATCTATACACACCACAAAACCTCCCGATCCCGAAGGTAACACCAGCACCAGAGTGGTAGTGAGCAATCTCTTCAGCTCCATAAAGCTCTGCTCACACTCCTCTATCCAGATAAATGGCACATCTTTCCTCGTAAGTCAGGTCATCGGGGCTGCAATACGAGTGAAATGCTAAATAAACCTCCTATAGTAGCCTGTGAGCCCCAAAAAGCTCCGAATCTCCATCACTGACCATGGCCTCGGCCACTAAACCACGGCCTCGACCTTGGCCGAATCCATGAAAATGCCATCAATAGAAATCACGTGTCCTAAAAAGTGTACTTCTCGAAGCCAAAACTCACACTTGCTGAGCTTGGCATACAACTGGTGATCCTACAAGATCTGCAAGATGACCCTCAAATGATGCGCATGCTCCTCAGCAGACCATGAATACACAAGGATGTCATCCATGAACACGACCATGAACTGGTCCAAGTACGGATGAAACACCCTATGCATCAAATCCATAAATACTGCGGGGGCAATGGTGAGCTCAAACGGCATTACCAAGAACTCATAATGTCCACACCTCGAGCAGAACACAGTCTTCTCAATGTTAGACTCACGGATCCACAGTGAGTAATAACCCGATTTCAAATCAATTCACGAAAACACCCGAGTCAACTGAAGCTGATTGAACAAGTCATCAATCCGAGGCAATGGATACTTGTTCTTAACAGTCGACTGGTTCAGTTGCTGGTAGTCGATACATAGCCTCAAGCTACCATCCTTCTTCTTCACGAACAACAAGGGCACACCCCAAGGGGAAAAGCTAGGATGAATATACCCCTTGGCAAGCAGCTCCTGTAACTGCGCCTTCAACTCTCTCAACTTAGTCGGTGCCATGCGATAAGGGGCCTTCGACATAGGCGCCATACTCGGAACCACCTCGATCACGAAAGTAATCTCCCGTTGTGGTGGCAAACCTAGCAACTCCTCTGAAAAGACATCAGGAAATTCACACATGATAGGAATATCCTCCACTTCCTGATGCTGCTGATCAACCACAACCACGAAAGTGAGAAAACCCAAGCACCCAGCATCAAGCAATTTGCGGGCCTTAATGGCCAAAATAAAAAAATGGGGAGAGGAAGACCGGATACCTTGGAAGTAGAAGGTGGGTTCACGAGGATGCTAGAAGTAGACCCTCTTTGAGCTGCAATCCACCTTGGCACCCTGGCCCTCGAGCCAGTCCATGCCTAAAATCACATCAAAATCCTAAAGCGACAATGCATAAAGTCTGGTCGATAAATTTCGCCCCTCGACCCACTCAGGCACCTTCTCAAGACAATACGGGGTGAGCATGAAATCACCGGTAGGCAACTTCACTGCCAGGTCACAAGACATCTCAGTCATCGACTCCGCGGCACTCTGAGCGAAATCCTCTGATATGAATGAATGGGACGTGCCAGAATCAAACAAAACTCGAGCCGTAAAATCCAAAATAAGAATAGTACATTCCACTAACTACGATGCCTCAGCCTTCGCTCTGGTCATATGTGTAACTCTGCCTTGGGATCTCTGCCTCCCTACAGTAGCTGACCACGATAATTGCAAAAATTGACCATGTTGTTGGTATTGTTGCTACTACAGTGGTGGCTACTGGGGCTAAAACTACTACTACTGCTGGAACTCATGCGGCTAACACAGTCTCTGAGGAGAGTCACGTGCCATGTGCCCCTCCTGGTTGCACCTGAAGCATATCATGGGCTCCGAGCATGGTCTGCCTAGATGAGAATCACCGCACCCAGGACACGTGCCCCTAGAACCACTCATTGAACCCTGACACTGGTGGGGTGTGGGATGCTGAACACTGCTCACTGATACCTACCCCTTCTCTCTATGATCCTGATGCCTCCTGTCGAAACCAGCGTCCCTGAATAGCTTCTTAAGCTTCGATCCAAAGGATGTCGAATTTGCTGCTGATGCTACGGACGGAGATGCCCTTGAGTAGCCCACTGAGGGCTGGACAGTACTCTACTGCTGCACGGTCGTCAGCTGACTAAGGCCTATCTGCGTTTGACTGGCACTGCCCTGTCCTCGAGTCCTCTGTAAATCCTCCTCTAACGCTGCTGCCGCTCTGCAAGCTGTCTCCAGGCTGGCCACACATGACGCAATCAGGGTATGTCTCAGCTCTAGCCTCAGATCCCAGACAAACTACCGGGTCTTCAACTCCTCGTCTGCCATAATGTGCGGCGCATAACGTCCCAGCTAAATAAACCTGGATCTGTACCACATCACTATCATGTCTCTCTGCGCCAACTCTAGGAACTGGTACATCTTGTGTGATCTGATGAAGGATGGACAAAAAGCACGCTCAAAAGTCGTGACGAACTCTCGCCATGCAATCTATCGAAGGGGATGAGACTAGAATGACACCCCCCACTCCGCCGTCCACCAGGTCTGAGTTGATCCCTGCAACCGATGCTTAGCCAACATCACCTTTTCTTCATCGACACACTCCATGGAGCTAAATATCCTCTCTATATCATCCAGCCACTCCTTGGCCACCTCAGGATTTGACTGCCTATTGAAAAGGGGTGGTTGGAAGTGTTGGCATTGTGAGGCAGTTTTGCTTTTGTTAGAGTGTTGGCGTGGGACTGGAGAAATGTGATGAGAGTCACCTTTCTTCGAAGTGGTGGCCCCAATTGTACTGCGCTGGGCAGAGGTTGTTGACAGGCGTGTGTCTATGGTGCAGTGTTTGAGGTATCCATGGCGAGATCAGGTGACTGATGGGAATTATTGATGGTGTAATGGCCGTGCATGTTCTCCAGTGGAGATTAATATCATTTTGGCCATCCCAACTTAAGGTTTAGTCAGCCCCTGAGGTGCCAAGATTGTGGTTAGAGGTGGTCAAATAGATGCCCTAATTGAGATAGTGCTCGAGCGAGCTAAGGATTTCTTCCTAGTGAGCTATTGTTAGCCAAGCTTGACTTTCTCATCATGTCTTGTGGCGTCATTTTGAGGTGAGCTTGGGAAGAGCTGTCTCCGTAAGCCCTTAGTCCTGTGCGTCTGCTTACGAGTGGACTGTGTTAGTTCTGAACCTGATTTGATCTTATTCGACGGTGGCTTGGTTTTGGACCTAGATTGTGGAATTGGGGGCCTTTATGCACTATGCTTGTTGGGCCATGCGAGGTGGCAATTGAGATGCGAAGGTTTAGCATTAGAATTGGGACTAGAGGATAAGCTGAGACTGGGGCTTAATGTGGTTCGTGTTGTGGCAACTTTTGATCAACAGTTGGCATGGTCAGTACTTGAGGTGTAGTGAATTGCAGTTGGATGAATTGTGATGGCACCGAGAAGATTTGCTGAGATGTAGATGCCGAGTTGTTTGTGCTACTTGCGTGCGTTGTATCGAGTGTGCAGCGGAAGCTTGGTGGGCTTGTAACCCGCAGGTTAAGGATTGTGGGGTCGGAAGATTCTGAACAGTCGAGAGGATTGCTTCCTTTGTGTAAGACTGTCTTGGCTGTGTGAGCCTTGAAGATGTTGGTTATCGTGCCATTGTTTGAGGCATTCTGGTTGTGGCACTGGCAGGTTTGAGAATTGGGGAAATATGACGATGGATATGCTGGATGAGTACCCTCTGCATTTGTTGGAAGTTGGGCTCTTGGGATGAGATGGTGGTCCTAGAGATGTATTTTTCGAGAGTTGTTTGTGGGTCCTTGTTTGTGAGCTGTGAACGGATAGTGCGATTAGCGAAGTGGTCAACTGTGATTATGCCTAGAAGTGACCCAGTTTGTGGTCGTGTCCCGTGGTTCTGTGTTGAGAGTGGAGTCGGGGACTAGCAGGTGTCTATTATGAGTTTGTGCGATGGTTTGTGCTTCTGGTCCGATGGTATCATTGGAGTTTTGCTTTCCAGATTTGATAGTGTTTGTGGCGCGGAAGTAGATGCATGGTCATAGTCAGTTGAGATGATTGTCTTCCCTGTGAGAGCTGATGCTTGTTTCGTCTGTCGAGCATGAGATTTTGTCGTGGCAGGTTCGTGGCATGGGTCATGTCTCCTTGATTTGTGAGACGGTAATGATGATGCCATGATTGGAGGTGCTAGAATAGTGTTCCCTTGTGTGTCATATCCACTCTATGAATCGATGTGCATTGGGATTCAGAGCATGATGATTTTGCTTGTGATCGTGGTCTGGCAGTGTTCCTCAGAATTGTGTTGCTGCGAGTGTGAGCTATGGGGCTTTAAGAGCATGACCAGTCATGTGTGGGTTGTTCTTCGCTATTCTCTATGGTTTCCTTAAATTTCGAGGATGAAATTTATTGAAGGAGGGGAAGACTATAACACCCCGGATCCTTTTGGACATTACTCCACTACTTGCGCCCTTCCCTATTAAGGGATAGGCGTCCAGCTCCCGGACAACCCCCTATAAAAGGGACCTCGACAGAGAAGAGAAAGACACGGTGGAACTTCTACCAAAAGTCTTGCACAGAGAATAGAGCCACTCACCCTGCAACTGCAATAAAGAGGTTACACGCACTCACATTACCTGAGAGAGAAATCCCCTCCTATATGACCTTACTACCCAGCGAGCACTCTCCGAGAGCCCACTGGGAGCGGGGAGCACTCATCTGGAGGGCCTACTCATCTCTAAGATCCACTATAGCGACCTCAATCCTCCTCTCTCCCCTCTGCTCTTCTCTGTCCTTTACTTAAGCCGTTGCTGACTTAAGCATCGGAGGGTTGTCCCCTGAGGTAACGTCCAGGGCTCCTTCTAACGCCACTTTGGCTTCTGGTGTTTGTAGGCTTCCACGGCTACCGGACGACTTTCTCGATAAATAAATAGAGAAGGTGGTACGAGGTATAGAAACCATATTTCTACCTCTACACTTCTTGGCGCCGTCGGTGGGAACACGGGCAAAAAGTCATGGCATCTCATGGGAGTCTTCGCAATGCCAGTAACTGAGGGCGTGGTTCTTATCAAGGACCCAACTCTTGATGTGGATCGTAGGAAGCATCCTCCGGTCATCCACACCCAGAAGTCACACTAGGCAACCTTGAGGAGATTCGCTAATAGATTGCGGCCCTGACAGAGCTATGTCAGGACCTCTTGAACTGGCAAGCGAACCACCAACACGCTCCGCCCGAATGACACTAGATTGAGGAGGCTCGGATTGTCCCGAACGCCCGCCAGGCGCCGAAAGCCTCGCACCCCTCCGTTGCGAGAACACGATGATCACGCAGCTTGCCTGCACCAAGGGTGCGCAGCCCACTACATTCCAACCCAGAGATGGATCGACGGCTCCAACGGATGGATGAAATTGAGGACAAGGTACGCTACCTTGATGATACCCTCATTGTCGCCAAGAACC
This sequence comes from Amorphophallus titanum, assembly GCA_024336825.1. Lineage (NCBI taxonomy): Eukaryota > Viridiplantae > Streptophyta > Magnoliopsida > Alismatales > Araceae > Amorphophallus > Amorphophallus titanum. The sequence continues at coordinate 10,649,678 of JANBPO010002596.1, forward strand.
GGGGACTCATCGACGAGGACCAAGGCTTCCATGCTCTCTTGTCCAAGGAGATCATGGAAGCCCCCATTCTGCCCAAGCTACAACTGCCATCTTTCACCCCGTATGATGGCACCACTGACCCGGTCGACCACATGCACAGCTTTGAGTCCCACCTGGTCTTCCACCGGGCCTCGGACACCATGAAGTGCCTGGCGTTCATCACTACTCTCTGGGAGAATGCCCGAGCCTGGTTTGAGTCCTTGCCGACCAGGACCATTTCCTTCTTCCAACAGCTCAAGAAGCTGTTAAAGAAAAACTTCATTAGCTGTCGAAAGGTAGCCAAATCTGTGGTGACCCTACTCACTCTCAGGCAGGGGTGAGAAGAGATGCTGTAGGACTTCGTCTCCCATTTTCAGACAGAGGCACTCCTGATTCCGCACCTCGATGTTAGCATCGCCACCACCGCGCTCACCCAGGGGACGCGGGACAACATCCTTCGACATGCTCTTAGAGTTGAAGCCCCGACGACCCTCACCGACCTCCTCACCCTGGCACAGAAGCATGCCCGCTGTGAGGAGAACATTACAGCCCTAGGCCATGCGGCCAGAACCAAATTATAATGACCCAGAGATCCGGATATCGATAACTCGATAACATCAAGATACCGATACCAGGAACTGGGGACGTCACCCAAGAGGCTGATGAGGCCCCTGAAGGGTTAGTGGAGGTTGTCGAGGGATGGTGCAACGAATTGGAATTACAACTAACCATTGGCCCAGGCGGGCATGAGAATATTCCTTAGGAGAAATCGACTTGAAGAGTTGCCACGTTGCCTGAGATCATGTGCCTGGTTATTGAAGTTGAGAGCACATGACTTCTTTAACGTCCTCACGTGCAAGGTGGACAGGTCGAGGCAACATTCAGGTGTGCAGACGTAATTGAATCTAAGAATTGGTACTGAGTTGGATGCATCGAGGCATGAGGTTGATGTGTCGGTGCATCATTGAACTACTTCAGTGCTTTTGCCTATCAAATCCAAATATGGAGCTGAATGCGTCAGGGCATGAAGTTTATGTGTCGGTGCATCACTAAATTGCTTCAATGCTTTTGCCTATCAAATCAAAATGTGGAGCTGAATGCATCAGGGCATGAAGTTGATGTGTCAGTGCATCACTAAACTACTTCAAAGTTGTTACGTAACAGACCCAGGTTAACTTCTGATACATCGATGTAGTGATGACTTTTTCATCTACTACGTCGATGCAGTGGTGACCCTTTCTCTTGTTGCATCGATCTAGTAAGCTTAGTTTCTCCTGATGCGTCGATGCATCATACTTTTGCATAAACTTGAATTCTGTGATCCATTTGTTGTCAATGGGTCAACGTACCTGTTCATCACATGTGTGACTTAGTCCTTCACAACTCATTAAGATCAATAGTAAGTCATCATCAAAATCAAAGATCCAACAACCCTGTGTGTACAACCACAAATAAACCTCCACGCAGGGAGGGGGAACTCAGGGATGGGAGTACACGGTACAAAATTTACCCTCATGCAAGAGGGGGGAAGCACAAGGAAGGGGAAAGTGGCAGATTGCCCTTACGCTGTACTGCAGGATAGAACCCAAGCAATTCTACCATCATGCTTTGGCCTGTGGCCTGTTGAGGGTGCTGTCACCGTCCACACATAGAGGGAGAGGTGCAAAAGTGCTACTAAAGATCTAGGTGCAATCTTGTGCGGCTGGGAGGCGTTAGAGGCCAAGATACCCAACCCGCGTCAGTTTGCCCCGCAGGACAATGTTGTGTAGGATTCTTGTCGGGGATGGTATGGACGGATGTCAAAATGGAATGAAACTAGTTGGAGAAGAATGAGGACTGAGGTCTTGTCATTTCCTTAAGAAATGGTACTCGTCCGATGACCGTATAGGACACAGTCATCCACAAAGTAGGACTCTGGAAACTGGGTCACAATTCTAGCGTAGTCCCCCGACACGGGCTGGTGCGGCTCGCTCGGGACTCCAAACACGATCAGACTAGTTGGAGGAGGTTGAAAACATAGAGAGAAACGTTCCCAAGAATGGGCATGCTTGGCGGTGCAGTAGGGTGGTCATGGAAGTCTCTGTAATTTGCATTCGCTCTTTGGGGGAACAGAGGTTCGTGGGGTCGACGCAGGTCCACGAGAACGATCGCCACGCTCTACTCTGGAGTCTAAAAGGGACGAGACTGGTCTCGTTGCAACGTATACTTGGAGAGGGGCAATCCCACAAATTGACATTAGTAGGGGCACCCTAGAGACATTGGGAGATGATCTGCAAAAAAGTCCAGAATCTGTTCACGGATCTACAGGACATGCTGGCGATGATTTGCAACTCAGAGATGAAGGGCAATGGTGGGAGGTTGCTGGAGCGGCGTGGGGCTTCCTGGAGGAAGGGAGGATGTGGGAGAGGGGTTGGGGTGGCACAGATGGAGGTCTGGGATGTGGGGAGTGTGGAGGGTGCGCTAGGTTAGAGGGAGAGAGATTAGGCTCCGTTCCACCCAAATGAGTGCCACTTGGCCGATGCTTCCCTATATTTTGGGAAGCCCACTTTGGCAATCCCCAAGCCTTTAAAGGACAAAGGGAAGTAAAAGGTTAGCTATGAAGCTGAGGAAGGACAGTTGTTCACTGTCAACCAAGACATGGTAAAGCTGCACAGGCTAAGCCTTCAGGCCGCTTCCAAGCCGACCCAGCTGAAGAGACGAAGTGTTGACTTTGAAGCCAACCTCATCAGCCAGGTCATTGACCGAAGCATCTCTTTACCGCCCAAGTGCCTCCAGCTCTCGTCCTAACGGGAAGAGTGTAAGGTGGAGTAGTTGAAGACCTTCACAGTCTCCTATCAGCGGAGAAGAAGGAGTAACAAGGGCAAAAAGGGAGACAAGCCAATCATCTTTTACAAAGGTGATCTCGTCCCACCATGCCCTCTTGAAGATGATTTCGGTTGGGATACTCTCGCCGATGTGGCGCTAGAGCCAGTCCAGGAGATGGACGGTATGCGGAAGCACATCAGAGAAGTGTGCAAAAAGCAACATATCCTGCAGGCTCAGGACCCGGCGCGACCAGCATATTTTCATCAGCTGTGGAACCCTCCGCAGGTCCGTGGGCAACCTCCCTTTTCCCGCAAAGATCCGCGGGGACTCGGCTATGACCAGGAGAGGGACTTTGAGGTCCATTTCGCAGTCAATGCGATAGGACTGCTACCTCCTTATCATGGGCAAGCTGAAGTTGAGCCCAAGACTGATGATCCTGTAAGGGAGTCCAATGAGGCGTCAACGGTGCCATCACCTTCATAATGACCACCCCTCAAAGTGAGAGGCAGCTCAGTCTGCCAATCTTCAACAAGCAGCTCAGTCGGCCAATCATCAACAAGATGAAGCAAGTCCCTCAACTTCAAGCCACGAGCAAGAGTGCTTCGAAGAATTTGAAGTCCATCAGGAAAATATTGATGATAAGGGAGACTTCGTCGACCTTTAACTAGCTCCACCTGAGCTCGAAGATGGCGGCTAGGCGACCGTGGACGAGTTGATAGAAATCAATCTCGGAAGCAAAAAAGATTACCGCCCAACCTTTCTAAGTGCTCTCCTCAGCGAGGAAGAAAGGCAATCATTTCGGCAACTCCTGGAAGAGTTCAGGGATTGTTTCGCCTGGACTTACAAATAAATACTCGGGCTCGACCCTTCAGTGGCTGAACATGAGCTGGCTATACTTCCAACAGTCAAGCCAGTCAAGCAAGCCCAGAGGCGTATGCGCCACGAGCTGGAACTGAAGGTCAATGCCGAGGTTGACAAGATGCTCGACGTGGACTTCATAGAGCCTTACATGTACCCTGTGTGGATCGCCAATATAGTCCCTGTCAAGAAGAAGAACGACCAAGTCCGAGTCTGCATCGATTTTCGAGATTTGAATAAGGCCTGCCTAAAGGATGACTTCTCTGTCCCAATCACCGAGACAATGGTTGATATGACCATTAGTCACGAAGTCTTGTCCTTCATGGACGGGTCGTCGGGCTACAATCAAATCCGCATGGCCATCAAAGACAAAGACCATGCGGCCTTCCGATTTCCTAATGGGATCTTCAACTAGAAAAGGATGCCATTTGGTCTGAAGAATGTCGGCGCAACCTACCAAAGGGCGATGACCAAGATTTTCGACGAGATGTTACATGACCTCGTTGAATGCTACGTCGATGATCTAGTCGTCAAGACAAAGAGGCGAGAAGATCACTTGGCTGACCTGCAAAGACGAAATCATGGCGATGTTCCCGAGGAAGCATTGATGGCAAAGAACAGTCTCGGCACGCTCACGCTCGACCTCATCGTAAAGGCTGGCGCGTTCACTGCTGGCATGACAGCAGCCGAGAGGCAGGCCAACAAGAGCCTGTCTGCCATTGAGAAGCGAGCTTACAATTTCGGCAAGAACGTGGGCATGGTGCTGAAGGCTGGTGCTGTGGCTGCGGCTGCTGGCGTTGTCGCCCTGACCGCTTCGATTAAGCAGTCAATAGACAGTATGGACGAGCTGTCGAAGTCTGCGCAGCGTGTCGGCATTTCTACGGAGGAGTTCAGCAAGCTCAAATATGCAGCCAGCTTGGCGGACGTTTCCATCGGCGACCTGCAAGGCAGCCTTGGAAAGCTTACCAAGGCACAGGCCGCTGCGTTGAACGCGACAAGCGAGCAGTCAAGGGTGTTTGACGCGCTTGGTATTTCCGTAAAGGACGCCGAGGGCAAGCTCCGCAGCTCTACCGACGTGCTGGCCGACTTCGCCGACCGTTTCAAGGCGCTCAAGGGCTCTCCGGAAGCGATGGCCGCTGGCTTCTCGCTATTCGGTCGCAGCTTCCAGAACCTAATCCCCCTGCTGAAAGATGGTGGCGATGGCATCCGCGCTGCGGGAGATGAGCTGGAATCGTTTGGCGGCGTGCTGTCCACTCAGGCAGGCAAGAACGCCGAGGAGTTCAACGACAACTTGACGCGCCTGCAAACAGCTGCGCGCTCTTTGTCTCAGGCCATCGCTGCCGATCTTCTCCCCGACCTGGTGGCGCTGAGCGGACAATTGGTGGACTCAGCAAAGGATGGGGCGAGCCTTGCTGATACAGCGCACGAGATTGCCGACACCATTCGCGTTGCCGGAGACGTAGTTAAGTTCGTATATGGATATTTCGACGCATTCGGCGACGTGGTTGGCGGCGCTTCCTATGCAATGGTCGGCTTCGTTGAGGCAGCCAAGGGGCTAATTAATCTAGATTGGGATCAGATCAAGCGCGGCATCACGCTTGCTCAGCAAGGCGCAGACCTTTCCTATTACGGGAAGGACGAGGCTTCGCGGAGAAATCCCGGCGTATTCTCAAATCAATCAAGCACGGTTACAGCAAGCCGTGGTGGTCGCCGTGGACAGTCTGTAACGATCCGCGACGTGGGGCAGGACCAGGTGGACGCCTACACGCGCAAGCTGCAGGCAGCGTTAGCTAATGCGCCTGAATCCAAGTCTAAAGGCGGAGGAAAAGGCGGCAAGTCCGACGCAGCCAAAGAGGCCGACCAGCTAACCGAAGCCTACGAACGCATGGTCGCCCAGCAAAAGGAAACCATCGCGCTGTTCGGGCAAGAGGGCGAGGCTGCAAAGGTCGCCTACGACATAAAGAATGGCGAGCTTGCTAAGTGGCTACCGGCTCGCCAAGAGGAAGTTCTGGCCAATGCCAAGGCTATCGACCAGCAGAAACTAGAGGCCGATCTTCAGGCCGCAGCCGCCAAGGCATCCGAGGAAGAATACAAGCGCATCACTGACGGCATCAAGGCGACTGACGAGTTCATCGATCAGCTTAAGTTTGAGCTTGAGTTGATAGGTATGACGAACCTTGAGCGCGCCAAGGCTATCGAGTTGCGTCATCTGGACGCCAATGCAACGGACGAGCAGCGCCAGGCCGTTGCCGATCTGATCGAAGCCCAAAAGAACGCCGCCGATGCTGCCGAAGGAATGGACGTTCTGCGAGATTCAACGCCGTCGGGAGTTAAAATGATCGATTTTGGGGTGAGTGACGGATCTTCCATTTTAACTGCATTTTTGGGGTTTTAATCGCGCCTCTTGGTGGTCCAGAGGCTGGGAAATGATTTCCCCATGTTTCCACATCACCCGGGCTTGATTGGGAGTGGATCGGCACCTAACGGTGGTGTTCGGTTTGGGGTTTCGTCGTTTTTGATCGACCGACGCAGGCGGTCCTGTCGACCGAACTCCATCATCTGCGAACTAGGCATTCTACCCAGTTCGGTCGATCGAACTGGCTTGGCCGACTGACCCATATGGCTTGGTCAACCGAAATGTAGAGTTTTAGCTCGTTTCGGCCTCTGGTCAGTCCGGTTGAGACCCAATGACTGACCTACGGCCCCGTGAGTGTCTTGGACACCCTGTGGAGCCCGTGACTATGTTTTTAGGTGCCCGAAGATATCATGTTACCTCGATTAGCGTGCCGTGGGTCTTGGAGGTCCGGGTGACCCCGTGTGTGTTCTGAGCTTTTGTGTTATCGTGTGATTGAGTCACCGTGAGTCAGCATGAGTGTGGCAGGCTCTCCTCGTACGATGTGGCTTTCTCCGAAAAGTGGTTTTAAGTGGGCCATACTTATGGCCTTGGACTGTGAGATCAGTCACCCAGCCTGGGGTTGGAGTTTCCCTGCTTTTCCCTTGGATAGGGACTTATCTCGACAGCTCGTGAGTCACCTTGATATTCGTGCTACCATGGTTTCAAACCTAGGGGATTAGGCTAGATTGACGGTACTGTGTCGTCACGTACAATGGTCTTGACCCGAGTCTCGCGACTTAAGGACCGTTAGGTTATTAGGTCTAGTGGGCTGTCCAGAATCTGGTGGTCGCGAGCCACCTGTTTCCTCACATTACTCGAGATGGGTGCATGCGTGGTTTTCAGTGTTCACGTTTTGTGAGCCCCCACTAGTCGTAGCCTTCCGATACGCGTGTGGTCCCACCAGGGAGTGGTGGCGAGGCTAGCCCAAGAGAGATGATTTTTAGGCTAGTTACCGTAATTCTCCACGTCTTGCAGCCAGAGTCCGGCTGGGGGGAAAATCAGTTAGAGGGTCTGACCTAGGACGCATGGTCTGTGTGTGCACGCGTAGCTAGGGGCAGAGGACACGCGCTGATGAGCGCGATCCCAGCTAGTCCTTGTTCAGTGGTTACTAGTACTGTGTCTCAGTCTCTGCCTAGGGCGTCGTAGGTAAACACCTGAGACTACGAACTAAGTCGTCAGTGGACGCGTCCGGCCTTGCTTTTGATGGGCAGTACTTCCATCACATGACGTGAGTTGTCGTGTCGCGGGTTTCTATTTTTCGTCTGCGAGACGGAGTTTCGTGTGTTGTCTGGGTGTTCTCCCGGAATTGAGGTCTAGGGTTTTCGGTGAGCATCACCGAGGGCTTCTCCCTAAACGACGTAGAGTTCACGATGGCGAGGTCGTGACTGTGTTTCCTGACCGCCTGGTTTCAGTGGGCCCTTGTTTGTGACGACAGGCCTCCACGACAGTGGCGTCGTGTCATTTTTCTAGTAGCATGACTAGGCGGTCATAGTCTGGTGGTTCGTGTCTGGTGGTACCCCGACCGTGGGATCGGGGTGTTGGGCTCCATTCCTGTATAGTAGGAGTAGCTGTAGAGCCGATGTTTTACCGACCACTGTGTTTACTGTTCCTGTTGTTACTGTTGTTCTAGCTATAGTTGTTGCTTTTCGTACCGCCGTTATTTTTGGTTGGGGTTCCGCAACTAAGTAGTGGCTCAGTGATTCACATCTTTCCCATTAGAAACATGGGTGGCTCCAAATGAGGTGGCTTTGGGTAAAGATTGGAAGGTAAGGTAGGTGGAAAAGGAGCTCTAGGGGAAGGGTTCCCCTGTTGGAGTGAGTGAGGCCGTAGGGCAGGAGCGTCCAGCCTCGTGGGATCATGTGGCCGTTTCACTGGCTCAGCACTCTGTTGAGAGGTAGATGCTCGCCAAAGGGCAACATCAAATGTTGACTCGAATGGCTCAACCTCCAGAGCGACCTCGTAAGAATGCTCCAGAGTGGTCACGTCGCGGCAAAGCAATTCAAACAGGTAGTGAAGCCGCAAACCTCTCCGTAACTCAAATGTTGTCATGGTGCTCTTCTCTCCAACTCCATATCCCAACCAGTACTCTTCGAAGTCCCTAATGTATTCAGACACGGACTTGTTGCCGTGGACGGGCCTGATCGGGGCTTCCTCTAGGGTGGATACTCATCTAACCAGACCGTGGAGAGATTGGTCAGTAGCATCCATCCTATCATCTATGGCATTAAGCCTAGCCTCTACATGGTAAAAATATTCCCGTCTGTCCCTGTCAGACTTGTCCATCCCATCCATGAGGGTGTGTGTGGATTTGACCAAGGAAGGGGTGCATGGGTTGGACATAGTTGCAAATAAGTGGGCATGAGACTCTTTTTCTTATTTTTCTTCTTTTTTTTAATGCAAACTAATGCAAGCACCTACGCACGACCTTCTACATCAATGCAAAGTTAGAATGCAATGCGACACCTTAGACCAACTACCCTAGACTCTAACCTAGCTCTGATACCAATTTGATGCGGGACGGAGCACGAACCTTGGACTCTAGCTCGCGGACGTCCCTAAACGAGGGAAACGTGGGACTTGTGCGGTTGAGGAACCGACAATGAGTCGGGTAGTCAACTCTCTCTCGTGCCCAGATCGGGTCACGGGATGGGTCTTGCTCTCTCTCGTAATGGTGAATAAAATATTTAATGAGCTAATTAATCCTAACACCCTAACACTCTAGTAGCGGCATACGAATATATATGAAATGAGCAAAATGTCGATAATGAGATGGTGGCGAGTGTACCTCCACGTTCCCGGTGTGGGGAAGACGATCCCGGTCAAGACCGTAACTCCCAGTACATTAAAATTTAATTACAGTAGAGAAATTTGGCCCACTCGATGTGGGGAGCTAACAGGATACAAGTGGGGTCCAAGAGGACCGATCTTGGGTTGACGGGCAGCATGTTGGAGAGCTCCGTCGGTGCCGCCCGGTGGCCGTACTGCTTGTTTTCCCGAGCTGGTTCTGCTATTTCAGCACTGCGTGACTTGACGAGAAAATTTTCTGCGATCAGCACAGATGTCAGATTGACACGAAACCAGCGCCGTTGCGAAGCTAGCTTCGAGATCTACAAGCATCTATTGTTATAGGAATTTTCCTACCTTTGTTTTCTTTTTGGTGGAATTATGTCTCGGGCTACTCCCACTAGCCTGACTCAGGTCAGATCTGCGGTCCTTCTCCAAAATAATTTTAGCGCCTAGATCCTATGTCGAATTGAGGCAAGATCGGGGCTGTTGGAAAGCTGACTTGAAGGGATACAACATATAATTATTTCTAATCCATCCAACGAGCAGATTGGAAATGAAAACTACTGTGTTATGCTATTGTTTCTGACTTGAAATTACAAACATACAGGACTGTAAAGGATCTGCCTGCAAATGGACTTTGACCAAGTCGACTCAAGGAGTCAACTCTTGCAGAGTAAAAATAGAAAATGGCCTTAAGCATAGAAATAGACCCCAAAAACATTATAAATGAATCAAACCTAATTTAGTCACATGGAAATACATCAAAGATGAATTCTTACCATGACTTCAAGGAAATGTGGACTTAAATGAGCCTGCACCCATTATGGAGATTCAATTTCATATCAAGGTTAAATCAATGAATGTGAAATGCATGATAACTATGGCGTATTTTACACAAGCTTCACATATCAAATTTGATTCAGCATGGAAAAACCAGTTCTAGTTTAGCAAATTCTAATTCAGTCCAAGACATTCAAGTTCAATTCAGCAAATTCAAATTCAGTCCAAGGCATTCAAGTTCAATTCAGCAAATTCAAATTCATAAGCTCACATGAATTCTGTTACACACTAAGACTATCAAAATCAGTCCAAGAGTTCCAAATACAGTCCAATCATTCAAAGTTTAGTTAAAGGTAGTCTGAACCCAATCTTTCATGCAGTCAAATATAGAGTGTCAAGTGAAAAATCATTTTAACAAATGTCAAAAGCTTAGTTCATCATTTCAACAAATGTCAAAAGCTTAGTTCATTGAAAACCAACAAGAAATCCACACTAGCAACATGAGTATACTAGAAACCAAGTTTCACCATGATCAATCATGACCCAATGAGATGAGTTTCTCTTATGAAATCGAAGAACTCATACAACTATAGTGCTTGACCAATCGCATGCTAAAGAGACAGAATAGGAAGTGTCGACACTCAGCAACCCAGTGTCGATACTTTGGCCTCCTTGTGGCTTGTTCGGTGTAGCTTGATCTGATAGAAGAGGACATTCAAGGATACAGTGGTCCCTACTCCCACAACGCAAACAAGCACCTAACTTGAGCCAGCATTCCTCCATCTTGTGACCCGGACGGTCACAATACTTGCAAAGAGCCTTGGATGATGCGACCGAAGTAGCCTTCTGGTCAACACTTCTCGGCTTCTTGTCCTTCCACGAACTAGACCCGCCTGTGGGCCTCTTCTTGCCATTGTTGGGTTTGAAATTTCCAGAACTAGTGGTCTACTCCTTGGTGTTCCATCCTCCAATCCGCTCTGACATCTCCATGGTATCTTCGAGAACTTGAGCTTTCCTCACGATCTCAGCATAATTGTGAATCTCCATCGATGCCAACTAGTTGATATATTAGAGCTTCATCCCATTAAGAGACCTTTTGGCCTTGATCTTCTCTGTAGATATCAGATGCGGTTCATAAAGAGAAAGTCGGGAATATTACGCCTCGTGTTCGGCAACTAACAGACTCCTCTGCTTTAAAGCAGCGAACTCTGTCGCCTTATTCTCTTGTACTTTGTCCGAGAAATATTTGCCGTTGAAATGCTCCTCGAACTCATCCCACGACACTTGTCCATCACCTAGTGCGGCTTTCACTACTTCCCACCACGCGTGAGCATCACTCTCCAATTGAAAAGTCGCTAAGTGGACTCGCTCCTGGTCACTACACTGCATCTCTTGGAAAATCTGATCCATCTCCTTTAACCAGTGCTCGGCCTCGTCGGGATCCGCCGAACCACCAAATCGTGGGGGATTCAATCCTCAAAAATTTTGGTGGAGATCACTGGCTCCATGGTGCACTGCTCCTTGGGTCACCTACTGGAGGGCCCGAGTCAAACCTTGCATTGTATGTTGCATGTCCCTCCACTGCACACGCTTAGCTCCCATCAGAACAGACTCCTATGCTTATTTTGTATTCTTCTATCTTGTAGCAGCACCAAAAGATGTGCCATCTTCGACTGTTGTGGTGGATGTCGGTGCAGCCATAGAGACAGTGGCAAGAGTGTCTGTCGGTAGCCTTGAAAGAGAAAATCTCCCTTCCCCCACACCATCCAGTGTGGCGGCAGGTAGATCGAGGAAAATTACCTCTAATGCTTCATATTCCAGAGTTCATGACTCTTTTATCATATCATGCATCTCATGACTTGCCTTAGGGCTTCCTGAGACTTTGCTTGAAACGAAGGCCTCATCTTCGGGACCTTCTTCATCATCAAAGGGGTGCCGCACATCGTCTAAAATGGCGGTGACCCCACTACGATGCATAGCCACTCGCTCAACTGTCCATCGAGAGGCAGAAGTAGTAGAAGAGCCAAGTATTTTAGTAGAGAGTTCTTTTGAAAGTTCCCCATCCTTGTCCGAAGAACAGGTGGACTATGGTGGCTCTGATGATGTGGGAGATACCGATGCTGATGGAGGTGGGACCTCGACTTCTTGTCCCTTAATAGAGGGGTCCTCTGTATTCAGCCCCCCATAGCTCATTGTCAGAACCCCTGAAGAAACCTTGCCGGAAGTAGCTATAGAGACTGGCATAGAGGAATATCTATCCTCTTCCGTAGCCGAATCATTGATGGAAGAACCACCTGTTCAGACAGCCCTTGAGCTGTCGACTCCTAAATCTGTGGCAGCTGAAGTGAGTCTTCTACTTTTGATGCTCCTTTCTTTTCATTCTCCAGCCATTCGAACCGTCTAACATTCTTTTATCTGTTTCCCCTTCTTTTCTTTAGGTGTCAATCACCCTAAGTCAGGCCATAGCTCCTGTTATCAGTAGTGTTCCCCCAGTCAAAGCACTATGTCCACCATCTATCATGCCTTCAGCCTCCAAAGAAGTTGTACCCGTATTGCGGCATGTGCCTATTAGAGCCCAACCTGGGTTTGATATAATGCCAATTGAGCTAGATGCGTCAGGGGAGATTCTTGGGCCAAGCCGTGTTCCTGAGTTAAGGATTGAGACCCGCGCATCAACTTTTACCTCCATGACAGTACGAGCATCTATCCCGGTGCTCTCGACCCTTGAAGAGCAAGATGTTGAACTGGGGTCTGAGACTGTTCTAGCACTTCCTGATGCAGCCGCATCAGAAGAGCTTGCCTTGACAGGAGAGTAGCTATTGGGACAAGAGAAAGCTATTGAGATGCTGAGTACTACTATTGTATCAGCTTTGTCGTCCTCTTCTTCAGCCACGGATGCTGATCTATGGGCCAATGTTGATAGTGAAGTCAAATTTCATTTGCCTCTAGCAACATCTTTCGGCATCACTTCTTCAGATGAGTTGGTCTGGCAACATTTGGAGACACTGTGATAGGTGGTCTTGTCTCAGCCGGACCTAACCTATCCCAGGCTACGGGGAATTGCCGAGCAACTCTCAATTGGCCTTCAGGCACTGGGATGCCCTACAGAGCTATGGACTAAGCGGGTGCTCCTTTTGTTGAAGTTTGTCTGCCGAGAGTTTCTGGGGCGTATCAAGGGTGACTGACTTGTCGCGCTAAAAATGCAGAAAGCTGATTGCCAAGTGGCTCTAGAACCTCTGGAGTTAGACCTTCAAGAGTGCCATGCTCTGGCTACAACCTTATCATCGCGTAGTCAATCATTGCGGGATAGGTTGGAGGAGCTTCAAGTAGAGATGGTCTCCACTCAGGCAGAGCTACATTTCATAGAAGATATGGATCCTGAAAGTGCTGAGGAGACTACTGTGTTGGAGGGACGAGTAGCTTCACTGTGTAGTGAATTGGCTCGACTTCAGGAGGAGGAAACTCATCTTGGTGAACAAGAGGCATCCCCTTCTGTTGGGCTTTTAGATTTTGAAGACATCTTTTCTTGGCAAGAGCCAAACTTTCATGTAATTCTACTCCTTCAAGGGGTGGCCTTTTATAATTTCCTTTTATTGTAATGGAAATAGGCAATTTTATCCTGTTGCAGCCCCTGGGCTTTCTTCATATGTTTTCTTGTCACATCCTTGCCCTGACGACCAGGTGTAAAAAGACTCTTGCTTTTCAAGGGGTGCTACGCGTAAAACGCAGGAGAGCGCTCACTCTTTTAGAGAAAGGGTGAGGGGTTCACTCCACCGTGCCATGAGTGCTTCAGAGATCCAAAGTTTGGACATGGTAAAACTATTTGTTTAAGCCGCTAGGGGTTCCGGGATGGGGGAAGTATAGGCACAAGGCTTTTAATAAAGGGGTATTTTGCTTTAGTGGCATAGCCGTAAGGCTCTCACCGGGAGATTTTAGCATTAATCCCGACGATGATGTCGAGGAATCGACAGCATTTTGTTCAATGACATGAGGTAAATGCCGAAGCAAGGAAAGATTTTATTTTAGCAGCATAGGCGTACGGCCTATACCGATGGGTTTTAGCATCGATCCGAACGATGATGTCAAGGCATCGATGGTAGTTTTTTCATCGGCATGGGGTAGATGCCGAAGCAAGGGAGGGTTCGTTTTAGCAGCATCTGCGTGCGGCCTACACTGGTGGGTTTTAACATCAATCCTGACGATGATGCTGAGACATCAATAGTAGTTTGTTCATCAGCATATGGTAAATGCCGAAGCGAGGAAAGGTTTATTTTAGCAGCATAGGCGTAAGGCCTACACCGGAAGGTTTTAGCATTGATCCTAACAATGATGTCGAGGCATCGACAGTAGTTTGTTCATCGGCATGAGATAAATACCAAAGCAAGGGAGGGTTTGTTTTAGCAGCATAGGCGTAAGGCCTACACCTATGGGTTTTAGCATTGATCCTGATGATGATGTCGAGGCATCGATGGTAGTTCGTTCATCGGCCTGGGGTAGATGCCAAAGTAATGGAGGTTTGTTTTAGCAACATAAGCGTAAGGCCTATACTAGTGGATTTTAGCATCGATCCTGACGATGATGTGGAGGCATCGATGGTAGTTTGTTCATCGGCCTGGGGTAGATGCCAAAGCAAGGGAGAGTTTGTTTTAGCAGCATAGGCATAAGACCTATACCGATGGGTTTTAGCATTGATCCTAACGATGATGTCGAGGTATTGATGGTAGTTTGTTCATCGGCCCGGGGTAGATGCCGAAGCAAGGGAGGGTCTCTTTTAGCAGCATAGGTGTAAGGCCTATACCGTTGGGTTTTAGCATCGATCCTGATGATAATGTCGAGTCATCAATAGTAGTTTGTTCATTGACCTGGGGTAGATGCCGAAGCAAGGGAGGGTTTATTTTAGCAACATAGGCATAAGGCCTATACCGGTGGGTTTTAGAATCGATCCTGATGATGATGTCGAGGAATTGATGGTAGTTTGTTCATCGACATGGAGTGAATGCCGAAGCAAGAAAATGTTTGTTTTAGCAGCATAGGCGTAAGGCCTATACTGGTGGGTTTTAGGTCCAGCGGCACGCTGTTGCTGGACCCCAGTGGCACACCTTCCTTGAGGCCCTACCCGACACACCCGTCCAGCCCTTCAATGGCACAGCCATGGGCGCCCCTCAATGGCACGCCCAGCTTGATAGCTTCAGCGGCACCCCATGTAGAGGCCTCCAGCGGCACGCCTGCAAGCTCCTCCAGCGGCATGCCCTAACGGCCCCTCAACGGCACACCCTGGCGGCCTCTCAGCAGCACGCTTGCTGTGCCTGCCAGCGACACAGCATTCTGGCCCCTCAACGGCATGCCTGGGCGTGTTCTCCACTGGCACCTCTGGCAAATCAAATCTAACGCCATCCCCTATAGTTCCTTGGCGCACAATGGGTTCACTGAGGTGTCGAATGGAGGAGGCGGCACGCTGGCTACCCCCTGCCACCGAAGGACGCCGAAGTCAAATCCCCATTAATGCCCTCACATTCCCGCGTCTGCCATTCGTGTTCGAAGGCCCCTGCCACTGGGAGTATAAAAAGCTCTCTTCTTCCCCAGCGAACAACATATGGAGAATACAGAGGCAGACACACACACAGACAGAGCCACCACTGTGACGCTGCCAAGGGGGGGAGAAGAAGAAGAGAGAAAGAAGCAGAGCTCTAGCGGCCACTGAGGGAGAGAGAGTAAGGGAGAGGCAGAGAGAGAGAGAGTATGTAACAGGGAGGCGTTGGGGGAGCTGGGAGTAGTCACCCCTGCTCGACCCCAACACTCCCTCCATTCCTTCCTCCTCCCCCATTTCCATGTTCTTTTTCTTCTTTCCCGTCTTTAGTTTACGAACATCCAACCAGCTAGCATCAAGGAGCAAGGACCGCTAAGGAGATTTGTGTGTGTGTTTGCTAGGCTCACGCCAAGGGCATGCCACATGGGCATCCCTCACACGACGTCTAGCCCAAACACCCATCTCCAGGAGATTTGTGTGTGTGTTTGCTAGGCTCATGCCGAGGGCATGCCACATGGGCATCCCTCACACGGCGTCTAGCCCAAACACCCATCTCCGGGAGATTTATGTGTGTGTTTGCTAGGCTCACGCTGAGGGCATGCCACATGGGCATCCCTCATATGGCATCGAGCCCAAACACCCACCTCCGAAAAGGTGGCCCCCAGTGGTGATGAACATATGTCGTCTCGATAATCATGTGCGATCCCAGATCTTACTTGGTGAAAACACTCCGCCCGAGTCCTACCTCCATAGTCATGCATGACCCTGATGTCGCTTGGTGAAAACACTCTGCCCGAGCCTTGTCTTGATAATCATGCGCCCCCAGACGTTGCTCGACAGGGATGGCCCTCTCGGCCCTACCTCGACCTTTGTGCATGACCCAGATGCCGCTTCATGAGAGCGCCCTGCCGAGTCCCTGTCTCAACGAGCGTGCACTATCCAACGTTACTCGATCGAGGCACCCTGCCCGTTCTTTGCCTTGACGTTCGCACAAGACACGGACATTGTTCGATGAGAGCACCCGATCCAGTCTCTACCCCAATGGTCGCACATCATCAGACATGGCTCAATCGAGGTGTCCAGCCTGGTTCCCCGACTCGATGATCGTGTGTCACTTCGGTGCCACCTTGATAAGCATGCCCTCAGTGCTGTTACCCAAACACTGGGTGTACTTCACAAGTCCCGACGCAAGATGAAGTGCCAGGCCCCTGCCTCTATCAATGGGCCCCGAGCACGTGGATCAAGGTCCAGTGCCGCCCATCAACTACAGTCACAACGGTGCCCCTGGCACCCGACTGTCAAGCACTTCAGTCACAACGGTGCCCACGGCACCCGACTGCCAGCCACTCAGTCACAACGGTGCCTTCGGTACCTGACTGCCAGCCACTTCAGTCACAATGGTGCCCCCGGCACCCGACTGTCAAGCACTTCATGTTGGGACTCCTCTGCTCTGTTAGGCAATAGCCTGAGGAGATTGTTGGGACTCCTCTGATTTGACCAGCAGCAGACTTGTGCTAATTAGTTTTGATGATTGACAAATGGTTTAATGACTGGAAACAGTAGTCTTGATGATCGACAACAGATGATTGGCAACAGTAGTATTTGGTGTGTTGCATATAATACATATTAAAGTCCGTGCAAGTTTCCTGCCTTGGCCACTAAGTCCGTGCAGGTTGTAAGTCCTTGCATGTTCAGACACAAGTCCTTTCTTAGCGTCTCTCCCTCTCGCCTGTGTCTCTAGCACATGCAATTGTGTGTCTCATGTTCCGTGTCATGCACACCTAGGGTCAGTGCAAGTTTGTCTTTCATACTTGCGTCTCATGCAGGTTGTGTCTGAGTTTCGTCTCATGTTGCGTCTAAGCATATACTAGGTCTGAGTGTGTCTCATTTTGCATCTCATGCACATACCAAAGTATGTGCAAGTTTTGGTTAGCCCATGCATATTTCTGTTCTGTGCAAAAACATAAGTCTGTGTACATTGTGCTATCCAAGTCCGTGCACAATGTCTTAAATGTAAGTTCATGGTAATATAATGGGGCCATAGTCCGTTGAGGAATTTCCTTTCCTTCATCTTTTTCGTACACACGGACGTGGATGCGGACTCAAATCTTATGGACGGATACAGATATCCGCGGATATATCCATACCCATGACGGATATACCCGTATCTATACCCGCGAAAATAATAGGGTACTATCCGGGTATGGTATTTGTAAAATTTTCACGGATAGAGTATGGTATTGGTCTACCTAAGCCGAACCCAATCCATTTACATCTCTAGTCTAGGGTTACTACACAGCGACATTCAATATCTATAGAATCCAGAAGGACATCCACTTCTATAGAGGGTAGGGGGAGTTCGCCATTTAGAAAGGTGAAATTATATGGCTACAAGAAGATTTATATGCTATATTTCACTGCTAATTGAATCTGTTGTCATTTCAATTGTGTAGCCTTTGGCAACATCCAAGGAACCATCTCAGTCTACTGCACTACGACGCTTAACGTCTAAGGCACCCACTTAGTCATCTCAAGTATACTCATACATATTGAGTTACACAGTATGAAATTACTTGAAGTTCTTATCAAGCATGACCTCCACTTCTCAGGCATCCAGAGGGAGACAACATGTAGCAGATAAGCCATTGCATGCGCCACAAAATAAGAAATCATCATGGACCATATTATTCAAGAGCAAAAAGAACACGCAACCACTAGTAAATCTGATGGACATTGCAGACCTGGAGACATTAGATCCCAATGCAGATGACGACACTCTCAAATCATCTGTTGAGCCCCACATCAGTGGGAGTCATAACTCCGATGATGACAGTACACCGACAGGGTCTTCGTTCCATAGTCGTGGCGGTTCTCATGGTGGTAAACTAATTGTGGAGATATTAGTGCTGGTGGCCGAGAGTATAATTACGGTCAAGGCAGAGGTCATGGGGGCCACGAACGTGGTCATCAGGAAGGCATGATATGGACATAGGAGTAACACTTCACATATGCCATACAAGATGAGGATCATAGTGCCCCACCGCAAGGGACGAGGCGAGCAACTGATTATTTGGATCCCTACTATGGAAGTTCTATCGCAGACAGTACCAGTTATCAAGACATGCTGTCTGATTTTGAAAGGATGAGCACACATGACTCTTCAGGGATCTGGAAGTGAGTATGGACGGTCATGGCGACAGCAGCCCAAATATCATGACGATTCTGAGAACAACAGTTCATTCTTCCCATTGTACCCATATCCTCATGGCCATGCTTCAATGCCAAAATATACCGAAGGATACGGTCAACTCTCAGCTGCACCACCGCTGGTCATGTACTCATAGGGTTCCCAATAATATGAATACTATGTAGGCATGTATTGGGAGCACTATGCAAGTTCCATGCAATATGAAGATTATTTGTCCTATATGCGGAGCACACATAATGTCAGATGGTTTAGAGATGAGATGTGGCCAAGTTTGGGCTTATATGATTAAGAGTATGTATCATTTGCTTATATTTGTATGCAACTATAAATTAATCATTTATTTCTTTATGTATTGACTTTTGCACTTTGCCTTCAAGTTACTGATGCAAAACTGTTCAACATTTGGAGGTCATCATGGACATACGACACCACCCTATGTGGAAGCACGGGTGCACTATTAAGGGTGATCGACATGTGCAATGCAGATATTACGGACATCGCGTCACTGGCATACATAGATTTACAGAGCACCCTGCGGGAGTGAGACGGAATTGTCGTGCATACTCCTTAGTTCTAGAGGATGTCTGAGATTACTTTCGGACACAGTTACACGAGGGATATATTTCTCGCAATCAAGTGTTACACTGATTTTGATGGGCTTAGGAGGACCGGGGCAACCATAAATTGACCTATCATGCTTTGATGCCAATTTTGAACCACGTGGTCACTCTCCTCTATCGGGTAAGGGGAATGGCACGACATTTGATCGGGTCCAAGACTCCTTACAGGATGAGGAGAGGGTCAAACTACTCCTAGTGCTTTGTCGTGTTAGATGTCCCATCATACGGCTTTAGGGGTAGAAATTCCAAGTCCTTGGGGTGCACAACAGCTAGCACCTCTAGGGTGAAGGGCGAGCCTTTGACGGGGCAGTGGAGCTAGTTTGCTCAGCCACCATCATGGCAATCTCCTTCATCTCTTTATTGCTTCATGTCCTCAGTCTAATGCTCATCGCCTGGCCACCCCAAAGTGAAGTAGCGACTCTGAGAACAGATATTAGGCATCCTCTTTGGCCAACCAGGGAGAGGAGTCATCATGGGTCGACTCTATGGTGGTAGCTTGATGTTCTCATGGAGCAGCAATTACTATGGCAGGAGCGGCAGGGTTCTATGGTGCTGGCGATTGGCTGTCAGCTTGGGCAATTGCACTATTAACAAGTTGAGCTATAGCAGGAGTGATTCAGTTTGCTAGGATGCTTATCATGTCTTTAAGCAGGGCAAGGCCTGAACAATCTCCTATAGGTGGCTGACTTGCACAACCAGAATGTCAAATTACTCCCGCAAGATGCCTTTGGCGAGCATCTACCCAACTGATAAGTTTTGTGCCTCGTTGTCAATGTCATCTCACGATTGGGTCTTCCAAGGTGAGTGCCATGGCATCTAGTTGGTTCCCACAAATGGCACTAAAGTGTTGTGTAACACTTAGAATTTGTAGGAGAGAGATTAAGCGAGAAAGCTGGGATAGAAGGAGCTAGAATATCTCAATGTCAATCTGAGCGTTGGGGGCGAGATTGTCTACATAGAAGAAGAAGTTCTCAAAGGGGATGAGGTACCCTAGGAGAAGCCTCTGATGGTCAAGTCATTAAAGTAAAAGGGCATATGAAAGGACTATTCACTATTGGAGCTCTAGTTCACATACCTGGTGTCGTCCTCTTGTTCTCTTTGTAGGTCCTTGGGGTGTTTGCCTTGATGGCGATCAAGCCATTGCCATGCTGCCATGTGTCGGTCCTGCTAAGGCAAACTCGTAGGTGGACTGGGATGGTTACACATGCATGCAGCTCTCAAAGTAGTTATGGAAGGAATATCTCACCAGATATGATGCCTATTCAAATTCTACGCTCATAACCAAGTAGGACTCAAATCGGAGTAGGAACCACCCTTATTATTAAGGTAATACACCTGGAAGGAATTGTAGAGTCTTACCTTTATATGACGCCTTGGGTCAAGAGGGTCATTAAATGTGGGCCATAACAAAGGGACGAGCGTGGTTGCGAAGTCATGCTCTGCTCTGCGTCTGAGTGTTCGATTGGCAATTACAAAGGACTGGGCGACGTATGGATGGAGATGGCAGTATGACATCATACGGTGTGTGCCAAATGGTGCATTGAGGAAGGCAATGACAGCTCCCAATGTCAAACTACCTACTATCAAAGCCATACGCATGCAAGGTGGCACGGTGCCAAGTCAAATCTTATACTTTATATTTGGGCCAGGCGTAAGCCCTCATCAATGAATAATGATATTGATATAGTTAAATTAAGAAGCTCGACAATTAAAGGGGAAGAGTAGAACTAAGGGAGGAAGAAGGAGAGGATAAAGAATCTTTGGATGACTCTAAAGTTAAGCACATCAAATGAAAGTAATTAAATGGCAGATCAAACAAGATGTTGACAAATAGTGTATGATATCATCAAAATAGTAGGGATTCAACAAACTATCAGAAAGTTAATACAGTGTGGAAAACAACAAAAGAGAAAGCTCTAAACGTAAATAAAAGATGAATGAGTTTCTGATCAATCAACAATGATGGCGAAGCATAGCAGGATATTACAATTCACATTAACAATCAGTCAGACATCCAAGCACGGCACTTGGCAGAGGTTCTCCTCATGCAAGAGGTGAAATTTCAGATAGGCGTAACCTATCCTTCTAGCCATGCTTTTTTATATACCTACTGGATGAGAGACTTAAGCATGGATAACAGACAAACAATTCAGATACTAAAACGCATGCATGCCTTAGGCGTTCCTATGCATTCATCTAATCGATGAGCAAGTTAGAATTGTAAACACACAAGATGCTAAAACAATCACACAAGAGATAGAAGATTTTTAGGTGGTTCGATCTCAAACTAGAGATCTACGTCCACTGCTTACTCAATCGAGTAAGGATTCCGCTTACTCAATCGAATAAGGATTCTGCTGCCTAATATCTTGAAGACTGCTGATCCACAGCTTTGGGGATAAGAATTCCTACAGACCACTGAGTTCACAGCTTGCTTTCTGAGGTACACCCTCACCTGCTGAGCACCATAGCTTGCTCTGCCGATACACAGCTTACAGAGGAATTTAAAAGAAAATCAAAGAACTAAAGAGAATACGAACAGAAATGAAAATGTAGCTCTTCAATCGAGCAATCTGACTCCGGATCTGATCCAAAAGTCAGGACAGAACAAACACTCTTAGACTCTCTTCTCCTACTTGAATCTCTTTACGGCACTCTGCTTTTTCTTCTTCCTCTCAGAGACTGACTCTCTCTCTTATCTCGCTATTTCTCTCTCTTTTCTGGTCTCCTTCTTCCATTCTTCTGAGTTGTTCTCATATGTTCCTCTCTTGGTTAATTCTGAGCTCTGGACACCCTTTTATAGAGCACGAATCCTGGGACCCATGAGCTCATGCATTGGGCATGTGGAGAGCACGTTCCCGCCCAATTCGCGAGTCCACGTGTCAGGATCAGGTGGTACTATGATCCATGTGGCAGGTTTTTAGAATGGCCTCCCACCTTGGATCACGTGCACCTTATTAACTTTACTTTAAATTCCACATCCGGTGATTCTTTACGTAGCCCAAGTGTTTGAGCAAGAACCTGGGTTAATGAAATATAGAAAATCTTAGTTATAACACAAAGCTTAAACCCAATTTTAGTCAAAAGTGTTTTTGTCAGATTTAGCTAAGTTAAATGACTACACACACTCCTACCGAATCATCAATGCTTTATAGAGATGCATTAACCTATAAGACTAACTCATATAAAATATCTGAATGAAGTCATAAGACTTAAGGCAACTCAGATAGACCTTCATGAAGATGCATTGATCGGTCTAAATGGTGAATGCAGAATGTGCATCGGCCTTATAAATGGCTAACGCAGATGTGCATCGACCTTATAATAGACTAAGGTAGATGTGCATCGACCTTATAAATGGCTAAGTGATAAGCACCTATTTATTTATACTTATTTATGTTACACATCATTGTTTAGACTTTAACGAAGTTAATTATATAATTTTTACGTGATAATCTCGTCCTTACCATAGTCTTCATAACATCAAAGCATAACTGGTCCACTTTTGGTTGCCCAGGAACAGGCAACCCGTTCATCCACTTGAAGGACTTCTTGTATGAAACATCCTTTTGGCAAAATAACAAAGCTTCACTCGCTTATTTGTTTAGAAGGTCCTTGGACGGTCCGGCTCTGGAGTGGTTTTATTCATTGGAACCTACTGAGGCTGGGGATTTTGACGCAGTAAAAAGAAAGTTTCTGCAGAAGTACCAGGACCGTGTTGGCCCATCTTTGTCTGTTACCGACCTTATTGCCAAGAAGATGAAGTCCGATGAGGACTTTGTGCAGTTTGCTGATAGATGGAGGACCATGGCTAAGAAATTGAACGATATATTATCAGAGCCAGAACAAGTAAAGATGATAATCTCCAACGCCACACCACAGTTCTGACACATTTTGGCCATGAATAAGCTCAATACAATGGAGGAACTATATGAAAGGGCCAAGTACATCTAAACTCAAATGAAAGATTCACCTATCATAGGCATGTTTGAACCCAGGCCGAGGTTGATAAGGAAGAGCAACAATGCTAACCCTAATGGTGCCACAACTGAGGGGACTGTTACCAATGAGTAGGTAGGAGCAGTTGGTAATCCCGCACCTTTTCACAGTTTATCCAACCCCCAACCCTTGCAACCACCTCAACCTTCTTTTCTCCCTCAAGCCCCACTTCAATAAAACAATCCTATGCAACCCTTTCAGCCTCCACCTCCTCCACCAAACCAAAACGTCCCCCACAATCCCCCTCCTCCCCAGCAATACCATAACGTACCCCCACCTGCTACTTATGATCCCCAATAGCCGAGAAGGCCCATGGGCCCTAAGAGAGCCAAATACCCTCCATTGCCAGAAAGCCTTCCATATATTTTTAACGCCCTCATGGCTGCCAATCTGCTTGTCCTACCAAGAGAAAGAATGGCCTGGCCGTAAAATGTTGATACCTCCCGTTATTGTGTTTTTCATAGGCAGTCGGGTCATAGTATAACTCACTGTTTCCATTTCAAGGACTATATATATGATTTAAATGATCAAGGAGGTATAGACTGGGATGAAATGAGAAAGGTCGTGGCCTCGATGAAAGCAAGAAGGCCTCCGCGTCAGCAACAAGGTCCGCAGCAGCAACAGCAAGGTCAGCAGCAACAGTAAGCTCCTGCACCTCAACCGAATATGGGGATTGTTAGTAATCCGCTACCAGAGCACCCGGTTCAAAATCAACAAGTAAGCCCTGTTACCTCCATCCAGGAAGTGGAGAGAGGGCAGGGATGGCATGAAGAAAACGCCTCTGTCGGGGCCATAAATCAAACCTCCACTCAACCACCCCAGTTATTAAGACACCTCCAACCTGCACTTTCTGCCCAACCATTACGTCCCCTTATACGCTCTGCCATTCTAGAGACACTTACCACCAACCCCACTTCACCACGGCCTCTTCTTACATGCAACCCCATGAATTCTCCTTCGCCACAAAATCCTTCTCCCCCAAATCCATCACTAAGCAGACCTCACCTCTTTCGCCCCTCGCTGGTGCCCGTTCCATTACAACCTACACCATCCACCCCCAACATGTTTCCCAGACCTCTCCTTATTCGTCCAGCCCTTACACCGGTCGTCCAACCTCCACCTTCCACTAACCCCCAACCAGTGAGGCCCCTCAGAAGAATTCCTCCTTCTGCTAATCCTTCCCCAATGACCAACATACCTTCTACCGTTCCGTCCACAGCCTCCACGTCCTCTACCCCTTCACCTAACCCGAGCCTGACAGAGGCACCCACCCCCAGCGTAGGATAAATGAGAGGGGGCACCACCCTAAACACCCCTTCGGCTTCAGAGATGAATGACACCTGGGGAGGAGGCATGTAGCCTGGCGGTGGCGGAGCAAACCAACTGTTCGACTCCACCTTCTTCTTCCCTTTGCCTTGGGTGACTTGGGAAGGTTGTATCGACTTCTCCAGGTACAGAGTGGCATCCGATAAATGGCACTCAAACACCTCAAAAGGGTGGAGATCGGCAAAGATTCTTTCTTCTTTCCCGTCACAAGGGTACTTGATGCATTGATGAAGGGTGGATGGTACTACCTTATTCTGGTGCAGCCAGGGCTGGCCGAGCAATACCTTGTAGGAGGTGTTGGAGTTGATGACGTGGAACTGGACCTTGGTTGTGAAGTCACCGAGGGAAAGGTCAAACTCTACAACCCCCAAGGGGACCTCGCACTTCTGGTTGAAGCCAGCAATCTTGACATTCCTGACCTCTACCAGGTGTACGTCAAAGTAATGTTTCTGGTACACCTGGTAGGGGAGTATGTTCACTACTGCCTCTGGGTCGATCAAGACTCTGTTGATGGGCTGTCCATTCTGCTGCCCCTTCATGTAGAGTGGACTGTTGTGGCTACGGGTGGGCAGAAGCATGTCTTCCTCTGTGAAGGCCACGGCTATCTCAGGTGGCATCTCTGCCAAGCAGGCTTCGAGGTATGCTAGTGTTTGGAGTGCAGCAATGATGGCTTGCCTTGTTTCTTCATCTAAAGACAAAATCTCCCTGACGGTAAATCGGGTCGGGATCTTCGTCAGGTGCTTGACTATTCAGGTAGTGGCCCGAACCTTGAGCAGCTTCATTTCTTTAGCTTTACTACGCCTCCCCCCACCTTGGACCTGGAGAACCAGATTGGAGGGCACCTCCTCCACTGGATCTGGTACGGCTGCTTGAGCTTGCGGGGCCTGCTGGGCCACCCCTCTTTCTTGCATAAATTCGGCAAGGTTTGGAATGTTATCAAACTCCTCCATCGACCGAGGAGGGGTTGTTGCTGGCGGAGCCGAAGGGCTGCCTGCTTCTTTGGCCAACCGGGACCCCTGAGGGTGTGATCGCCTTTCCCTTCGAGCCGATAGAAACTCGGTGAATGAAGGGGTGCTCTGGCCACTTGGTTCTTCAAGATAGAGACCCGATGGTGGGGGAATCTCCATGCCTTGGACCCTGGGCTCAGGGACATGGTACGGTTGTTCTCGCCTGAGCAGGATGTTGTGGTTGGCCTGAGGAGGACATCCCCACTTTCTTCCCAACCTGGTGGCATGTTGGGAAGTAGATGCTTCAGCTTGATTCACATCTGTTGGTTCGAGAGATGGCGCTTCCTCTTCCCCTTCCAGGGAGAGGGCGGTGTCGAATAATGCCGAGAGGGTGTTGCATGTAACGACGACCTCCTTCTTCTTCCTACTTTTGGGCTTTCTCTTCTTATTCTTCTTTTCCCTGGTGGCCGGTGGTTGCTCTTGGGGAAGTTCACCCCACAAAAGAGGCTCTTCTTCTGCCTCGGCTTCTACTTCTGGAGCCAGTTCGAGGGACTCGAATTCCTCCCAGGGGACATATTCCTTCAGCTCGACAGGCCGGATCTTGGGCTGTTCATATTCTTCAAGTCCGTCTATAATAGCCTAGAGCCTCTCAACCGCTGGGCTGACTTCTTTATGGATCCGCACCGGGGCATGCTCTTTCTTGTTAAAGGTAGGCCGCCTCGTGACCAGTCGGGGGGTCGTATCGTGCCAGATCCTTGGTACGATAGCCTTAGGAAAACTATAGAGGTGAGGGTTGAGAAGAAGGATTTGAAGGAAGTGTCTTTGACAGAATTAGAAGAGATCCTGGAAGAGGAAGAATTACCCTGGTATCATGAGATCGAGCTGTATTGTAAAGATGGATCATTCCCAGAAGGGACAAGCGCTGAGCAACGTAAGGCTATTAGAAGAGCCGCCTCGAAGTACACTATCATCGCTGGAGAATTATACAGACGTGCTCTCAACGGAATGCTCATGAGATGCCTAGATGATGATGAAGCTTGGAAGGTGGTCGAAGCCGCTTATTCAAGTGAGTGTGGAGGTCATGTCAATGGCCAGGCGTTAGTGAAGAAGATCCTTAGGCAGGATTATTATTGGCTCACTCTAGAGGAAGATTGCTCTCTCTTTGTCCGAAGGTGTCTTAAATGCCAACTCCACGCTGACAAAATTCATGCTCTCACTTCATCTCTTCATCCTCTCTCTACTCCTTGGCCATTCTCCTTGTGGACTTTCGACATTGTTGGCCTACTCGGTGATTCCAACTCTCAGATCAAGTAGAAATCTTTTATCCTTATCGCCACTAAGTACTACACCAAGTGGGCCGAAGCGAAAGCATACGTAGAAATCAAAGCTACCACGGTGTACCGCTTCATCATGAAGAATATCATCTTGTGGTTCAGAGTGCCAAGTAGCCTCGTCACCGACAATGGACCCCAGTTCGTCTCTCAAGAGCTCTAGGACCTTTGTAAGAAGTTCAATATTTCATTGCATTATTCATCTCCATATTACCCTCAAGGTAACGGCCAAGCCAGAGCCACTAATAAAACCCTTCTTAAAATCATAAAGAAAATATGTGAAGCTCACAAATTCTCTGATTGGCCTGAACGGTTAGTGGAGGCTCTATGGGTTTACCGCACCTCCGTCCGTACTCCTACGGGACAAACCCCCTTCGCTCTTACTTAAGGAATGGAAGCAGTGCTTCCATATGAGATCTTGGTCCCTTCCCTAAGGGTACAGCTCGATAAGAAACTTAATCTCAACGAACGTCGAGAGGCATTGCTCGTCCAGTTGGAACTCTTGGATGAGAAGAGGATTAATGCGGCTGATCACGTGTCTGTTTATCAAAAGAGAATTTCACGTTATTTTCAAAAGAAGGTAATTGAGCGTAAATTTCAAATAGGTGATATAGTTTTGAAACATAATTTTATTAGGTCTGGAGATCCTAGGTCCAAATTATAACCTAACTAGGAAGGGTCATTCGTCGTTAGAGAAGCCTATCCAGGGAAAGCATATCGTCTTATTAATGCAAAAGATGAGCAGTTATCTCACGCATGGAATGGGTTGTATCTTAAGCGTTTTTTCCCTTAGAGTCAAGCTAGTGCCAACCAGGCAATGAGGTGTCTCCTCCCTTCGCCGTAAAAAGAGAATCCCGAGCACGGCAATCACACACTACATGATAACTTTGGTCCGATTTGTTTTTCTACTAAGTGATACCATCTCTCCTGTGGCCATGCCTTGGGGAAGTAAAAGTCCCTGCTTTTCTCTCTTCGGCGGCGCATAAGTACAAGGAGTGAAGAAGGGGGAGATGACCAATCTAGACACCCTAACGAAAGGAGGTCTCAAATAGGGGCAGTCCATTATGACCTGATTCCACAAGTAAAAGAAAAATCAATCAAAAAGAAAAGGAGCATGAATCAAGGCAAAAACCAACAATATCAAACAAAGTACAAAGTCCAAATTACTCCATGAAGCTGTAAGGGTGCCACATAAATCAAAATGTTTGCTTGAATGACCCAAGAGATGACTGATTTTTTGCTATGTTACAATTCAGATTTCTTTCTAAGCAGGTGCAACCAATGTGATGATATCTGTGCAATCTTTTTTGTTTTTGGAGATCCGTAGAAATGAAAACAAGAATCCCACCCAAGTTCAAAACCCGATCCCCCCCTTCCTGATCACAACGGAAAAAAGGCCAGAAAAACCCACCCCTGCCAAGTTTATTGATTGTAGATGAGGACTAGAATTTATCTTATGAAACTGAAGTCGTTGTCACAATCTGTCCTCTATGGTGCTTTTCTTTTAACAAATCATCTTCTGGTTTGCTATAATATTATGCACGGCATGATCCGATTCCTCTTTTGCTGCAGGATTCACTGGTGGAAACTGCAAAGGAACAGGCTAGTTCGATTAGTAATATGATAGCGCAGGCTACCAAGTAAAGGATTTCCCAGGCTGCAAAATGTTTGTCGGTGCTTTGTGTTGTTTTATCTAATGTTGGGACGTTGATTGATGAAAATATTATCAGGATCGGCTTGTAATGAAGTTCTTGGCATGTTGCTTCTAATGTGTAGTTCTCTGATTGGTTCATGGCAACAGAGCAGAGCTACATCAATTTTCCCTCCAGCCTTCTCCCATTTGAATGGTTGGAATAAACAAGAATGCTTTGAATGAGAAGGCTTGCAACATCTTTTTCCTCATTGGCTGGCAGCACCAAGGACGTCCTTCTGTCTTGGGAGATTTTCCTTGGGCTGAATTCCCATTGGTTGACTGGAAAAAGTAGAGTACCATGACAATAGACTTTCCCCAAATATGATACATGGCAGATCTGCCTCCAAAAGTTGTTCTGGTACTGATGATAGGGACAGTGGTCAATCCTAGGAACCTCCTCCAGACCTCAAAAGATGTGATTTTGGATGTTTACGGTTGCTATTTTTGGTTCCTCGATGGCTCCCGAAGCAATGCGATTTTGATAGAATATAGGCTTGAAAGCCTTCTGGTGCGTCGACGCGGTGAAGAGGCGTGTTGACACATCCTTAGTGAATACCGTTGGCAACGGCTTCTAGAAGACCCCCTTGCGTCAACCTCCTGAGAAAGCAGGGTCGACGCAGCTGTCTGAGCTATTCCTGATTTGGGCAACAACAGAGCTTGGAAGTGTTGTGCATCGACGCAGCAAACGAAGGGCGTCGACGTATCATTTGCAAAAATTGCCTTACGGGCCATTTGTCACCGATATCACCTATTTGTCACCCTTATCCATCTATTTGTCACCGGTAACGCCTATTTGTCGCCCTTGCTTGACATTTGTCACCTTTGTGTAACGTGAGCTATTTTTGCTTGATTGCGTCGACGCAATGAACGATGGGGTCGACGTAGCCTAGACTCGTTTGGACTTTTTCTTCTTCTTGTGATCAAATGCGTTGACACATCCTTTGGTAGGGTCGCTGCAGTCTTATGTAGTTTTGATTTTTCCCTTAATTCTGAGCATACCAATGCCTTTGCACCTTGAGTTTCTTTCAACCTTGGTTAGCTCTTGTTCCTTTACATTTGTGTGGCTTGAAATCAACCTTCTGCTGCTGCTTCAATGCATCATATCACATGACATCATTGCATGATATCTTCACACTACTCATCTTTATGAGGCCATTCCACCGACTTCGCGATCGGCAGCCAGGACTTCCACAACTTCGAGGGCGAGGCGTACGGCCCGATCACGCTCAAGCACGACCTTGACTCCATTGAGAGTGACGGTAAGGCACAACGGGAGAGACATGCTTTCTGGTGGAGCAAGGTCCTTATCTGAAAATGAGATAGATGGTCCACATGTGAGGGCCATGATGGCATCGGTCACACCACTTGCCAGAAGGTCCTCGTTGACCATGGTCTTCTGGAGGAATTGAAGCAGGGTGGATTGATGAGACAGAGACTTTTTAATGTGCTCCAGAATGGAGACTTCCGGTGTCCTATCCAGATGTTGGAGGATGTCATACTTCCCAGGGGAACCTTGGGAATTGGCCCCTTCTTCGGGCTAAGATTGTCTTTGAGATGGGGGCATGATAAGGTTGCGGAGAGTGACATTCACTGATGCTTCTTTTGGGTTATTCGAATCTGAAAGTTTTGGGCCGATTAATTACAGAGGGGCTAGAGATCCGAAGATGTATGAAAGGGAAGCTGGTCCATCTCCAGAAATGACAGGAGCAGGAGGAAGGATCGATTTTGGATGGGGAGGCTTAAGAAGAACCAAAGGGCGCTCTTGCCCTGATTGAGCCTTCGGAGGGACATAGGATTCTTGACAAGGCGTTTGAGGGGGGTTGATTAGGGTAAGAGGATTTTGAGTAGCTCCTGAAAGTTGGCTACAAGGTGAAGTCAGATTCCACGATTGAGGTTCCTGGGTGAACATGTTGACCTCTATCCAAGGTTCATTGGCCTCTACTTCTGACTTTCCATACCACCTCGGGAAGCCTTAGACACTACACACTTGCATCCTCTTGAGCACTCGGGATTCCATCGCAATTACCGTATTCACTTGCTCATTTCACCTCGAGCTTGAGGGATCCTTGGTGGGTTAGTGAGCTGGTAGTGGATTTTGCACAATTCCGAGGTCTGAGTTGGGTTTCTTAAGGTTAGCAATGGCTATCTTAACGTCAGATAAGTTAATTCTCCCCTCGTCATTCATGTCATATACCGAGTCCCAAAATTGAAAGCAGTTGAAGATGTCATGTCTGGGAGCTCGATGATACGGACAATACTTGGAGGTATCGACATTGGGGTGGACCCAATCCCTTTGAGGGGGAAGCTGAATGGACTGAGAAGACATAAGGGCAAAGAATATGTCACCCAAAGTTTCAGGCATCGGAGGATAAGAAGCCTTTTTCGGCCCGGTGTGATTATAGCTCTGCTATGGAGGGACATTGGAGTAGGGCTTCGGGTTGCCTAGACCCTAATTTGCATTGGCCTGATTGGAGTGTATGGTTTGACGGTTGTTTGGCCTAAAGGATGGGCCAACCGCGTTGACTTGTTCATTCACCGTAATGCGTTCGGTGGTGGGGACGACTGGAGCATTCCGACCCTTTGTGCAAGACTCAAAGAAAAGAGGTAAAGTGGAATCCCTTACCTGAGCTTGAACAATCCGAGCTCGATTATAAAGTTGAGGGAATGTATGGAGCTCGCTGAGCATTAAAATGGCCTTAAGCTGTGGGGTGGCGTTATTCACCAGCATGGTGATGGCTTGAGACTCGGGGATGGGGACCTCCGTCCTAGAAGCCATGATCCTCTAGCAATTGGAAAAATTAATGAAGTCCTCGTCGGGCTTCATCTTCTCCATGACCATGTCAAACAAGGTAGGAGCGATGGAAGACATGTGAGCAAAGTGAGCGAGGAATCGCTCAGAGACTATATCAAAGTTGAGGAGATCAATAGCTGGTAGGGAGGAGAACTAGCATTTGGCCTCACGATCAAGGGACTTTTTGAATAAATGCGGGCGAGGAATGCCTCGATCTCAGCCACTATGTTGTTCAGACGGTCAAATGTCCTGACCTCTGTGCCAATCATCCTTTCTAAGATTTCTTTCTTCAAATTTTACTTGCAAATTTACACTACGTCCTCCTAATGCGGCAGACGGCTGCACCTCATACTGAGGTTCCTCCATCTCTTGATGTAATAAAGTGTTGACTCATCATTTCTTTGCCTTGTGGCATAGAGCTCTGTCACGGTGACTTCCCGTTCAGCAATATAAAACTTTTCTTTAAACTTCTTCTGCATATCAGGCTAGTCAGCAATAGACCCAGGTGGCAGGCTCGAATACCACTCGAAGGCTAGCCCCGTGAGTGTCGAGTTGAAGAATTTCAGGAGATAATCCTCATCGGCAGTCAAATCTCCCATGACATTCACATAATAGGCAATGTGCTCCCTGGGAGACCCTTGCCTATTGAACTTTTCAAACTTCGGTGGCTTGGTGATGCCAACCGGCAGCTTCTTGGCAGCATAATGAGCCGGGTAAGGCACTCGATAGACGTCAAAGGGCATTTGGTCACCATCGCCCCTCTCCGCTAGTGTCATGTCAATCATCTGTTCGAGCATCAACCGACTGACCATTGCTGGGTCGACCGGGCTTGGGTAAAAGTGGGCTGGCTATGCCCTCGGAGTAGTCAGCACCGCCGCCTATGGGGCCATAGGAGACCCTTGAGAAGGTAAAATCGGCGGCGGGGCCGGTGCTACATGATGTGCTTGTTGCAGGGGTATGCCCCCGGTGTAGCTCGGCATTAGTGGGAATGCTGCCCCCTGCGGAGGTGCTTCTGAAGACTGCCCATTGCCCCCCGGCGCCTCGAGCAAAACCTCGGTCTGCTCGGATGTCGAGGGTTGTGCACTCCTCTCGTTCAATTACTTTTTCAGTAGTTCAATCTCCCGCTGGTACTGTTGTGTCACATGCAACATTACGGGGTCATTCGTGGGGAGATTGGGAATCCCCCCCACTTCTTCGGTCAGCGCGTCCGCGGATGATGTGGAGGGCCCGCCACTAGTGCCTCTAGTGGCGATAACATTGGCAGCCAGGGCCATAGGAGGTTCTTCATGGGAGGTTTCTTCAACACCCACCTGTGCTACTTTGCCTGCTGCTCTCCCTCTCCTGGTGAGAGGACCGGGTCTTGCGGTGCGTCTAGCCACCTCTTCGGGGTTGGTGGGTAGAGCCCCATATCGGCCGAACACCCCTGCCATGCTGCAGGTGTAAACTCTCTAGTTCTTGTTTCTTCTCGCCATTCTCCTTGACGGCCTGCCCGGGAACACCAGTCTATCGAAGACCGATCTTCAGGGATCCGCTTCCTCCCGCGAAGGGGACTAACGTACCTCCTCAGAGTGGTTCCTTGATTCTACGCTGGGTACAGGTCGGGTTTCTTCTTCTTCTTGGAAGGCAGAGGCCACTGCCCCCAGTAGTCTCTAGCGACCCAAGGGAGTGCTTCCTGGGCCTCGCAGGTAGTTTCTCATGGCTTGCTCAATCCCTTACCACTCCTAGTCAAGGAGAGCAGCCGGGGTGTAAGCCACAGGCTCTGGGTGGGTGGCTTGGTGTCGGCACCTGCGGTGCTGGCGATGGACATTTTCTGGCAGCGCCGGGGTAGCAGATGCCGGCTGGTAGACTGAGGCCAGCATCTCAACCTGATGTGACAAGGACTACGGATGCAAAGGTACTGACCGAGTGAGCCTCGGACCTAGACTTGTAAGCACACTTTCAAATTGGCCCGAAACTGCTTTACGATAGGCCGTCCATGAAATTCGATTTTCAACGTAGATTCGCAACGCCGAATCAGTGTCTCCTTTGCTGACGTGGAATATGATCCATTCCAACGCTTGTTTTCTGGTTGGCCTATTCACGCCGCCAGCCTTTCGCAAAACCGCACAAAATCAGATTCTGGCATTTTGCATTCGAGCGCTGAAAGAGCGGCATTCAGCACAATTCCAGCCTCGTCTCGTGTGTCGAGAAACATCCGAACGACGATTTCCGAAATTTCGTCGATGCTCATTTTCGAAAGCTTACTTTGGAGATCGTTTGTCATGCGTTCATAATGTAGGCATTGCCGATCATTTGCAAGAATTATTTTCGGCATTGCCGATTTTTCTTTTCTCGCTACAGTTCGGGAATGACCTTCAAGGACAAGATTTCCAACTACTCTGCCGCCCAGATCATCAGCGCACTCGGCTGCCCGCGAGGAACCGCCTACGATTGGCTTGACGGGCGCAGAGAGCCACCCGACTGGCAGCAACCCCACTGGTTGCGAATCCTCAAGAAAAACGCGCCAGAGAAGCGCGACCGGCGAAAGAAGGCGTAGGCTCATCTCCCACTCATGCGGATGGCTTCGTTTTCGTTGTAGTAGGCGGGCATTTTTATCTCCTGGTTGCCTCGGAAATCCGCCGGCTGAATTCCGTCTCATGCGCCACGCAAACCGCCGTGAGTTCGATAATCTCCAGCGAATTGAATTTCGCCGCCCTGAGTGCCGCCAGGAGAACGTTCTCGGCGCGGAGCCGCATTTCCTCATTGTGAATCGCCGAGTGATGTTGGTCGCACAGGGTCACGAGCGCTTCGTCTGGGTATTCCCAGGGCTCTTTACCACGGACGTAGCGTAGGTGGTGGACTTGGAGCTTGTCTTTCGATCCGCAGAGCACGCAGGCATGACCGTCGCGCCTCTTGATTTCCTCTCGGCGCTCGGACCATTCCGGCGTTGCGAGTTTGTCGGCATACGTAATCATTGGTTGATCCTTTCGACGAATTGCCGCGATTCTTTCCGAAATGTCACCGGAACCCGGCCCGTGCGGCAGTCGCGGGCGAGCTTGACGTTGATCCAATGGCCTTCGTCGTCCTCCTCGATTACGGCGAAGATGTTCGAATCCTGCTCGATGGCGCGAGACTCTCGCGAGCGCCCATGGTCGTTGAGCTGGGAAAGCACGATGATTGGAACCCCGAGTTCAGAAGCGGTGGTCTTGATGATGCGGGATGAGTTGGCAACCTGCCGCTCCCGGTTGTCATCCGAAGATCCGGGCTCCATGAGTTGCAGGTAATCCACAACAAGCAGCCTGCATCCGCTCTCAGCGCACAACTTCCGGGCTGCCGCGCGGAACTGGTTTGGAGTCAAAACACTCTCGTCGCGAACAAAGATGCTGCATTCCGCGATGGCATGCGCAGAGGCTATGAGCGTTCGCATTTCGCGCTCCTTCATTCCCTCCTCGCTGGCCATCGAAAAATCCATCCCTGACTTTGCAGCTAAGAGGGCGTCCGCGAGTTCGCCCTCACTCATCTCAAGGCTAAAGATTCCGACTCCACTTCCGACCTCGGCGGCGTTGAGTGCGAAATTGAGCGCGAGCGTGGTTTTGCCGCCTTTGGTTTGCGCGGCGATGACGATCACATTCCCGGGCCGCAGTCCGCGAATCATTCTATCGAGTGGCGCGATGCCGGTGGGGATGCCCTCCAGTTTTGCGCCCTTCTTTCGGATTTCCTCGGTATCTCTTCTGGCTGGATCTCCCTGCTCCCTTTCTGAGAAATCGTCAGAATTTTCTGGTTATCATGGCCATCTCAGATTGGGAAAAGCTTTCTTCTTCACTCTGGCTCTCCTCAGACGGGGATCTTGTAAATCCCCATCACAAAATAATGGCAGCAAGCTGTAACAACAATAGTCATGATCATAACAACAATAATAGTAATCAAAGAAGGCGACAGAAGCATAGCTCTCTAAGCTACTCCTATTATCAACGGGGAAAGCCATGACCTCACGGTCAGAATCACCAAACCAACAGTGAAACCATGGCTACGCTACTGGGAAAAGAACCATGACACCTCTATCATGTAGGCCCATCCTCACTGATGAAAGCCACAGTCCAGACCATGTGGTCTGGGGTAAGGTCACGATCTCATTGTCATGAACATGACTCTGCCTACGGGTGAAACCACGATGACTCTATCAAGAACCCTCAACCTCAATGTCAAAAAAATGACACAGAAATCACCTGAAGAACCATGACCTCTCTGTCGAGAAACCAAAATCTCGAGTCAGGAGAGTCACATCTCACGTGATGGAAGAACTGCCCACTAGAAGCAAGGCTAGATGTGTCCACTGACGACTTAGTCTGTAGCCTTAGGTGTCACCCTACACGTCCCAGGCGGCAACTGAGACATTGTACCAGTAACCATAGAATAAGGACTAGTTAGATTCATGCTCGTCAGCACGCGTCCGAAGCCCCCAACTACTATTGACAACTATTTTCAACTTACAAGTCAAGTCTTTCCCTTATTCATATTTTATGATGTCCCAAATTACCCATGTTTCGGAGTCTTCCTTGATCATATTTCGAGTCCATTTCCATTCATTTTTTGGCACGTTAAGCGCTGGAGGTTATTTTTCCATGATTTTTATAATTTTTGGCATATTTTCATGGTCGTGGTCAATCTCACGACCGCATTCACACCATGTCGCGGTTGCCCGTCTAACCGCATTCTCAGTCAGAGTCTAGCACAGACTGAACTCTTTCTTCACTGGCTGAGGATGTCCTAGAGTCCTATTCTAAGCTTTCTACTCCAAAGATTTCATGCCAGATCGGTTCCTAAACCTTCTAGGGATCTTATCTCATTAATATATCATGGATTTATCACCCAAAATATGATATTTTTGGTAATTATCATCCAACTCCGACCTAGGGTTCCTTGGGCCTATAAATACACCCCCAATGGCCAAGGGCTAGAGAGGGAGGCTATTTTTTGATCTGGGGCAAAGCCATGCTGCATTGCCAACTCATCTATTCGGCCCCCAATCACCAAGGAAGTACCACGGTCTCATCCTTCCTCTTCTAGGGTTCTTCTTCTTATTCTCTCTATTGCACTATCTCTTCCTCTATTTTTATCTCACGCATGCTTGCATCTTGCACGTCTTTTCTACTATCTTTCTACTGCATTTTTATCATCATCATTACACTCACACACTCCCCTATCTTTGTTCCCTTCCATAAGGGTTAAAAATCCAACCTCCCCGATGCGTTCTTCCCTCTTTATTTCATGTTCATGTTTTATGTGGGATAGATGCTACACGTCACATTTCTAATGGGTTTTCTCTCCTGGTATTGCTTTGTTTCACAGGATTAGGCAGGTCTGGACATAAGGCCCTTACTTTCTAGCCGTCTGGAAGGTGAGGAGGAGTTGAAACCATGGTTCATGCATCTCCATTCTGAACGTGGTGGTCCCGGGGACCACGTACTCATAGTCCGGCGCGCCCTAACCCGGCGCCCATACCCCCCGCACTGAAATAGTCTCCCTCTCATAATACCGATTTTCCTAACCCCATCTATACGGCGCACAGCATAATCCGGCACGCCCCTCCACGCCCCGCGCCGGATTCAGCCCCTTCATACCCCGCGCCGGATTCAGCCCCGCATTCGATATCCCCTGCGTCGGTTTAGCCTATCGCTATACCCCGCGCCGGATTAGAGTTTAACCATCCCCTCGCGCCAATTTAACCCCCACTCATACTTCTATCAATTCTTTTGCTGCCCCATTTCTCTATCATACTTAACTCACGGGCGCTCCATAATTAACCAATAAAATCGTTGCTGGCTTCCATTCGTTAACTGCTTTGGGTTTGCTTTTGCCACGCATCTATGTATACATGAACGACCGGCTGTTGTGGCTGCATGTTTGTTATTATTCCAGACTTCGGTATATCAAATGGTGATTTGCTGAAGGCTAGATCAGGTATGACTGGAAGCTTTCACTATGCGTGATGGTGGTTTTCGGATCTATGTTCTCCGCCATGTACCGAGGACTTGGGATAATGAATGTGATCGAATTACATGCGTGAACTTACGTTCGGTTCCTGCATTATGTGATATTATTCTGTTAATCTATCCTATCCCCACACAATGGTCTCCTAGATCTCCAAAACACTTGGCGTGATAGCAGCATAGTCGTCTAGCGACTTTCCAACAGTGAGCACTCAGCGGCCCATGGCGGAATATCCTTTAAAGAAAAGGAAGGACACACCAGCGTATGCGGTGGATTCCTTATTTCTAACTTGCTTATCTCGTTTCATGCTTTGAAGACTGGAATGCTCTGTAACGAAGATATTTTCTGGTAGTTGTTGAAAGGCCGTTGAGCCGTTGCTTTCATGGTTTGGTCATGCTGGTGTTCTCCACTTCATGAAACCAGTATGGGATCCCTCGGCTCTTGATATGAGGCAGCAATATGTTGGGAAATCGAGTTCCCCTCCCTTCCTGATTTAGATTTCTATGGTAAAACAACTGCTTTACAGTTCATGTACCTAGTCCAGCTTTTTCTGGATGAAAGAGAAAGCGGCAGCTATAAACATAAAAAATGCACATACGAGAAAGTCTTAAAGAATATTCACATTCTCGAATGAGCATTCGTCTGCTTGCGTTTGTCAGAGAGATGATACTAATTTTCTCACCTCCATTGTTAATTGTGCAGGATCATCTCGTCTGTCGCACCAATGTAGGCAGCGATCAAGCTGAACGAGGCCAGAGTTCTCTTTTGGTTACCAGCACTCAAGAACCGTCCATGCCCATGAGCTACCTCAGAAATTATGTTTGGCTAATCCAAATTGTTTAAGTGTAATTAATAGATCAATAACCTGTAGGTCTGACGTCGGTTATGTTAGAATCCAAGCCTCTTCTTCCTATCAATTCATTTTTCCTTTTTTTTAAAACTCTATTTCTTGGTACGATGAAGTTGTGGGTCTCTTGTAAGATCGACCCAGGTAGCCATGTTTGATTACCAGTCGGTCGTCTTCAATGGATGCACGGAGCTATGCTTTCCTTGAGTCCTATAATTCTCATTTTCTTTGTGTTTTAAAGTTGGCAACTGTAATACTTGTTCCAGACTTGTATTATATCCATCATCCGTTTGGATGTAATCTTTTACATAGCAGATTCACTGTAATGAACCTGACATCTGGTAATCCTATCAGAAAGGTGGATGGCCATGCTCCCCCCACAAGCTCATGCTCAGGATGATGGTTATTTCTGATAGTCTTCCACTGTTGTTTTGACATTATGGAGTGATGGTATCAGTTTTATGGATCATTGATGTTTAAGAGGTATCAGATTTTTATTAATGAGTTATTATTAATTTACGCACTCTGTCATTGTGTCGAAATTCTTATTGCCCTGATTGACATGAATGATATAAGCTTGTCACACACCTCCGAGTTCCTTTCGTGCTCGGGGCGTGACAGATGGGGTTGGAGAGCCACAATGGAGAAGGGGGTTAGAGAGAGAAGGAGGCCGTTGTTTGCATGGGGGCCCATTGTGTGTGTGTGTGTGTGAGGGACGATGTGAGACAGCAGAGGCGGGGGGTTCATGTGTGATTGCATGTGAGTTAGTAGGGAGAGGGATGAGGGAGCAGGCTGGCGACGGAAGTTGCGGTGGGGAGAGGGAGTGATTGTGCGGGGGCCTTCGACCACGGTGGCTGTCAGTGAGAAAGAGAGAGACGGGAGAGGCAAGGTCACCATCAACTAGAGAGAGAAAGAGAGGAGGTGACAGGAGGAGAGAGCAGGGGGTGGTGCAGTGGTGATGGGGTGCTATGGACGGTGAAGGGAGGCCAGTGCTGGGTGAGAGCTGGAGTGAGGGGAGGAGGTGTTTGCTAGACGTCGTGGGAAGTTGAGAGAGAAAGGGACGCAACACAAGAAGGGTGCCACGGCAATGTGGGAGGAGTTATCCGGAGGGAGGAGAGAGAGAGGGAGAGTGTTTGTGAGATAGAGAAGAGAGAGGGGGAGTGAGAGAGAATAGAGGGTGCGACCGCGGGAGATGGTGGCTATGGTGGTACAGGGAGTAGAGAGGAGGTCGCGAGCATGCATGGAGAGAAGGGAGGCAAAGTCGTGATGGGAGGGGGGAGAGGTGTGCAGGGCCGAGGGTCGGTGTTTGCAGTGGTGCATGGGCTGTGTTTGTGTAGAGAAGAGAGTGGGAGAGAGATGATGTGAGCGTTGCTGGTGGGGTTAAGCGAGAGTAAGGGAGAGAGAGAGGGTTAGTAGGTGGAGGTTTTGTGTATGTGCATGGAGTGATGTGGCCACGGCGAGGGGGCTGCTGTGTGTGGCCAACGGTCTAGTGGTGCAGGTGAGAGAGAAGGGTGCGATGGAGAGGGGCAGTGTGTGAGAGGGGGTTAGAGAGAGTCAGAGGCGGGGCTTCCATCGTTCGGTGTTGCGTGTGTGTGGGAGTTAGAGAGAGATCGAGAGAGGGAACGGGAGTGAGAAAGAGAGGAGTGTAGTGATAGAATCACTTGAGAGTGATCTAGAAGGGGGGGATGAATAGATCTCCCCAATTTTAAAACTTAGGACAAAGTATCACGCTGGATGGCCGGAGAGTATAAATGCAGATCACTTAGCACTCAATAAGAAAACTCATTCAACAGAATAAACGCCTTAGATAGCGAGCGGTGATACACAGACAATTGAACAAGAAGTTTATGGGTCAATGTAAGCAATGTAATCACATGCTCAACCAAACATAAGTCAGAAAACGAACAAGCGACAGAGTAACAATCACACAAGGAGATGAAGGCTTTTTAGGTGGTTCGATTTCTCACTGCAATCTACGTCCACCCCTCGTCCACAGTGACCGAGGATACACTAGCTCAGGCTAGAAAAATAGACTCAGTCTGCGATAATGACTGTCTCATAGCTTGCCCACAGGAACACTCTCCTCTCTTCCTCCAACCCAGAGGGAAGACACTAGTAACACCTTATCACTAGCAATTGGAGAGTCTTTATTTTCAATGGGTCCAAATTATAATAAACTTATATTTGAAATAAAATTCTATTTTGATCAAATTACATTTGATCTTGCCTATGTTCTGATCGACATGATTGTTTAACTGCCATGTTTCGAGCAAACACGTTCTGCTGCTATCGGTTCGGGGCGTGACACATTCACACCTGTTGAGCCTCCCCTCTATCCACGCGTCACCCACCTCCCGAGCTCACGTGTTGCGTCCTGGTGACGCTTCCCGGTCAACCCTTGGTTCCCTAGGTGATTGTTGAGAAATCGACTGGCACGCTCGCACCTCAGCCATGTTGCCCCCTGAAACTGAGAAACCTCTCATGCCACTCGGACCTCCCTCGACTTTCCATAAACGGCGAGTGCACGATGTCGCCCTGAGATGGATACGCCCGTAGTGAGGGGGTGCCCGAAGTCTCGGAACCCGATATCTCCCCTATCGCCTTGTCCCATCCCTCAGTCCAGTCACCGAACACACACCCCCGTGAGTGCAGACGGGATGGCAAGTGTGAACAAAAGGATGGCATGCCCGATGGGACGTCTCCCGCCTTCCTTCTTTTTACTGAAGAGAAAGCCTGTGCCAGCCCTAAAGTCCTGGTGCCCTTTTCCTGTCCTTGCAGGAGAGGCAGAGGGGAGCACCTATTCGCACTTTCCAGTGGCTTCTAGTTTGCATATCAATCGCCGGACTGCACTTGACGACCGCCAACGGCTGTCACCTCTGCACCATCCAGTACCCCTACACCCATGGCGGCCGTTACCTACGGTCCCATCGTCATCGCCACCCATGCGCTGGTGGGTTACTTGGCAGTGCCGATTGCCTTCAGCAGCTTTGTCTCGGTCATCGGATCACCCTACTTCCTGGGTGTGGTCCCCGCGGCTGCTCCGCAGCCACCCTCAGTCCCTGTGACCGTCGGTGCAACAGACGCGTCGCACTAGTTTCTGGCTTCAATGACTTGCTCGGGCGTCAGACCCGGGTCTTCTACCATTGGCCCACATAAGGGCCTCAGGCCAGCTCCTGCCTGGGCAAACATCAGCTCCCAGGGCCAGTCTCTACTGGCTCCGAGCACGGGCTTTATGCCCTGGGTTCTGATCCCTACTGTAGCAGCTTGCTCAGGCCTCCAGCCCTGAGCTCAAGTTATGCCAGCATCCGGTACGGGTTTTTACCCTAGGGTACTTGGCCTCCTAGCATCTTGCTCGGGTGCTTAGTCCCGAGCTCCAGTCAAGCCAGCCTCCCGCATGGGTCTCTTCACCCGGGGGCAAGGCTCCCCAGTACTCCGTTCGGGCCACTCCAGCAGAACCTCTAAAGAGCCGTCGTCTGACCTAGGTTTTCAACACTTGGCTCGAGACCCTCTAGTACCCAGACCGGGCATACAACCCCGGGATCTCTGAAGGTCAGTTCCCGGCTCGGACTCTCAGCGTCGGGCCTCGGGCCTCTCAACCCCATAACGGGACTTTGTCCCCTACCCCTCAGTGGCGCCGACTCTCAGCGCGGGTCCTCCTTTATGGGGCACGGTGATCACGACATTGGGTGTGGGGCCTCCTGTTGAGTTATGATTTTGATGATAACTAAACTTAGTGTGTAATGCTATGGTTTTGATGCTAACTACACTTCATTTGTGATTAAGTGAATGATGATAACTAAACTAAATGGTTGATTGTTCCTGTCGATTGGTTGAATATGATTGAGTTGAACATGTGCTTTGAATGCTTCCTATGCATACTCTACATGGAGCTTGGTTACATGATGCATTCATATTGGACAAATGCATATCTATTGATCTTGACCTTTAGTCAATCATGTTTTCAAAGTGTTCACTTGTATATGTGCATGGCTAAATTGTTCTCATACTTTGCTCACTTGCATAGAAATAATTCTTGACTTTTAGCTTAAAGCATTTATGGTTCAAGTGTTTGTATGCACCTTGGACATGGGCTTTCATGTATGCATTTCATACATTTATCATATTGATTATTAAGCTAAAGTTCTAATCCTTTTTTCTATGGTTTTGTAGGTCAAAACACTCAGCATATATTCCCCGAGATCAAAGGAGTTTGAAGCCTCAGACTTGAATAGGCTGCAATGGAGTTTGGGGCTAAAATGTGATAGTCTAGAATTTACTGTAGCTGGCGGTCGACCGACCTATAGCTGGCGGTCGATCGAAATTACCAGAATTCAAAAATCTCCATTCTGCAGATTTTTGGTCGACCGCCAGACCCAAAGCGGTCGACTGAAAATTCCAGCAACCCAACATCTACAGAAAATTCTCAGAACGGTCGACCGCCACCCACCTCCTATCGACCGCCAGCCCCGAAGCCCCTTTTGTTGACTTCATGTTTCAAGCTCGTGGAGAGATTCCCTTCCCCATTTTGTTAATCCCAATGCTCCCAATCACCCCAAAAATTGTGGATCTGGTCTGGGGCTTGTCTCCTAATCTTCCAAGGGTTATAAAACCTCACATTGAGGCCATAAACCCTAAGGACTCCAAGTGCTTCAAGGAGAGATCATGAGGGTGCTGTCCAAGGAGGAAGAAGAGGGTACTGTAGCTCCGTGAACAGTACCTCGTGCAGGAAGTGTTCTTCATCCATCCTCAACCCATTGAAGGTATATCGGAAGCCAACCTCCACCAAGGAAGAGAAGAGCCAAGCAAGCAAGGAAGGATTCCAAGAAGAGTGTCTAAGGGAGAAAGAAGAGAAGCCAAGCAAGTAAGAACGGAGAAAAGCCAAGCAAGCACGGATTGAAGCTCTGGTCAAGTGAAGATTGAAGATACCTTCGAGATCCGTAGCATGCATTCAAGGGGAACCCAAAATAGGAGTTTTCTAAACTAAGTCTCATCGCCTTTATGTTTTGGGTGTTGTACTTGTGTTTGTCATAAACTGAAAAACTTGTGTGTGTGTGTGTGGATCATTATTGGATCTGTGGTCGTGTGTGTGTGTCATATTTAATTCGTGTGTGCGTAGGTCTTCCTAGATCTGCGTGTGTGTGGTTTTATTCAGATCATAGTGTTGTGTGTGTAAAGTGCTACAATTGTCGCAGCAAGTGTGTGTGAGTCTATTTAAATCCGTTCTGTCTCTTGTGTGGATTGCTACACTTGTGGCAGCAGGTGTTTGTATTTGTGATCCGATTGTCAGATCGTGTTGGAGACATCCTCTCCATGTGTGTGTGTGTATTGGGGCGTGTCCCAGTGTGTGTGTGCAGGCGTCGTCTTGCGTGTGTGGTTGGAGCGTCGTCTCTGTTTGGGGATTTATCCTCAAGTGAAGCCTCACCGAGTTTGGGGAGGGGTGGACATAGGACTATCGTCGTTGCATCCGAACCACCTTAAAAATCGTTGTGCATCGTGTTTTCAATTGTGGTTTGGTCCTTTTCTCCTATCCCCATTCTACGTGAGTGTGAGTGCATATCATTGTTCATTATTTAGCCACGTCCATGTTGCTTAATCTATCTCATCATTAAATAGAATTTGATAAATCAATTGTGATTAAATACATTTGAATCTCTTAATTAGTGCTTTATCACATATTTTATAAAAGGCCAAAAGTTTTCTTAAAAATTTGTAAACACCCAATTCACCCCCCTCTTGAGTGTCATTGATCGCGGGACTTCAATTGGTATCAGAGCCAAGGCTCTAATTTCATAGATCTAACGATCTAAAGA
Organism: Amorphophallus titanum; assembly: GCA_024336825.1. Lineage (NCBI taxonomy): Eukaryota > Viridiplantae > Streptophyta > Magnoliopsida > Alismatales > Araceae > Amorphophallus > Amorphophallus titanum. The sequence goes on from JANBPO010002596.1 coordinate 10,693,390, forward strand.
GATCCGGATCAATGAATACAAACATGTACACCTTGAACTCTCCACCCGTGTTTGATGGTTCCAAGTTTGATTTGTGGTTAGGTAGATTATGCAGTCTTGTCAACTCATATGACCCTAAGCTATGGAAGCTTATTTCATATGGTCCTCATGAGTTGCCTAAGGACAAAAATGTCTGGACTGAAAATCAAAAGCGTAAACATGATCAAAATCGCTTGGTTTTAAAGTTACTTACTGTTGCAGTTGATTCCAATTATTTCCCTTTTGTTTCCCACTGCAGATCCGCGAAGGAGATCCTTGATGGCTTAACCAAAGTTCGGGAAGAGCATGAAGATCAATGCCTTGTGGCAGGCACAAGTGATCAAGGAAGCGAACAGCAAATTGGATCACCCTCGGAGGTAAATTCAGATTCTGAAAGCATATCCCTTGATGATCTAATGTTTGCATATGATGAACTCGAACATAAATACAAGAAGTTAAAATCAGAAAATAAAAAATTGAAAAAGAACGCTGAACAAAATAATTGTAATTCCTCTTGTAAAAAATACTTGCACTTAAAGGAATTAGTTGATACTCACGAAGGCCCAATCTCTGGCGATCAATCAAAGGTTTTTCTTCTTCTAGGAGGATGTAATTAACGCTATAATCTTTATAGTACGGCAGACTTTCAATCTCGACCTGAATTCCAGGTTCGCCTGATCATGTCAGAATGAGCGCATGATGATTTGTCACTTCGATGACTGGCACGCCTATGTATTTTAAAAGTGTGTCACCAACTTGCCACGCCCTTTCAATAAACACAAAATCTCACCCCCACAACTAGTCAAGGAAGGGGGTGCCCTCCTCCCATGGCTGGGCCTCCTCCCATGAAAGTCCACCTTCTACTTTTGACCCATTAAAAAAATAATTCAAATCTATTTAAATCTCTTCCCTTTCTTGACTTGTTCCAAGCCCATTAATCACTAGTCCATTAACTCCTTACTAATAATGATCCAATAAACACAAATAGTTACCGAATTGTCCACACATGGACTACAATGGGCCCAACAAGACCTGAAAGTCTTAAATAACGATAGATGGCTCGATCTAGGCATCCACATCCTCCCCGAGCCAAAGGGCGTGTGCTGTGACGTATGTCCTCACCAATAAATTATTCCATCAATTTTACTGAGTCAATTTAATCGAGATATACGAGAATTATCTTTCATTATAATCGAATTAATTTTATTATCTTATCAAATTAAAAATAGATAAAATAAGATTTTTCCCTGAGATAAACAGGGGATATCCTCCGTCTAAGAGGGGTTAAAAGATTGGACCGCGGAAGGTAGGATTAAAACCAAGATAACTCCCAATGAAAACTTGGTGCTGTGCTGATCAAAAGTTTCGATCGAGTAACTGGAGCAGTCTGATGGAGCGAAGGGGCTCGGAGTGAGGCGGCAGGCGCGTGTCACTTAGCCTCTGGGCCACACGCTGCATCGTCGGTCGCGACTCCGGGTTCTCGTTTACGCACGCCAGCGCCGCGGCCACCGCCAGCACCACCGCGCTTGCCACCTGGCCCGTGGGCCGGGGGAGCCGCCCGTCCAGGGCGTCGACCAGCAGCGTGTGTAGGGAATCCGGCGACGACAGGGAGGCGATGAGGTCACCCGGATGCGTCCCCATCATCACTTCCAGCGCCACAACTCCGAAGCTGTAGACGTCGCACTTCGGCGTGGCCATCATAATGTAAGCCAGCTCTGGAAACGACAGAAAGGAGGGAGAGATATATATAGAATGTTAGGGAAGGAAGGAAAAAAAAACTGGATCAATGTGTAATATCTGGTTTCGAAACAGAGGACCAAGTTACATGTTGATTAGATATATATAGTCATTTATCAAGATACTTTATTGGTTCTTCTATATATTTTTGTGGAGTTCATTGAAACTGATGTTTTCTGAGGAGATAATGGTCATTTGTTGGCAAATCATATATACCAAAAGTGGATCCAACAATAAGTCAACCTCCCAAACAGAAGGAAAACAATAAGTGCTTGTTTTATTTGGCATTGAAAATCATTTTTTTTATCACTCGAGCTAGTACAGGCCAAAATCTGATCAGGCTTTAGCTTACTAATTGTTAAATTTTGCACTGATTGATTGCATGCAGTTTTAGGGACCCGATCTAATAATTAAATGTGAGAAAAGAATATATCAATTCTAATTTGGCGTGAGAAGTACCCGGAATAAAGAAAAAATTATTTAGCCCAAGGATGGATCATCAGAATATCGGACCTTTCCTTAACTCAAAGGGGTTTTTAATTAATCGATCTAGTGTATACAAATCCTTTTTTTAATGTATGAGAGAAATATAAAGATTTTCTTTCGGAGTACATCCAAGTCTTCACGTGGTCTGATGAGCATCTTCCTGGGATCCCTGAGGAGATGGTGGTGCACAAGCTCAACCTTGACCCGTCGATAAAGCCTATCCAGTAGTGCAGAAGAAAGCATGCCCCAGAGAAGCAGACGATCATTAAAGAGTAGAGTATTAAGGGAAAGAAAACTGGCCTATTTTGACCGATCCTTTATCCAACGTGGCTCACTAATGTCATCTTAGTACCAAGAGCTTCAGGCAAATGGCGAATGTGTGTGGGCTTCACTGGCCTCAACAAGGCCACTCCGAAGGATTGTTACCCACTGCTGAGTATCGACCAACTAGTCGACTCGACTTCTGGTAACGAATTGCTTAGTTTTCTGGATACTTACTCCGGCTATCACCAGATCCGAATGGATCCTGAAGACATCAAGAAGACAGCCTTCATTACCGACTTTAGCATATACTGCTACACCCGGATGCCTTTCGGGCTAAAGAACGCCGGAGCAATGTATCAGAGGCTGATCAACCACATTTTCGAAGGAGAAATTAGTCAGAATGTGGAGGCTTACATCGACGACATGCTCGTTAAGACACCTAAGGCCGAGGACCACTTCGTCGACCTAGCTGAAACCTTCGACACCCTCCTAAGGTGCAACATGAAGCTCAATCTAGCAAAATGCGCCTTCGGGGTTCGATCCGGGAAATTCTTGGGTTTCCTAGTTACCCAATGCAGGATCGAGGCCAACCCTGACAAGGTTCAGACCATCTTGAACATGCAGCCGCCTGCTTGCGTCAAGGATGTCCAGTGCCTGACGGGATGAATTGTTGCGCTCAACCATTTTTTGTCCCGAGCGGCCAAACAATGCCTACCTTTCTTCAAATTGTTGGGAGGGCCCAAATTGGCATCTGCCACATTCGCCTGGGACGAGCTAAAGGAGTTTTTGGCCTTTCCCCCGGTGCTGTCGAAACTGATCCCGGGTGAAACACTGTACCTTTACCTCTCATCGACTCCTTCCACAGTGAGCTCCGACTCCTTCCACAGTGAACTAGGTCCCAGTCCGAGACAACCCAGGAGTGCAGAGACCAATATACTACACCAGCAAGGTGCTCAACGAGATCGAAAGAAGGTATCCCGCAACTGAGAGATTCGTGCTAGCATTGGTGACCTCGGCCAAGCACCTCCGGCCTTACTTCCAAGGGCGCTCCATCATCGTATTGACCAATGAGCCCCTAAAAAAGATCCTCACTCACCCTGAAGCTGCGGGTCATCTCATCAAGTGGGCCATAATGCTCAGGACTTACGACATCTCCTATCGCCCTCGCTCGGCCATCATGGGATAGGCACTCACAGACTTCATTGCGGAGACCACCATTCCAACTGAGGAGGCCCTTCTGTTGGCACCCAGGCCCACATGGGATCTTTTCGTTGACGGGTCCTCCAACTCGGCCAGCAGCGGCGCCTATGTCCTCCTCAGATCCCCAGAAGAAGCAGAATTGCAGTACGCCTTGAAGTTCAACTTTCAGACATCCAACAACATCTCCGAGTATGAGGCTCTCATCTCGGGAGCTAGGATGGCTCGACGATTGGAAGCCAAATGAGTCAGGATTCATACTGAATCCCAGCTGGTCGCCAGTCAGGTCAACGGTGACTACGAAGCTCGAGAAACACCGATGATCAAATACCTTCAACTGGTAAGAGGAATAGCCCCACTATTCAAGAGTTTTCAGGTATCACGCGTCTCAACAGCATCCCAACGTCGTCAGCTCGCCCGCGATCGCCTCCGTCTGCAACCGGAGTCGAGGGAACAAGAGAACAAGAGAGAACGGGAGAGAGAGAGAGTGAGATGGCGAGAGTGAGAGGAGAGAGAGGGTGGGGGGGTTAAATAAAGGAAATTAGGAATTTTCCTATTTTCCAAAAATCAAATTTTTAGCCTGAAAATGCACTAATTCAGAAAAATATCTAAAAATAGTCAAAACGATCCTCGCGAAGTGTACGTCGCAACTGTACCGTCCACGAGTTGATGAATTGAGAAATAAACTCACCGCATGGTTCCATAACTTATACAGGAATAAAATTCACACGGATCGTAAAACTCAACTCGGGAGCTACAAAAGTGATCTGAAACCCTCCAAAAAGGATCCGAAAGACCTAATAGTGGTCCAATAAATATCTAGGACATTACATCCTCCCCTCCTTTAAGAAATTTCATCCTCGAAATTTAAGGACTAACCAAGGAGGAGCAGGGAAGAACAACCCGACAAATACAACTACGAAACGACACGAATCACGAGAGACAAAGCTTAGAAGAACACTGTCAGACCATAATCACGAGCACATGCTCAGGACTGAGCACGACGTAAGTGAACACAAGTCTGACACCTCCGAAACAGGGCAACGTCGCTTATGTCTCACGGGAAAAGAGACACGACTGCCACAACAACAGATACTGAAAAATAGAATGATAGACACATCAAGCATCAGCTTAAACAAGGAAACACAGTCCTCATAGCTGACCGCTCGATGACATCATCGGCTCCAGTGCCAAAGGTAACAGGGAACACCTAACACACAGGACACCAATGACAAATTCACGAAGAACAACAGCAACATGGCAGCACCTACAGGATTCTGGCACTGTACAGCACACAGAACAACGGAATACAACTGCAAGTAGGATCACATCAAGGCACAACAACAGCTAATCACATGACTACAGGGAACGAGTCATGCATCAGACAGCTCACCAAGAAAGACCCACAACAACAAGAAATGACAGGACTCGATAATCTCAAGGGACGTATCTTAAGGACTACAAGCATGTCTCGAGAACATAACACCCAAGAGAAAAAGATGCAGAGTAGAGGGTATTCAATCAGCAAGAGAGCCAACAAATTCCCCAACACTCGCAAATGCCGCTGCCAATACCAGAAAAATTACCAGCAATAGCACGGTAATAAACGACATCAAGGCACAGGAAGCCAAGATGAAGTCACATCGAAGAGAATAATTCTCTCGACTAGTCAGAACCTTACAAAAAGATCCTCGACCCATGGGTAACCAACCCACATGCTTCCGCTGCACACTCATACAACACACACATGCATCAGAAAAATAGCTCGGTATTCGTATCTCAGCATACACTAAGCGCCATCACAATTCATGAAAATCACAACGCAACACGCCACGCGTACCGATCCAGCGAACAACCAGTAACAAGAAGCCTAAGTGCAATAGAGATGAGTACCAGCTTCAACACAAAGATCGAGGAAAAATGTAAATCTCAGCTTACCTTTACATCTTGGAATAATAAATGGGCCTTCACAACACATCAGCCGTTGGACACAGCACGACGAACACGGTACACAACAGCTCTTAACACCATGGCGGAGTCCAAAGCCAAGCAACCATACCCATTCTTGTAACATGAGATGTGACAGTTTAGCTATCGGCTTACGGCTTAAGGCATCCGCCACCACATTACCACAAGAGATCTAATGTAAAACTGATAACTTATGTTAGATCTAACTTAGGAGATACAATCTAATTAATCTACGTGTGTGCTTGCACAGAATAGAGAAAGGAAAAAAGGATCAAACGACACAGGAGACAATGATTTTTAGGTGGTTCGGATGTACACACTATCTTGTAAAAGATTACAAGATTAAGACACACACACAAACTCGTGAGGAGTTCAGAACTCCCACGAAAGTGTAAGAGCACCGAACCACAAAGAAATGTGAAGAGAGGAAGAAACACACACACACACACGGATCTGCATAGATCCACGCACACACAAGTGTTTAAAGATTACAAGATCACACACTTGAAGCTCAATGAAAAATGAAAGAAGAAACACGAATGAAAACTTCAGATTTAAGCTCCCCCTTAGTGGATGAAGAGGATTTTGGATGTAGCTTGAATCTCCACTTGACTTGGGTTGATTGGCCTCAGATTGAACTTGAAAAGCTTGGAGATGGATGAAGAATCCTTCCACGAATCACTATTCAGGGAGCTACAGTAGCAGCCTTCTTTCTCTCCTTGATAGCCCCTTTGATCCTCTTGGAGTGCTTAGGGTTTTTGACCCTAAGGAGATGATTTTATACATCTTGGATGGTCAAGGGACATGCCAAAACTCAGATCCACAAATCATGGCATGTCTAGTGACTTTGGGATTAAACAAACTAAAAGAAAGGCCTCTCCCCGTTTAAGTATTAAAAAGTCAACATTTTCTGCTTTGGGGAGTTTGATCGATCGGAGGTAGGCGGTCGGTCGACCGAACTGTGAAAGACAGTTCATTTTTGATCCCTGAAAATTTCGGTCGACCGACTCATATCCTTAGGTCGACCGAACTGTGAAAAGTTGTAGATTTTTGATTACTGAAAAAATTGGTCGATCGACCCTTGTCCATTGGTCGACCGAACTCTGAAAAACCTGTAAAAAAGAATTGTTAGCCCAACACAACATGTCCAAATAATTAAACCTTGGTTTGAACGTATATTGTCATTGATTTCAAGTCTATTTGAGCTTTTTTTACGCATTTGGAAGGCTGTGAATATTTAAGCATATATCATGACGGAATTAGACCTTAATTGCGTACGAAGCTCACTCTTGATCAATAATACATGGCACGTGATAGAAAATGTGTTCGGGGTTTTGTTATCATCAAAATCACCAAGAGATACACAACAAAAAGAAGAGAGGAGAAGAAGAGAGAAGAGAAGCTTGAAGAAATTGAATGAATTAATGAACTTGGACTTAGCTTGTGCTCAGGTACTTTGGGATGGAGGTCAGTCACTACAGCTCCCCATACTCCTTCCAAGTCGGCTTTGGCCCGTTATAGGTAGCCTCCCCCATGGTGCTAGCTTCAAAGCTCCTCTTCATGATGATTTGGGTGATTTTAATTGAGATTTCAAGAGTTAAAGGGAGATTTTTCGGTGAACTATGAATTCTGGGTATATTCCTAGTTATAGAGCTTTGATTTTTAGTCCTAGTGCAATGGGATTAAGGCTAGGTGGCCTCAATTTGAGTTAAGATGGGTTTTAGGGCTGTTTAGGCACTCCTATCCATGGGTTAGGACTCTCCCGAAGAGCCCCGTTCAGATTTAATTGAGTGTTCGCCTTTGTGGTCTATCGTGCGACCGCTAGTATCCCCTAGCGGTCGTCAGGCGACCGTTTGTCCCCTTTCTTCTTCGTTTGCTTTCTCCCATTGCCTAACTGTCATGTCACGACCGTTTCTAATAAACCTGAGACCTAGGGACATGACTCAAATAAAGTGGAAAATATAATAATAAGACTCAAATAAAATATAAAAATCACATGCCATGACTCAAAGAAATGTGGAGAGCATGATGGTACGTGATGGCGATCTATCCGGGCTTCGAAAAATGTGGAGGGGGTAAATGATGCCCCCATCAAGAATCTTCTTCTCATTTGGGCCCTTCTTCCCATGGACTCTCAGAAGAATAGGTTGATTGAGTGGCCTATGTAACGCACCTCCTCTACCAAATGGACCCTGGTCAAGCCTAAAAATTTCTTGTAAATCTTCAAAATGGGCCCTACCATGCTACTGGTCAAAGAGGCCCATATCATGATGACCAACCTAGATCCACGCATCCTGCTATTCCCAAAATGGGCTATTCTTCTCTTCAGCTTGGATCCTCATATTCAGCTCAATACTCTCAGCCTGGTACACATCCACACACTCTACCTAGTCCCCGTCCTCCTCAACCCTTCCATACTTAAGAGATGCTATCCAAGGTCCATCAACAACTAGATGCAATTCAAAGGCAGATTGATCTAAAACCCTCCCTTAAGATTCTTTTAGCTTTTCAAAATCTCCGCATTCGGCCACCCTCTCGAATTCTCGCTTATTGTCGGTATGGTGGAAACGGTGATCCTTATGTTCACTTGAAGAAGTTCATCTATGAGTCAGCCCAATTCCAACATGATCATTTCTTAATGGCCTATCGTTGGATGGCCCAACTCAAGATTATTTTTTCTTTCTGCCACATGAAGAAGTTGTGGACTTTAAGATTCTACAAAAAAGGTTTATTTAGCATTATCAAGACCAGGTCAGACCTAGGTATTCTATTATAGATCTGGCACAACAGAAGATGGGCCTTGACGAGGAGTTCGCAACCTATGCTGACCGCTGGCGTCAGATGGCCGTGCAAGTCCCGTGGCATCTCCCAGAGTGAGAGCAAATCCAGCTGATCATCTCCAATGCAATACCGCAATATCACCTCATCTTAGCCATGAATGATATTACTTCGTTACAGCAATTATACAGTCGAGCCCACTTCATCCACAACCAACTCGTAGATTCCCTTGATTCCTTTATGTCCGAGTCTTATCAACCTTCCACGCCCTATAGTCAACATTTCATGCCTTATAGTCAACCTCCCATGCCCTATAGTCAACCTTCCACATCCAATAGTTGACTTTTCATGTCCTATAATCAATTCTGCATCAGTCAACCCTCCATCTACTAAAGTCAACCTTTCGTATTCCAAGGTCAACCCTCTACCTGGTCAACCTACCACCTACCAACATCTGCCTCAACTGCCCACCATCAAGGGAGTCTAATCCAAGAACAAGTCGATACCATTCACTACCTACCTACCCATCCTGCTCACCATGCGTCACCACCTAGTCATCCCGCGAGTCATGCACCTCCGCCTACACTTCCACAAAATCAAACCTTGTCATCCCATGTTCACCCACCTCGGCATCCACATAGCCTAAGTGGGCCTATTATCCTCCGTTGTCAGAATCCTTGTCTGATATCTTTGAGGTTTTGATGGCCACCTGTAACGACCTAGAATCCAGATACTGAAAAGAACCCGATACCATTTGGATCCTACATTGCCACCCATGAGCTGGAAGGCTCAAAAGAGTTATTTTGGTGTTGTGGAGATGCATTGAAATTTAAAACAACTATAGGAAATAAACTACATAACTGACAGAAATAAATTAACAATTTTACAACTCCTCCCCCCAGTGCATTCTCCCTCAATTTCTCACTCTATTTTGTCACATTCAGGATTGATATTACACTTCAGTTTTCTAATGGGTTTCCCTTGTTGTTTGGCTTTGTTTTGTAGGAGAAGCAAGCGAATGTGGGGCACTCTTCCTCTGGTCGACTGGAAGGAGAGGAGGTTGATCCTACATCGTTCCCCGCATCCCATTTGTCAAGCGTGATCACGTTGTAGCGGTCACCTTTGGCTGTGATTTTCTTCATTCTTTTCCAAGGTACGCGACGCCGTTGCATCTCCTTCCTACCCCTTTTGGTGTTGTCAACCCTTGGTGGCGATCAGGGTCAGTTCTTCTATCTCTTGTCACCCCTTTCCTTTGTTCACACTCTCATGCATATATTATATGTTTATTAGTTTGGGGGCGGGGTAGAACAAACATCCACAACCACAAGGGCATCGGAGTGGGGGGGTGGTATGCCTTCCAGATCGTCGTCTAAAAAAATGATTGGATCCTTGAGGTGATCCCGAATAGTGGAGTCACGGCGGCCCTCGTCGTTGTAATCCACTTAGTTTACCCCAGATGCGTACCTACGACATCTCCTGGAGCTGTCTCCTCCTGATGCCGACCCCCCCAGAAATCATCATAATTTCTTTTCCATTGGGTTGGTTGTTGATGGGTGGAGGGGTCCGATCTTGTTGTCTCTTTTCTACAACCTTGGCAACGAACTTGTCGAGGAAGCCTCATCGGATGAGGTCCTTGATCGCATCCTTAACTTAGCAAAATGCAATCGGCCATATTGTGACCGTGGTCATGATGGAAGCAACAATATCTCTTCTGACTCCTAGTCTTTTGATCGGATTTCATATTCGGAGGCCACCAAAGGTAAGGCTCCTCCCGAATCTCCATGAGGATCTGCTCGAGTGGAGCTATCAGGGGCGTATAGTGTCAGTATTGGTCCCTATCTCTCGCTTTTGGGTGGTCGTGGCATTCTCGGTCACACCATTCATGTTTGCCCCACCCTTCTCATGGGGAGTTGGTAGATCTCTTACAATCGAGTTGACCATACCCGGCCGTTCAACCCAACGCCGCATTGTTTTCTTTGCAGCTAGCGTATTTCTGGGCCAAGGTGAGGAGATCCATCAAGGTTGTTGGGGCTTCTACTCCGAGCGAGCATCAGAGGATGGAATCCCGAGGCCCTTGCGTCAAGGTGGTGGCGGTGATGGTGACATCAAGGCGAGGGATGAGGAGGGCTTCCATCCAGAAATGGGACATGTAGTTATTTTCTTCGTCAGAATTTTCTCTCTCTTCTCCCATTCCCTCTCTCTTTTCTTTTTAGGAATGGACTGGGAAGAAAATATTAGAGAAAGGGATTTGACATCCCTATGGCTCTCCCCCCTCGCTTTGCTAGATTCCTGAAGAAGACATGTTGAGGACACACAATGGGATTTCATACCGACTGATGACACGAACATTAAGGACCTCGGCTGAGAAAGGGAGAGAGGGAGACCCATGAGTGGGAAGATATTAGGCGATATGAGGGATCAGGTGCTGGATGAGATCCCCACTGACCGCAAGCGATTGGTGTTTATTTACATCGGAGTCAGCAAAGGGAGATGAAGCAGCATAAGAGCCATGACACATGGGGAGGAGTCGTGTTCGTATTCGCAAAATGACAGCAATATCATGAACGTGGGAAAGAGATACACAGTCATCCACATTTCATTAGTGAGAAGCCATAAAAGGCATTTATAGAGACACAAGAGTTTTGAAAAGAAGCGCATCCATGCATCTAAAATAATAACAAAAATAAATAAAGAATAATGAACCTGATCGTGTCCACTCTGAAGCTCTCACATTTCCTAGATCCCGGGTATGGGAATATTAATGATGCCCCGACAAGTCGTGTTTGGACCCTGGGACTCACCCCAATACAGCTAGAGTATGATCTTGTCCTGGGCTAATAGTCCACCAAATTTGATTCGTTCCGACCAGGATTGTGACCACATTCCTTCAATCCTTGAACAAAAAATTTATCGTACCTCGGCATATATTGTCTCGACATTATACGAGTCTGCCAGAATACAATCACGTCAGGCCCACCTCTTGGGTCCATATGCATGCACCGTAATGCCATGCACAGCCTCAAAAGAAAAAGGCCCCGATAACTCTCGCGACAGGGGAGGCGTTGTCAAAATCTCTCCTAAAATTACTAATAAATGATCAAATAAATAATAAATAATAAAATAAAATATTGCTACCCTGTATTCTGGTACGATCTGCTTCTCCGGTATATAAAATGGTGGTTAGCGAAAGGTCAGGTTATGCTCGGCCTGAGGCTTTCACTATGCGTGATGGTGGTCCTCGAACCTTCTTCGCCCTGTACAGAGAGCCGACCTAATAAATAAATACCACCATATTGTGTGCTTGCATGTAATTACATCGTTCATATATCCTATGGGCCGCATGGTATTTCTATTTTGGCACTTAATTAATGGTTGTCCCTCCTTTGGAGAGACGTAATTAACGCTGTAGCCTTTCCGGTACGGCGAGTTTTGAATCCCGACACAAACATCACATTTGTCTGACCAAGTCACGTTGAGCGCATAATAAATTTGTCACTCCAGTGACTAGCACGCCTCTGCAAATAAAAAGTGTTCCACCAAATTGGCACGCTCAGTGGGACTTGACTGCCCTTCATCTTTTCGCCAAAATAAAGGGACCATGGGGCTCCCACTCACATACTAACTATTCTTTCACATTGCTTTTCCTTTTTGTAGGTTGAAGCGATGACGAGTGGGTTGTCAGGACTCATTTTCGGCTCCCATGTCGTGGCTGGCCATGCTGTGCACGGCTACTGTTGTGCACCATTGTATTTTGACGAAGACATTTTGTGCTATTTTTATGATTTACATTGAATATACTTTGATGAATGTGAATCTAGTTGTTTGGTCACATGATTGGGCATCTTTGAGCTGAAACTGAATTGCGTATTCACTTAGTCAATTTGGTTTTGTCTTTAATGGCTTGTGTCAGTTCAGCTTGTCTTGAAATGCATGTAAAATCCATATCAGGTTTGATTCACATATGGATGGATTGGAATATATGAATATGTAGGTTGGAGGAATTATGTCAAGTGAGTGAGGTTGTCATTTGAACAAGGAATGACAAAGGTTGAACATGAAGGTTCAACTAGCATTTTTTTTTGTTTGTTCTGCATTGCCTAAAGATTGTTATGAAAGACTAGTTGTTCAAATGTAGGTTCAATCATACCCATAAATCCTTGAAGTCATGGTAAGAATTCATGTTTGAATGTATTTCAATGTGGATAGTTTGGTCTTGTTGTTCATTTTATGTTTTTGGGGCTTAATTGGCTGCCTAAGGCTCTTTTCAGGTTTGGCTCTGCAAGTGTCGACTCTTAGAGTTGACACTTGTTGGCCAGCTTGTTGCCTCGACGCAGAAGGCAGCAAGTGTCGACTCTGAGAGTCGCCGTGAAGTCCCACGCGACAAATAGTCAACTAAATAATATCCCGCCACAGAGAAGTCCGATAGAGGGGAGGCAGAGACAAATCCCCACCCTCCCCACTCCGGCAACCTCGGTGGCCCCCCCACCGCATCTCCCACACACGGCACTCACACCCATGCACTCACACTCACGAAATGCCCAGAGCTTCTCTCTCTAGAAAGTCTAGAGAGAGAGAGAGAGACGAAAGACATCAACAATAGAGTTCTTATCATTGATATTATTTAGGGTTGACCTTTGTTTGGGATGAGACAAGATTAGAGCTGGAAGAAGAGAAACACGGAAACAAGATGCCATCACACAAAGACATGAGATTTACATGGAAAACCCCAAGATGGGGAAAAACCATGGATCCACACACAAATCCACTATGAATAGAGACGATATAAGAGTGAGAGAGCGAGGAGGAAGAGCACACCCTCGATGCGTGGCCGCCGCTCTCCTTAATGTTACAACACCTCGACTTATTTAGTCTGCTACTTTGCATGCTGTGAAAAGCGGTCGACCGCGGCGCATTGGGGTCTCGACTCTTGGTCCTTCCACGATTCATATCAGGCTCCTCACTCTTTCAACAATCTCCTACTGATCTTAAACATAACAACTGTGTTCCATCATCTCTCAACTCATAATGAAATTTGTGCCAAGTCAAACTTGAATCTTCAACCTTAAAGGCCCACAAAAACTGAACAACTTTTAGCTTCTCAACAAGTAACCACTTTGGTGAACATATTTGTAGGGTTTTTTACTCCATGTATCTTCGTAAGTGACAAGGTATCATCTTCTAGTAGCCCGCGAATGAAGTGATCCTTCAGCTGTATATGCTTTGTCCTTGCATGAAAAGCAGGGTTCTTGACAAGATGAATTGCACTCTGACTGTCACAAAACAACACACTGTTGTCTTGCTTTTTGCCTAGCTCATTCAAAAAATTCTTTGGTCATATCATCTCTTTGCTGGCTTCAGCGACAACAACATACTCTGCCTTGGTAGTCGAGAGAGCAACAATTTTATGAAGTTGAGACACCCAACTTATAGCAATGCCACCTGAGGTATAAACATAACCAGTGCTGCTCCTCCTAGTGTCCAAGTCACCACCTATATCTGCATTAGCAAAGCCTTGCAAGGTCATATCATTCTTCTTGAAACAAAGTGAAGTGCCTTTCAAGTATCAAATGATTCATTTACCTCCTTCCTAGTGCTGCCTGCCAGGATTTGACATATATTTGCTGACAACTCCCACTGTTTGGGCTATATCTGGCCTGGTACACACCATTGCATACATCAAACTTTCGACAGCCGATGCATTAGAATCTTTCTCACGGATTCACATTCTTCTGCAATTCTTGGAGACTGTTCCTCGGACAACTTAAAGTGACTTGCCAAAGGTGTACTCACATGTTTTGCATGCGCATGTTAAACCTACTTAATACCTTTTCTGTGTAGCTTTCTGGAGGTAGCTTCATAGTGTCAGCTGTTGTCTCTCACGATTCTCATCTCAAGAATTTGCTTTGCTGCACCCAAAGTCCTTCATGTTAAATTCTTTTGATAATTCCTTATTCAAGTTATTGATCTTTCTCATACTTGACCTTGCGATGAGCATGCCATCCACATATAATAATAATATAGTATATCAATCATAAAATCTTTTGTAATAACAACATGGTCCATGTCACATCTAATGAAACTATTGTCAACCATGAATCCATCAAACCTCTTGTACCATTGCCTAGGAGTTTGTTTCAGACCATACAAACTAGCTCTTCGCGGGGGTGCCTTCTTCTTCTACGGGAAGTGGGTAATTAATGAGCTCCAGATGATCACCCCCGATGCGGTAGACCTCAAGGTCTTCTTGAAGTTGTCTTCTACCACTGGAGGTAGCTTGACCGGTGGTGCTGGCTTGGCCTCTTGAGCCTCCCGACGCGCGGCCAGATATGCCGCCACCTCTTTATCCTTCTTATTCTTCAGCCGAAGGAGGTGCTCTGAGTGGATGTCAAGCACCAGCACTGACTACCTGGTTAGGAATTTCCTCTCTGCCCCATCCTAGCAATCGGTCTTGCACGACCGATAGAAGGCCGTCAGAGCATTCCACCATTTTATGTATTCTGCGGTAACCCGCAGAACCCAGCCAGGCACCGGCACCCGGAAGGTGGCAGTGTCTGCCCGATGGAAGAAGTCCCACCAGCTTCTGGCATTTTCGACAGTCAAACCTCCCCGGAGGCTTCGCACGGGTAGGCCGAATTGTGCACTATAAATAGGGATACGCTGATCATATCCGAAGTTCCGCCCAAAGCGGAAGGGGTAATATGGCTCCAGCCATGCGGTGTCCCCCTTTCTAAATACCAGCACGCTTGGGCGGATCGATATGGCCCAGTGATGGAGCTCGGGCTCCAACAACGGGCGGACGACGATCTGCTGGCTGATCAGATGAATATATTTCTCCACCTGGTTGTCCTTGCACTCCCTCTTGTTCTTCACCAGGGGACTTGAATGGGCAGCCAGCACCCAGAAATGGATGGTACCTGTCGCATCATGAGGGACCGTCGTCAACCGGCCCTGGATATTATACAATTACTGGGACGTTGTGCCCGATTCTGCACTCACAAATTTTAGTATTTGCGGAACTAGTCCCCAACCCTGGAGGGTGCTGTGGATGCACTTTTTTGATGTTATTCGATTTATTAAGTGCGTGGGCGTGCCATTCACAGAGTGACGATTTATTTGGGCTTCGTGGAAGCCCATAGTGCGCTCGATCTGACTCGGTCAAATGATTGTGTGGTTCAGATCGGGACCAAAACCTGTCGCGCCATAAAGGTCACGGCATTATTTACATCCCCTCGAAGAGGGGAACGCTCTTGATTAATCGCCGGGAAGAAGGGCCTCATGGCCAGAAAACTAATTGCATAAAAATCTATTAAGAAATACTAAAGTCCTCGTACGAGAGTGCGAAGAAAGTATTTGAGCTCATGTCGGTCATGTGTTGACCATTTAATGCTCGGACGAGTGTCCGGCTTGACAATAGCGAAATCGTCAAGGGAAAACGAGAACATGTGGTTGTCGGGATATGACAAATTTATTGTTCAGAGGAACGGGGAACATTCAGTTAAATCCCGATTAAAGCGGTCGGAAACCAATAAGTTTGTCGGCCCAGTGCAATATCAAGCCGAGACCATACTGCGGTGGGCCCCCCGTGGTCAAAGTCAGGCTCGCGTGGACATCGTCAATATTTTCGGTGCCAAGAGGCAACGGGAGAATGTCCCGGGATTAGATCCTAGAACCAATATGTGTTCAAAGGGAGCGGGTTATAGGCCGAGGATGTGGGTCAGACGATGACCATGATCGGGATGGACCCAAGGTCTAAGCATGGCCCACGAAGGCCTTATTGATCTTCCCATGCATAGGGTCTGGGGGTGATGAGAGTCGCATTATTCTATTCATTATTGTAATCATTATTTATTTATTTATTTATTTTTGTATTACTCATTGATTCTTCTTTTATTATCAATACGTTAAAATTAAATTTTTTAAAAATGAGGAAATTCCTAATTTCCTCTTCTTTTTAACCCTTTTTCCTCTCTCTTCCCTCACGTTCACTCTCTCCCTCTCGTTCTCTCTCCTCTCTTCTCCTCTCTCCACGGGACACGCGATCGTGGTGAGGTGGGCGAGGCAGGAACATCGTGGAGTTATCGTGGAGTGTGCTGGAGTGAAGGATGGAGCGTGGCGTTGGCATGATCCCTCAGTGGATATGAAGTCGTCGTGGTTTTGTTCGTGTGTCATTTTCATCATGGTTTTATTCGTGTGTCATTTTCAGCGTGGTTTAATCGCTTCGGAGCACGAGAACTTCGGTGGAGGTAGAGAGATGGATCACCTGCTTCTCTTCTGTGTTCCCTCGCGATGTATAGCCGAACGGGACTTGTATGAGTGGGTTTTGTCACGTTTGGGTGAAATCATGCTTCGGGGGGTGTAAGATGGGTTTGCCATTTTCGATGATGGTTTTCAGCTTAGATGGTATCATTGGAACCCCTGGCATGTTAGCAATCCATTTCCGCTAGTTTCATCACGATTGGTTGTCGTTTGGGACCGGTACAAGCCTAAGAACCCACGTGACTCGTTTTGGGTCGATTCGGTGGAATCGCTCGTTTCTTATCGTTTATGTATCTATTTGATCCCTTCCAGACTGTGGAAGGTTAATTCCATCATTAGGATTATTTCCCCTTCATTTTAGGGCGAACGGGGCGTGAAAAGGCTGGGTTTCAGCCAATCCTCTGTATTTTCACCGGAACCCCTTAGCGGTCCTTCCATAGACTATTTTCATTTCTTACGCGGTCCAGTAGGCGACCGTTTACATTATGTCTGTTTAGGTCTTCACGGTCACACGATAGACCATTTTCCTTGGCTCGTGGTCCATTGTAGGATCGTTAAGCTCTGCCAAGCGGCCCATTAGATGACCGCTAGGCTGTATTGGTTAGTCGGTTTGGCTAAGTGGTCTTACGATAGACCGTAAAGCTAGCTTTAGCGGCCCTATAGTAGACCGCTAAGTATCGTTTGAATTCGGTCAATGATTTTGAGTCGGTTCGGGCTAGCGGTCTAGCTTTGACCGTTTGGAGTCCTTAGCGGCCCTTCGATAGACCGCCAAGCTCCATTTGACTGTGGTCAATATTTTAAAGTCAGTTCGAGTTGGTGTTCTTAGCGGCCCATTGGTAGACCGCTAAATTCTGTAAGCGGTTCTCTTGTAGATCATTTTGGTGGTTTGACTGGTTAAGTTGGTTCATGGTTGACTGGGTCTAGCGGCTAGATGTATGACCGCTACAGTCACCTTATAGCCCTTTCTATGACCGTCAAGTGTCTGTGTTCTCTGTGTGTGAGTAGCGGCCCTTTGGCTGACCGCCTGAGTTGCCTAGCGGTCAGGCGAATGACCGTTTCTTCCCAGAGTCTGTTTTCCCGATGGTTTGGCCTTCAATTGTCTTGGCTTGACCTTGTGGTTTGCCCATTGTCCCATGGATGTCTTTCATATCCTATGAGGGTTGTGACCATGTTATAAGGTAGTCAGGAGTATCTTTATATCGAATAGTATTTCATACTACTTCAGAGTCATTATTAGTTTCTGATCAACCCGGTAAGATCCAGTGGTTGGCATGCGACCTCATGAATGTCTCAGAGTTCTTGTATAGGATCGAGACATGGTTTTAGACATCTTGAGGTGCTGTTTTACCACGATTTGGGTGTCCATAAGCTTTAAGGGTCTTGGTGATCCCTTAGGTCTCGGAAGGTTCAAGTAGCGGATCCGAGAGCGAATGAAGTCACGAGAGAAGCCGTAGTTATGAGTCCATATAGTTAGTCATGAGTTAAGACTATGTAATTTTTTTATTTTTATTGAGTCTAGTAGGTTGAGCCAATATTATGTAAACATTATGTAACTTTGGATCATTATTATCAATAAAAGTTAGAATTTTTGTCAATTCTTGTGCATTCCTCTTATGTGGATGTTATTGCACTCTGATCTTGATTGCTAGCTTGAAGGCATATTGCCAACTATCCACGTCCCCGAGATTGCTTCCGCTATACACATGGCTCGGGACGTGACACATGGGGTCGACTCCACTGAAGAATTTGCATGCAACACATTAAGATAAGGTTGGCTTGAAGCAATGGAATAACTAATGCTGCCTTGATTCAGGAGAATTTATGCTAATGCTTGAACCTACAGAACGCAAAGAACATCACATTGGTATGATCATCAAAATCAAAATCAAGAACTTCAACCTTGAAGCAAGTTGAAGCAAGTCATCTAAACTTTGAGATATAGCATCATTCATCATCAAAAACACACTTACATAAACTTTAGTTAGCATCAAAATCCACATGCAAGGCACACAATCATTCATCAAAAACACACAGACCTAAAGTTTAGTTATCATCAAAATTCACATGCAAAGCACACAACAGAGAATGACATTGGAAAGGAGGTCAAATTAGGTAGTCATGTCAATGAAGATTATAACCCCTTGTAGAGGGTCGGAGATGTCAGGAAACGCGAGCCATGAGAGGCTAGAATCGGTCTACACACATCACAATCACAAAATGGAAACATTCAGAACATTGGGTTGAACACGGTTGGTATACACACTGTGATAAGAAGAAAGCGGTCAGGAGTATGGCTGCTTTCATAACAAAGATGATAGGTCTGTCGACAGCGACAGTCAACAGGCCCAAAATAAGGCAAAACTGGGAAGAACCCGGTGGCTAGGCCCACTGCGATTATCATAGACACAGTCAGTCCCATGGTTGTGATCCAGTCAGGGTTGAAGATGACGTGGTGTCTGATCAGATGCGTTCTCAAACAAAACCTAAACGCAGTTTGAAAGCAGGCCGCGTTTAATACAGAGCTAGTAGATCACAGATAGAATGTTGTTCTATCATCCAAAAGGCCGGTTGAACCCTATCCTTTACAGTAGGATGAGGGTTCTAGATGTTTCCAGGATTTTTATGGTACAACTTGCTCAGCATTCTTATGAGAATCTAAGATTCGCAGTCTTATGGAGGCCTCGATCAAGAAAGTTCTAGTCTAGCAGAAGAAATATCCGGCGGAGGGTCCCAACTTCACCAAGAATTGTGTTCCTGTCACACTACAGAAACCAATAGCAAGCGGTAGGTTGTTACCACCGGAGTGATAGAACCTTCAACAAGAAATCCATGGTACATCATATAATAAAAGTATGAATCTCAATCGATATAATCAATCATGCAACAAAGTTAAAACATGCTCTGATGAACCAATTTCAGGCTAATAGGAAGATGTACTCTTTTAATCATGATTTAGAACAATGGAGATGAGATATGAATAGGGAATCAAAAGGAAAGATGAACATGGGTCATGAACTTTAGGAAATTAAAGTTTAATCATGTCCCTAGTTACTTAAGTTGGTTCAGATGACATGCAAACAGATGAAAATATGCATAGTGACTCACTAACACTCGCTTAACATACTGGAAAGGCACTAGGGTTCATGGGAATTCAGAATGGCCGTTCTATAGAGTGGGACGGTCTAACCAAGACCGTGTACACACTAAACCTACAACTCTTAAACTTTGGCAAAAATTATCGTTTTAATCCTAGCCAAGGAGGGAGGCTTTTTCAAAATAAGCCCGAAATCATGCTCAGAAACGGACCAATAGGTGATGAATGGCTCGGGGCATCAATAAATAACAGTAAGAGAAATGACCCGACTCATTGGCAAAAAACGGGTGTCAACAACCGGCTATGCTTCTAGTGGGAGGTACTCTAGTACTGGACAAGGAGTAGCTGTCTGTTTTGGTCATGTTGACCATTGAGCTCTGGTTGTTTCACCGTGGCGTGCATGTGTGGGTCTTCATGCCGTGAGACCGGTATTTGTAGTGTGGGGCTTTTACTTTCGAGGTACTCACTTAGATACTAGCGTAGTAGTTTTTCATTTTGTGAGGTAGGGTTCAGGTGATCCCTACTGAGTCTTGTTCTGAGACTCATCCCCTGTGTGTTTTCACCGTGTTTCAGACAAGGCGGGGCTCCAGAGGAGTGCACCTGAGACTCAGCGTGGTTCGGGTGCCCAGCGTTAGTGCCAGAGGTCAGAGCTAGGGTATGTCCCGTGTAGCATACTTTTTCTTTCTTGTCTCTGTACTAGTTGTGGACTACTGTTGTTTATTTTGTTATATCCTTATGGACCATGTATCATGTAAAATGTTAATTTAATTTCCTGCTTAATCATATAACTGTTTAATTTCTTCAATTATTTGTGATACTTGTGTACTCTCTACACCATCCTTTTAACCCTTCCGAGTCTTCGGGATCGTGGGTGGCGGTTCGAGTCTCAGATTATCGGGCCTTCCCGATAATCAGATTCTTGGGTCGTTACATTCTAAATGAACAAGGAAGATGTGCACCGACTTTATATACCATGCTACACAACATGCATAGACCTATAGAGAGATTGTGAGGATGAAGGTCGACCTGTGTTAGCATCTGATGCAATGTGCATCGACCTTTCCTTACACGAGGTAAAATGTGCATCGACCTTTCCTTACACGAGGCAAAATGTGCATCGGCCTTACTTTTATGCAAGATGTAAATGTGCATCTACCTTGCGTACATAAAGGTGCAATGTGCATCGACCTACATGTGCAAAGGTGTAATGTGCATCGACCTGTGTTAAAACATGTATCGACCTTTGTTAAACCATGCAGAAACATACATCGACCTTTGTTTTGACAAAGTAAAGATGCATTGACCTTTGACACTTTAGCCTAAAACATGCAATGACTTAATGAGAAGACAGAGTGAATGTGCATTGACCTTAGTAGTTTACGTCCTAAATATACATCAACCTTAGTAACTACGTGCCTAAATGTGCATCGACCTTTGTTTTGACACTTAGACAAAAATCTGGTTTGTTCAATATGAATATACTTATGTATTTTAGTCTCAACATGATTCATAGACTGTCATTGTCAAAACCAAAGTTTCAACAATCTCCCCCTTTTTGATGATGACAACTATGAGTCATGTATGTTTGTTCAAAGTGAAAATGACACACATTCATTCATTCGAGCACTCTATCAAGTGTTAGCACAAATTTTCAATAATAGTCATTGTTTTCATTTTATTCAAACTAAGACGCACGGACTGACATGCATGACAAGGACATTCAAAACAAAAATGCAACACTGACATTTCTATGTACAATAATAAGAAAAACAAACTGATGTTTGATTGAATATCACAACACACAAGTGATTTATATAAATACAATCAAAAAGACACAAATATAAAAATAAAATATTAATGTCCAGTGTTGATTCCCATCACAATGGATAGAGGGATAGCAGGCTTCGAAGGGAGGACCAAGTCACTGAGCTATACCACTTATCACAGTGGGACATGATAGAAAACATGGAGGTTGGCCTGAGCCGAAGGGTAGCAAGACGGTGGGTCTTGATGAAAAGTCTAAGCCTATGTCTTAGCTGAGAGATAGTGAATTTAGCAGGCATAGATCGAAGGATAGAAAGCCAAAAGGTAGAAGGAACATGGGCTATGAAAGTCAGGAGGAAGTAAAAAAAAATCTACAGATAGCATGATAGCATGCTACAAGAGCTAGAAAGTAATAGGATAGTGAGCTACATGAGCTGGGAAGTAACATGGTAGCAGACTATAGAAGTTAGAGATAGCGAGATAGTGGGCTACGAGAGCTAGAAGGTAGTAGGATAGTTGGCTACAATGAGCAGGCCAGGCTAGGCCAGAGATAGCGGGATAGCGGGCTGCCGGAGCTAGGACAGCAGGTTGTGAAAGCCACAGGATAGCGAGATAGCGGGCCATAAAGGATGGAAAAGTAGGCTGTAAGGGCTAGGATAGCAAGCTATTAAAGCCAGAGGGTAGCGAGATAGGTGGCCATAAAGGCCGGAATAACAGGCTGTAAGAGCCAGGATAAAAGGCTTTGAAAGCCAGGAGATAGTTGGGTAGTAGGCTGCAAGAGCCAGAGGTGGCAGAATAGCAGGCTATAAAAGCCAAAAAATAGTGATAATAATAGGCTGTAAAAAGTCAAAAATAGTGGAATAGCAAGCTACACGAGCCAGAGATGGTAGGTTACACAAGCCAGAGATAGCAGGTAGGCTATGAGAGCCAAGAGAGCAGGCTACGAGAGCCAGAGATAGCAAGCTATGAGAGCCAGGATAGTAAGCTGCAAGAGTCGGAGATAGTAGGGTATGAGAGCCAGGATAGCAGACTACAAGAGTCAGAGATAGCAAGGTATAAGAGCCAGGATAGTAGGCTACAATAGCTAGAGATAGCAGGCTGTGAGAGCCAGGATAGCTACAAGAGCCAGAGACAGTAGGCTACAATAGCTAGAGATAGCAGGCTGTGAGAGCCAGGATAGCTACAAGAGCCAGAGACAGTAGGCTATGAGAGCCTGAATAGTAGGCTAGGAGAGTTAGGATAGCAGGCTACAAGAGTTAGGATAGCAAGCTACAAGATCCAGAGATAGCAGGCTATGAGAGCCAAGATAGCAAGCTATGAAATCCAAGATAGCAGGTTACAAGAGCTCGAGATAGCAGGCTGTGAGAGCCAGGATAGTAGGCTGTAAAAGCCAGGATAGCATATTGCAAGAGCCGGAAGTAGCGAGATAGTAGAATAGAAGGCTACAAAAGTGAAGATAGCAGGCTACAAGAGTAACAAGTAGTGAGATAGCAAGTTGTAAAAGCCATAAGGTAGTAGGGGAGCAGGCTGTAAAAGCCAGAAATAGTAGGATAGCAGGCTATAAAAGCCAGATAGTAGTGAGATAGTAGACTATAGGAGCCAGAGATAACGAGATGGCAGGCTATAAAAGCCAAGATAGTAGGCTACAAAAGCTAGGATAGTAGACTACAAAAGTCAAGATAGTGGGATAGCAGGCTATAAAAGTCAGGGTAGCAGGCTGCAGGAGCCAAGATGGGGAATAGTAGGCTATAAAAGGTAGGATAGTGTAGATTATAGAAAATCCACTTAAAGAATAAGAAGTCCTCATCTTTTAGGACTTCAATGACCAAGCTCGTGTCTCCAACATGGGTGATTTTAGTAGGAGTTTGGGAGGGTGGGACTGGAGAGTGTGATGACGTGAGGTTAGGGGGCGTTGGTTGAGGGATCATGGGTAGTGGGTTGGGTTTCGGTTGACGGGCGAAAGGGGCATGCTTGGTGGGGTAAGGGATGGAGGGTGACGGCCACACGCATGGGCCATCTTTTTGGTAGAAGGCTGTGGGTGAATTGGCTCGCTCCTTCAACATCCCTATTACAAGCTTATCCCATGCATTCATCTTGGAAGGGGTAGTGGAGCGAGGAGGGGTGACCCTTCTAGACACGATGACGATGCAATGCCCAAGGACTAGACTTGTCAGGTGGTGGGGATAACAGGCCCACTACCAGACCTACTACTTAGAGCCGACGCTGCACTGCCCCGACACCACCGAGCTTATGGCTCAGAGACTCGGCTTCTTGAAGACTCGGCATCCTGAGTATTTACTTCATTTGTACATATTTGTATATTTGCATATTGTGTGTAAAATACATGTATTACATGTATTGTTTACTTTTGTTTTATTAGGCTAGTCATAGTCAAAAGGTTGTAAGTATTTTATTTTCTTAAACCCAAGAGTCAAAAATTGGTTGTTAAGTTTCATTTTATTAGGCTAGGACATAGATGCTATTAAGAAAGCTTAAGGGTATGAGTGTTATAGTCTTTCCTATATAAAGGGGGCTAATGTAAGGTTTGCATAACATGACTAAAAGCTTTTGAAAGAGATCACGTAAGAGCTCTCCCTCTTGCTTTCCCCCCTTCCCTCTTAGCTTCCTGTGAGTTTTGAGAGATTGCCCGGTGTGAGACCGTCCGGTGTAAGGTCGAGCTACACGAGGTAGTAGTTATCCCGTCCCGTCCGTGCCGTCAGAGTGTCGTCGATCCGTTTTCCACGTTGCCGCCGTGTCAAATTTGGTATCAGAGCCCAACATCGGCATCTCCGTCAACCCTGACGTCCCCGTCATCTCCCCTCCTTTCTTTCGGCTACTAGAAGTGAAAAAAAAAGAGAGAGAGATTAGATGAGTTCTTTCTCTCAGGTGAAAAAAAAATAGCAGAAGTACTCTCTTTTGATTGAAAAAAAAAACTCAGTTCGTAGCATAGTCATCGTCGCCCGTGCCTCTTTCAAAATTTTCTCTTTGGCAGTGTTCCCAAACGGGGCCTAAGTCGACGAATCTTATCCCAGACTGGTTCCTTCAGTTTGATGGCACTATTTTGGAAGAGATGGGCAAGATTGTTTATGATTTGCTTGTTCACCTGGAAAGTCTCGGAATGAAGGTTATCTTTCTCTTTTTCCTTTTGAACTCCTGTTTCGGTAATCGATTCTCATGATCCATGAACAAGACATGAGTTTTTTCTAGCATGTGCACTTGGATTGTAACCTGGGAGCACAAGCACCAGATGCGGCGAAGCAAAGAAATATGTTCTCAGACTATCTTTTTTTCTCTCTCTCTTGGGCTTTCATCAATCTTGATCCTCCATTAAGACAGCGTCCTTAACAAAACTCCTCCTAGTCCATGCCAATTTTGTAGTGTTTGCATTCCATTCCTGTCCTTGAACAAATTGTAATCAGGGGGGAATAAAGAGTCATAGGGGTTTTGTTGCTCTGTTAGCTGGCCTCTCGGCCCCCAACACACACACACACACACACACACACACACACACACACACACACACACACACACACACACACACACACAGAGAGAGAAAAAGTGCTAGGCCACTCCACGTGGTGCCACAGACCCAAAATAATTCACATGTACACCGTTAAAGGGTCTAATAATCTGATATTGAAACCCACTCGAACATAATCTGAAACTCGCGAAAATACGATCCGAAAATCCCAGGCATTATAGTCCTCTCCCCGTTAAAGAAATTTCATCCTCAAAATTTAGGACAATGCACATAACTCAACTCACCCTACGAAAAGATCTTGCCATCATCGCACCACCAACTTCTCAGCACACCACATCCTCAGAGGGACACTGCTAGACCCAAATAGTCAATAAAGCCAACTCACTCTGGCATGATGAGTCACGTCAAACCCCAGACCAATCGGGGTATAGAAATTGACAAGTCCGGTATCACCTCAGCCTCCTTGAAACTCTCAAGGGCAGGAACAATGCCCAAGACACCCCACATGTGGTGGAACAGACAATCCTCAACTAGGGAACCACACTTAGCACCTTACTCGGGTCAACGACTTCTCCAGCTACTAGACCCCGTGTGAGGAGTCACACGGAGCACTATCGTACTTCATTCTCAGATGACAACCTCGCCACTTACCTCAAATGGCTATAGCTCTTCCAACAACTCCTCATAGCCAGCGACACACAATCCAGAGCCAAACATCTCATAGGCTCACTAGTCACATCGTTCCCAAAACCAATGACTCACTAGTCACCGCCAACATCTATGGGACACATCACAAACGACCACCTAGGACTTCATGATCCAAGGCTCAAGGCACACCAAGATCAACTCATCAATCTGACACAAGCTGTAGAAAACTTTTCGTCAGCTGCCGGCCACACAATGATTAGAAGTCCCTAGCCACAACTGCTCCTCCTCTGCAGTAGGGCCACCAATCAATTCCTTCGGCACCATCTAGGTCCTCTCAGGCCATCTAGCCAAAACCAGCTTCTCGAGAGGAGAAAGGACAACGAGGTCACCCATGCAAACCTCAAGCTTCTCAACCCCAATAGTCAGGGGCACGCCACGCCAAAACTCCTTTCCAATGGCGAGGCCCTCATCTCACGCCACACTTCAGGGGATTCTTCCGTCGAGAAGACAATTGTTTCTTTCTACAATCGTCCAATTACACAACCAACACGATAGATCTGCCAAAACGACTGCTTAAAAGAAACCAACATCCAACATTGATACACCAAATCCCCTTACACAGCTCTCTCCGAGCCAAGAGAACAATAGAGTTCAAACAGTGGCACCACTAGGTGCACCCAGCTCCAAACTCTCTCGAGTCTTGTCATAGACAAGCACTCCATCCAACCATCACATTGGTAAAGTAATCTCAGGTACCAAGCCCACCAAACCACGCTAAACCACATAACGTCAGGGCGCTTGACGATTCAAACAACTTCTCGAGTACTCAACATGGCATCCACACAGGATCTCACTACCAACGCCAACACCTCTAATTCCTCGGATCCATTCCTGGAGCATCCACATCAACCAAGCAAGCTCATCTCTAAGCACCATACACTTGTGCCATACAATTGGTGCCCAATGGCCACGGCCTGTCCCAAGACCAATTGCTAAGTGACTCCACCTTGAGCAACGTGACATAATTCGCAGAATAGACTGGCACTATACTCATCCTCATTCGATCATTCTCTCCGCTGTGCTCCTCGATTCTCAATTTCGCTAACGCCACATAGCATGGCACCACTAGTAGAAACCCAAAATGAATAAATATTTAAATTAAACTTAATAATTACAATATTTCCCGCGATTTCGTGCCGATTAGAGCGAGTTTGAGCTGGTTTCCCTTTTTTTGGATTAAAACACATATTTCGGGGTGGGAGACGATTCCGCAAATTTGGGTGGCATTCTTCGGTTTAATTGCTAGATTTCGAGCCACTCGAATGTCGGGATGTGATTCCCCTCAATTTAGTTAGATTTTTCTCATGATTTGAGGTCCGGATGAGACCGAATGTGTTATGTGAGTGGCATGGGTGTATGTATAGGACAATTGAAGGAATCACCCATTTCTATGGTCTTTTTGTGATTTTTTTAGTCCTTCCGGTGTGTGGAAGGTAAAGGAGTCTCTTTTATGTATTTTTCCCTTCATACAAGACGAACGAGACGTGGAATGGGCGATTTTCCACTGGTTCACAGAAGTTCGGATCGAAGATGAGATCGTGGTCGTCTCCCCAACCGCATTAAGCTTCTGGATAATGAACACAGCGTGAACAGACATCGCGCTCATTTGGGAAGCCCTGGATAGGCAATCATGGGCGTGGTCACACGACCAATCGCGTCTGTGGCTGATCACGGTCTACCTGGGGACCGCGATCACCTTAACGCGGTTGGACCCCCAACAGCGTTCCCAGCCGGTCGATAGACCCATTCCTGGCTTGTTGACCGACCCATGCTTGGCAGGTCGACCGACCTATGGTCCAGGTCCACCTGGATGAGGGCTTTTCAGCTCGTTTGAGTCCCGTAAATGAGTCTTCACCCTGAACGATAGAAATTAATAAAATATTCACATAAAGTCATGAAAATTGGGCCATTTCGGCCTTGTGAGGGCGGCGATCGCTCGAGAGTAGATTCACGTAATACGAGGTTTATGGATTCCCCTAAGGTGAGTTTAGTCGCACACCTATAGTTTAGTTTCCACGTGGCTTGCGTGCCCACGGTGGGTTATATTCCGCGTGAGTTCTATGATCGCGGTGGGTAGTCCTTATGTGAGTTTAGTGGACCGGTACCCACTAGTTTTGTCATTCGGTCGTGAGTAGTTTTCTTAGCACCCCATGGTGTTATATTGTGATTTACGGTGGTTTGCGCGTGTGTGTACGCCATTCTCAAGATTCTCGCGGGACCGCTTATGATAGTGTTATATGGTAGATTCTTGCAAGACCGCGGATGATAGAGTTACACGGTGGATTCCTGTGAGACCGTGGAAGATCGTGTTTTGTGGTTTGTCTGCCCTGAGGGCATTTCGTGTTGAACCAAATGAGACCGCCTAGTGTATATGACACTCCTTGTGCAGAGGCGAGATCGCCTCAGCGTATGTATCTTGATTGGGATCGAAGTACGTTGCTGATGGGTGCAGTGGCGTGTATCCCATATCAGGTAGTTGGACACGGTCGTGTTGTTGGGCGCAGAGGCACGGATCCTAGCTAGTCCCAGGGTGTGGTGTGTGTGTATGTCTCCTTTGCTCCTCTCGAGACCGGGTGTGGACAGTGTGCACACATATGAGACCTTGGCGCAGTATAAGACATCAGTGGATGCATCTGACCTTGTTGTGTATACCTGAGTAGCGGACCCTATGTCGATGAAGGTTGAGTTACCGACAGTGTTGTCGTTGGCCCTTCTGGCAGATGGGTTGGTGTCGCCCTGTGTGTAGGGCATGGTTCTCTCACTGGTCCTAGCTTGAGACCGAGATTTACCAGTGTGTGGATGTCCTCCCGAGAGTGGAGGTTATTGTTGAGTCTCTCTAGTTGATTTTGATGATAACAAAACCCTGACATTACAAATAGGTTGACAACTTGGTTAAAACTCTCTCAAAGACATTCTCACCAAAGCAATGCTCACTTTCATCATGTCATAGCCCGAAACAAGCTCAAAACTCAAGTGTTTTCAAATTGAATAAACCAAACCAAAACAACTCTTAAAATGTATGAAATATGAAAGGACATGAAGCCATTGCCTTATGGATATGTTTTGTTGGGCTAACACTTTATTTTTACAGAACTGGGACAGTTTGGTCGACCAATGGACCAAGGGCGGTCGACTGAAATTGACAGAATTGAGAAATCTACAGGGAAGTTTCAGAACGGTTGACCGACCGGCATGGGGCGGTCGATCGAAATCCAGAGAATGCAAATCTCTATAGGGATTCTCAAAATGGTCGACCGACTGCCCTTGACCAGTCGACCGAACCCCGTGAAGATGCAATTGTTGACTTTTGAATTCAAGCTCGTAGAGAGGCCTCTTCCCCCATTTGTTTAAACCCAATGCCCCCAATCAAGCCATGATTTGTGGATCTGATCTGGGGCATGTCTCCTAACCTCTTAAGATCTATAAATAATCTCATTGGGGTCAAAAACCCTAAGTATTCAAGCAAGAACAAGGGGTGGCTACAAAAGGAGAAGGAAGGGTGACACTGTAGCTCCGTGAACAGTGCTCCGTGCAAGAAGCTCTTCATCCATCTTCAAGGTTCTCAAGCAGGATCTGAGGCAAAGCAACCCAAGTCAAGTGAAGATCAAGCTGCATTCAAAATCCTCTTCATCCATTCAGGGGGAGCATAAATTTCCAACTCTTTCTCTTATGCTTCCTACTCCAAAATCTCTTGAGCGTCAAAGTGTTTCCTCTTGTAATCATTAAACGCTTGTGTGTGTGAGGATCTTCATAGATCAGTGTGTGTGTGGTTGATCTCTGAGAGAATCGTGTGTGTTTTGGTGTACTTACACCTTTGTGGGAGTTTCCATCTCCCTACGTGTGTGTGTGTGTGTTTTGATCTTGTAACCCTTTACAAGATAGTGTGGGAATCCTCACAGATCGTGAGGGGTGGACGTAGGTTGCCATCGTCGAAACCGAACCACCTAAAAATCACTGTCCATTGTGTGATTTGTTCCATTTCTTCTATCCCTATCCTGTGCAGCATATATTTAGACCAGGTTGGTTGAATTAATTGAGTTAGATCTAGAATAATTTATCATTCTCATATTAGATTTTGGGTATATCAAAAGATGTATTTAGATCGACAAGGCAAACCTTGTCAAGAAGATTACCTCTTGTGTGAGTAGAATCTTCAAATTTTCACCTCCGCCATCGTACCTAAGGTCGATTAAGTGTGATAAATATTTCTAGATCAGACAGTTTGCATATAGATTTAAAGTTCATCATGGTTATTATTCACACTTCGTTAAATTGGCCCAGATTTGATAAAAGTTTGAAAACACCCAATTCACCCCGCTCTTGGGTGTCATTGATCGCGAGACTTCACATGGAAGTCCAGGTCGTCGTCGATGAGGCCATGATTCTTGGGGGCCAAGAGGACGTCATCCAGGTATCAGACTTTGTCCTTTATTTCTTCGAAGCGCTGGAGTCGGTGATCCATCTCTGGGTTGGAATGGAGTGGGCTGCGCACCCTTGGTGCGGGCACACTGCGGGATCGCCGGGTCCTCGCGGCTGAGGCATGGGATGCCTCTCGCACTTGGCGGGGGTTCTCCCCGATCTGGCCCCTCTCGTCCTCCCGTCGCTGGGGTAGGGCGCGCTAGGGGTCGACCCGTTGGTCTAGAAGCTCCTGGCAGAGTTCTGTCAAGGCTCGGATTTGTTGACGAACTTCGTCAAGGTCAGCAAGGTGACCTCTTGTCGGGGATGAGCGGAAGAAGCTTCCTGCGATTCCCAGCGAGAGTTGGGTCCCTGGTGGGACCTATGGCCCTGATTGCTGGTGTTGCGAAGGTTCTCACGGGGCGCCATAGCTTTTTGCTTGAGCTTTTCATAGACGGCGCCAAGAAGTGTAGAGGCTGAAAAATAGTTCCTATGCCACGTACCACCTTCTCTATTTATTTGTTGGGGAAGTCGTCTTGCGCCCGTGGAGACCTACAAACACCAGAAAGCAAGGGCGTCAGAGGGAGTCCCGGGTGTTACCCTAGGGGATAACCCTCCGATGCTTAAGTCAGCAACGGTTCAATTAAGAACAGAGAAGAGCAGGAGGGACAAAGGGAGAGAGATCAGAGTCGAAGGCCGAAGTGCCATGTGGGTCCTCCAAACGAGTGCTCGCCGCCCCCAGTGCTCACTCAGTAAGTGCTCACTGGGGAGTAAGGTCACCGAGGAGGATGCCTGCCCTTGGGTGTAGACGGTCGCTTCTCCCTCTTAATACAACAAGGCTTCGGGCTCTATTCTCTGTAGTAGTAGTTTAGCAGAATAATCCACCTTGTCCCTCTTCTCTGTCGTCACCCCTTTTATAAGGGTCGTCCTGGAGCGAGGAGCCTCATCCTTTGATAAGGAAGGGAAAAATTTCATTGTTTCAATTGTCACTCTTCTTTCTCTCTCTACTTCATCCAAATTTCTCTTCTTCAATCCTCTAATATTCATTAGAGTGATTTAATTTCATTCATGTCCTTTTAATTTTATTTTCTAAAAACTCACTCAAAACTTGATTTTCACAAATACAAGAGGTTTCTAACTTGTTCTAAAAAAATATTCCTCCTCGTGAGATCGACTCATTCTCACCACTCTACTTGGTTTTAAAATCTTTTTAGTAAGTGAGTGGGATAATTTTTGAAATTGTGGCATGGCATTTTAACGAGTGTAGTGAACATCCACCGTCCCATTTGTCCCATGGGGTAGAGCTAGTGATCCTCTATGCCCTGTCCAAGATCGGGATCCTTCGGACTATTAAATAGCCAGATATCAGAGAAAGGGAGCATTAATGAATAGTGACCAATAGTTAGGTCGACCTACCATGAAGGTTGGGTCGACTATGTAACACCCCAGATTTCTCGGATCTAAATCCGTGAGGGTTCGGAGCGCCTTTGTGAGTCCCAAAATGTGTTGTACGGCTTACGCAAGTTTTCTATCTAACGAGCCTTCGGATCCCTATGTAGGGTGACTTGACATGTTGTCAGGCTCTGGGACGTTACAGGTGTGTTGTGCATTTTTCGATGATCACAAGGATTATTTTTCCCTTATTTCGTATTGTCTAGATTTTTAAAACACCAAAATATTTTCCTATAAATAACCCCCACCCCCTTCTCTCTCTCCCTAACTTTCATTTCTCTCCCTCTCGCCTCTCTCATTCTCTCTTTCTTCCCTCTCTTCTCTAGTAGCTAACGGAGCCAGGCGAGGGCCAGGCGGAGGTGACGTGGGTGAGGATTGGTGAGGATGGAATGTGGATCAAGGGGTGGTGGAGCGGTGCATGGCGATCGCGAGTTCAGCACGCTGACGGGGTTTCTAATGACATTTTCACATGGAAACGGTGTCCTTGGTGCCGGATCTCATTGGTGGAGGTAGGGGGATGATTGCCTGACCCGTGTATTTAATTTCCCATAGATTTGGTAGGCCTAGGGGAGCCGAGCATGGGTTTCCTTCATGCCAGTGCGGTTTTGCATGTTTTTAGGGCGTGTGACGTTTTCGTTGGATGAAGCGGCGTTTCACCGTTTTCTTTTGTGCATTTTGGGGTATGGGACAAGGGGAATGGCCTCCGATGTTTTACCCCTCGATTGGGATCATGTGGACATAGAACCATACTCCTGGGTTGAGTCCGATCGCATCTCTACCATTTTTGGTCGACCAATTGACCAGCATTGGTGGCCCAAATGGCGTTCAGCACGGGAAGGATCCCTAGCGAGTTCGGTCAACCTATCGGCCCAGTCTACCAGGGTCTATTGGGCAGTCGACAACCCATTTGGGGTTGGTCGATCGACCCCGATTGGTCGAACGACCTAGGGGTTTTGGTTGACTAATCTACTCTGTCTTGGCCCGTTTGGCCCCGGGTCGACCTGATTGAGACCTAATGGTCGACCTGTGGCCCCGTGGTTGTCCCGGACACCTCGTGGGCACCGTGACTGTGTGTTTGGGTGTCCAGAGGTATCGTGATATCTCGATGAGCATGTCCGTGGGTTTTAGTGGTCTGGATGACCCTCTTGTGTTTCGAGCTTTCGTGTTACGCTTAATCGAGTCATCATGTACTGACATGAGTGCGGATGGCTATTCCCACATGTCATTGGCTTTCTTGGAAAGAGATTTTTTTGTGGGCCATGCGTATTTATTGAGGGGAACAACTTAAGTGGGCATAGAAGGAATATATTCCTCTCAATTAACTTTTGCAATTTTTGTAGAGGGGTTAGCTCCTTGTGGGTTTCCAAAGTAGTGGCCTGTTCGGCTTGTTGATTTAATCTTCTATTTATTTATTTTTCTATTTTTCTTTTGTATTTTAGCTCGCGCTAATTTAGTGAGAGAAGGAACACTCATTTTGCTGGAGGCTGGGAGATGCCCTCAACATTGGAGCCATTGAACTTGCCTTTTATTTCCAGGGGTTTGGGATGACTGTGCTTCTTCAGGGTCACATCGACCCAGTCGGCCTCTTCTTCATGCACCCGGAAGGGGGCGTTAATTGCTTGACTGACTATTTCGGACGGTAATTCTTGAAATTCGGCCATGTAAAGGCCAAAATCTTGCGATGTTGAAGCCACATGGGGCTTGGTGCTTGATCGCTGTTGTCTTGGCGTGAGACTTGGTTCGGAGAGGTCAGGCTTGACTTTATCATTTTGACATGAGTTGGAGATTGGCCAGTGGTTCTTTGGTCGAAGGTTACTCTTCTGGCCTGCTCTGCACGTAGCTTGAGGTTTCTTCATGGATCTGGCCTCTTTGGCTTTGCCCAGAGTGTAGCTTAAGATCCCTTGGTTGGGTCTGGTTCTTTCGGCCTTGTCGGGTATTAGCCTTGAGGTTCTCCTGCTGAGGCTTGTCTTTTAGGCTTTGTTTGACACTCAACTTGAGATTTTTCTGTGGAGACTTGCCTTTTTGACTTGGACGAGAACTCTCTCCACCTAGTTGAGGGGAATGTTGGATTTCTTTTCGAGCTGCCTGGTCCTCCTTGCCCATGTATGAGGCAGGTGGGCCTTGCCCTGGGCTTCTGGAATTTGCTTCAGCGCGACGTTGTGGAGGATTGCACACCACAATTTCTTTCATGCCTAGAAGAATCTCGAGTAGCCTCTGGGTTTTTTCCTTTGGAAAGGGCAAAGACTTTAAGTCTTCTCACGGTCGCCACTCGGGCCACCGTGTTGTGGGTTGACCCGAGCTGGGACGGACCTCTTGTGTTTTTGGCTCGGCAGATATGCTAGAAGTCTATGCATGCGCGACATTAACTGAGAACGCTAGTCGTGACATTGGTTGAGAACGCTAGTGGATCCTTTCTTTGGGGCATAGAGAAGTCAACTTCAGGGGTTATCCCATGCTGATCACAGGAGATTGGGCTTTCTTCTTGGTTCCCCATTTCTGGAGGAGGACCTTGACTTAGCACTTGTTCGACAGCGTGTCAGAGGTTTTTCCTTGTTATGCTACTCCTGTGGACATCGATCTCCTCTCTTTGGATGAGGATTTCAATATAGTCTTGGACTTATTTGCATTTCCTTGTCGGATAGGATATCCTAGCGTGGTATTCGTATTAATGAGGATGTCTTTTCTCGACCTTTGTGTAAGTCGCCTGTGGGTCGTGCACCATGATCTGACCTTCCTTGAGTAGGCGGTTGAATATCTTCTTAGTATTCTCCTTCGGAAAGGAGCAGTGATGGGAGGGCCTCCAGCCTGGGTATCACATAGTGCCATCAAATGACCATACTTACCACAGTAATGATAGGAGACATTCATTTTCTTTAAAGCATGATTTTTGACATTTGATTTCTCAGCAGGCATTTTGTTTTTGCCTTTTTAGTTTTTCAAGTTTTTAGGATGATTCTAAGTCTTTTGGACAGTAGGTTGTTTGTGAGATGAGGTTGAGTTGCTAGCCTATTCAGAACCGAGGAGTGATTGGGTGATGTCATCGGTGGGTGCAGGTGGTGCCTACCACTGAGGGGGAAGAGGCCTCCCAAGGGCCTGAGAAGGGAACCCCATACGGTTGGGGTATTGTGGTTGCCTGGCAGTAGATGGACCAGGCTGAAATGGTGTATGAGGAATGCCAGGGGTTTGAGACTGTGAAGGGAATTGGAAGGAGGGAGGCTACTGACTCATCTGCCTGTCAAATGAGGGAGACGGAATGACTTGTACCGGCTCTTGGAAAGGTGTGGCAGTCGAAGTTGGCTGTCGAAGAGGTGTGGCAGCAGATCTGCCTTGGGTTTGCTCCTGGGGAGCAGAAGTAGTAGCAAGAGTTTGCTCCTGGGGAGCGGGAGAAATCGACTTCCCTTTCTAGACGACCTGAAAGGCTTAGAATTGCTCTAGAGTGAGCTATGTGTTAGTGAGGACATCCAGCAAAGAAGCGATGTCCTGAGGTGGTGAGGCGCCCCCAACGACGGGTTGCACCTCCTGTGAGGGCTCAGAAGAAGGGCATGTGACCATGGCGTAGACACGTGGCTCACCTTGGGGGCTGTGACCCGAGGGATATTCTGCGAAGGCTCCGGCCTCGAACTCCTCATAACTATATTCGGCCATTTCCCGAGCTTTTTAAGAGCATAGGACCTTACTGGAATTCAATAACATACACCAGTAAACAAGTGGCAGAGATTAGCAAACAAGTGAATACTTTATGCTCCTTTATTTTTTTGGTTTTTTTGTTGTTTTATTTTTTTCCAATAACAAGAAACGTGTTTTTTTAACAACTATGAAATTCTCACAGGGTAGGAAGGACCCTAGCTACAAATTTGGTCACCACCGTGTCAACTAGGGTCACTCGGCTCATCACGAATGGGTAAACTAACTTCGGGGAACTTCAATGGTACAACCAGCCTAGTGAACGAAGAGGGAATCCTTCACTATCGGGGACTTACGGAGGTCCCGATGGCGGAGATCCTAGTCTGTCGAGAGAAATTCTCGAATGGAGAGTCCTTCCTTCACTAAGAGAGGGTAATGCCCTAAAATAATGTAAAAAAATAGGAGAATGCAATGCAATGTCATGCTCTTGTGTGACAGAAGTGTACAGGTAAGCAAACAGAATAGGGATAATAAAGAGGGACAATAATTCACCACAGCAAATATCTCAATCAACTAAATGAACCTTTGCTAAACTATAAACCTCTCAGAGAATCACAAGGGACTGAGGGGGAGTGCATGTGGTGCATGAGGGAGGAAATTTAAAGTGACAAAAGTACTACTGGGAGCACAACTGTAGTGCATGCGGGCGCGTATGAGGAGGGGCACACACGGGTGTCAAGAGGAGGGGCACACAAGTGGAGGGGTAACCAAAGAAAGTAAAAGATGTCCCACCATAATCACCAAGATGTGAACGACGTCACGCACAGATAAGAGATTGAGATTACGATATGATGAATGAGGATGAACAAGGGAGGGGGAACAAAATAGACTGCCGCTGGAGAATGCTCTTTATGGGATTTGGACCGAAAACACACGGAATAGGAATTGTACAGAAATTAAGTGGGGAAGGGAATCGACTGAATTTAAATTGTGAAATTTAAACGGCCAAGGTAGGAAGTGACTCACCATGGACCTCGAGGGATGAGAATGGTACAGAAATTAAAATACGAACATTAAATAGCCATGGCGGGAAGTGACTCGCTACGGGCCTCAAAGGGATAGGAATGATACAGAAATTAAATTACAGAACGAAAGCTGTTGATCCGATGAAATCAAACTCTCTCGAAAGGTTGTTAGATACCTACTCTAATTTGAATGGTTGGCATTTAGTCTCTCCGAAGAGAACATGAAGTGCTGGTCCCATTCGACACCTCATTCCATGTTGTTTTGCAAGCAAAATCTAGTGAGCTTGTTGATGTAACCCTGATCATTACCGAAGCTGGTCATGTTCATCTCGAAGCAGTGTGTTCGGGACGACACACGATCCCAGAAGATCTCCCTTGCCCATGCACATTAAGAAAATACTACCCTGCCAAGTGATGACCAGTGGCCACAAGGTGCTAAGAGAGAGAGAGAGAGAGAAGGATCCGAGTTCCCAAGGGACGCTTGCAGCGTTAACGTTATCGACATGTCACCCTGCCTTCCAAATGCCGTAGGGGACAGGGAGTGGAGTTTGTCCACATCGTCTCTCCAAATTAAGTTGTGTGGTGGAAATCGTCGGAGAGCCCCGCCGGAGAGAACCCTGTTTTCTGTATCAGTGCAAGCAGGGCCTGTGGGAGGTTTATGAAGGTGACGTCCATGGCAGAAGGGTAGCTGCTGGAACGGTTGGCTGGCTGGACAGGGACCCCCATTAATCCCATTATGGGAAAAGTAGCTATAGATTCTCTGTGCTGGATCTCTTGTGCTGTATCTAATTAGCAGTACGGCTCCAATTTGTGCCATGTACGACGTTTTATATCATTGAGCTTAGAATCCGACTTGATAGATACAACATGTGATATGAGCTCAGGAGGGGGAAGCAATGCAAGGGACTCAGACGGTGAAGTCTTAGGGTCAAAACCTGATCCATGCATGGTATTAAAGTTGCTAGCTGTGTGTTGTCCAACTCAAAATTCCAAGGCATTGAAGAGTACTCATCTCTTTATAAACACCCCGTTCGCATAGGGTGTTGGAATTTGGGCATGGTCACAAGAGTCTCGTATTAGTTAATGAGTCGTGGTTCATGTGCTTATGACTTCCTGAGTCCTTGTATCTAGATGTTGCGATTTTGTGGATTCAATCTCTGAGCAATAATCTAATGAGTTGTGATTCACGTACTTATGACTCCCAAACTTTTTTATGTCAACTCATTAATCAATACGGGACCATGCCCAAATTTCAACATAGGACGGGTGTTCGCAGGTTACACGCCAGAGTCACACACGTGCATTCGTCGTCGTCGACATTTAAAATCGGATTTGATGATCACGGGAATAATTGGACGAACATATGTCATTTTCTTCTAGTTCTCTCTAACAATGAAGGGCTCGAATACGTTATCCCGCTCGGGTAGACAATCGGCCCTTGTTATCTTTTGACTTTTACAGTCTTACTCAACGTGAGATTGTTTTAACATGTTCGTCACATATACAGTACCAACTTAAACTCTATCATATTGATCATGACAAATATGATTTGTGTGATTTAAATCATAAGTATAGACTTTGATATCATAATGAAAAATTTAGATTATCCAACCCAACTTTGATAGCCAAGTTGATAGATGAAGCATGTGGGATGTACCCGAGGGGTTGGGGCTAACCATGTTTGGAGGGCAGTCTTAATTATGTCGATGAGCCCCTTTTCACGTAAGAAAGGGGAGGCGATAAACTTTCACAAAATTAATGTTGACAAATGACACTATTCTGTGGAGGGTTTGGCAGCGTCGACGGCGGTGGGGGCGGGAGATTTTTTTTTTTTTTTGCTTTGGGAACACCTTTCAAAAGAGTTTACAGAAGTAGTGGTCGTCAAGACGAGAAGGCGGGAAGATCACCTAGCTGATCTGCGTCGAGTCTTTGAAAGGCTTCGACAGTACCGGGCAAGATAATGATATAAGCCCAGATGGTCTAGGCCCCAGCCATCTGCATACTTAAAAGAGATGAGCAGTGTATGGGCCAAAATAGCTTTGATTGCAGTACTAAGATCCAGACTATGAATTTTCAACAGAACAAATAGCCAGGAAGTATGGCGATAATATGTGGCAGTCCTGTCTACCCACTGTACAAAAGTCTGATAAGGACAGTGACGATCTTGCTCTGAATGCCAAGAGGCTACTGGTGGTATCGGCTCTTCCACTAGGAAAGGAAACTGTTGCAGCTCGAGTCGGGCACTACCCACTTGGCTTAGCTCCTTCAAAGATTTCAAAAAGTCATCCTCCATTACCTCTGGTAGTACGGGTGACAATTGCTGAGATTCTTTCTTCATGGCCTTCTGTGCCTCAAGATATTCACCCACCGTCTTGGGGCGCTGCGACCAAAGTATCTTCAGATGAGACTCTTCAATGTCAAATACGGGCCCAGGCTATCGGCTAAAGAAGGTGCGTTCTGTCGCGTCCTAGAAGCTGGCCTTCATGTTCCTATAAAAGTTGGTGTGAGCATTCCACCACTTAATATACTCGAGGGTTACTCAAGGAACACATCCGGGCGTCAGAACCCTGAAAGTGCTAGCTTCCTGGTGATGAAAGAAATCCCACCAGCAACGGCCTTCTGCGGCAACCACTGCACCTTGCTTTGTCCAGCCATCAAGAGGAAACTGAGTGAACGAAGGAGGAATATGCTGATCATAGCCGAAGTTACGGCCAAAGCAGAAAGGGTAGTACGGCTCCAAAAAGATAGTCCCACCCTTCCGAAACACTAAAACACTTGGGTGGATAGCTAGTGCCCACTCAATCAGCTCTTGTTCCAAAATGGGCTGGGTCACTGGCACTCCTGAAACACGATGCGTGTACGTTTCAATGGCTTCCATCTTGCACCCGCATTGGCAAGTAACCAAGGGGATAGAATGTGCGGCCAAGCTCCAGAAGTGAATAGCCTGGCAAAATCTACTGGGACCTTTGTCAACCGGCCCTGGATGGAAAAAACCTACTGCGTAGTAGTATCTGGCTCTACGATGGCAAACTCGAGCATCCTCAGATATAGTGTCAATGCTTGGAGTGTTCTTGGTGCAAACTCTGGAAATAATGCGCATACCCAAGCATTAAAGAAGTGAATGGGCCCTACAGTCCTGAGGCTCCGTGGTGTGCCAAACTTGCGCAGCTCCCCCAGCGTCTTGTAAATTAAACAAAGTGCCACTAGACATAGAGATAGCTTCATACCTGCAGCCATCTAACAGGCCAGGTAGATTGCTTCTGGGTGTATAATTGTCTCATCTCCTTGAGGGAGAGTAAAAGAACAGAGCCAATATGTCAGGAAAGCAGCATAGTGTGGCACAACATCTATTCCTGCTGGATTTTGTCCACTTTAATATGCTTGGCGAAGGGAGGACGGTAAGGTTGCTTTGAACCTGGCCCTTTTCACCTGCTGAGCAGCACCTGGAACTACGGATGGATAATCAGTGTGCTTTAAGTTGCCACAGAAGAAGTATTGAATATATAGGCCCATCTAAACGTTCTTTCGGTCTCCTTTCTTCATGCTACGATATGAGGAAGCTTTGGATGAATCTTCATAATAGGACAAGCATAATGTCCTATATACTTTCATTAAATAACGATACGACATTAGGGGTATTATTTTAGCATAGGGCTTGCCAGTCACTAGGTGACAATTTATTATGCGGTCAATCTTACTTGGTCAGACGATAGTGAGGTCCGTGTCGAGACCGACAGTCTGTCATACCATAAAGGCTATAACATTAATTACATCCTCTGGGAAGGAGAAAAACCCTTGATTAGTTGCCGAGATAATGAACTGCCGGGGTTATGTAAGTATGCAAGCATAAGTAGAATATCCAAATGACATTGCGCAATGCAAGAATTGAACATAAGTTCACACAGGCAGTTCGATCACATTTATCATCCTGAGCCCTTGGTACGTGGCGGAGAACACAGGCCCAGAAACCACCATCACGCACAGTGAAAGTTTTTAGCCAGACCTGATCTGACCTTCAGCAAATCACCATTTGGTGGTTTTGAGTGTGATGTTATATCGGCGTGGTGGGGGTGGGCGCCAGATTAGCGTGCGCCGGATTAGGGTTTTCATCATTTTGAAGGAACTTCTGGGATTTAAAACCTGTTTGAGTTGTGTTGTGGCTTGGCTCATTTTTGATGATGATGAGGGTTGATTATTGAGTAAACTTAGGTTCCAAATGCCTTGTAAGCATGATGGGTCAAGACTTGCGAGGTTCATACTCAAGCATAGTCAATTGTCAATCTAAAATGCATCCACAGTCATCATAATTTGAATTGCAGTGGCACTTAGTTAAATTAACCCAACAAAATTTGGGCAGCATCTCCCCATACCCGAAGGGTCACGGAGGAGATGTGGAGGCATACCCACAGAATTGGGGTAAGCTCCTGAATGTCGGGAGGCCAAGACGACAACCCGCGGACCCAAACAGACGAAAAACCCCAAGGGCTAGCCTACGAGGGGCACCGACATTCCGTGGGCCTGAGATTATTCAATGGGATGGCCTAAAAGGGAGGAGACCCCGAGGGCTAGCCTACGAGGGGTTCCATGAACCCATGGCCACCACAATTCCCTAGGGA
Organism: Amorphophallus titanum; assembly: GCA_024336825.1. Lineage (NCBI taxonomy): Eukaryota > Viridiplantae > Streptophyta > Magnoliopsida > Alismatales > Araceae > Amorphophallus > Amorphophallus titanum. The sequence continues at coordinate 10,734,253 of JANBPO010002596.1, forward strand.
ATGTAGATTTGGTTTAATATTGGATCGAAAGATCCATTCATATTCACCCTAGTGGCCCATTGGACTTCACGTCATAAGAGGATGGGGCCCTGTGAGCTTTTGGCAGTTCAGAAGAATGCGGGCGGCAAAACATTTGATGAGGAATGTGTGGACACACTTTTCGACATGCTCTCTTTTTGTTACTTTTTTTATTCGATTTATTAGGCAGGTTTATTGGTCTATTAAGTGCGTGGTCGTGCCAGTCACAAAGTGACGGTTTATTTAGGCATTGTGGAATCCTTGGTGCGCGTCGTCTGACCCATCAGATGACTATATGGTTTGTGTTAGGACGAGAACCCACCATGCTATCAAGGTCACGACGTAATTTACATCTCCCCAGAGGGGAGAACACCCTTGGTTAATCACTAAGAATAAGGGCCCTACGGCCTATAAAATTGTATTGATGCTATGAGCAAACAAACAACAGTGAAAATTTGAATTGGTATGGTTATCTATTCATCTATTAAATCAATGGGAATGATTAGTTTACTATCGGCCATGTATCAGCCTTTTCAATGCTCGGGTGGTAACCCGATTCAAATCACACAGAATAGGCATGGGATGCGTGCCAATGTACACCATGCATATGGCATGCCCAAAGCTCAATTTCCCGAAGGATGGAGATCAATCCTTATACGGGCGAGCTCGCTTCAACAAATTATCGACCCGGAACGGCACGAGAATGTGGCCATGATGGGAGGAATCCTTGAGATCTACACTCACGCCAACAGCCTGCTCTTGAACAAGGTAGGCCAACTGAACCAGTAATTCAATCTACCGAACAAGATGAGTCTTCCAATAAAGTTAGATTTCTAAAAAATCATCCTGCTCAAAACATCATAGGAAATCTACATGATCCCACTAGGACAAGATCCTTTCACAAAGAGGATAATAATCAGGATCTAGTAGTCTTAGTTTCCTAGATTGAACCCAAAACCATAGAAGAGACTTTAAAAGATGAATCATGGATAAATGCAATGCATGAGGAATTAGGTCAATTTGATAGGAATAAGGTCTGGACTTTGGTCCTTAGACCTTAAAACTGCTCTGTCATAGGAACTAGGTGGGTGTTCAGAAACAAGGTCAATGAAGATGGAATAGTCTCTAGAAATAAAGCTAGGTTGGTGGCCAAGGGTTACAATCAAGAATTGGGGGTAGACTTTGATGAATCCTATGCACCAGTTGCTAGGATGGAAGCTATTAGGATTTTGTTAGCATTTGCTTGCTCAAATAATATTAAACTCCATCAAATGGATGTAAAAAGTATATTTTTAAATAGATTTATAAAATAGGAAGTTTATGTTGAGCAACCCCCCTAGATTTGAATCTATTGAGCTGCCTAACCATGTGTTTAAATTGAATAAAGCCCTGTACGAATTGAAACAGGCTCCTCGAGCCTGGTATGATGGGTTGACAAACTTTCTGCTAAGCAAGGGATACTGCAGAGTAAGGTGGACCAGACCCTCTTTACCAAAACTTTAAATTAGCAACTTATCATAGTTTAGGTATATGTTAATGATATCATTTTTGGTTCTACATGTTCTGAACTATGTGATGAATTTGTACACTTGATGTCTAATGAATTTGAAATGAGTTTAATTGGCGAATTACAATATTTTCTTGGTTTGCATGTTAAGCAAATGAAGGATGGATGCTTTATTAGCCAAGCAAAATACACACTGGAGATACTGAAAAGATTTGTTATGGAGAAGGCAAAGCACATAGCCACACCAATGGGTACTATTGCATCATTGGATGCTGATGAGTCAGGTAAAGCAGTAGATGCAAAACTTTATCGAGGTATGATTGGCTCACTGCTCTATCTTACTGCCTCCAGACCTGACATTCGCTTGTGTGCTAAGTTTCAAGCCAAACCTAAGGAATCACACATTGCTGCTGTTAAACGAATCTTTAGATACCTCTTTGGCACATATAACTTAGGTTTATGGTATCTTGCATCATGCAATTTAAATTTAGTTTCATACACTGATGCAGATTATGCTAGCTACAAATTAGATAGGAAAAGTACAAGTGGATACTGTCAATTCCTTAGTGGGTGTTTAGTTTCTTAGGTTTCCAAGAAACAACATTCGGTTGCACTATCCACTATAGAGGCTGAATACATCACTGCAGGGAGTTGTGGAACTCAGGTCATTTGAATAAAACACCAACTCCAGGACTATAATATAGATCTTGGTTGCACACCTATTTTCTGTGATAACACTAGTGCAATAAACCTGTCAAAGAATCTTGTTCTACACTCACGAACCAAACACATTGAGATTAGACACCACTTCATAAGGGATGAAGTCTCTAAGAAAAATTTTGAATTGATTCATGTAGGCACAACAAATCAAATTGCCAACATATTCACTACGCCTTTGGATCATGAGAAGTTCTATCTTGGAGTGGTGTGGCATGCGCCGTATCGCGTGAATGTGACTGGCGTGCTGAAGCCGGGTGCGAATCAGCTGGAGGTAAGGTGGTTCGGCTGTTACCAAGCACACTTACATCCACCCCTCACCAAACCCGATGAGGTTTACTGTTGACAAACAACTTGAATGCCGCTGATACACAGCTTAGACCGCTGATATACAACTTAGATCGCTGATACACAGCTTAGACCTCTGATACACAGCTTAGACTGACTGGAGTTGAAGACGACAAGATCAAAATAAGAAAAGAACAAGGCAAGGAAAAACAAGAAACAAGGTTCAGCTACATGCTGGGTGAAGAACTTAAACAAGTCGGTAGAGCAAGTCAGACTCCAAGCAGAGCATGGCTGACTGAACCCTTCCTTGGCTGTACACATTCACTCACTTTCTTTTCTTCTCATCTTAGATCATGGACGCTCAGACATACACTCTTCTCTTCTCTTTTTCTTTTCTTTTCACACTTGTTCTTCCCTCACAAGACTTCAATAGGCACACCAGGCGGTGACGGTAGCTCCAGCAGCTTCTTCATGTAAGAAGGCGCATCCAATTTATAGGCACAAGAGGTAGAAAATTTCCCTCCAATGTTCTCCCATTTGATTGGTTGAGAAAAATAAGAATTCTTTGGATGAGAGGACTTGCAGCATCTTCTTCCTCATTGGCTTGGCAGCACCAAGGATGTCCTTCTGTCTGGAAGATATCCTGGACAACATTTTGATTGGGTGGAGGCAAAAAGGTGGTTTCCATGATAAGTGAACTTTCCCACATTTGCTAACTGACATTTTTATTGACCAAAAGGATTGATATGGTAAGTCAATGATGACAAGGATAGTTGACCTTGCCATGAGCCTTTTCTAGTTCTTAAAAAATGTGTTTCTAGAAGTTTACGGTTACTATTTTTAGTTCCTAGAAGACCTGACGTGTTTAGCAGAACAAGGCTCAAAAAATTTCTAGAAATAGCATGAGGTCGACCTCCTGTGAAGGTGAGGTCAACACTGCCTTAGAGTACTTCGTTTACAACAACTTCTGGGAGGAGCCTGAGGTCGACCTCCTATAAAAGTGAGCTCGACGCAGCTTACGCTGATCGCTTTCCAAAGTGTTGGTTGAGGTTCATGAGGTCGATGCTTCAAGATGGTGAGGTCGACGCAACTAGCGTTGTCTACCTATCGGATTGCACCTGGAGCTTGATGAGCTCGAGGTAGCTACTAGGCGAGGTCGAGCCAGCCATGAAGATGGGCAAGTATAACGCTTTTTGTGAGGGTCTAAGGTCGACCTCCTGAGAATCTGAGGTCCACGCACTAGAAATGTTGTTGGCTTTTCTTCCTTCTGCGAGGACCTGAGGTTGACACTTGTGAGAGCCTGAGGTCGACATGTCTTCTAAGTCCTGTTAAACCTCTTTACACCTAGCCAATTAAAGGATGTATCATGAGTTTTTGAATTAATTAGCCAATGACTTATAGTGAGGCATCATCAAAACATAATTTACTCAACATTCTCCCCCTTTTTGATGATGGCAACTATGAGTCATTGTGCTTAAAGTTTTGAATCTTGGCATGCAATAAGTCAAAATTTAGGTACATGGAAAGTTCCACATGATATGTAGCGAACACATGCAGACAACTGAAGACTAGGCTGACTCCTCAACATGATGACTCATCAACAACTCTCTCCCCTTTTGACAAATCAACAACTCTCTCCCCCTTTGGCATACAAAAACTCTCTCCCCCTTTGATATCAACAAAAACATGAGGGGTGCTGTAGAAAGAGCAGTGTAGAGTATGAGATGTGGGGAAAGTCTTAGCAGAGTGTGTTGGGGTTGTATTCCTGAGTTGCTGTCGTCTTTGCAGCTAGTGATCCTCACTCAATTGAGTGAGGGGTGGATGTAGGTGAGCACACAAGTGCTATCGAACCACCTAAAAATATGGTGTTTCTGATTGTGTGATTGTCCCTTTTCTTCTACCCACATTCACAGCTAGTTGATTAAATGTTCACAATTGCGCACTAATCTCTGTCTCACGTGCACTTCACCTGCTTGGTTTGTGTTCGATCCTTCTGAAGATCATTATCGTTTTTACTGCATTATTTTTAAAGGGGGCAGATCTATTCACCCCCCCTCTATATCTACCTATTTGATTCTACATTTGAGATCAGAGATGGTTTCTCTAAAATGTGGTCTAACGACCCGAAGAGATCAGATGGGACGATTGCCCAAGGCTTTTTAGCCGAAGGACATTCTATCAATAGGCCTCCGTTCTTCAATGGATCGAATTATTCTTACTGGAAAAATAGAATGCAGGTCTTTCTCAAGGCACAAAGCCACGAGATTTGGATGGTGGTTAGCAAAGGGCCTTTCGAGCTACCTGAAGATGAGGAAACCTAGACAAGGGAGAAAATCCGAAGAACAACTGTGAATTGGAGCACGATGAATATCATGCAATGCTCGATTACTCCTATCGAATTCTCACGAGTTTCAACGTGCAAGTCTGCCAAGGAGATGTAAGACAAACTCGAACTGATATATGAAGGTACGCTCCAGGTGAGAGAGACTAAAGCTAATATGCTTATCTCTGATTATGAAATGTTCAAAATGAAAGCTGATGAGACTATTTCAGACATGTATGTTAGATTATCTCAATTGATCAATAGTCTCAAGTCACTAGGTAAGGAATACACGAACAGTGAAATAGTCAGGAAAATCCCGAGGTCTCTTCCTCAGGCCTGACACAGTAAAGCGATTGTCATAGAGGATTCTAAGTGCCTCTCTACAATGACAGTAGATGAGTTGATAGGATCACTGATGACATACGAACTAAATCTGAAAAGAAACGAGGAAGATATGAAGAAGAAGAAGCCCATAGCTCTCAAGGCATCACCTAGTGGCAAGAGTTCAAATGATGAAAGTGAGACATCAGACAGTGAAGAAGATCTAAGTGAGTACGTTCTACAAACCAGAAAGTTTAGAAAATTCCTTAGACAAGAAAGTAAGAGTCAAAGAAAGACAAAGGGTCAAGTGAGCAAGTATTCCAAATTCAAATCTGACTCCAACAAGAAATCTGATAATGTGGTTTGCTATCAATGCAGGAAGACAGGACACATGCGAGGAGATTGCTATGAATTATTGAAAAGAATGAGCAAAGGAAAAGCTAAGAAACCAAAACCTATGCTCTGTACATGGAGTGACGAAGAAGAAGATGAAGAAAGTGCTAATGAGGAAGATATCGAGAAGATTTGTCTAATGGCTCATAATGATGAGGATGAAGAGGTAAGCTCCATGTTCGAAAATTTCACCATTCATGATTGGAAAAATGCATATGCCGATTTACTTGATAAGTGTGACGAATTTAGAAGGGAAAATAAACAACTAAGGAAAAAGATGAATGCCATTGTTCATGACAACATCCTAACTGAAAGGATTGAAAATCTGAAAAAAGAAAATGAGAAATTAAAAAAAAAACACAGATGAAATGGAGTCTGTCAACAAGGAGTCTGAAAGCTTAAAAAATGAAAGTGAAGAGCTGAGAGAACGGCTGCATGAGCTTAAATTGAAAGTTCACGTCAATTCTAAACTAAACTAAAAAAAAAAAAGAAGCAGGAAAATGCCACTGCCTTTGCCATATCATATGCTTGGTTACTTTCTTGTGTGGGCATACTTTATTTTAAAGCATTGAATATGCTTGCTTGCATGTTGCATACTCCTATATTTCTTATTTGCCTTCATTAATTAGAGGTTTGGCTCTTGACCCATCATCAAGGTCAGAATATTGACAACCCATCCTTATTGAGCAAGGGGCCAAGCCGAACAGATGAATTAATCTATTTGTTTAAAGTGTGAACTATAGGTACAGGTATAGTAAAGGAAGAAAAGGAGGAAAAATGACACAAATACACAAGTGCTCAAACTCAGGTAACATCAAGATTTTCATATAAATATATGAGTACAAGATGTGCAGGTGGAGGAGTACAAGTCTCTCCCTAGCTCTCACCTCCACCCTCCTCTTTCCTACTCTCTACCTCATCATGATGGCGCGTCTGTGGAGGGGGCATGGACCCCCGAGAAGCTGCTAGAGCTGGAGCCTGCTCCTCTGCCTCATTCCTCGGATGAGTCGAGGAACTGGTCATGTAAGAAGTGCTGGCGAAGGCACTCGAGTGACCCGCAGCTCGTGCATGCTCTCAGCCCCTCTGGAGGTGCTCCTAGATCACTCGGAGTCACTCCTGCACGACGCCCAGGTGCATCCTCAGGTCTGTAAGCTCGCGCTCACGTATTGTCCTCTCCTCCCACTCTCGAGTGCGCTCCCTTCGCTCCATCTCGAGGAGGACTCTCAACTCAGACACCTCTCTGGGTAGCTCCTCCTGTCGCCCCAACATCTGCTCCAGCTCCGCGACTCGCTGATCGCGGGAGATGATCTCGGTGTGTCCCAATGCTATCTGTCTCCTTGCCACCGTCAGCTCTATGGCCTGCCAAACATCATCATATCATATCTACATCATTGCTTTTAAAAAGAGAAGAAAATAATACACATGAATATTGTTTTATAAACTAACCAATGCACTCTGATCACGATGTTCCCTCGCTATATCGGTGAACGCCGCTTGAAGCTCTACAGTCTGAACAAGATAAAAAGGAAGAAAGAAAATCATAAGTTTTTAAGAGCACATAATGATGTAATGAACTGAATTTGAGATTGAACTTACCCGTGCAGCGAGGTCATGTTCCGCCTCCTCCGCCCGAGCAACTGCTCCTGCAAGCTGCTCCTCCAGTGCAGTGGCCTCCGTACTCGGCCCCCTTGAGCTGGAAGCCCCTCCTGCACCTCCTGTTGCCACTCCCTGCTGGGCACACTACATTCATTAAGATTGTCAGTGGCTAATCATCAGTAATTCAGACAAAAAAAAATCATTTGCATATAGATAGATTGCACTCACCAGGGTCTCAAGATCAGCTCGTGTGGCTGCCAGCTGGGCCTCCAAGCTGTGGAGATGAACTTGCATGTCCATCGCCACCGCATCCCGTGCATCCTGCATTCATCACATATTAGTTGTATAATAAACATATATCATTTAGGGAAAAAAAAGAGGTACATTCATACATACCCCTATGACCCTCATCTGGGGTCGGTCGATGTAAACCTCCCAATAGCGTCGGAGGTACTCAGAGCTATCCGCCGCATGCCGTGTGCCGCCTCGCTGCCAGTCGACGTACTGGTCTGCGAATCGGATCCTCCAATCAGTCGTCTTTGTACGCCCGTGGGTTTTCCTGCCAATCCCACGGGCCTCTCCAACCTCGATCCACTCCTGATGTAGGCCGAGGGCTTGTTTAGGCGTGACCCCTCTCTTGGGAGTCTTAGGTGTCGAGTTACGCTACTCTATCTATCATCTCGTTGCTGGTTTAGTTGTCCACGTTGTCGCATCCTCACGTAGCGTCCTAGTTCGCATAGCATCCTGCATCAGTCATCTTGTTCATATTAAAAAAAATGGGGCTGTGTGAAGCTACCAAAAGTCGAGCACTGTGTATGAAAGTGTAGGGAGGAAAGGTTCTTTTTGGTGTTCCTTCAAAAATATGTTAATCCATATTCATATGGATTTCATTGCTCAATTCTCACTTCAAGTTTGATTGTATGAATGTACCTTGTGAATCAGTCATCCTTCATGGTTAATGTAGTACCATCTTTTTGTAAGCACATCCTTCTTAATATTGTTCATGCACATCATGCTCAAAATCGCTTGCATATTACTTAACCCGTCCACAATGGACTTGCTTGACTCTATATCTTCTTATGGATGCATGTGTGCTTGCGTGATCATCTATTTCATTTCACAAGCTTTACATTGAGTTAACTGTACATATGAGGAATTCGGTCCCCTATTTGACTCTGACAAAAAGGGGGAGAAATAAATGGTCCATATAAATGGTTGCATGGGTTGTTTGTTGAAAATGATTTTTTGGTTATTGAGAAACAAAAACATACTTTGTGGAAACACTTTGTTGAAAAAGGGGGAGAAATGTTTGCTTTTGCTCGTCTATATTCCACTGGTTGTTTTAAGGGTGATGGTCGACTTGTTTAACTCATGCACATTTTTGTGGGAACTCAAGTGAGTTTTATCTTCGTCAAAAAGGGAGAGATTGTTGTTCCCTGACGTATTTTGATGAAGACAAATTATTTTGCTCAAGTGAATTTTGCACTTCTCTTTCTCTAAAAGATATTGTAGTTTTAAAGTCATGTTCATTTGACAGTTGGTTGATTCTCTATGAGGTTCAAATAATATGATAAAGTGGGTGTTCAATTTCTTGAATGATGTGGCTTACTAGAGTTCAGCTTTCTCCTTGCTGAATTTGCATTTCATACGTGATTTGACTGAATTTCAATTTGGACTCCATGCTTTCGTCTAAATCAATATTTGATATGATCTGCTAAAACTTAAATCTGGCATTAATGGCTTGAATGGCTGAGATCTGAGTGTGGTTGTTTTGAGTAACTCATGAGGAGCTAGATGGCAAAGTGGACAAGGTATGATTTGAATTGGGAATGGCTCTTACAAGTATGAAACATTTTTTGGATTCCAAGTTTGTGTTTAAATTCAAAGTCATAAGATTTTAATGCTTACTCATGATATTTGAACATACTAAAATGTTTCATGCATTGGTTTGAATAAGTCCATCTTGATATTCATTTAAGGATAACTGATTTTTCATGGTGATTTTCATGAAAGTCTTGAGGTTTCAAATGGGTTAATGTCTTCATGAGAATCGTGTTGGAATGTGGTTTAAAATATGCCAATACCTTGTAACAAAGCATGGTTATTTGATTTGGAAGTTTGATTGAGGAAATGTGGGTTTTTCGTTAAATTTATTGAATTTTATTTCATGTCAGAAAAAGTGTCAACTCACAGAGTCGACACTTATTTTCCTCCGCTCTGCCTGTGTGTTGTTTTGTGAATGTAGGCAGAAAGTGTCAACTCTAAGAGTCGACACTTTCAACCTGGGTTCTGATTTTATCTCAAGACAGAACTGTTGGGAAAAAGTGTCGACTCCAAGAGTGGACACTTTCGCCTGAGAACCGATTTCCTTGGTCTTCTCCTTTGGAAAAGAATAGGCCTTCTTCATTTTATCCCTTAGTGAGGGACCTTCCTTCTTCTCTTCTACTTTGGCAGGCTGAGGCACAACTGCCTTCTTGTCCTTATCTCTTTGTTGTTCAAATGCCCTGATGTCAAGCGTATTTGCTTCTTTAGGCACTTGGCGCCGCTCTACTGCCTTCGCCTTCTGCGCGGTGGCAGCGGTTGATGTAGGGGCAGGTCTCGCCAGGAACGCTTCTACTTCAGCCACTATATTATTCAGATGGTCGAATGACCGAATTTTCATGCCAATCATCTTTTCTAGTACCTCCCTCCTGAGGTTTTATTTGTAAATTTGTACAGCGTCCTCCTGATGCGGTGGCTGCTTGCATCTCATTCAGAGGTTTCTCCACCTCTTAATGTATTCAAGGGCTATATCTGCCCTTTGCTTTGTTGAGTAGAGTTCGGCCATCGTGACCTCCCTCTCGATGATGTGAAATCTCTCTCTGAATTTCTTCTGCATATCCGGCCAGTCGCTGATTGACCTGGTCGAGAGGCTGGAATACCATTCAAACGCGAGCCCCGTCAGTGAGGACCCAAGAAACTTCAGCAAATATGACTCATCTGTGGCTAGGTCGCCCATGACGGTCATGTAATATGCAACATGTTCCTTCGGGGATCCCTTCCCGTTGAACTTGTCGAACATGGGCTGCTTACTGACCCCTGGAGGGAGCCGCTTTGTAGCATGATGGGGCGCGTATGGCACCCGATAAGCATCAAATGCAACATAGTTGCCTTCACTTCGCTCAGCAAGCTTCAGATCAATCATCCTCTCTGCCATCAGCTTGTTTATGGCAGTTGGATCGACTGGCTCCGGGTAGAAGTTTACCGGCTGCAGGTAAGGGGTGACCAAAGTGGTCACCTGTGGAGGTCACACTAATGGAGGTGGCTGGTGCACTTGTGGTAGAGTTGGCGACATCAATGGCTGAGGTGGGCATTGCTGGGTGGTCGCTAGCCTGGGCTCTACCGGCTGGGGTAGGGCGTATAGTGGTGGGAAGTCGCATGGGTTGATGCCTCCCTGCGACGACTCAGTTTGCATTTCAGGCTGCTTGGAGGCCGAGACTTGCTCCATCTTCTCCATCAGCTACTTCTTCAGAAGTTCTATCTCCTTCTGATATTTCTGGAGCAGCATCAGTACTGATGGGTCCATGGTTGCTGTGCTGGGGATGGCTTCCACTGTCTCCCCTGAAGCTCCTTCGGATGAGATGTTCAGCAACCCCTCCTCCTCTTCAGCCATCACCACGTTTGCAGTCAAGGTGGTGACTTCCTTAAGCAATATCTATTTTCCTTTCGCTGTTCTCAGCATCTCCCTTGCGGCTTCCACCCTTCTGGTGTTCGGCCCTGGCCTTTTGACTAATTGAGCCAATTCTTGGGGGTCATCAGGCAGACCTCCATATTTATCGGCCACTCCGGCCATGTTGCAGGTGAAAACCTGCATGCACTTCCTTTGTCTATGAAACTTCCTCCTAGAATGACCAGGGAAGGTTAACCTCTCGAATACGGAGACTCTTCTTATTTCCCTTTGCCAGGGAGTAGCTTCATCGGCTTCAAGCTCCAAGCCATCTTCATATCCATTATCGTCAACCGACGATGCCATTCTTTTTTCTTCTTCTTCTTCAACTATCATTGGTGGGCAGTCGTCTTCTTCTGCCATGGCTGCTTGCAACAGTCATTGTTGGCCTAGTGAGGGGTTGCCCATACCCCTGGGTGGCGTCCCCAATTCTTAGTGGCGGTAATCCGATATTATCGGGTTATCGGTACTCGGAGCTCTGGGTCGTTACAACGACTGTCTACATTCTAAGAGGAGTTCCTTCCAGCAACCTTACCACCTAGCGAGCACTCTTAGAGTGAGCACTGGGATAGGCAAGCACTCGTTCGGAAAGATCTCCATCGGCTCTTCGACCCCTTGCGGTGATCTCTCTCTCTCCCTCTATCTTTCTTGCTCTTCTCTGTATTCTGTCACTCTATTACTGACTTAAGCATTGGAGGGTTGTCCCATGGGATAACACCCGAGACTCCTTCTGACGCCTCTTTGGCTTCCTGGTGTTTGCAGGCTCCCACGGGCGTGAGATGACTTCCCCAACAAATAAATAGAGAAGGCGGTACGTGGCCTAGGAACTATTTTTCAGCCTCTACACTTCTTGGCACCGTATGTGGAAATCTCAAGCAAAAGGCTATGGCATCCCGTGGAAGTCTCCGCAACACCAGCCACTGGGGGCGTAGGTCCCACCAGGGACCCAGCTCCCAGCGGGAGTCGCAAGAAGCTTCTTCCACCCATCCTCGGCAGGAGGTCACCCCAGGTGACCTCGACAAACTGCGTCAACAGATCTCGTCCCAGACAGAACTCTGCCAGGAGCTCCGGGACCAACGGGTCAACCCCCAGCGCATGTTGCCCGAACGGCGAGAGGACGAGAGGTGCCAGACTGGGGGGAACCCCCACCAAGCGCGAGAGGCCTCCCGCGCCTTGATAACTAGGACTCGGCGATCCCGTAGCATGTCAGCGCCGCGGGTGCGCAGCCCACTCCAATCCAAAGATGGACTGCTGACTCCAGTGCTTTGAAGAGATAGAGGACAAAGTTCGGTACTTGGACGACGTCCTCTTGGCCGCCAATAATCATGGCTTAATCGACGACGATCTGGATTTCCATGCTCCCTTCTCCAGGAAAATAATGGAAGTCCCCATCCCGCAGAAGCTTCAACTGCCGTCGTTTACCTCCTACGACGGTACCACCGACCCGGCTGACCACATGCACAGCTTCGAGTCCCATCTGGTGTTTCACTGGGCCTCAGACACTGTGAAGTGCCTGGCGTTCGTAACGGCCCTCCGGGAGAACTCCCGGGCTTGGTTCGAGTCCCTACCTGCCGGGACTATTTCCTCCTTCCAGTAGCTTAAGAAGCTGCTCAAGGAGAACTTTGTTGACTGCCAGAAGGTGGCCAAGTCTGCGGTGACCTTGCTGGCACTCAAGCAGGGTAAGGAAGAGATGTTGCGGGATTTTGTCTCCCGCTTCCGCTCGGAAGCGCTGCGAATCCCACACCTGGACGTTGGCATCGCCACTACGGCTCTCACCCAAGGGACGCGGGACTACATCCTTCGGTGCTCCCTCGGGGTTGAGGCCTCGATGACTCTTCCAGATCTCCTCGCCCTAGTGCAGAAGCATGCAGGCTGTAAGGAGAATACAGCGGCCCTGGGCCGCGCTGCCAGAATCGATCGATCCGACCGCAAGAGATCTGTCGATCCCCCGCGAGAGGGTCGAAGCAAGCGGGAGCGACGCGACAGAGACCGCCATGACCGCCCCGAGAAGGGGAGGGGCAACTATCGCCACTACACATCCCTGACGGCTCCATCAGACCAGATACTGATGGAGATCCGTGAGGAGCCGATCCTCAAGTGGCCTCCTCGGATGAAGTCAGATCTGAGCACTAGGAGCAAGAAGAAGTACTGCCTTTACAACCGTGACAATCTGGCCTATCCAGCTTAAGGAGTATGTTCCTTGGGAACATTTTGAATTCCTAGAATTAGTAGAAGAAGCTGAAACAGAAGTTGAAGAACTAGGCATATGGGATGAACCTCTACAGGAGCAGCCGTTGACTGTGAAGAGAAAGAATAAGAGAACCAAGAACAAAAGAAAAGGGGTTGCCATATCTTGCAACACTCTTGCAGCCCTGTTTGACATAGCCCAAATCTCTGAAGAGGATGATGAAGAAATATGCCTCACGCTAGTAGAGGAAAATCAAGCTGAAGCTTCCACCTCTCAACATGCCACAAGGTCCGGAAGAAAATGAGGGCATCTCCCCTGAGCAAATCATAACATTATGTTCCTGGCCGAAAAACAGTACCAAGTCCCCCAGCCTGTAGATAAAGGCATAGAAATTCCCCCTTCGACGGGGCTCTACCCTGAACATGCAAGCGGCCAGGAGGTCCCCTCCTTTGCCAAATTTTTGTCCCCTCGGGAGGGCAAACGGCTATGTCCACAGCCACAATCAAAGGCCAAGAATGCCCCGACCTTACTCTCAGTGGTCTCTCCTCTAGCAGATAAAGACTATGCAAGCATACCAAGCCTTGCCGAATTTATGAAAGAAAGGGAACCAGTCGAGCCAGCATGGCAGACTCAAGCAACACCTGAAGAAAAAGATTAACTACCTCTCAAGCCAACTCCGAAGGCATACGATGATGGCAGGCATAATAAAGCTGAAGAGATGAAATTGGCCAATGTTAGGGCCAACAATAGAATAATGAAGCAGCTAAAAAGAATCCCTGCAAGGTTCATTGTTTGGGAGATACTCTTCCTCAATGAAGAAATAAGGCAAGCCGTTATCGCGGCTCTACAAACCGCAGCACACTTTGAGAGCTATTTTGCTGAGGCGTAGTCGGGCGTAGCTATGATCTTTACAGAGGAAGACATGCTTCTACCCAGCTCCAGCCACAATAGACTGCTCCACATGAGGGGGCAACTGAATGGTGTGGATGCACTTCTTATTAAAATATGTTTGTTTCGATTGTTTATTAGGTTTATTAAGTGCGCGGGTGTGCCAGTCACAAAGTGACGATTTGTTCGGGCTTCATGGAAGCCTATGGTGCGCTCGATCTGACTTCGTCAGGTGATTGTGTAGTTCGAGTTGGGATCAAATCCTATCATGCCGTAAAGGTCACGACGTCAATTACATCCCCCGTACGAGGGAACACCCTTGATTAATTGCCGAAATTAGGGGCCATGCGGCCGCAAGAATTAATACTAACTACAAAGAAAAGAGGCAGGAATAAATCATGCAAGAGCCTATGCCGAGACACGGGCAAATGGGCATGTCGGTCATTCATAGACCCTTTCATATTCGGACAGGAGTCCGTGGTGAGAATGGGGTGAAAATTGAGATAAATCCATTCAGATGTCTGCCGAGTACGCGATAATTTTAATAATGATCTGGAAAGAATCCGGTTTGGTAAACGGGTCTGATTTAATTAGAATGTCAGCCCGAGGTAAGGCCGGATCGTGGCCATTTTGGGCTAATTTTCGAGACTCAGGCCCGGCTTACAGGGGCAGCATTATTGTCCCTTCAGCACCAGGTCACAGGGAGAGACGGGGCTGCAATATAGAATTTTATTATTATGATTAGTGGAGCCCCTGATTATATTTCTTTGCCACCAATTTCCCCTTTCCTTTTATGCATTTAGGGTGAGCTCACGATTTTTCTTCATTTATTTACATACATTTCAAACATGTAGACTTAGCTGCCCTCGCCGACCGGTGCCAGAAGGTTGGGGATGTATGCTGGCTAGTTCGGGAGGCAGCCCGTCGGGACCAGGAGGCCTCCTTGACCTACTGGCCAGTGTCACTCTGCCTTTACACCGGCCCGCACGGTATGTATCCTCATGCCCATGTGTTAAATTTCCTTTTCGTCCTTGCTGGTTATTATCGAGTGCCAAGTGTCAATTAACTCCTGGCCTCTCTTGTTTTCTTTCCATTGCAGACCACCCGGACAGCACTCAGCTAGCCACATACCGGAACCTCCTCTGGCAAGCTGAGAGGCCGGCATATTTCGAGGAGGCGTCGGCGGCTCCAATTACCACTCCCCTGCCTCCCCCCGCAAAGAGGTCCCGGGCACGATCGTCGGTGAAACGGGTGATAGGTGAGGCGAAGGCAGCCAGACGGTGGGAAGCAAAGCATCGGAAGATGGAGGCTGCCCGACCTTCGAGGACCCTCCCTGCGTCGCCTCCGATTCCATCATTCGAGGAGTTCGAGGCGGCCCAGGCTGAGCCGAGCCGACTGACCGGTAAGATTTCCTTCGTCACCCTTGCCCCCGAAGCGAGTTTGTCTTTATTTTGGCTTGGGATGCTCACACCCAGGCATCTTTCACGTTCACCAGTTAGGGAAGGGGCTTTGCCTTCGCCGGTCCGTGTTGCGGACGAGCCCTGGATCGGGTCCGAGCTACCGTCGACCCCTGTCCGTTCACCCGGGGCTGTTGGGAAGCCCCAAGAGAAGTTGCCTGTGGAGGAGGCGCTCATCGCCGCCAGGGTGACTGCACAGCGAGAGGTCGAGACGAAGAGGGCGGCAATCCTCCGGGCCGCTTCTGCTTCCCCTCCTCTGTCGATTCCCACTTTCGCCACATTCGCCACACCCCGGGCCGAGCCAAGCCGCCCTGCAGGTGAGGCTTTCAGATGTCAATGCTTTTCAGGGTCTGACTACCCTCCCAGGGAGCTTTTCTACCCTTGTATAACATGCATATGTTCTGCTTCCAGCTACAGTGAAGGTGCTCTCTGTGCGGGTCCCTCTAGTGACGATCAGTCCGCAAGAGGTGGAGCAGAAGAAGGCCGAAGCCAGGAAGCTCATGGCCGCGATAACAGCTACTCAGGCTGAGCCTAGTCAGCCCGATGGTTAGAAATTTTCACTAATGACCCCACCTGACGCCTTCTCACTTTACGGGGCCAGGCCTCTTTTGTATATGCTTTATTTCTCACTAATATCGGCCCCCTTCCTTTTTTAGTTCCTGCGGAAGAGCCGACGCCCGCTTCTGCTTTGGACGCGGAAGGACCCGCTGCTCCCGGGGTCGCCCCTTTCGCAGAGGGGACAGTTCCCAGTCCGCTCCCGTCCGCGGAAACCGCACAAGGTAATTCCTTCTACCGACAGAGCATGACATATTCCCCTTTTTGCTTTATGTTGGGAGCTCGTGAGCCTTTGCCTGACCTGGGTGTTTCTTCGCTTGGCAGCTCCCTTTGCACCCCTTCCTGCGCATATAGAGGCCCGGGCAATCCCTGAGCCGAAGCTAATATATACGAGGAGGAGGTTGAGATCCGGGGCCTCGCCATCCGTGAGCCCACGCGAGGAAGAGGTCAAGGGTGCTCGAGCAGGCGCTTCTTCTCCCATCAGGGAGGAGCCTGCCTCGGCCGAGTCTTCCTCCAGCGAGAAGGTAGACTACAACTACTCTTCTGACAAGGCGGTTCTCGAGGAAGATGTCGTAAGTGCGGGCCCGTTCATACGGGGCCCTCCTTTTGTAGTTAGCTCCCATCCTCCGTCTCTTATCTTCTGGTTTGTCTCCAGGAGGCCGCTCAACCCGAGGCCGTAGGGGTACCCCTCCCCGATGTACCGGTCGAGCAACCCGAGGGCGGTGGCGTCGGCCTGGGGAAGTTGGCGGCTCTCATCGAAGTCTTGCAGTAGGAGGCGGCTGCAGGGACCGCATCCACTGTCGAGGAGGCCCTGAAGGGGAGATTGCACCGGAGCACAGGATTGTTCCAGTGGTCGAGGTGAAGCGGGGCCCTTGGGGCCCCTTCTGTTTCTCTTCGAAATTTGGGTAGCTTGCTTTGTTCGATGCGATACTGACCCCCACCTCCCCTTTTTGTGTTCCAGGAAGAGGAGAGTCTCCCTGAGGCACGCGCTGGGAGGGCCCGTAGAGATGTCGCCAAGTGGAGAGGGATAGCGGCCCTGGGGGAGACGGATGAGCCGAAGTCACTCTCGGCAGAGGAAGTGGCATAAATCGTGTCATTCCTGCGGTCGGAGAGCGGACTGAAGCTCATGGTTCCCCTTCCTCCTCCCCGGCCACTCGTGACACCCGAAGAAGGTCGGCTCCTGGGGAAAATGCTGGCTGAGCTCATGGCTTGGGGTGAGGAAGGGACGTCGGTGGGCGGGGCGACTGAGCCTTCAATGACAGCAGCAGAGTCTGCTCCACTCCTTGCACTTCCCTCGACCAAGAGTAAGGAGGCGCAACCCCTCACGGTCGTGGAGTCAAGTGGTGCTGCCGTAGCTTTAGCAGCTCCCTGGGCAATGGGTGGCCGAGAGCCACATGTTGAAGCAGGAGGCCCGAGTGACTTGTCCGTGGCGCTCCGTTCTTCATCAGTTGCAGTGGATGCGGAGATGTGGGCTATCGTGGACGGCACGGTCGAGTTCAGCCCACCGGAGGTGCCTTCCATCGATCATACCACCTCGGATGCACCGGTCTGACAAATGCTGCTAGCGTTGCGCTCCATGATATTTTTCGACCCCACTCTCACGTACTGGGGGGCGCATGCGATAGTGATGCAACTGACCGGTGCGCTGCAAATGCTCGGCTGCCCTCTGGTGGAGTGGTCGCGACGTATATTGTTGCTACTGAAGTATGTAAACCATCACGAGTTCCCTGAGACTCGGGCCCCCAACGAACTTGCCGCCATCAGGGCCCAAGAGGGCAAATATTTGCAAGCCTTGGAGGAGCGCCGGACCAGCGAAGAGTGGATCGAAAAGGTTTTGGCCGGTGGTCGTCAGGACGTTCATGCCCTCAAGGACAGGGTTAAAGAGCTAGAAGGCCAACTCGTCGCCGCTAAGTCCGCGCTGGCCGAAGCTGAGGTGACCATGGAAAGGACGGGCGAAGCGCTGACCGTTGCTAGGGCTGAGGTGGTCTCCCTCAAAGCGGAGCTGGAGCATCTCGAGGGGCAGAGGGGTCGACTGAATGACATGGCGATCGACTGAACGCCACCATCCCCGAGCCTCCCAATGTATCCCGCTCTTCCTTCTCCTTCTTTCCTTCTCTTCCTCTTTGGACCTGTAACTCAGGGGTATGCCCCGCATCACATGTATCCCTTCATTTTTGGAATAGAAAAGAAAGATATTGGTGCACATCCTTTCGGGTGCTGGCCCACGAATCTGTTCTCTTTCGTCTCTTGCTTCTGTTTTCCTCCCTCTTCTACTCCTTGTTAGAGTGTAAGTCTATGTCGAAGACTCGATCTAGGAATGCTCTAGCCAGGCGTGCGGAGGTGCGTAGGAGAGTGCTCGCCTCCCCAAGGGAGAGATGAGGGGCTCACTCCACCACGCGGACCTCATGGCCCTACCGAGCAGTTCCATAAAGTGGGTTGACCGAGATGAAGGACCCTGGGTCAAGGGGTATATGCATCGCCTGGGGAACAGGGAAAGGATTCATCTACGGGAATGACCTGGGCGGAAGGTTCAAGTCAAAGGGGCTATTCGTCACCCGAAGGGACGGAGAGAAGAGCTTATTGGTTCAACTTACGTGAACGGGAGGTTCAAGTCACAGGGCTATTTGTCACCCGAAGGGACGGAGAGAAGAGCTTATTGGTTCAACTGACTTGAACGGGAGGTTCAAGTCACAGGGCTGTAGGCAGGATGTTCATTCATTGACGTCCCTCGGGTGGCGGAGCCAGACGCATTTTGTTCGCCTCTTAGGGCATTCATCAGCACTGGGTCGGCGTTGATGCAAGGAGAGGTTTACTTCTCCGCCCAGACGTAAGGTCCGGGTGAGATGTCTATTCGCCGGTGCTGCCGAAGTGGTGAGACCGACGGGATCTATTCTTCTCTTGTGGTGGTCGTCCGCACTAGCTTTAGTGCCGACGCAAAGATGAGTTTATTCCCTTGTCCAGGCGTAAGGCTCGAATAAGGTGTCGATTCGCTCGTGTTGCCAAAGCGATGGGGATCGGCAGGGTTTTATTCATCTCTTGAAATGTTCGTCAGCACTGGGTCGATGCTGGCGCAGGGTTTTCTCCCTGATTGGGCTTAAGTTCTCTCACTTTCATCATTTTGGCTTATTTGGCCTAGATAAGGGCTAAATAAAGTTTATTTTCTGGATTAATACGGAGGTTTATCTAGACTTTATCCTTTTGCAATGACCATTTGCCTAGCGGCCTATCGCAGGACTCCTAACTCAGGTTAGCGGCCCATCGGAAGACCGCTAAGTGGACAGAGAGTCCCACTCTATTTGGCCTTTCTCTCAGTTGACTTTATACCTTTTGAACAACTGCACTTAGTGGTCTATCGCAGGACCGTGTAATGAGGCTTGCGGTCTATCGCGAGACCGCTAGGTAAGACCGAGAGTCTAGGTCTGCCTGTGTTTTTCTCTCACTATCCTTGGTCGAATAGAGTCCTTGATTTGGTGTTTTCTCTCTAGGGAGTATTATCTATGATTTTTATAGGGCTTCAGGTCTCTATTTTCGCTATTATCCCTCCAACTCGACCTAGGATTTTGGGGGTCTATAAATAGAACCCTTGACTTCATGGCGTGAGGAGGAGATTTCTGGAGATCGCGACAAAGTGCTGTCGCATTCTGGAGCGACCCAGGGAGAACGTGTTTTCTGCATCCTAGGGTCGTCTGGTCCAGGGAGTATTCATAGTTTTGGTTTTCATTGGTGTTAGTTCACGCTTGTCTTCTGTGCATCTTTGCATCATCATAGAATCTACTCCTTTCTCTTTTCTTCGTCTCTCCACGTTCATTCTTCATTTCTAAATATCCTCCTACTATTTTCTACGCCCTAGAGGGTTTGAAAAACCATCAACCCCCAGGTATTCACCCTTCTTTTTATGCATGTTGATCATATTAGTTTTATAGATTTTACACTTCTCCAGGGCTAATTGGGTTATTTTCTTTTGTCTCCATGTTCTTTTGTAGGTCTACAGCACTCCTAACATGAGGCCCAACCCTTCTGGCCGGCCAGAAGGGAGGGAGGATTGAGTTCCACGTTTAATTTTCTGGGTGTGCTTAGTGGTCATCTTCAGACCGTTAGGTTCTCTTTGCAGCCGTTCGGAGACCGTCTGCTTCATCTTTGCGGCCACAGGAGGACCATTTTATATTCTGCACCTGAGTTTTCTCCCGCGTGCGAGTGTACCTTCACTCGGCTCCTTTCCAAGGTACATACTACAGTCCCCTCTGTGTTACAGGCCTTGGTGGCGATCACATTTGTCGTTTGGGTATTTATCATCATCTTTCTCCATTCCTTATTGCTTTCTTCTTCTTGGTTGCTCCATGCCCACGGCGTGTGTTGTCTTTTATTTCTATCATTGTTCCACGCCCATGACGTGTGTTAGTTTAGTCCATTTATTGCTTTCTGTGCATTACTGAGATGATATACCCACATGCTTTAGATTCCATGTTATTGCTTGCTTGAGTTTGGCACACACAAATCACACCTTTCATATTCCATTTCATTTTCATTCACTTACACATATCTACAACGTTGATATAGTGTGCTATATGTTCTTTGGGTGAGCCTTGCCTGTTGAATTTATCAAATTTTGGCGGCTTACTGACGTCCACAGGTAGCTTTTTGGCAGCATAGTGAACCGGATATGACACCTTGTAAACATCAAATGAGGCATGATCATCACTGCCTTTATTGGTCAGCATCTCTTTGATCATCTATTCTATCATTAATTTGTTCATCATTGTCGGGTCAATTGGACTTGGACATAGCTGAGCTTATTGCATCTCTGGCATCACTGTCATCACTGCTTGAAAAAAAATTTATCCCGGAGTTAACTTAGAGTTAACCCCCGGATAACTTCGTACCGAAGAGAGGCCTAGTATTTAAGCTGGAAAGAAGATGGTCGGTGACCGAGGAGACCCGCGCTTCCTCGTCGACGGCCGACCAGCTCGTCTGAAGACTTCGAACTGGGGAGGCATGGCGGGGTGGCAAGAAGACCCGCTCTTTCAGGAGCACGAACAACGGGAAGAGCCATGGGAGGAGAGGACCCTAAACCTCCTCGAGGACTCCAAGATCGACCAAGGTCGCCTTCCTTTTTTCCTCCATGTCATTTCCAGAAGTTGTGGTTTTTGTTTCATGGGTCGTGTTAGGTTCTTTTTCCCGTCTCTTACCCCGCGTGCGCTCGTCTTTGTTTCTTGAAAGAGTTCTCGGAGTGCAAGGCCAGGAAGAAGGGGCGGAAGAAGCACAAGTTGAAATGGATGAGGGGTCCCATGGCCGTACCCGAGGTCATCCTGGAGCTTCTTGACGAGGAGCTCAGGGAGAACGCCCTCAGGGCCCTCAGCGACTTCCTGCTCGAGGTCTCTCTCTCTCTCTACATTGTTCTCGGTCAATATCCTTTTTTCTTTGTGCTTTAGCACGATTTGGGTAGGTTCTATCTGTATCTTTCTCTGCTAAATTGTTGTTCATTTTGTAAAATACGTTTTGCAGTGTGTCCATTCGCTTTGTGCCCATGGAATCTCAAATGGGTTCTTGCGACATGTTTCTTTTCCTTTCGTTTATTCTCTTTGTTTTTTTTTCGTGTGACCTGGGTGCATTTCCACCTGCATATTTCTCCGACGAATATTTGTCGTTTTTGCCGAACTGGGATCTGAAAATTGGCCGACTTACTTGGCCTGTAGATTTGTAATTTTGATGGGATTCGATTCTGACCTATGATCTTTGGAAGAATTGATATTTCTATCCTTTTGTTCGTCGGAGTTTCAGTCTGGGTTCTCTGTCTGGAATTTGTCTTTGGTTCTAATCCTTTAGTTCTGCCTATTCCTCTATAGTAAACAAGACGGTGGATGTTGGGTGTTTCTAACCTGTTGTTTTCTCGGTGACAGAGATGGAAAGAAAATCCAGGTGACTACTACCAGGCTGGGTTTATCTTGTTCCACTCGTGCTCTACAATGTCTCTTTTGTTGCAGGTGTCTGTGTGTGTAGTGCACGTGCACGTGTGCGCATGTGTGTGTATATATGTATCTCTTTATGCATGTGTGTGCATTGGTATGTGTGTTTGTATCCCATTTTTGAAGTCTGATCTGCTATGCTGAATTCATGTCAAATTCTTGGAAAAGGAAGTGACGGAGTTTCTTACAAGGATGGCTGATGATAGTCTCAACATAAGAGCCATGAAGCGCCTTGCAAATGTTCTTACCCTTTTCCAGGTATGCCCCTTAGTCATCTTGCTGTAGATTTTTCTTTTTACCTTTTTTTGTGCGTACTGATGGTCATCCATGGTTGCAGAGTGTTGCAGCTAACAAGGAGATCAGAAAAAAGTTTGTAGATTGTGAGATCTCATGTCCTTTCTGGTGTTTTAAATGGCAGCTAAGCTTGTTGGATGTACTCTTGTAAGCATAAAAGGATTATAGAGATGCTGCCTAAATCCAATGATTCTGTGACGTTGAACAATTTAAGTGGATAATGAGAGATGCATATGACTGCTTGACACATGATCCTTTCACTTGTTCTTGTATTGTTAATTTTACAAATTATATCTGGCATTCTTTATTCTTTGCATTATCTGAATAAAACCTCCATGGAATTTCTTGCCTTGATGGCATCACATGCGATACCTTTATGATCAGTTCAAGCCAACTTTGCCTCATATGTTTCAGGAAGGAAGAGCTATTTTTTTTAAAAAAATGGATGGTACCATTGTTTGTATAAAATGTAAAAAGACTGTACAAGTGTAAAGAAAAGGATATCCCTAAACACTATACATCCAAAACAGCCAACACCAAGGCGGTGTGTCCTCACACAAAGAGCATAAAAGTTCCCTTACAAAAGCCATTGTGACCCACACTAACCTCCCAATCGAGCAAAAAAGGGAGAGTTGTGTGAGTTCACATTACAAAGATTTTCTGCCTATTCTCTCACTTTAGCACAAATAAATAAGATCATCCTCTCCACCTCTCTAGCTTCTCCCCTGAAAGGCCTGTTGTTTCTCTCTCCCCATAAGGCCCACAACGTGCCATGGAGAATCAGCCACCGTACCACTCTCTCCTCTAAGGGGCCAAGATTTGCCCCATCTTTGGATAAGGTGAAACATATCTCTTTGGTAGGCAGTAGCACATTGTGTCCTCCTAGCGAGCTCCTTCCACACCACCTGGGAATAGCTACAGTCTACAAACAAGTGGTCCAAGGACTCATTCTCATGTCCACACAGGCAACACGTCGAAGGCATGTTAGGAATGAAATGGAGTAGTCTATCTTGAGTGGGAAGTCTTCCATGAGTGATCCTCCAAGTAAGGAGCTTCACCTTCAAAGGGCTCCTGGGCCACCAAAAGTGAGGGGCCAAGCAATGGCGATGGCGTACCCCTCTATCAGATATGAAGGTGTAAGCAGACTTTACAGAGAAGGTACCGTCCTCCCACCTCCAAGTCCATCTGTCCTGTATCTGTGGATGTGGAGCAAACTCTAGGAGAAAATGAAGGAGGTCTTTAAGCGGCTCCATCTCCTCGAGGTTGAGATTCCTTTTGAATGTCGGTGTCCAAGTGCCTCTTGATAATTGGGAGACAAAAAATTGATCCCATCTGTGCAGATGAAATAGCATAGCTTCGGGAAGGAGACTTCCAAGGTAAACTTGTCACACCACTTGTCCTTCTAGAAGAGGTACTTGTTACCTCTTCTCAGATAGACTCGAACACTGGAAGCGATAATATCCTTACAAGTCAAGATGTCCCTCCAGAAGGGGAAAATGTAGTACTATGCTACAACTGTCAAGTCCCAGTCTCTCCTACTGTCACAGTTCTTCCTGATGACTTGTGCCTATAGGCCCTCTTCCCCTACCCCCACTTATGCAGGAGTGGCAAATTGAAGTCTTTTCTCCAATGTTTTTGAGTCCCACACCTCCACATTCCTTGCTGGTGGCCACTCTCTCCTATGCAATATCATGCCAACCCTTACACCTCCCTCCACTGTCATGTTAGAAAAATCTCCTCTAAATGGACTCTCTTCCTTGCGATAATCTTCAGGATTTAGAACAAGGACAAAGAGTAGATAGGCAAGTTGTCTACTACATAATTGCAAAGCACAAGTCTACCCCCATAAGATAGAAGCCTTGCCTTTCATCCTGCCAGTCTGGACTCATATCTCTGCACAATGGGCTGCCAATCTGCATAATGAAGGGATCGAGAGGACAGCGGGAGGCCAAGGTGGGAAATGGAAAATACACCAACCAGATAGCCCAAAATAATCGTAGCTCTCTGAAGAGCCGTAGCCTCCAAGTTCACACCTACCAAGAGACTCTTATCGAAATTGACCTTAAGCCCACTGACCCCAACCCCTTCACGAAGTGTCCCCCACCCCCCTGCAAGATGGTTCGAAATCAGTTTTTGTATGTTGGGGGCAATCTCTCTCCAAAAATATTCGAAAATAGAGTGCATGTGAGGCTACATGAGTCTTGAACCTCCCGGAGTGGGAGTAGTTTTGGAGGATGTGTCTGGAGTGGGCAAATCGTGGGGTTGACGGGTGGTTGTTAGGAGGTGGCCAAGGTTCTGGGCATCCAAAGGAGCTGGGCGGCCTAGTCGATGGCCTTCTTGAGGGTGAGGGCAGCCAGGTGTGTGGCCACCTTGAAGACTGGGCGGCCAACTGTGTGGCCACCCTAGAATGGGCTAGGCGGCTAGCTATCTGGCCGCCGTGGGTTCTGGGTGGCCAATCAACCAAGGAAAAGAGTGTCACTTCTATGATGGCTAGACATGGTCTGCGGGATGTCCAAAATTAGGCATCTACAAATACCGCACCTGAAAAGTAGGGGATAGCCTCATCTCATTGGTTGGGTAGCTACCTAGCCGCCCACCTTGGCCCTGGGCGACCACTTCCCTAGCCGCCCAGAGGCCTAGGCGGCCACTTCCTTGGCCGCCCAAACAGTGGGCTTCAGAAGCACGAAAAACACACGAGATGGCCAGACCACTGGCCGTCTGCACCCCTGGGCAGCCCAATCCCTAGCCGCCCAGTCCTAGACACAATGGCCACCTTTGTGGCTGTTTCCTATAGTTTTCATGGAAAACCCCCGAAAGTCCATCTGGGACTCGATGTCAAGCCCCATTCGACACGGGACGAAGGGGAAAACATGGGGAATCCCTCCCCAGACCTTCCTACAACCAGCAAACCATAAACAAACCACAAACAAGGACTCGATCGGTCAAAAATTGTCACTCAACCACCAGGCATTGATAAACCCCCAACAGAAAGAATACCCACACTTAGCCTTCCCAAGGCATAGATTCGTAGGAAAATACTCTGAAAGAGTAGGGAACCATCCCCATATCAGAATCCGTGCTTTAACCCTCATCAAATCCTCGATCTGATGAACGTCACGTGATCGGCTCCTCACAAATGTCATCGCCTCCACCTCCGGTCCCGCATGCTCCTCGGCCTCGCCTCCACAGCACCATATCACCATCGCTCCCCCCGTGCCTCACCACCACCATCAGCCGCCGGTGGTGGAAATCGAAGGGGAAGAGACAATGAGGGTGAGGGAGAGTAAGTCGAGAGTGAGACGGGGGAATGGAGGGGGAGAAAGGGGGTAGGGTTTTAATGGTGAGGACACTAGAGCCAGTCGCCGATATCAGACACGCAGTACGACTTGAGCGACTCTGGCCACTTTATGGTTGGGCGACAGCATGGAGTCCCTACCTGAGTATTGAGTTTTTATGCATGGGACACTAGTATTTTTATTTTGGCATTATGTCCTTTGGTTTGTATTTGCATCCTTGTTTAATTGGGTGTGCAATTATAAGACTTTATAAGCCAATGTGTCAGTCCATAGAAGTCCTTGAGTTTTCTTGCAAAAAGCTCGTAGGTCCAGTAGGGGCCCCCCACCCTCTTCCTCATTGGTCCACATATGCCCTAGGGCCCATGTGGGGCTGGTCAACATCCTAGGTGACATCTAGAAGGGTTCTTTCCTTCTTGGGGAAGGCAAGGGGACATGGGGAGGTAAAAGTCAAATTTCTCTCCTTAATCCAAGGAGTATGGCCGACCGAGCCTCACTTTGGTCCATTTGTCCCAAGGGAGGAACCCTATATCCTGTGAGTTGCAAAGGATTAATTCCTTGTGGAATTTACTTGTTGCGTGGGTATTTTGATTGTTCTGTATACCCGACGGGCCTTGTGACGGCACTGACTTTTGTGTCTTCTTGTGACCGCTATTAAATTTCATTTTCCCTGATTATTTCGAGGGAAAATAAATAGGTTCAACACCACCTAAAAGGCAGAGGGGGAGATCCCATCCTATGCACAAGTGCCAACGCCAGACGGGGAGATCCCCTCCTACGCACAAGTGCCAACGGCAGAGAGGGAGACCCACTCCGGCACCCTCTCTCTCTCTCTCTCTCTCTCTCTCTCTCTCTCTGTGTGTGTGTGTGTGTGTGCGCGTGTGCACGTAGGTGCCAGCACTGGAGAGGGAGACCCCCTCTCTCCAGAGGGGGAGACCCCTCCAGCACCCTCCCTGGATCAGGTTATTCAAGGGGGTTTGGGAGTCAAGAGGTACTTTGCCAGTGCAGTCTGTTATGAACATCTTATCTAGTGGAGGGCCTCAAATGCAATCTGGTCAAAGCTAATCCGCAGGAACATCAGATTTTTCCATAGGAAATTGTCATCTTAGGCTGCCTACCAATGACAAGGTAAAGGAATAGAAACAATCTTTCTCGTTACCATGTCAGTTTTGTTGTACCCTCCCTGAAAGGATGAACCAACTTTTCACTCAATGTGGCATAATTGACTGCTTGTGAAAGTTAAATGGCAAAGCTCTATCAGTCCAATACTGAAAGCCTGCTGATTATTCCTCACCGTCAGCCTCTTGGTCATAGTTCTATGCAGTTAAAGTGGAAAAAACATCTGGCTGCCATTCAGACAGCCATTTTCTGGGCCATTTATGTATAGAGAGCGAGAGAGACAGAAAGAGACAGAGAGAGAGAGAATTCAGAAATGACTTCAGTCCTCTGAAAGACATTGTGAAGTAGGCTGCAAGTGTTTAATCAATTAACAGCTTTCTGCTACGGATTTGAAGCTGCAACAATCCACGTCTTTCAAGAAGCGGAGAAGATGGGAGGAATTTCGTGAAATATTCTACATTTGTCATCCAGGATTACCTTCAGAGTAGCTCTGATTCAGTAATCTGCGTACATTGTTGACATTCACTTTATTAATGAATAGCAGTCTTCGTCCACCATCAAAAAGGTTCAACATGGATGACGAACTGAGCAAGAATCCATCCACTCCCCAGACCCAACATCCAAAAAAGAGGAAAGCTAGGGCCTTGCAGGACGCCAGAGAAGGCCGCTCACGATGGAGAAGGAAATGCAGACCCACACAACAAAGTAACAAGAAAGGAAAGGAGATTTGAAAAGACAACAGTGAACAGCGGCGCATTAATCCCAGCAAATATCAATGAGGAAGAGGAGGAGATGGCGCACCTCGACAAACTCCTCCGCGTAAGCCTGTGCTAGCTGGACCTTGAGCTGGTCCATTAGTGCCGCCGGGGACGCGCCAGAGGACGACGACGATGAAGGGGACGACGAGAACGGGTCCATGATCTTCTTCCCTTCGCTTCTGTTCTATGCAAAATTGAAACAAAAATCAGGAAAACCTCCGACGGGGAGTGCAGCTGCCGGCGGCGGACGGCGGAAACCCTAACGGGGAAAGAACACGGCGAACCGGCGTTGGGGAATGGCGGCGGTAGGCACCCCGCGAGCAACGGCGGATCAAATCATTTCCAGGCAGTAAAACCGGCAAAACTTATTAGATATTTCTTTCTATGAATACGTATATGGTAATATAGGGTTTCTCTGGTTCAATTTTATTATAAAGACGGTAAAGTACAGTGAGAAACAATGCAGGGGGCGAATAGAAGGACAACCAATTTTATGGTCCTCGTACATCATCAGTAGGCAGCCCCGCCCAGGTAGACCAAGTTACGAGGTGAAGCCAAAAAACAACCCCACATTGGCGAGCTTGTCAACCGCGCAGGTTCCCTTCCCGGTAGACGTGATGAAATGAGAGGATAATTTTATCTGCTGATTGCAAAATTTGTTGTATGATGAGCTTGAGCCTCCAAGGAGCGGTGAAGTAGCTAGCGTTTGATAATGTTGAAGAGAGTTTTTGAACGAAGAAGATTGGCGAGCGAAACAGGGCCATTGGACGGAACATGGATAGCCGCGTACAGCTTTTGCCCAGACATGCGTAGCCGTATCACTGCCAAAGAATGTAAGTGAGCAGAGGATTCCAAAGCACCTTGCGAACAGCACGAGCATCTCGAGCAAAAGGAAATACCCCTCTACGCATAACAACATCATCAATGGGTAAACAATTTTTAAGCCGTCCAAGCTGTAATGGACCACTTTTAAGGGGATACAAGGTGCCCAGATAATCTTGCACAGAGAATCAAATGGCTGCAAGTTGGCTAGCTACTAGTGCAAGTCTAGCACAACTGTTGGAAAATTGCTCAGATGAAGCAGGGCACCATATCCACTTGTCCTCGTTAGAGGTGGAGATGGAGACGAAGGAAAGAAGGGCTGGCGGCACATACTGACGAACCAAATCCCAGTGAGGATGTGCAGGCTGATGGTGCATCTCTACTATAGTAATGCATCACTAATCAATCGAGCTCCACATGTCTTTAGGAAGGAAAAACTGAAGAGCCTTCAAACCGGTCCAACTATCAAACCAGAATTAACAGGGAGAGTGTGGCATTGAAGGAAAAATTTGATGGTTCTCCATGACTTTTACAGCCGTAACCAACCAAAGTCTTTCTATCGTGTGCTTTCATACCGGAGAAGGAAACTTCAAAGAAATGAGCTCCCTTAGGGGCTCTTTGAAATCGGAAAGCTCGAATACGCCACCCGACCCTGGGTAAGGGTCGCTGGGTGTGAGAGAAGTGGGTGGGGCCCACATTTCTCTCTCCCCGGTTTACTTAACCTGTTCCGATTTCAAAGAGGCCCTTAATGTATTTAGCTTTGAAATAATCAGCCCAAGGAGAAGGTATAGTAAGGACCTTCCAAAGGAGCTTCATGCGTAAGGAGCTTAATGTATTTGGTTTAAAGTTTCTTCCTCTTATCCAACGATTTCTCATCTCTTATTTGCGGATGATACCCTTATATTCTCCAATGTGTCGTCTGCTGCTCTTAACAAGCTAATGTCTTTCCTACGGCAATATGAAGAGGCCTCTGGGCAGAAAGTCGGCATACCAAAGAGTTGTTTTATCATGGCTCCGTCGACTCCTCCTTGCTACATTTCTAAGGTAGCTCGCCGCACTAGATTTCATCGTAGGAATGACAAATTGACTTATTTGGGCGCTCCCATATTCGTTGGCCATGGAAAGGCAAGCTATTTTGAATTCATCATCTCAAAAGTTCAAGCTTGTATATCATCCTGGATGGGTCGCCGACTTTCATTTGGGGGGAAATATTACTCTCATCAAGCATGTTTTACTCTTTATGCTGTTCACACTGAAAATATTCTTAATATTTTCTGACTTCTGCTTCTACCGGTCTTAAGTTCTGATCGGATGCTCTTGTGCCGTCAAAGAAGAAAAGAAAGGTTCAAGTAGAACTGGACAATTGTGTCAACCATTTGAGAACGAGAGAAAGAGAGAGAGAGAGAGAGAGAGAGAGAGAGAGAGAGAGAGAGAGAGAGAGAACCTCTAGACCAAGAAAAACTAAGAATATTAGCAAAGACGGCTGAGGTCCTCCATCCCAAATTGACATTAAACAGAGAAGCAATGGTATATGCATGATCACTAGTGTGAACTATGCCATCTACAAAAATAAAGATAACACGACCACATGGTAAAGTGCAAACAAAGAGCATAGTCATGAAGACTAATACAGTTATTGTCAAAAAAATAGGATGTCAGATATACTCGAACAAGGCTAGTAAAGTTTATTTTGAGTCCATGCACAACAGAGACAATAAACATGTTGATGTAAGATTGAAAGGACAACAGGAAGCTGCATATGACGCTCCTCAAGGGGATCCTTGTGAAGAAATGCATTCTCTGCATCAAGTTAAAACGAATGGCAACAATGTATAACAGTAACAGTAATGAAAGCGTGAACAGAAGTCATCTTTGCCACTCGAGAAAATGTCTCCATATAGTAAACACCATATTTTTTATTAAAGCAACGTGCTACAAGTATTGCCTTGTACCACCCAACAAAACTCTCCTACTTTGTCTTCATCTTGTAAATGAACCTAAAGCTGATGGAGTAACACCAAAGGAAAGTGGCACAAGATCCAAGTCTTCTAAGTCTAACAAAGACCCTAGAGCTCCTCCTGCATAGTTTGCCAAAGATTCTAAATACTAAAAGGCCTGTAATTAGATTTGAGGCTCTATATGAGTCTAAATGGTAGCAAGAAAGGTATAAAACTATAAAGAATAAGGATTGACTATAATGAAACTAAAGTGATCAGGGGAATTCTGATCCTTGAGAGGATAAGACTGAACAATCCATATCAGACAAGGTAGCACTAGAGGAAGGTAAGAAGTAATAAGAGCATTAACATCGACACCTGGAGCCCCAAAGACTTGAGACCCTAATAACCAGGGGTCAAGCAAGCTGAGTGAGACTGGCCTCCAGAGATAGGAGAGGAAGTAGTAATAAGAGGACCCTGCTCAGCCGAAGAAGAAGGACAAGATGAAGAGATAAAATATAGAGAAGAACCAAGTAGATGGCGGAACAGGGTGCATGATCATGAATGAAGGAAATATCCCAAGATGAAGATGTAGTAAAATAAGGTGTATTCTTAAGAAATGTGAGATGGCAGGATATCCAGGGTGTCAAGTGGAGGATTATAATAAACATATTGCTCAGAATTATGTCCAAAAAGAATGCACTTCACAGCCAAAGGGAAAACTTAGTATATTCATGAAGAAAAAGAAGCATGAAGCAAAAACAACAAAAGGCATGAAGAATGTTATAAAAAAAGGTAGTGGAATGGAGGCACTGAAAGGGAGAACATACTAATAAAGTAGATAAAGGAGAGATACTAATAAGATTGATCAAAGTGAGGATAGCTTCAGCCTAGAAGGAATGAGAAATGGTATTCACAAGCATAATCAATATAAAAAACTTTAACTGAAATCAACTATGGTAGAGAATTGACCATGGATACAAGGCAGAATGAGTACACATGAGATAGACCCAAGTGTATTTCAAAAAATCATTAATGAGGCTAATACCTATGTAGTCAGAGGCGAGAGGCGCCCGAGGCGACCAAGGGGTTGCCTCAAGCCTCAAACGCCTAGGCAATGGCCTAGGGCATTTGAGGGGGCATTTCGTTAAAACTATCACGGCGGACTTTCGGTCCTGACACGGACACCACTTTCACTTGGTTGATCAGGACGAGCGCACAATAAATTTGTCACGGAAGTGACTGGCATGCCTATAAAACAAATAAAACCCACAATAAATCATAGATAATAAAAGAACCAAAAAGTGCATCACTAGGAACCTGTGCCATCGCATTCCTCGACTGGCCCCCCTCCAACAACCCGACCAATGTCCTACGCCCACCAGTCACAGGGGGACAACCCGTTTCCGGGGACCCAGACGCCTGTCGATCACTACAACAGCTTCGACGCCCTCGTGACTCTACACGAGGCATCCGATGCCGTCAAGTGCCGAGCATTTGTGACCACTCTGGTCTAGGGCGCTCAGGCCTGGTTCCGAGCCATCGCCTCCAGAAGTATCACCAGCTTTCGACAGTTCGGATGCCTATTCAAAGAAAGCTTCACCAGTAGCGGCCCTCCAAGGTCAGTTACGGGATTGTTGGCACTCAGGTAGGCCCAATGGAAAAAGCTATGGGTATATATCAACTATTTTAGAGTGGAGGTCCTGTGCATCCCCCGCCTGGATGTAGCCTCTGCCATCACCACGCTGACAGGAGGACCCTCGATGAAAGCCTCCAGAGAGAACTGGTGCTCCATCCCCCTCCTCCCTCGTCGATCTGATAACCTTAGCTCTATGCCATGTAGAGTGTGAAGAGGTCCTCAATGCTTGCCAAAATTTGACGAATTCGGGGCCAGAGGGAGAGAAGAAGCGGCCATCCGAATAAGCCTCTGGGAAGGGGAAGAGGAGGAATCAAGAAGGCGAGCGTAGGGAACCCCTGTGCAAGTTTGAGTGATACACTCCTTTATCTACCCCTATCTATGAGATATACCAAGAAATCAAGGACTCAGGCCTACTCCACCGACCTGAGCCGATGAAAGTCGACCCAAGATGCCACAATCGTCGGAAGCGCTAACGATCATGGCCATCATACTGGTGATTATCAACAGCTCAAGGATGAGATCAAGAGTCTCGTCTGCCAAGGGCACCTCTCCCAGTACATGGCCAACCTAAGGGAGGACCGTGGGGTCCTCCCAGAAGAAATTGACAACCGCCCCTGAGGGATGCATATTAACATGATCTCGGGGGATCAGCATCAGGAGGTGATAGCAGCTGAGGGAGGAAACATCACGCCGAGCGAGCTTGTCGAGCTTCTGAACCTCCCAATGCTCCTCTAACAAATGGCCAGCAGGCCTTGGTCTTCTCCGACCGAGACCTGGAAGAGATGGGAAAAGATCCATCGAGACTTTGCTCGATTTGAACCCCCCCTCTGTGGGTTTAATGGCCAAGCAACTTATCCCAAGGGAGCACTGAGCCTACTTGTCACCCTCGGTACCCCTCCTAAAGCTGCCACGTTCATGGCAAACTTCGTGGTGATCAAAGGAATGTTGGCCTATAATGCCATTTTAGGCCGAGGTATTATCGATCGAATAAAGGCAGTGCCCTCCACTCATCATCAAAAAATGAAGTTTCCCACTAAATATGGCCCACGGGAAGTTCGAGGTAATCAGGCAATAGCTAGAAGGTGCTATGTAATCTCGGTAGAAGCCATAAGGCCTGAGGGCAAAAATAGAGAGCTTGAGGTAATTGAGGATAAACCGACGGCAGGCAAACCCAATGGGAAGCTACTGTCGATCTTCCTCAGAGATGACCCAGCTCTTGAAGTTAAAATTGGAGCAGATCTATCGCCCGATATGCAGACTCAATACAAAGAATTTCTTTCGGAGTATATTCAAGTTTTCATATGGTCTGACGAGGATCTTCCTAGGATTCCCATGGAAACAGTAACACATCACCTCAATCTCGACCCAACAGTAAAACCAGTTCAACAGCGAAGAAGAAAACACACCCCCGAAAAATAGGCGATCATTAAGGAGCAAGTCAATAAGGGGAAGAAAACTGGGGCTATTTAGCCTGGTCCTATACCCAACATGGCTCGCTAATGTCGTTCTAGTACCAAACGCTTCGGGAAAATGGCGTATGTGTGACCTCAATAAGGCCACTTCAAAAGATTGCTATCCATTACTGAGTATCGACCAACTAGTCGACTCAACCTCAAGTAACGAACCGCTGAGTTTCTGGATGCTTATTCCAGATATCACTAGATCCGGATGAACCCCGAAGACATCGAGAAGACTACCTTTATTATTGACTACAGCATATATTGCTACACCCGAATGCCGTTCGGGCTAAAAAACATCGGAGCAACTTATCGAAGGCTAATCAACCAGATCTTCGAAGACCAAATCGGGTGGAACGTCGAGGCCTACATAAATGACATGCTCGTCAAATCACCCAAGGCTGAGGACCATTTTGTCGATCTGGCCAAAACTTTCGGCACCCTCCAGAGGTACGACATGAAGCTTAATCCAGCCAAGTGCGTCTTTAGAGTTAGGTCTGGGAAATTCCTAGGCTTTCTGGTGACCCAATGAGGGATTGAGGCCAATCTCGAGAAAATCCAAGCCATCTTGGATATGTGGCCACCCTCCTGCATCAAAGATGTCTAGCGCCTCACAGGAAGAATTGCTGCGCTCAACCAATTCCTGTCCCAAGCGGCGGAATGATGCCTCCCCTTCTTCAAATCGTTGAGAGGGCCAAAACTGGCATCTGCTACCTTTGATTGGGACAGTAAGTGCCAGAAGGCATTTATCGAGCTAAAGGAATTTCTGACCTCGCCTCCGGTATTGTCAAAGCTTGTGCCCAGAGAGACATTATACCTCTACATCTTGGCAATTCCCTCTGCAGTAAGCTCAGTCCTAGTTCAAGACGATCGAGGAGTGCAAAAGCCTATCTATTATGTCAGCAAGGTGCTCCTTGAGGCCGAAAGAAGGTATCCTGCAATCGAGAAACTCGTGCTAGCATCAGCACCTTTGGCCCTACTTCCAAGGACACCCCATTATGGTGCTGACCAAGCGAATCCATAAAGAAGATTTCGGCCCATCCTGAAGCTTCTGGCCATCTCGTTAAATGGGCAGTCCTGCTCGGGGCCTACGACATCTCTTACCGACCCCGCACTGCCATCAAGAGGCAGACTTGCAGATTTCATTGTGGAGAATGTTGTCCCGCTTGAGGAAATGTCCCAGCCAACATCCGACCCTACTTGGGACCTGTTCATAGACGAATACTCAAACTCGACCGGTAGCGGTGCTAGTATCTTCCTTACATCCCTAGAGGGAGTGGAGCTACAATACGCTCTGAAATTTAAATTCCCGACATCGAATAACGTCTCTGAGTATGACACCCTAATCTCTGGGGCTTGGATGGCGAGACGCCTGGGAACTAAGCGAGTCAGAATTTACGTCGATTCCTAGTTAGTCACCAACCAGATCAATGGAGACTACAAAGCTCGGGAACCACAAATAGACAAATACCTTTAGCTGGTAAAAGAGATAGCCTAATAGTTTGAGAGTTTTCAGGTGATCCAGTTAGTTCAAGAAGATAATTCTTGAGTGAACTCCCTCTCTCGCCTGACCTCTTCTATTAGTCTAGAAGGAACCCGGTTGATCCTCCTTGAGGAGTTAGAATGACCTAGCGTGGAAATCGAGCTCGTGGATGTTGTACAGGCATCATCTGATGACTGGAGAACTCCGTTCGTGGCTTGGTTGAGCGACTCCTGAAAACCTACTGACCCTCGGGTGGTAAGGAGACTCAAATATCAAGCTCGATGATTCGTCTTGCTCGATGGAACTCTTTACAGGCGATCCTTTGCCAGACCCCTCCTCAAGTGCCTCGACGCTCTAGAAGCTCGCCAAGCAATCAAGGAAGTACACGAAGGCATTTGTGGCGTGCACTAGGGAGGACAATCGATCGCAAGGATTCTGTTACGTCGAGGCTATTAGTGGCCCACTCTCCAACGTGACTACTCGACATACATGCGAAAGTGCGACGAATACATCAGAGATCAATAGCTCAGTGCAGACGAGGTTCACAGCATCAGACCGAGCCACTGACTCCACCAAGTGTGGAAACTGGCTTAGTTAGTGTCACGCCCCGAGCGCGGAAGATTACCCGAAAGTGACGTGACAAGTCTATATCATTCATGTCAATCAGAGCGTAGTGCATTCAACACAAAGACAGAGTGCGCAATATAACATAAAAACCTAATTCTTTATTTAATCATAACTATATTTCTTCCCAAATAGTATGATGATTAAATAAGAAGAAAATTATAACTTTTGACTCAAGAATAAAAAGAGTAGACAACAAAACAAAACAATATATGTTGCTAGCATCAAAACTAAACAACATATAGTATACTTGTGCCCTAGGGGACACAACAGCATTGTTATTATGTCCATGCATTATTAAATGGCTAATCACTTATATTTCACCTGATGATAGAGTGTAATTCTTACTGAGCTTCTTGCTCACCCAGTTTTCTCTTAACATTTTTCAAGTATTACTGAAGAAACTACTACCGATGGGAACGAGCAAGTGTGATGGAGTTCTCCAGTTTGGAGAGTTGTGTCTTTTTGTTTTATCGAGTCAAGTCCTATAATTCGAGTCGTTTTCCTTTTTCTTTAATGTAGTGGAGTCAAGGTTTGTAATATGACTTTTGATATCAATAAAACTTATAGTTATTTTTGGTGTCATTTGTCTTTTGTTTATGTCTTTTATTCACTCTGTATCATGAATGAATCACTGCCACGTTCCGAGCATGTCTTCCGCTACTCTCAGTTCGGGGTGTGATAGTTTGTGGTATTAGAGCCTTGGTTTTCTTAAACCCTAGGTCTTGAGTCTAAGTCTATATGATAAATATTGATTGTCAGTCACCTTATAGGCACCTGGTGAGATTGGGTAGAACCCTGGGGCTAATTCGTAAAATTTGTGATAATTTT
Organism: Amorphophallus titanum; assembly: GCA_024336825.1. Classification (NCBI taxonomy): domain Eukaryota; kingdom Viridiplantae; phylum Streptophyta; class Magnoliopsida; order Alismatales; family Araceae; genus Amorphophallus; species Amorphophallus titanum. The sequence continues at coordinate 10,770,430 of JANBPO010002596.1, forward strand.
GATAAAGTTAAAAAATGATAAGCTATTAATCTTTATATAAATTTGTGTTATAGGCTAAGATGGCTGCGGAGTGTGCTCAATGGCGGGAGATGCAGCGTATGGCCCAGGGGTTGACTCAGGCCTTGTAGCAGGTAGCCCCGGGTAGAGTTCGTCAGGGTGCAGTAGATGTGCATAGGATTTTCTAGGGTATGAATCTCCCTAGGTTTGGTGGGTCTACCTGTCTCGATGAGGCGGAGAATTGGGTTAAGGAGATAGAGAGAATTTTTAGGGTTATGTAGTGTACCGATCAGGAGAAGGTCTTGCTAGCCACGTACCAATTAGAGAGAGATGCATGGGCTTGGTAGGAGGCTGTAGAAGCAACATTGTAAAATGATCAAGTTTCGTGGAATGAGTTCGTGGAGCTTTTCAACGAGAGGTATTTTTTGGAGTGGGTTCGAGAGAAAAAGGTCACTGAATTTGCATCCCTAAAGCGCGGGAACCTGTCTGTAGTGGAGTACAAAGCCCAATTTGCTAGGTTATCCCGTTATGCACCCCGCCTAGTTAGTACAGAGAAGATGAAAGCTAGGAGGTTCTTGAATGGTTTGAGAGTTGAGTAAATTCCACAGTTAGCACCATTAGAGATTTAGGTGTATACTGAGATGGTAAAGAAGGCCCAAGTGTTGGAAGATGCTTTAGATATGACAGAGCAGATTTCTAGAAGGCTTGCCAAGAAAGGAGGAGCCAGTGGGTACGAGGATAGTGTGCCTACCAATGGGAAGAAAAGACCAAATGGTGGCAATGGGGCTCATAAAGACAAGAAGGGTAAGAAGGGAGACTAGCAAATCATCCCTATTAAGGAGAAGTGCGAGCATTGTGATAAAAGTGGGCATTGGTCGAAGGATTGTTGGAGAACCAAGGGAAGTGTATCCGTTGTGAAAGTGGAGACCATAGAATTGCTCATTGTCCTCTAATGAAGGAGCAGGCGTCGCGAGATGGGCAACCGGAGGAACCGAAGCGGCAAGGTAGGGTGCAAACGATGGAAGGTAACTCTAAACCTGCCTTAACTTTATATTTTTCATACTTAGACTGGGTGATTTTGGATATTAGCATGAATTTGAATGGGTCTCATTAGTCTGGATAAGACTTTATCTGTGAAATCGGTATTGTTGGATTATCATCTTATGATATCTACCCCTATTGGTTCGGGGTCTGAGATTAAATATTATTACCCTCCCAGTCAGATTTTCATTAATGATTGTAATTTGCCTACTGATTTGGTATGCATGAAGATGAAAGATTACGATGTAATTCTAGGAGCTGATTGGTTATCTGAGCATGGTGCTAATGTTTACTATAAATCAGGAATAATATCTTTCCCTGGACGCCCTGAGCTTTCTTTTTCTGGCTCTAGGCAATCCAAGTCTGTGCCACTTATTTCGGCACTTCGGGCAGATAAGTTGTTAAGGAAAGGGTGTCAGGCATTCTTGTCCTTGATTTCTTTAACTGATAAGAAGGAAGTGGAGTTGAAGGACATCTCAATTGTTCGAGACATTCCAGAAGTGTTCCCTGATGAGTTGCCATGTCTTCCCCCTAAGAGGGAGGTGATTTTCTCCATTGACTTGATGCCTAGCGCATCACTTGTTTCCAAGGCCCCCTATCATATGTCCCCTACCGAGTTAAGGGAATTAAAAGTGCAGTTGTTAGACTTGCTGGAGAAAGGGTTTATTCGTCCAAGTACTTCCCTGTGGGGTGCTCCTGTACTTTTTGTAAGGAAGAAGGATGGTTCATTATGGCTGTGTATTGATTACCGTCAGTTGAACCAGCTCACTGTGAAGAACAAGTATCCATTACCAAGGATCGATGAGCTATTTGACCAAAAATCGGGAGCTCAATATTTCTCAAAGATCGATCTCAGATCAGGGTACCATCAGTTGGGGATAAAGGATGAGGACATCTTTAAGACGGCATTTTGTAGTAGGTATGGGCATTTTGAATTTATTATGATGCCGTTTGGATTAACAAATGCTCCTACAGCTTTTATGCAGCTAATGAATAGCGTGTTCCTACCCTACTTAGACCAGTGAGTCATGGTGTTTATTGATGACAATTTGATATATTTAAAGAACAAGGAGGAGCATGAAGAGCACTTGAGGATGGCGTTACAAATACTAAAGGATCATCAGTTATACACTAAGTTTAGTAAATGTGAGTTCTGGCTTCAAGAGGTATCTTTTCTGAGGCACATTATCTCTAAACATGGAATTTTAGTAGATCCTTCTAAAGTAGAGGCTGTGCATAATTGGGAAGGGCCCATAAATGTAACTGAGATCAGGAGTTTCTTAGGCCTAGAAGGTTAATATCGAAGGTTCATTAAGGATTTCTCGAAGATTGCAGTGCCCTTGACAAGGTTAACTCATTAGGAGAATCGATTCAAGTGGTCGGAAGATTGTGAGAAGAGTTTTCAAAGTTTGAAGGAATGCTTGACCACTGCCCAGTTTTGGCTTTTCCGTTAGGTTAAGGAAGCTATGAAGTTTATACTGATGCTTCAGGAATCAGCTTAGGCTGTGTATTGATGCAGCGAGGGAGAGTGATAACATATTCCTCTAAACAGTTGAGAAAGCATGAAGAAAACTATCATGTTCATGACTTGGAGTTAGCAGCTATTGTGTTTTCTCTAAAGATATGGAGGCACCATCTATATGGAGAAACCTTTACGGTGTACTCAAACCATATTGTTGGCCCAGAGTAGATGGCAGAGGAGAAGGGGGGTTGAATTGTCCCCCTTGGTAAGATGGCAGATTTTAAAAACAATCTTAACTAATCACGATGGAATTAGAATTAACTACGTTAATTGATCTAAACTAATGCGAGAAACAATGGATCTCTCAATCTATGTACACAAACACTACCATGCCTCATATGCTAGAGCATATCTCATATACTTCTATTGTGAAATCTCCTGCCCCAAGCACTCTAAGTATACAGCCATCCAGCCACAGCCTTCTTCCATGCATCAGTTGAAGTCTTCAACTCACATTGCACTGTCATAAACTGGATCCAATGCTTCTCCAAGACGACTTCGTTGGGAAGGTGGCAAAGCCAGTATTCTTTGAAATAGAACTTCAAGAAGGAAGTGGGGGGCTCGGGCACATTGGAGCCCAGGTTACACAAACTCATCCCTCAAGGGAATAGTTATAGAGATGGTTTACCCCAAAAAAGGCCAAAAAACAATTACTAAACGAAACAGAACAATATGACAACATCACAAAGTGAAGTATCTCCACTACCTAATTATGGTAGCTAGGTCTAAATCCCCCAGGCTAGCATCACCTTCTGCCATAGACCAATCATCTGAGATCTTCATTGTTCCTTTCAGGATATTGAAACAGTGTGACAGTTGACCCCAAATAGTAATTTCAAGCCAGATTGCCCAGAAGGCTACACCATGATCATATCCCATATCTTGCTTTCTTCTTTCACAGTGTTTGCCCTTCGTCAACCCTTCGGTACATCACTTGTATCTCTAGGTTTCCACCAGTCCATGGACACTTTTTATTGGCGTTCCAGAGATCCTCTACAATGTCACCTCTGATGAACTGATGGTCTATTCATTCAATTTTTGAAGCACAACAGATGCATCGGACATGCAAACCTTGAATACATTTCAGCAGCTACAAGTGGGGCAGACTCAACTGTCTTCCAAAGAAACATCTTTACTTTGTTAGGAACTTTGATTTTCCAGACAAGATTTCCCCCCACACCCTCCAATCCCCCATCATTAATTTGCTTGACAAACATTTGACTGCTCCCCATTGGCCTTCCATCTAACCTATCCTCACATACAGAAAACAGATGAATGTCAAGGACTATACTAATTTGAGTGAAATGCTCAATCTCTAGTAAGATTTCTTCCAAGCATCAGATACCATCATCCTCCAGCTAGAGTGCTTAGCCGGAAGGCTTGATTTCTTCCTTGTCCATATGTCAACACAAAAAGAGACTCAAAGTTCTTACAAAAAGGCTGGTGTAAACTAATTATCATCCCAGATCCTAGTTACTTTCCATCTCCTAAACAATAAGCAATGGAACATCCAAACAAATCAATGTTTTTACATCTCTCCACCATTGTCAGATGCTAGCCATTGTTGCCGTCTCAAGTGCCATTAGCTGATTGGTAAAACCAAATGTTGTTTGGATCATGGTTGGCTGATTTGCACCGTACAACGGAGAAACCAGGTCCGTCCAAATCAGCCCGAGTTGGCCCAACTGATTCAAAAGCTCAACTAGGCCACTCGGCCAAAGTCAGTCCAAGTCAAATGGACTCATACTGTACGAAGCCGAGCCCAGGTCGATCCGACTCATCGAGTTGGCAAACCTTGTTTGGATTGGCCAATCCAGTCTGAACCAATTGGACCCTTGACTCATCTTTTTCGATTAGGCTAAGGAAACACCTGGAAACTTTATGAAAAGATCATCTGATGATTTCAAAGCCCTTTTTTTGGAAAAGTTTGGATAACCATTCCCCTAGCACCAACACCGAGTAAACAAAGGGATAAGGCAAACATTTGGAGCCCAACTCTTATCATCTCAGACGCAGAATTCTTTGAAAATACGACTTATGCTTCCTGAGGCGAGCGCTGTAGTGGAAACCGGACGTCGTGCTCATGCAGGAAGTGGACATGAACGCGCGACGCTCCGGGAAGAAGGACGTCGCCGCCGAAATCGCCGGCGCGCTCGGCATGAAATCCGTGTTCGGCAAGGCCATGCCCTACGACGGCGGCGGCTACGGCGTCGCGATCGCCACCGCGTTGCCGATGTCCGGCGTGCGCGAAATCCGCATGGACGGCGGTTCCGAACCGCGCCTCGTCCTCGTCGCGGACGTGAAGGCGGGCGCGCGCGCCTTCTCCGTCGCGTGCGTCCACATGGATTACCGGAACGAGCCGGCCGTGGCGAAACACGCGGAGCGCGTGGCGGCGGAGCTGGCGAAATCGCCGCTTCCGGTGCTGCTCGGCGGCGATTTCAATTTCGGCCCGGACTCGACGGTGCTCGGCGCGTTCGCGGCGAAGGACTTTTTCTACGCCAAAAAGACCGGCGCACCGGCGACCTTCCCGGCGGACAAGCCGGTGACGGAAATCGACCATTTCGTGTGGACGCCGAAAACCGCGTTCACCCTGCGCGACTGCCGGGTCGTGAACGAACCGGTCGCCTCCGACCATCGGCCGCTCCTGCTCGACGTGACGCTGTCTCCGGCGAAGTGAATCCCGACGAAACTGCAGGACCCGCGCGCAAGCGCGGGCCTACAACCCTTTCGTCAGCTTCTCGAGGCCGTCGTAATAACCGGTCCAGAACGAGAGGATCCTCGCCGCGACGAGGCCTATGACGACCAGCAGAAGCGCCTGCGAATAGGCGAAGGCGGCGGCCGTCGCGCGATTCCCGGCTTCGTCCGCGTGACGGCGGGAAAGTTCGTCCAGCCGTTCCTCGAGACTGCCGGAAACTTCGCCGGCGAGATAGAGGTCGCGGAAACTTCCCGGGAAAACTCCGGAGGACGCCAGCACCGCGCCCGGCGCACTGCGGTTTTCGACGGCGGCGGCGACCTTCCGGGAAACTTTCGCGACGGCGGGATCGCCGCACGCCTCGCCGGCCGAAAGCCAGGCTTCGCCGATGCCGACGCCGGCGCGGAGCAGCGAGGCGAGCGTGCCGGCGAATACCGAATACGCGGCGTGTTTCGCGGCTCCGGACCAGATCGGGAGCAGCCGCACGAGCGCGGCGCGAAGCTCCGGTTTCCGGTTCGCGATCTCGCGCACGGCGAACACCGCGATCCAGAAGAGCGCGACGCCCGTCACGCCCCGGACGCAGCCGGTCGCGATGATGTCGCCGGTCGAACCGCCGCCGCCTTTTCCGGAAAAATCCGGCGTCACGATGAACGGCGTCACGAACAGCGCGAAGCTGAGCAGGAAGAGCGGGTACAGGCACGCCATGAACATCTTCGCGCGCAGCGCGGCGGCGGCTTCGTGGCGGCGGGAAAGTTCGAGACAGGCTTCCGGGAAACGTCCGGAGCGCTGGCCGGCGGCGGCGACGAGCGCGTCGGACTTCGACAGGAACCGGACGGCGGCCCACGCCTCGCGCGGGGCGGTCCCGGATTCGAGCGCGGCGGCGAGCTTTTCGCGCGCGGCGGCGGACGGCCCTCCGGCCTGCCGGATGGCGGCGGGAAGCGGGATTCCGGCGCGGGCGAGCGCGGCGAGCTGGCCGAACCAGACGGCGGATTGGCGGGGCGGCATGGACCGGATGCAACACGCCCGGACGCGCCGCCGCAAGCCTGCGCCCGGCCGGCGGCCCGGAACCCCCGGCGCGCCGCCGGGCTTGCCAAGGCGCGCGGATACCCCACGAACCGGGGCGTCACATCAATGCAACACAAACTCATATGACATTAAGCACATCATCAAGACAACACAAACAAGACAACACAAACACATATGACATTATGAACATTACCCAAGCACATATGACATTATGCGCATTGACTCATAATGTTTGACATCATCAAAATCTCAAGATTACAACATTATCTGTTCTGAAGAATGTGTGTCATAAGTTGCAAGGCAATGTTCTGTGGCTCCGTTGTAAGTGCGGGGCTAGGGTTGGCAAGTGTCCATTTGGAATAGTTGAGATGAAGGATTCGATGGAACTATATAATGGATAATCCCTGGGTGTAGAGGTCCCAGAAGGGATGTAGTCCAATGGGAGCCTTAATATTGTGACCAATATGGGAGGAATTCCTTGTAACTCCAAATCTAAGGTTGGCATAGACTGAGGATTATGAAGTTTTGTCACATGGTTTCGTCGTGCTCCCCTAAGAGGGTAGAGTTCACATGAGGATTAGATTTGGAAGTAGTGTTCGAGCGGGGACTGACTCGGGGAGTGAAGATGGTTAGCATAAGAGTCAACGGATGAGCCGTCGTGACTTAGAATGAGATTATTGGGCTTTGTGGAGAAAATATGAAAAAGGAAAATTGAGCAAGTAAGAATTTCCCATTGTCAAGTAACTGGTGACTGGCGAATGGACTTTCACAGCCGGAAGATCCCAGTCGAGATGAATTGAGAATGGCAAGAACCATGTGTAGGTGAGGCCATGGGTGGCCGATCATGATATACCTTTCCCTCAGGTTGGATCGAGGTTAATAGAAGGTTATGCTGGGACAAGAGTTGGTCCAGTGGTGCTATTAGTGTTTGGTTCACCGGATAGGGAATGCTGGTAGTGTGGAGCCGATGGGAATGTAGCAGTTAGTTAAGATAGCTGCATGAGCTGATTGAGCTCGGGGATGGATGTCCCTTGTGAAGGGTGCGAGGTCAATTAGCAGGTAGAAAAGCTGATGTTTGAATGGTTCACCGAGTGTGGGTAACTCAGTGGTGGCAGGATTTCATGGCACGGGTCACGTCTCCTTAATGTGCAAGAATGTGCCTAGTGATGTATGTTGCTCTAAAGTTTTCATGTAGCTGAGGAATGTCAGACTCATCTCTTTTCACGTGCATTGCTCGCTCTCAGAATAAACGTACATTGTGAATATGGAGCGAGACGATCCTGTTCCCAATAATGGTCTGGCCTATTTCTCAGATGTAGTGGTTTTGCGAGAATAGAAGTTTAAGCTAGGGCTCTGGGTGTATGGCCAGTAGAATAAGTCTTTCTTCCCCGGTGAGATGGTTGTTGTCTCAAATTTTGAGGATGAAATTTTTGTAAAGGGGAAGGACTATAACGGCTTGCATTTTTGGACCAGGAATCAGTGGATTTCAGAGTGTTTCTGGGGGTCCCAGGTCGTGTTTTATAATTAAATTAGAATATTATATTTTGAGCTTTCAGACCCCTGAATTTGGAGTAATATTATGTTTTTGGGCTAGAGGGTGATGCAGTCAAGTTGTGTGGTTTCTGAGGATCACGGGGATGATGTTTCCCCATGTTTTATTTTCTACATTTTTTAAAACCCAAAATTCTTTTCTATTTAAACCCCCCTATCCCTCATTCTCTCCTTCTCTCCCTCTCTCCTCTCGTTTCTCTCCTTCTCTCCCTCTCTTCTCCAGCGACCGACAGAGCTTGATGTGGGCGAGGGGGAAGTGACATGGGATGGCGAGTGGCAAGGTTGGGAGCGAGGAATGGAGGGAATAGCGTAGTGAATGGGGTTCAGGAAAGTGTGACATCCATCACTTTTTTTATTTTTTCTCCTGAAATTCAGTGTTGGCTATATATTGTTCTATAGCTGGAAACCCTTGAACAAAGTCATCTATGTTGAGTGAAGGGGCAACTTGCTCAATGTTTTTATTTAGTGCCAATGGAAGCTGTAATCCATATGGGTGTTTAAAATGGGAAACAACAGAATTTGTGAGATGAAATATGACATTGAATGCGATTGTAGCATAAATAGATTGGGGTAATAGTTCTACATCTTTAATTTGCACACACACAACAAAGGATTGAGAAAGGTGAGGATAATCCAAAGCAATAGTGAAATTAGGTCTAATCACACACAAACCATCCTTATCTAAAGTACTAGCAAACTGACATAACACCGCCTTTTGCCAATCTAAATGTCTTACATCTAGCAAAGTAACTAGATAAGGAGCATTTAGATTATATGAAAAATGAGGGTGGACTAATATATCTATCTAACCTATATGGACAAACTTAGCTTGTTTTTCTTTCCAGATTTTGACATCAGCTGGAGAAAAGAAAGGGAGAAAAACTGGTCGGATCTCAGTGCCTTGCACTTGCATGTTGACTTCAACCTGTTTTATGCTTCTTAGTAGTTGGGCCTGAAATTACGAAAAATTATAAAGTTTAATTTTATTAATTTCAGGAAATGAAACAGTTCCGACATCGGATGTAGAAGCTTCTTGTGTATGCACATGAGAATGAATGAATGATAGTGGTTGTTTAGAAGGGTCAACATATGAATATCGAAATTGCAGCATAAATGTACGAAGATTACCCTCGGAAGTTGACGCCTCATCATCAGTATCCATGATTTCAACTATGGTGGGTATCTTAGTTGGAGCATGGAATTGGTCCAACAGGTGTAGATGGAGGTACCGTCAGTGCTTCATCAAATAGTGCATTTATCCGATTGACTTCATCCTAAAATTCTACCACAGTGACAGGTTCTTCATCATAAATAACAGCGGACGCATCTCGAGGCAAATTTTTTGGATGCTGGAAGGCGTAAGCATGAAACTTCTGAATTCCATCTTCGAGTTTTTTTATGTGTAAGAACATCTTGGCTGCTTGATTGGGAGTCAGGATCGGCCCACGTGCTATGTGGCAGTTGTTATTAGCAACGGATCATCCTGTCAACGAAAATATGAAAAAGGATGTTCGATAACTCGAAATGAACTAAAATGTGCCCTTTGTGCAACTGGCCTCAAAAGTTGAGGCTCTTTAGGAGGAGGAGGCGCTCATCTGGATAATTTGAAGTGATCATCTTTGTCGTGATGCAGGGAGGTAGGAGCCAGGGATGCATGCAATAACAGATGAAATTTTGAGAGAGGGGCCAATGGTTGTTGTACTGAAACTTCCTTGAACACCGTAACAAAGTGTGCATTATTGTAGGGTACAATATGTGAAATCGTAAAGTATTTGCGATTCATTGGGCTTGCGCTATAACCATGCCTTCCCAATTGCATATTTCCTCTAAAGGGAAAGCTGTAGTATGCCAATTGGTGTAGGTTTTTTTATGTGTAAGAACATCTTGGCTTTCCTGAACCCCATTCACTATGCTATTCCACATTAAATCTATTACCATCTTTCACTGGATCTTCATCTTTTAGATCCGATCTTCCACCCATTCTTCCCATTGTCCATGATCCACCTCCCTCTTCAGTCTCCATCTCTCCAAATCGAGATGCAGCAGCAATTCATACATCGATATATGCCTTTAATGTGGCAGTACCACACTTGCCAGATTTTTGAAGTTGCCTCCTATCATCCTCGGTTCCCAAGAGGCGCCTTGTGATCAAAGCTCCACTCAAGGCAACCCATGGAACCCGCCCAGGCAAGCCCACCTGGCGGTGACAACGATGGGCCAGGTACACCACTAAATCTTGAGCCCCGACTAACCAAACTCCTGATCTAGTGAGTCGCAGACTTAGCATTCCAATTGTCGATCCATCATCTGTACAAGGATGAACTGATCCTCAGGTAAGAAGTTCAAATAGTCACGTCAGTCATCTCTGGTCCTCAAATGTGTAGTCTTGCACATCACCTAATCTTCAGGACCAAAGATGGCCCTAGCAGGATAGAGGGCACTCTTCTTAGAGATCCAGGAAGAAGTCATCACCGTGTCGTCAAAGTCAAAGCACACATGGAACTCCATATACACTTGTAGCAGGTAAAGGCTTCCCATTGTGCTCCCGCCCAAGCTCATCTGTGGCAAGCCACAGTACAAATGAGCAAGCACAGCTTGGGATAAGGAGTGGCCTTCCCATAAGAGAGTGAGGAGCCCGATGTTCTCTCGTGAAAGCACGTCCCCTAATGTCGGGAGGAGCAACATCCTGCCGAGACACAGTCTCAATCCCCGCATTAGTCTATCTGCATCAGTTGACCTATCCTTTCTCTGGCCCAATAGCCATTTGGCAAGGTGATCGATCAAGACCCCTTGCTGGTCTATCATCTGCCGAACCTCTCACTTGTCACGAACAATCTCGGCCAAAACTTCCTCCCAGGAAGGAAGGTCCAATAGGTCTCTTGTTTCCAAGTTGCCCCACTAGAAGTGAAATCAATCTCCTCCACCAGCAATGAGGCTTTGAACTCAGAGAACATAAAAGTGTGGGTCCTGAATGCCACAACACTAATAGTGCACCTAACACCTCCCAATTCCACCTCATGCTGACGAATCTCTTTGCCATGATGGCCAGACGTGTCAGATGCCACTGGTGCATAAAGACTCTCATGTCGGCGTGATTGCCTCCATTAGGTCATGTAGCCACCCATACCGTCAAGTGTGCCTGACTCCCGAGAAAATCGAAGTAGGCTGAATAAGGAAAGAAGAGGAGATTAGTTGTCAGCTATATCCCTTGCATAACAATACACATGAGTTCTCCTTCTTACCTGGCCATCCTTCACAAGCTGGCTAAGATGTCCCCCCATGTCGAAGAGCACACCGGGCTCGCATCTGGCACTTCCTGAGGGTTGGGTTGAAGAAGAGGAGGCCATCTTGAGCTCTCTACTTCTTGATGGCCGACATTTCCTTCAAAGCCTTTAGCTTTCTACTAAGGGCACCGATCCCCCTTTACCCTATAAACCTAAAGGGTTTGACTCTGTTTAGGTCCCTACACTTTCGGAACCTGAACTGGTTGGTGGCCAGATCCCACTTTACCCTACAAACCCAAAGATTCCTACATTATTTAGGTCCCTACACTTTTGAAACCTGAATAGGTAGATGGCCAGGTCGCTGGCCGCCTTGGGTAGGGTAGGTGGCCAGTAGCCTGGTCACCCACTAACGAAAGATAGCAGCTACCCAGGCCACCCTACCCAACTTGTTAGGGACTATGCTTAATGTGGTACAAAGTTCAAATTGATGCCTATATTTGATGTGCTACTTTGTAGATTGCTATTTCTTCATGAACTTGGCTAATGTGTATTGATGTAGCTATAGCTGACAACATTAGCAAATAATGCATACCAAAAAGTGCATAAGAAATGCCAAAATATTAACGTGAGGATTTCACAAGTTGCCAAACAATGACACAGATGACAATCTCATGATTTTTACCGCACACTGACATTTCCTGCCTTGTGTAGTTCTATCTGTTCATTTTTTTTAGCTAGAAATGCAGACATTTCATGTAATCATTTGAACAATAGAAAATGCACTATAATGATGTCCATATTTACTTTACTTTTGATGTTGGTTAATTACCAATTGTCTTTGAACAAAATTTTGTTTGCAATTTTGCATTGTGAGATATATTTTTGTTTGGCCTTTTTAGCAAATTTATGATACTTTTTTCTTTTGCAGGTATTTGATTTGTTTGATACCAAACACAATGGAATACTAGGTTTTGAAGAGTTTGCACGTGCTCTATCTGTTTTCCATCCTAATGCACCAATTGATGATAAGATCGAGTGTAAACCACTAGTAACCTTGGCTTGATTTATGACAAGCTTGTCCTTTTTAAGTTTTTTGTTTTGTTTTTTATAGCTTGATATGATACATTACTTGTTGGGTCCAAGCAGGAAAAATATCTTATTTTTTTCTTCAATTGATGTTCAAAAACACATTCGTGTATGTGCTTAGCCATCTTTTCATTCTAGGAACATTAAGTTGGGGATTATTTCAAGCAAACTCCCAGAATCCGTCCTCATATTCCACTGTATACACCCATATTCCTTATATTATTATGTAGACCCCTATAGTAAATATTTCATCATTGGTATGCGTACTGTCAACTGTTGTTTATTTACCTTCATCTTAGATGAAGTAAAAGAGGGGGAAAAATAATGGCGTAACCTAATTTAATGCTTTCTATGTAATTAAAATGACTACATATATGCCTCTAAAATCTCCCATATTTTGCTGTATGCCATCCCAAAACCTTATATTTTGTGCTTCTGTTATTCTTTCAACGGAATAGTCCTCTGATTGTGATTATGCTGAGGGATTTACTGAAGTAACATTACTTAATGTGAGGTTCTACATGATAGCATAAGGAAAATAAGGTATATATAGGATATGTAGATTTCAAGGGTAACAATGATGGAGTCCTATTTTTTTTAATGATACCTATTTTCCTACGAAAATACCGGAGCATGTGTGAAGCACATAGTCTACATCTTTAAATGGAAGGAAGCATGCATCAAGCCTGAAATTATGCTTTCCATTTGGATTCGTGACTGTCAAATAAAACTTTTAAAGTTGACAGAGGTAATGGCACCATTTGAAATACTTCTAAGGTAGATGAGGCATGACGTGAAGGTTGAGGGGTGGGGAAGTGGGATGTCTTTCCACCTTCGAATTTTGGCCTCTTGCACTTTTTGTGCGTGACTAAATGTGTGGAGTGGATAACCAAAACCTTTGATATGCCACCATGCAAAACCCAAGCAGCACTGCCTTTCACCTTTCTTTTTGTTCCAAAAAGTCCAGAAACCTGTAATGTTGGCTCATTTCATTTAATTTCTCCCTTCTTTGAGAGCTTTGTACAACCACTTACTATAATTTGTGCCTTATGGGTTACAAATCTGTTGAAGCATTAGAAGAGTATGTAGTTGGACCATAATTGGTGTATTCAAATCTTTTAATGAAGTATGTAGGAGGTGGAATATATAAATGGTTGAAAGAGGATGCAAACATGACTACTCATGTAGGGTGGCTTCAGTGGGACAAAGTAGTATTTGGGAAAGTAATAATTTCCTTTCACAGAGGTGGACCCATCTCCATCAATTTCCCCTTCTTATCCAAACAAGGCACCCGATTAGAGGGGGAGAAGGAAGGGGAGGGGAAGTGATGAGCGATTATTTTACGAGAAAAGGGGAGATGATGAGGGGATATGGACGGGGTGAGGCATTATTCTCGGAAAACGAAAACATATCCAAACAATCATTCATCTTTTCTTTTCAAAAATTTCAGATGCACCATACAGGAGAAGTAGAAGAGATACCCAGAGGAGAAAATGAGGGTCAGATGAGTGCTACAGGAGTAAAAGATAGAGGAAGAGGGCACCTGCACTGCTTAGGAGGGCCACAGGAGTGCTGCATAGAGGGACAATAAAAGTGGATACTTTTTGGAGGGGTTGGGAAGGGCTTGCCACTGAGAGGTGTGAAAGAGATTGGAAGGGGATTGATAGGGGTTGGGAGGAACAAATGGGGGATATTTATAGCCCTCCTAGCCCCTCCTAGCCACTGGGACCCAGATCAGCTTGATCCCATCAAGGGATGGAATTGAGGGGGTGGGATTTGATTGGTCCGCCCAAAATCTGATCCGATCGGGTAATCTGGCCTGATCTAATCCATTCAATGAACTCTTGATTCTGACTTAGCAGTGTATTTTGTGGTATATTTTTATGGAGCAATGTTAACACCTTTTCTTGTGTCCACTTTCCCAAGAACAGTAAGATGGGAATTGTGTAATATCTTTCAAGTAATTCTTACCTTTTTATGCAGTAGTTGTCTAATCACACATCTGAGCCTTTTGTTAGCTAAACTGATTCTTGTTGTATGGTTGCAGGTGTGTGTAGAAGGGCTGCGGGCATTGAAGCCTTGCACTACTAACATCCAAATGGAAGTTTCTCCAAGAGAAATGAACCCCACCAAAGGAGGTTCAAGAGGAACTATTGAGACAAGTGGAGGAGTAAACCTGGAAGTCAACATGGTGATGTCTCAGGATGAAGAGAGTGTTGAAATGGCCAAGTGGATGGTAGAAAATTTGAGATTTTCTGTTAAAGACCCGGTAATGAAATCATGCCTACATCCAATTCTCTTTTTCCGATTGTATGTGGGACAGAAAGTTATGTCCAATGCTTCCTATGCAGGTTGAGGCAGTTGTTACGAGGGATGAATTGGAACATCTTACATACCTTTGCAGGTCAGAATTTGATTGTATGGGAAGAATTGCAGCAGGAATTTTGCGTCTGTTAAAACTTGACAAATCTGTTGGCCAAGCAACCATAGATCAGCTTAGCAATCTGGGTAAGTGTTTCACATGCGGAAAATTAATTTTGTATCTATTTATTGGATAAATATGCATATATTTTAGCTAATTGAGTAGCATGCATATTTTTAGTTCTGTGAGTTTGGTTAGACAATTTAGAGTTCGTATGCTGGACTTTTTTCCATCAATCGTAGTTGGTGTTTATTTACGTTGGCGTAAAGTCCGAACACCTTTGATTAACGGTCAAAGACACCCCTAATCTCTACTATATCCGTCGTGATATTGAGGGTTTTATCTAATCATTTGAGCAAAGGGAACATTCATTAGAGATACACATTTGCATGAGAAAATTGAATATTTCATTCTTTGGATCCATTATACATAGTACATGAAACCCCAATTATGTGATCTGGTTATTTGATTTACATTCGGTCATAAATCTACCATTGGATCTACATTCAGTTATGATTAGACCGTTGGATTTTATATCCAGTCAAGATCAGACAATCCTCTTTGCTTTTCTCTACAATCGGACTTCTCAAGATAGCGCAGGCACACCCTCTTCCTGGCGATGGTACCTTGCTTGTCTAGTATCACCTCCATGTGCTCACGTCGGTCTCTCAGGCTGATATGTGGAGGCTCTCCGAAGGTGTCACTCACAAAGGTAGGTCTAGGCTCGAGGTGCTCACTAGGTTCCACCGCGGGGCCCTCATAGGGTGCTAGATCCGCCATGCGAAAAGTCGGTTGTATCCCAGAATCCTTTGGTAAGTTCAGCCCATAAGCATGGTTGCCAATGCCACTCAGAACTCGGAAAGGTCCAAGTCCTCGTGCCCTCGGCTTGGAGATAGCCCTAGGGTAAAGCAACTCCGATATCACCATCACCGCATCGCCTACTGGGAACTTTAAGTGACGCTCGTGAGTTTTTGCTCGCTCTTCATGAACCTTGCCACTCGTTGCTAATTGCTTGCTTGAGTACTCATGCCATGCATTATGATGTGGTGTAGGTGTGACAACTATAGTGTGCAGGGGTGGACCTGGACAACCGTCGGTGGACCAATCGGGCATGTGGTGACTATCAGGCTCGCTAGACGTGGGAGGTCCTGGGCACCCACAAGTGAACCTATCATGCATATGTGTGACCAAAGCTGGGGGACCAGGACACCCATAAGTGTACCCTTCATGCACAAGACTAGTTGGGTGGGTGACGACGGATGGGGGAGGGCCGGGACATCCAAATGTGGGCCAGTCATGCATCTGTCCTAACGTGTGTGCGACACCAATGGGATGACCTAATCTACTAACCATGTTGGATGATATGATATGCCATGACACACGCTTTCCTCTCCTAGCGATGACTTCCATGCGTGAGGGTAGGGGATGGCCCTTGAGCTTCCACTCGTAAGGGTCAAATGGGTCTAGGAAGGTGGACAACTTGGGGTGGGGTGCTCCCTCATTCTTAAGGTGTATGTCACCCATGGTAATGGCTTCCCTTATGTCGTCGTGGTCTAGGAAGAGGTGGGTTTGGTCAAACATTGTGGATGGTGGTAGGAAGTAGTGGGTGGTGAATAAGGTGGGTGGGCTACTTAGGTACCCGAGTTCCCATGGGAAGGGGTCAAAGGAATCGTGGGAAGGTGCACCTAGAGGCGGGAACTCTATGCCATCAAGGGTTCCTATAGATGGTGGATCATCTTTTCCCAACAAGACAATTGGGCTAGTGGCTTTCTTCATGCCTGGAATAAAGATGGGATGCGAGTGGACCTGGATGGGTTCTTCCTCCATGGGGAGAAGGAGGATGACCTCACTAGTGTAGTGGCCTCTAGTGCAGACAGTGGTGATGGAGCCAAGGGCAGGGCAAGTTAAGCTAATGGTGCTAGGCCTTGATGGCTCTCTGGCTAGCAGACCGGTTAAGTGGACTTGCCTGTGTGGGCAATCTACTAAGTCTCCCAAATTTTCTACAAGATAAGAGGTTTGATAGGTGACATGGGGAGGTCGGAGGGGCACTATTTGGGACCGGTCGTTAAGGAATGAGTGGTGGGGTGGTGAGCTAGAAAAGGTGGGTCCCTGCTTGAGCCATTGGAGTATGGCTTTATTGATGGTGAGGGTGCCATGTTGCTCTTGAGGAGCCGGGCTAAGTGGGGTCGGATGGTTTATGGTGGGTGGTTTGGCGATAGCCGGTGCATGGTGCACTCGGGGTGGTGAGCAAGGTCAGAATTGGGTTGGGGTTGGGAGTGGAAGTAATGGTGGCCTATGTTGGGGTAGGATTGGGGTTGGAAGTGGAAGGTGGGGCAATTAGTTCTTTCTCGATCCTTGCCGCCTTACCTAAAGAAAGATTCAAACCTACTACATAGAGTTGTTCTCCACCAATCAAGTAACCGCCAACACAACAACAAAGTACACTGAACACCAACCCAATCTCAATGAATCGAGGTTCTGAAAGACCTCGAAAACTATATGGCTGCAGAACGTGCTGCTTTTATAATCCTACAAGGAGCAAGCGTAGAGGACGACCGTCCCGCCGCTCCTCCCTGTCTCAAGGAGCACGTGAAGGGGAGCTAGTAGGTCTCTTCAATATTGGGTACAAACGCACTCGCCGAGAGGCCTTCGTCGAAAAGGCTATCGAGCCCCTTAATCTGGATTTAAAACCGCTACCGTGGGGTTTTGTAAAGCTCTGCTCGAGCGGGTGGATGAGCTGCAGCGGTTCCATTATAACGGGGGCCAGCACATACATCGATTATATTCGATCCTTTGGGAAAAATGTGAGGGTCAACCCGCCTCCTACGTTTGGGGCAAATAGCAAAGGCGCTTTACTATATGTTATTGTAAGCATGCGAAATCCTTGAATTTCGTATTGAATATACATCCATGTCTTTCTTGTTCTACTAGCTAGGAAAAAATTTGCACATGTCCGTTTCGTTATTACAACCTTCTTTCTTTATGTCAAAGACCAGAAGCTACGCGCAAATTCTCATTTTTTCTCGGTTGTTCTTAACAGCGATGGCTATTCATTCAAGTCTTCGGGTAGCACCACCAGATTTTCAACAAGGTGGAAATTCTCGTATTCCGTATGTACATGTTCCTGCGGCTCGGATGAGTATAGTAGTTTATATAGCAACGGCTATAAACAGTTCCTTGTTCCCATTAACAAAACATCCCCTTTTTCTTCGCTCTTCCGGAACCGGTACAGAAATTGGTGCTTTTTCTACGTTGTTTACCTTAGTTACTGGGGGGTTTCGGGGAAGACCTATGTGGGGTACCTTTCGGGTGTGGGATGCTCGTTTAACTTCTGTATTCATCTCGTTCCTTATTTACCTGGGTGCACTGCGTTTTCAAAAGCTTCCTGTCGAACCGGCTCCTATTTCAATCCGTGCTGGACCGATCGATATACCAATAATAAAGTCTCCAGTCAACTGGTGGAATACGTCGCATCAACCTGGGAGCATTAGCCGATCTGGTACATCAATACATGTTCCTATGCTCATTCCAATCTTGTCCAACTTTGCTAACTCCCCCTTCTCAACCCGTATCTTGTTCGTTCTGGAAACACGTCTTCCTATTCCATCTTTTCCCGAATCTCCCTTAACGGAAGAAAGAGAAGCTCGAGAAGGAATACAAAAAACCCTAGTTCACTCGCTGTTTGTTGCATCCATGGTGCTTAATGGTTACAACATTGGCTGGCAAATTGAGTAGGTTCGATTCCTGCTGGATGCACTTAGAACGTTCAATAATCGTCCTTCCTTGAAGGACGAGTCAAACACTGAAGTGAGGCGCTTGCGTTGAAGTCTCCTCCTACTAACGTTTAGTAAGCTGGGTGATGACAGAAGATAACTGTCTCATGTGTGTCCATAAGTGTTGACGCTCCACAGCAGTGCATTTGGCGTATACAAATGAGAGGAATGTTTTTTGTTGATCAATTTCATTGCCTCAATGAAGAAAGTAACAATTTGCGGGTGGCTATCAAACAGAATCAGTTTGTAGGAAACAGAAGAGCCATATTTTTGCCACTCCTTCAGAGTTTGCATAGCAGAGGCGCATTGGCGTGAGATTAGCTGCAGCACATATTCTCCTAGCAGAGAAGAGTACATGATGTCCCAAATTGAGATTGTGGATTGTCTTGCCTTCATACCGGGCTTTATTTCTGCATTTCCAGATTTCCCATAAACCCAATCCAATAATGGCCAGTGAGAACAGTCCAAAAGCAGATCTGTGATGTGCAGAAGCTAGGCTTTGTTGAATGAAATTAGCAATGGATGATGCATGTAAATTCAGTTCCAGAACACTGAAGAAAGACCATAGTCTTTTAGCAAGGTCGCTGTGCATGAACAAATGGTCACTACTTTCCAATCTGGCCTCAATACAACAATGGCATTTGGAACAGATATTCACACCAGCTTGTTGTATTTTTGAATCAGTGGGAATCCCACCCATGAGAACTTTCCACATGTGAATGGATATCTTGGCAGGGATCCAATTGGACCATAGTTTGGTCCACTGAAGTGCGGACTGATATGGAATGCTGCAATGCAACTGCTTGTATGATGAAGCAACAGAGTAATTGCCCGAAGTAGAGAGACTCCACACTTTGATATCAGCATCACTGGAAAGCTGAGTAAGTGCAATGAGTTGATTGATAGAGTTTGGAGTATATTCTGCTACCAGGTTCTTACTGTCAGTACAGTCACTAGTAAAGAAGCTATGAACAGTCAATTGTGGATCCTCAATCAATTCCCTGGGTACATAATCAGCAATTGAATAATTCCCCAGCCATTTGTCCAACCAGAAATTGGTGTTTCTGCCATCACCAATGACCACTCTACCATGATCATTAATAAAGTCCCTTGCCTTAATCCAGTGTTGTCTATAAAAACCAGACATGTTCTTGAAATTCACTTCACACAGATGCTTCTGCCCACAGTACTTAGCTCTGAAATATTTAGCCCAAAGAGACTCGGAATTGATAGCATTCCATAGCATTTTAATTCTGAGAGCAAAATCCATACTTCGGAGGGACATAATCCCTAAACCCCCTTGATCCTTAGGTCTAGTAATTGTCTTCCAACTAATCCAGTGTTTTCTATTCCCCGCAGTAGAAGAACCCCAGAAAAAGTTTGCAAAAATCTTATCAAACATCAGATGTGTACCCTTATGAAGGGGGGTGGCAGTCAGTGAATAAATTGGGATGGATGATAAGACATGCTTGATGAGAATCATCCTACCTCCCTGTGAAAGAAGACTAGCCTTCCAGCCTGCTATCTTCTTTTGAATGGAATTCAGAAGACCAGAGAAGTATACCTTTTTCCTTCTGCCAAGCATCAGGGGATATCCCAAATATCTGTGAGGGAAAGAATGTGAAGAAAATCCTGTAAGATGATGAATTTTGGCAGCCACAGCTTGGGGTACTTTTGGATGAATGAAAAAACCGCTTTTGCTGGTGTTGATGAGCTGACCGGAGGCCAATTCATATGTTTGAAGAACCTTAAGCAAATTGGACACAGATTTCTTATCAGCTCGGCAGAACAGGAGGGTATCATCCGCAAATAGAAGATGGGTAATCGGTGGACATCTAGCAGGCCCAGTAAAAAACTGCACTTTCCCTGAATTGAAAGCAAAGTTTAAGGATCTGCTAAGGGATTCTTCTGCTAAAATAAATAGGGATGGGGCAATTGGATCCCCTTGCCTGACCCCTCTAGTTGACTTGAAGAATCCTGCACTCTCCCCATTCAACAGGACTGAGAACCAACAGTTACTCACCAGCTTTTCAATGAGGGATATAAAAGCAGAGCTGAATCCAACCACACACTTCCCACCCACACCGCACCGTAGCTCATGGCATACTCATTCAAGCAAGCATCTAGCAACGGGCGGTGAGATTCATGATAAGCGGGCAAAAGCTCGCGAGTGCCACTTGGATTTCTGACGCGGGATGAACCCGGTCGAGATGCGGGACCCTAAGCTAGCAATCAACAAGCACTAGTCATCTAGCGACAAAGCTAACAATCGCACACGTCGAGAACTCCACTAGGGGCACGTAGTGACGGTTCGGTGAGCGGGGGCTCGCGACGGGGTCGGACACGGTCTGAGTAGCGCGGAGGGTGGTGGTGAGCCACCCGGGGACAAGTGGTGGGTGCCAGTTTCAACCGGGCGGATCGATACCGAGGGGATCTGTTCTGGTGTGCACTCGCTCACCGGCAACAAGATCTCTCATATCGTGAAATTTTGGGCCGGGCACTCCTCATGCGGCGCTGCAGTCGGAGCTAATACTAAGCAAGCAGGTGGAGTGGCGAACGCACGTACCTAGCCGTCCGAATGATCAGCTCCAATCGGAGACGATGGCGAGCAGGGGAGCGTGCGCACCCGGCAGACACGCTGCGTCGGGGAGGCTTGATGTCGTTCCTGCTATTACATGCACTACGCTCCATGCAGGGAGGGGGGTTCGCAGGGAGGGGAAGCAATCGTTACATTCACTACCCTCGCGCAGGAGGGGGGATTGCGGGGAGGGGTAAGCAACAGTTGCCCGTATGTTGAGCTTGGGCGTCCACTCAAGACGCTGCCAACTCCTGGACGAATACTGAAGGATGCTGACGGACGCTTGGCAGTCTGGTGTCGAGCTGACGGCGCTGGGTGGGGGCGGCGGTCGCAGCAGCAGGCCGGCGTAGTTCTGCTCGGCTAGACTGGTCGGCGCAGAAGTGGTGCGACGGCCGGTATGGGCGCTGCCGAACTCCAAACGCGGCAGGGCCAGGTCGGGGACATTGTTGACTGGGAGGTCTAGGAGCCCCCAGAAGGGGGCGGCCGTCTGATCACCTCGTTGGGCGTGGTTGCAGGGACAGTTGGCATCAGATTTCTGGGTGAATAGTAGGATAGGACGTCGAAGAACGGGGCATAACTGCCAATGCCGATGTCAAAACATGACAAAACCCCTTGCGTTGGTTTCGTTTCATCGAGGGATGCAACTTTGATGAAGATAGCATGACCTGACACTGATAGGAAGAAGGGGTGTCGCGGCCGACTTGACAGCAGCTCGTACTAGGCGAATAGGGGCTCTGAGTCTGGCGCGCCTGTGGGAGATTGGATGCCACAGACAGAGACGATGTCGAAAGCAGGTGGGACCACCTCTAGTGCATCGGTGCTTCGGAGGAACAGAACTCTCGTGAAGAGAGCTCTGGCTAAATCACACTGGGGCGAGAAGTGGAGCTTCGACCAAATGGTTCTCAGGTTTAGTCCCGAGCTTGGCGCAGGTGCACGAGAATGGGAGGCGCATACGGTGCCGAGGTCGGATCGCCATGGGATCACTTCTGCAACAAAGCTGACTCAACGACGTACGACTCCACAGGAGGAAGCTTTGGCTGGTTTGCACTGAGGATGCCAGAGTAGTCTCTGCAAACTCAACCTCTACTGCAGGCTGGTTGTAGGGACAGCAGCGAGGCCTTCTCGATCCACGAGAGGGTGTAGCAAAGACGGGGTGACGCCGGGGTGCCTTGGATACTCGGAGCAGGGGTGGGCGGACCTGAGTGTAGAGGGAGAGGGGGCTGGGGTGTGGGACGTAGAAATTTTATAAGGGGATTCATTCAACCCCCCTTTTGAATCCGAAACGAGCATTACCTTGACTATCAATTGGTATCAGAGCAGTTCTCTATGCATTCAGATCCAACGATCTACAGAGGATCCTACTGGTTTAGGTGCTATGTTTGTTGCTGTCTATTCGGTTCCTATCGAGGATTTTTGGTGCATTCTTTAGTGATTGCTTTGTGAATTGAAGCTGCCTGCTATCTGTCTTCATGGCTCGTCCATGTGTCTTTGATGGTACAAATTTGAACAAGTGGTTGGGAGGCCTATGCGTTTACATCAATTCCATTGATCCAAATCTATGGAAATTAGTATCGAAAGGCCCACATAAGCTGCCAAGAAATGAGTCTAAATGGTCCAATGAGGACAGATCTAAGAACCGTGATAATGTTACAGTTCTTAATATTCTAAGACATGCAGTGAATGCTGATAAATTTCCTTTTGCTCTCAGGTGTACGTCTGGAAAAGAAATCTTGGACAGAATAACTGCTGCAAACGGAGAGCAAGAGGATAAGTGCCTGATGGCCAATCGGAGAAAGGACAATGATGATACTGCCTCTCAGGTAAGCTCTGCATCAGAAGAACCCTCGTTTGATGAATTGGTTGCAATGTATGAAGATCTGTTAGATCTGTCCAAGAAAATGAAATCAGAGAATAAAAGGCTAAAGAAAAAGATTGAACAAATCAAGTCTGAAAACGTTTGTGATGTTTGTCCTACATTGAAGCAGTCGTATGATACTTGCTTGTTAGATGTTCATAACTTTAAGGAACAAATTGTGTCGTTAGAAAATGAGAATCAGACATGCTTAAACAAGATATCTGAATTGGAAGATCTCCTGGATGTTAAAGAGGATGAACATCTAATAAAACTGCAAGAGCTGAACAAGATTAAATCTGAAGTGGACAAATTGAAGCTTGAGAATGAAAAATTTCAGAAGACTAATGAAGACCTTGTAGCTAGAATAAAAGAAATCAAGGAAGAAGCTTCAAACACTCAGATGACAGAAGGAGAATGTGAAAGGTGTCCCTTTCTAAAGGAACTCAATGAAGATCTGTACGATGAAAATGAGCGGCAGAGAAAACTGATTGACTCTCTAAAAGAAGAAAACAAAGAATTACTGTTTGAGAAAATCAAAGTTGAAGAAAGAGAAGACAAATTGATTGAAAGATTGGAGTTGATGTCCAGTAATGAAAAATGTGATGAAGAAATTAAAAAATTACATGAGGAAAATAAAGAGCTGAAGGAACAAAATAAGAAACTCATGGTTTTGAACACTGTCACATCTGAAAGATGGTTAACCCTGGAGAAAGAGAATGCTGCTAAGAAAGAAATCCAATCTGAGAAAGAAGAAAAACTGAAACAGGAATTAGAAATGGTTAAAAATTTGAATGATGCAATGCAGAGACAGATTCTTGTTTGTGAAGAAGACTTGAAAAATTCAAAACTTAAAATTTCATCTTTGCAATCTGAGATAAATATATTCACTCATACCATGCCTAAATCTATCAAGGGAAAAGAGAAAATGAATGTTTCTTTGTGTGATAGAGTCACTGAATCAAGTGGAGAGGAAGGCTGCAACTCTCAAATTGTGAAATTTGTTAAGAAAAAGTTGTACACTACCTTTATTCGCAGTTCTGACATTGTTAGCTGCTCTGAGCCTACTAAAACACCCCCATCATCTGTTTTTCAATTCAAGGCTCAGAAAAGTGGAAAACAAACAAGAACTGTAAACATTGCGCCGACCTCCAGCGAGCCCCTGATCTCTGGCAAGCTGAAGGACATCGAGGGCTTCGAGCTGTATGAGTCCAACCACACCGCCGCGCTGGCCAACACCGTTGGTGTTGCCGCCGTGACCGGTGAGGCTGTATTCTTCGGCGCGGATGCTGCTGGTCTTCTGAGCATCATGGCTCCTGAGATCAGGCGCGGCCAGCCCGAGAACCTCGGTACTTGGGTGGACGTTGGTTGGGTCGGCACCTGTGAGGCGTTCCTGACCTGGGAAAAGGCTTCGCTGGCCCGTGTTGTCCACGTGACCGGCGCGTAAGCCAGATAGGAAAGGAGAACTGTTATGCAGGAGTATGCAAAGAAGCGGCGTATTGTCGGGGCGAGTGACGACCTCAGTGCTACTGGGGTCGGGCTCACCTACTTTACGCCCGTCCCGCTGGACCTCTATAGGGTTGGCTTCATCAATGCGGCTAATCCTTTCGACGCGGGCTCGTTTGCCTTCGAGGTAAATATCAACGCGGCGGGCGACAGTGACGCTATTTCGTTCACTGGTGGTACGACCACGGATGAGACGACCCTCGGGGCGATTGTTTCGTGGGACGTGAATAACGTTCCGGCACAGACCAGCGGCGAGGATACGCTGACTGGTGGTACTACGCCGCAGACCTCGCTGATCAATACGGCGAGCGAGGGGCCGGTGCGGGTAAAGGCAGGTAGCCAGATTGAGGTGGAGATTACCACCGGTGGCACTGCTGGAACCGGCTACTGGTTCATCGAGGTTGTCGAGTTCGATAGCCCGAATGGCATCGACATCGCGGCATCGTCCAACGATGACTACTATGAGTTGATCAACGTTGGCAATGTGACGTTTGCGTAATTGGCGGGGAGGGCCGGGGCGCTTCCATCAGTGAGGCCCCCGGTTCTCCCGGCCCAACAACAACAGAACCACACAGCAATAGGAGATTGGTCTATGGCAGTTCTTGCAGGATATTCCCGGCACAAGATGCTGGACGAGATTAACGAGCCGCTCTACAGTTCGTCTGCGGGCGGTGACACCTACTTTCTCACGCCGGACGAGCAGCGCGCCACGTTGCTGGGCAATGTAATGGGCGCTGATGCTTTGCCGACTGGCGCGGCGATCACCACGTCGGCCACCACTACTCTTGCTTCGCACTATAAGATTAGCCCGATTAGCGGCATCATCAAGTTGACCCTGACCGACTTCGCGGTTGGGACTTCAGCGGATGGCGCTTCGCTGGGTATCGGCGCATCGCTTATTTCGTTCCCGACTGAGACCTGGGTGGCTGGGCGATACGTTTCCGGCACGTTTACCTTGGCTGACGATGGGCAGACGACCGCCATTGAGTGCGGGCTTGGCACGACCGTTGCGTCGGGTGCTGTGGCTGTGCTTGGTGGTACTGCCACCTTTGAGAGTGTTCTTGGTGGGAGTGCAACCAGCGCGTTCAGCGACGCTGGTACGACCTCTACTGGTACGTTCCTTGGCCCGGCGGCGTCATCTCTGTCTGGCACGACTAACGGAACCGTTCTTCGCACCACGACTCCTGGCCTTGCCGTGTTCTTCAATGTGGCAGGGGCATGGGATGCTGGTCTTGACGCTGCGGCAGCCCTTACTTTCTCGGGTACTGTGGCTCTTGAATATATGTATATGGCCTAAACGTAGCCAAAAGGAGGAGAAATGGCAACGGTTACCGAGAAGATCAACTTCGACGACGGGATTGAGTATGCTGTTCCTGCTGGACGTGTTAGATTACTTGTTAAGATATACATCGTAGTTTAAGATGTGAAACAAAATGAAAAAAAAGGGAATCACGAACAAGTACCCCCGATGACACACCAAACTTGACATGTCAATTTTAATCTAAAATAAGTTTTGTAGTTAACTCAGGGGATCCCTACCTATATGTGTCAAGCTCTTACTTCATAATTATTAGTAGAATAAAAAAAAACCCACCAAAGTAGGAGCGGGCGCCTCACCAAATCCTTTTCATGTATTAATAAAAAAATCTTTGACAAAATTGGGATCCGTTTGGCGGGATTTTCAGGTAATTACACCGGAGATTCCAGCTGCACAGGCCCTTTTTTTCTTTTTCTTTTTTTTTTGGTCGTCCGTCAAAATCTAGAGCTTTGAATTTGAGCCTTTCTTATAGAAGAGTTCAAATTCGGGTATCAACTATTTCTTTTCATCTTCAAAAGACATTTCTCCCGACATATAAAGCAATAAACATCACACCGACCCAGTAAAACATACGAGGAATAAAGGCATAAGCCTCTTACAAGACAGATGCCCCCCACCCTTCATACTGTGAGAGAGAAAATTGGAAGCTACAAACCTGCTGTCACTCACATATAAGCAACCTTCTTTCGGACAACCCACATGCTTTTCTCGGCCCATTTTTAATGGCAATCTCCCCGTAGAATGGGGTTCCCACAGGAGAAAACAATTTCAAGATGTCCAGCAGCAAGAGCTCAGAGACAAACTCACAAGGATAGACTGTTGAAACAAAAAAAAAAATGCATCACCTGGAATAATAAGAGAATCTTTGACATGTTAACATATCAGCAAAGCTCCTAAGACGAGATCACATACAACAGAGCAATCCCCCACCCCGAAAAGGAACTTTTTTTAGGGACAACCAAGTCACAACGCGAGATTTAAGTGATGCTAGTTTGAAGAAGACACGGTCTCTTTTAAGCAAGCTCTCACGATATCCCCGAGCTTCGAGCAGGCATCGAGGCAAAGTTCTGTTGCCTGTCCACAAAAACAAAAATACTTTTTAACCGATGGCATTCCTGCGATTTCGTTCTACTTTGGCAATTTAACATATCTTACAGATTCTGAAAGCAAAACTGCAAGAATGTTCTACCTCGTGGATTTTGGCGGTCGACCATTCTCCTGTCAGAGTTAATTGGGTGATCTCGTTACGAGATGGCATGCATGCAAGCATGAGACTGCCATCTTGGAACTCCTCCTCCTCTGCTGTGGGGTCGATGATGAGGTTGTTTCCGATGCATGTGACAGAAACTGATGCAACAAGATCATACAACATTATTCCAGCATCTGCAAGAGCAAGACTCGCGCATGATACAATAAAAATGGAGAAGCTCTGGCGATTTCGCGGGCGCGGTTTTGGAATTTCGCGTTTTCGACACGAGCTTGGAGCCTTGCGGGATTGGGACTTAGCGCTTGTTGACACGAGCTTGAAACCGGCGATCAAGCCGAGGGACCTCGTGTCAACACGAGGTCCCTCTGCGGAGCTCTTCGGAGATAGCGTCTAAGCCCGTGTTGTCACGAGCTTGGAACCGGAGAGAAGGAAGCGGGACCTCGTGTCAACACGAGGCTCCCTTGTGGAAAATATGCTGGTACCCCGTGTCAATGTCCCAGACGGGGCTTCAGGCGGGGTTCCTCCGCCGGAGACGGCCGGGGAGGAGGGGGATCCCTCTTCCTCCCGGGGGTTGTCGGAGGGCCCTGCAGGTGAAGTCAAGCGAAGGTCCTAAAAATGACAAAAATCTCCGTGGGGGTTTGCTCCCGGGCCCCATTCCATCGTTCTCGGCCAGTCCCCCCGGCCTGGCGGGGACTCTGGGACCCCCGCCCGCCCCCTACGGCGCGGCCTTCCAGTCAATCCGGGGGTTACCAGCCATCCAGTCCGCCGGGGTGCTGGGACTGGCCCAGATGAATGACGTCACGCGGCGCAAGTCATCGCGGGCGATGATGGTTGACGAGTCGGGCATGGCATACACGCGCCATGCGCGATGGCCACGCAATGCGGTGGCAACAAGGCGGGCGGAGTCGGGAACGGCACGAAGGGGGGAAGCCATTGGGTGAGTCCTTTCGGTTGAATAGGTCCGACTCATAGCACGGCCCAGCGGCCTGCACAACAAACAAAAGACCACCCCGAAGGGTGGCCTCTTGGATCACGTCGACTTGCTGGGAAGTCCGCCGGGCGAGGCGTGGCCCCGTGATCCGGTCTTGGGTCGCGGGCCTAGGCGGGGGACACTCGCCCCCGCCATCGCCCTTCGTGATTACAGCCCGGCCAGCGCGGCCTCGCCACCGGCAACCGTCGTAGCGGTGGCCTTGGCGCGGCGGTCGGCTTCCTTCTTGGCAGCCGCGTTGATACGCTCGCCTTCCTTCTCCAGACGACGGGCGACAAGCTCGGCAAGCGTGAACTCGCCGGACGCGGTGCCGATCTTCTCGTCCTTCTTGGGGACCTTGATGCCGTTGCTGCGCAGGATGTCCTCGACTTCCTTCCGCGCCATCTGGCGGGCGATGGTCTCGGCGGGGGTCAGGCGCGGGCCGGAAGCGGCGCGCACGCCCAGCGTGCCCTCGGTCAAGGCCTTGACGAAGTCCGCCGTGATCTCGGCCGTCCACGCGGTGATCTTGGCCTCGTTGGTTTCCTTCCACGCCTTGACCGTGGCCTTGTCGTCGGAATTCGCGCCGTCCTCGCCCATCGCCCGCGAATGCACTCGCGAGGCGACCTCGTTGCCAAACACGTGGCTCACGCCGCGCTGGGCGAGGGCGAACTGGGAAGCTTCCGGGAGGGCCGAGAAATCGATGGAAATCGAGTCACCGTACTTAAGAGCGTCCATTTGGTAGGTCCTTTGCAATGGGCCGTCCGGCCCGTCAACGCCGCGCCAATCGCGCCGTCTGATCGTTATCTAATCACGCCCGAGGCCCCGGTCAAGCCCTGCCAGCAATTATTTTCACTCCGTCCGCGACGCGCGATGCCGCCCGGGCCCCCGCGCCCTGGGCCGCCCCCGATCCGGACCAGTGGTCTCGAGTCTGATCCATCGCCCGCATGGGCACGTCCGCCCCCGCGTATGCGCGCGCGTTCTCTATGTCGTCGCGCTGGCCTCCACCGGACTGCTATTCTAGGGCAGCGTTTTAGGATTGTGTTCTGGAACAGTGGAGTAGAATGGCAGAGTGGAATGTAATGTTGTAACCGGGAACATTCCGCGCAACATGTCGGGGAACATTGCGGACCCAATTTTGCACCGAGTGATTGCTTCTAAAAAAAATATATATTTAGAAAAACCCCTCATAACGAGCAATCCACCCCCTTCCGTCAGGGGGGATGCAATGTTGCGTGAAACGTTGCCCGACACGTTCCCCGACACGTTCCGCCCAAACCCCCAACATTCCGCCCAACATTGCCCCCCAACATCCCCGGCAATCCCCACCCCGCCAAATCGCCCTCCAGCGGCCCGCGCTCGCCCGCTACTCGCCGTCCGCAATCCCCACCCATCCCGCCACAATCCTGCCACAATTCTACCCCAATCCCGCCCTAATCCCGCATTACCCTACCGATTGGCCTTTCCGGGCCCGCGAACCTATGGAGTCGGGCCAAACGGCCCAGAGAGGAGTCCTCAACCGAATGAGTCATTCCAAACCCGACGCAGTCGGAGGCCATTACGGCTTCAATCACGGCCTTTCCTGGGGCCTCGGAGTATGGGAGACCTCTCCGCGCGGCAAGCGCTGGGCGAAGAAATTCAACCGCCGCGAAGCACGGCGCGAGGCCCGGCACGCTCTGCAAACTGCACTCGTCGAGCACGAAATCGAGCTCTACGAGGCCACAGCGTACGAGTGGGAGCCAGAGCCCGAGTCCCATTACGATTATCTCTTCGGATATGACGAGAGATGTTATCTCGATGAGGATGAGGATTACGCCCCGTACTATGATTACGAGACCTTCGAGGACCTCCCGTACGAGGGTTTCTCTTGGTGGGATTTCTCCACGAAAGACTATCACAATCTCTCGGTCTACAACCGCGAGCAAACCATCCTCGCTCTCGCCAAGGGCTTCGCCAGCAAACTCCTCGAAGCCCTTGGCGCAGAGACTATCGCCAAAATCAACTCCAAAAACTTGATCGAAGGCCTGGACTCTCCAGTCTGCCACTCCCACGATTTTCTCGACGCAAACGAGATCATGGGCCGGGCCTTCGAGGTCCAGATCGGCGAATTCGACCTAGAGAACGCCGCCCATTCCGATCTCTGGAATTCGGCCTGGGCGCTTGCCAAAAACGAGAGGTTTTTCCAATGAAGAGTCTTGACGCAATGCTCCTCGGTGCCCTCGCGGCGGCCACAATCATCATTATTCTTAACTCCGCTCGCCCCGAGCCCGCCAACTGCCCGACTGCAGTCCAATCCGCTCCCGCTCCCGCTCTCGCCACGCAACGCCCTCCCCAGCCCATCCCAAACCCGGAGTTTCGTCCCTCCGCTCTCGCCACGCAACTCAACTAAAAACCAAAGGTGACATTGTTATGAGTCTCTCATCCATAGCCCACAAACTCAGAGCCCTCCGCGCAATCGCGGAACCCGACAGCGGCGCCACCGAGGCCGAGCGTGAGTCCGCCCTCTCGAAGTACGAGGAATTGCTGCGCAAGTACCACCTCGACGCGAGTGAGCTTGACTTGCGTGAAGAGGGCGTGGTCCATATTCGACTCCACTTCGACACTAGAGGCAATGCTTACACGATCGCAGAGATTGTCTGCGGGGCTGCGCTCGCGAAATTCACCAAGACCAAACTCTGGGGCTCACCGAAGCGAGGAACGGCTGATATCATGGGCCTCCGCTCCGACGCGGAATTCGCTGAGTGGCTCGCGCGGAGTCTCGTCGCCCACATCCAACGAGAGGCCTTGGAATTTTCCCTCAATGCGATGCATGGGGACCTCTTTCAAGCCGACATCGAGACCTTCGTCAAAGCGGCGGCGATCAGAGTCCGAGACCGGATCAAATCAATGATCCCGAATGAGGCCCCCGGCTCGGCACTCGTGGTGATCCGATCAAAGATGATCGATGAGGAATTCGCGAAACTGGGGATTACGCTTCGGTCGAGGGGTAGGGCTGAAGCCTCGGGACGTGCTCATGCCCTCCACGCGGGAACACAAGCGGGAGATCGAGCGAGTTTCGCGCGGCCAGTGAGTGGAGCGGCCTTGCAGATTGGACGGGCGTAAGAGCGCCCCCAATCCCCCGCCCCATGATTTGCCCAGCAAATGCGCTTCGCGCAAGAAAGGCCTCGCCCCATGCCTCGCATCCCACTCCTCACCACCACCCCCACTCTGGTCTGGAGGCTTGAACACTGGTTCTCCAAGACCGGGCCCTATCAACATTACGATCCCGACGAGAGAACGAACGAGACCATCCTCGACGCGATTGCACTCGGCGAGGCAAGGTCTTTCCCCGACCGAGACTTCGGGGCCAAATGGATGGAGCTCGCGCCCCGATCTTATTTCGTGAAATTCGGGACCGAGAACCTCGCGAAACTCGAGTCTTGGTTCGGGCCGGGGTTGCCAATTCTCTTGGAACTCGGATTTGTCATCGGAGTGTATGAAGTCGCGGCGCGCGGAGCGAGGCACGGCGCGAAGCAGTCAATCTTTGATGCACTCCGGGCGGATTACATCGGCCCGAGCACAGAGCGTTCCGCACGGGAGAGAGCGATCGAGATCGAGAAGAGACGAGGAGTGGCCAAATGAGCGAGAACCCTCACACCAATCTCGACGCGAGGGCGCTGTATGACTTCGCGGAATGCCTCCGCACAGCCTTCATCAACGAGCTCGATTTCGCGTTTGACGAGGCCGACATCGCGATGCTCCTCCGGGCCGCAGGCCACCTGCAGTCTATGGACGAAAAACTCGCTCGACAAATTGAGGGGGAATTTTCCCAAGGGAAGCTTTACGGAGAAAAGGCCAGCCTCGCCCGCTCAAACATCGCGAGCCCCGGACGGCGCGTCACCAATGCCGAGGGCGAGGTCCTTATCGCGGCGTTCGCTCAAGCAGGGAAGCGCCCCACGAGGCTCCCAGCGGGAGCCCGCACTCCGCCCAAGCCCAAAGTCATCGAGATCACGTCTAAGAAATCCGCTCCCGCCCGCAAGGGCTTCAAACTAGAGGATTTGTAAACAAATGAAACACTCTGAGCTTCGCTCTGGCCAGCGTCTGCGTGCAACGGAAAATCACGGGAAATGCTGGTCTGAGGGGGACGAATTCACCGTCCGAGGCGAGAGCCCGTTTTTCTACGTGATTTGCCATGACAAGGTCTCGGGTCCTCATCATTCTCTCGACGGGATGGATGACGGGGACGGGGAACTCCCGGAGTTCGAGATCATCGCGGAAGAGGCTTCGTCATGACCTCTCGTGCCAAGGCTAAAGCCTATCGAGTGCTCGGGGCGAACCTCCGCGCAACAGCCGCCCAGGCGCTTGCAGTCTATCAGTTTCTCTTGGAAAGCGAACCCGACCAAGACATCCCAAGAGAACTCTTCACGATCTATGAAGAGTCAATCCGGAAGGCCAAGTGGGCCGAGGGGCAAGGCCGGAGGACCAAACCTTGAGAATTCTTTTCATCACCGCTCTTGCGTTCATCGCGCTTGTTGTCCGAGTCGGATGGGCGCACAAATCCCACAAAAGGAGACACTAAAGAATGTTCAACAAAGCTTTCGCGAAGTCCTTGGTGCTGCCAAAGTTCGAGGACCCGCAATTCACCGCATGGCTAGAGAGGGGCGAAGCCAAACTCCTCACGGAAATCTTCACCACTGAGGAGGCCCTGTACGTTGCTCTCGCGAGCCTTGAACTCTCTGGCAAGGCCCTCAATGGCATGGCGCTCGGATCGACCTCTCCCGAGAAAATCCTCCTCACCACGAATTTCGTGGAACTGTATCGGAATACTCACTCCAAAATCATCGCGGCCCTCGAGGAGGTCCGCCGAGGCATTCCACTCGCAAAGCAGGCCCTCGGAGAGGAGTTCATTAAGGAGCTTCACAAGTGACCAATTCGAGTCCTCGCCCGAGACTTGTTCTCGAGGACCCGAGGGCCCTCCTCGAAGCCTATTCTGCGCTCCGGCCTGCGGCGCCGGACGATCCAGCGAGTGTTCGCGAGGCGCTCGCCCGAATAGTTCCGGGGCTGAGCCTTCGGCTCCGCGGCGTCCGCAAGACCCGGACTTACACCGCGTGGCTCTGGGAGGGCAACGATGGGCAGGCGTATTTCTCGAAGCGCTTCGCCAACGGCAAGACCTCGGCCTGGAAAGCCGGGGCGACCATCGAGAGAGCCTTGAGGAGAAACCCAAAAATGGAGAGATTCCAATGACCAATCCCGACGGGGCAGACGACTCCGCGACCGAGATTTATATCGAGGGCTACAACCCTCAACCCATTCCCGCGCCCATCGATTTCATGAACGAGACCTTTCTCCACCTTGCTAAGCAAGGTCAGAGATCGGTCAACGCCGAGGGCAAATGTGTGTATCGAGGCCGCGATGGACTCCGCTGTGCGATCGGGTTCTGGATCGAGGATCGAGATTACAACGCGTCGCGCATGGAGGGAAAGGCGGTGTTTTACGATTCTATCAGATACAAAATCCCTCAAGGGTTTTCGCTGGAATTGGCGACGAAACTCCAGGGGCTTCATGATCTTGAGGAGAACTGGGCAAGCCCGGCGGCGCTCTGGGTGGGAATGCAAGCTGTTGCGAATTGGGCCCAGCGAGATATCAACCCGGAAATCCGAAAGGTCATCGATGAGAACTGGAAGGGAGCTTCGCAATGACTTCTCCCGCGAGGATTCTCGCTTCGCCCTCAATCGATCTCGCGGCGCTTGAGGCTCTGATTGAGGAGAAATCCGTCAAAGCGCAGAGTGATGGGGTCCAATACAAAACCCGGACTCAGGTCATGCTGGAAGATCGCGAGGCCCGAGCGGCAGCGCTCGAGGTCGAACTCGCTGCAATGCGGGGAGAAGCCCGAAGGCTTGAAGAGTTCATCGAGAGACTGCAAAAGATTTTGGGTGCGATGAGAGTCAGCGAGAACGACGTGGCGGTGGAGCTCGCGGTGGAACTTGCCAGCGTGGCGGGCTTGCGCCAAGCGGGGGTGACTCCGGCGAAGGAGACAGAGTCATGAGCGGAGAAAGCGTGGGAGCAGAGCCGATAGCGTGGCTGGCACTAGCAGGCGAGAATAAATCACGGTGCCTGTGCTGGACTGAGGATGCTGCCCTGAGCGAGGCAGATGGCGACAGGTCGCGTATTCTGCCCCTCTACGCCGCCATCCGGGGGCTCTTCGCCCCGACCACCACCCCCAATCCCGAACCTCTAACTCGCGAGGCTCTGGAGCAGGCCACTCACTTGGGCATCAGAGTGAACCAAATCGAGTCCGAGTTCTTTGCGTGGGCCCAGAAAGAGGTCGAGGGGGCCAGAGACGGAACCATCCGAACTCGGACAGTCGCGTCGGCCGTTGGATCAACAACGCTCGAAGCCCTCGAGGCGCTCCGCGACGAATTGATCAAAAAGAGATTCCTCAAGGAGACTTCGCGATGAACATCGTGGTCAGAAGCGAAATTCTCTTCGAGAGAACAATCCCAGCGGTGCTCTCGCAGGAGGACCTCGAGAAAATCAGAGGGGTCTACCAAAACAGGCTTGACTCCCCAAACAAAATCCTCGCGGTTAAAACCGCGCGAGAGGCGTTCTCGCCTCCGCTCTCGCTCCGCGACGCTAAAGAACTCGTCGAAGCACTCATCGAACAGTGAATTATTTAGAAGGAGGGCCCTGCCCCATGACTATTTTCTTCGCAAATTCCACCCCCATTGACCTCGCAGCCATTGAAATCATGGGAGTGAGTGTCAAAGAGGGCCCCAGCCCAATTGGGTATTTCGGGACGGGGCTCAAGTTCGCGATCTCGACGCTCTTGAGAGAAGGCCAAGGAGTGTCCGTCAAAGTGAGTGGAGTGACTTATCGCTTTGGACTGACGATCGAGACCATTCGGGGCCAGACTTTTGACCGAGTGGTGATGATTGGACCTGACGGCCCCAAGCCTTTGGGGTTCACCACTGCCTTGGGGAGGAACTGGAAACTCTGGCAGGCGTTCAGGGAGCTAGAGTCGAACTGCCGCGACGAGAAAGGCCGGAGCGGGCTTCTCCGGGACGGCGTCGCCGAAGGCCCAGACCTTGTCGAAGGGGGAACGGTTTTCCTCGTGGATGGCCGAGAGTTCGAAGAATGCTGGCGGGCCCGAGACCAGGTCTTTCTAGCGTCGGCTCCCCTCTGGGCCTCGCCGACTGTTGAAGTCCACCCCCTCGGGCCAAACCCTAAGGCAGTGTATTGCAAAGGGGTTCTCGCGGGGGAGCTCCCCAAGCCGGGACTCTTCACGTATAATGACCTCAACGGGGTCCTGACCGAAGACCGGACCCTCGCGACACATTGGTGGACTGCAGTCGGAGCGGCAACCGCTCTCGCAATGGCGGCGCCAGCGGCGGAGATTGCGAAAGCAGTCCTCGCGAGCGAAGACTTCTGGGAGCACGATTGGGGATATTGGCCGCCCCAGTATTCGAACGAGTTCGACACGGTGATGAGGGAAGCGCGCTTCGCGAGGGGCAATGCGGCGGCGAAGCAGGTCTGGCTCGCGAATGGGGCCAACGCCCGAGACCAATACAAGGTCCTGATTCCGACCGGAGAGCAACTTCGAATTCTGGTCCCTGCGCTCTCGCTTGCGCAGCGCTTGGGCGCGAAGCTCGGGCTCGAGGATTTCAAACTGGTGGAAGGCCTCGCCGGAGCGGCCTACGGGGCGGTTATAGCAGGGGAGATCATGCTCTCGCCAGCGGCCCTGGACCTTGGGCCGAGATTTGTGGCGAGCACACTCTACGAAGAGTGGCTGCACAAATTCGAGGGCCTCGCGGATGAGTCTCGAGCCCTGCAGAATTGGCTTTTCGAGAGGCTCGCCGTGACAACGGAGAAGCTGATTGAGCTGGAGACAGAACATGGTCTTTCGCCATCGGCAGGTGAAACCATTTTGCTGCCTCGACCAACGGCAGTTCGCGAGTGGCCGTTTCCCACCGACGATATTCCGTTCTGAGGGGCTGCGCCAATGCCAATCACAAAAGACAGAATCAAAGCCCTGCTCGCGGCGGCGGAAGATGGGCTTGAGGCCCAAGCGAAAGCGATCAAGATCGTTCGAGGAGCCATAGCACGTCATCGAACCGAAGGCACGGACCCAGTCAATGTCCTCGCAGAGCTCGAAATCATGTTCGAGGCGCCATTGCTCGCGGAGCCCCTCAAGACCCCACTCGCCATCGAGCGAGAGCGCGAACACTGGACCCCCGCGCGAGAGCGCGAGAACGAGAGAAAGAAGAAAGCCCTGAGAGTGAAGCGAGGGAGCGGAGGGCTCGAGCATGATTAAACGAGAAAATCTCCTTGCGCTCACGCTCTCGGGAAAGCAACGAGTCCTCAAAGCCCTGATCGAAAACCCAGGAGGCCTGACAGCGGAAGAGATCGCGAAGCAAGCGGGCGTGGAAGTTGAGAGCGTCAAAGTCACGATCTTCCATGTGAGGAATGTTCTCCCGGCTGGGTGGACAATCCCGGAAAATCCCACCGGCCGAAGACCGAAGGTCTACAAACTGGAGGCCATTGAGTGAGCAAATACATCGCGACGAGGCTTCACAAAGCGCGAGAGCTGGCGCCCGAGGACGAGTTCTTCGCAGAGTGCGCCGCGCTTCCGCATTATGTGATCGATCCGAGTCTCGCGGAATTGCTCTGGCGAGGAGACATCCAATCGTCCATTGCGGCGATGATCGAGGCGGGCATTGCGAAGCTCCCGTTTGAGAAGATGTTGATCGAGGTCGAGACAGGCTCCGCGAGGACGAGGTCGTTTATTGTTCTCGAAGAGTCTCCGAATGGGTTCTCCGCCCGGATGGGGTGCCTCTGGGGAGAACGGGCTGCAGAGAGCGATCCGCTGCGAGCGAAGCTAACGCTGGACCTCGAGGGGATCAATGTCGAGGCCGATGAAAGAACCCACCCAACGTGGGCACGAGTGATGGGGGTGACGCTTGCCATTGCACTCTTAATGTTGAACATCCAAGGAGTCGAAAAGGAGACCATCCACCCAACAAAACTAAACAAACAACGCAGGGCGCGAGACGCCCCGACAATTTCTTCTCACACCGTGCTCCGAATTGGGCATGTGTATGATCGAGAAGGCCGGAGCCATGCGGCTCCAACCGGCCGGACTCTTCCCGTGCATTTGCGCGCGGGCCACACCCGGAGACAACACTTCGGAGAAAACAACTCGGCAATCAAAGTGATCTATATCCCACCAGTTTTAGTGAACTTCATCCCCGGAGGGGCCCCAGCGGCGCTTCCAAAGAAAATCATCGCACTCTAAGAAAGAGAGACCCAAGCATGAAAACTCTGACCTCGATTCTCGTCGGCGCGCACTTCCATCCCCCCGCGAAGGCTCTGCTCGAGCATCTTCCCGCAGGCGCCCCGCTGGTGCTTCGCCATGACAGAGAGAATCCATATGACGAAAACGCCCTCGCGGTGTGGATTAAGCCCAGCGCAGTCCCCGAGTCCCAGCACTCTGAACTCCGCGTGAAACTCCCAGGAATGGGGCACGATTGGGACGAGCTTCGCGAAGCGGACGAACTCCTCATGCTGGGGCACGTCGCGGCCTCGACTGGGAAACCCATCGCCAAGGCACTGGTCCAGCGAGCGGACTTGGTCGGGAACATCGAGTTTCTGAATGCAATGTCCGGAGGGGTGGGGGACGCCAAACTCGGGTTTGACGGAGCCGGACTGATTTTGGTGATCTTCGAGGAGGACCCCACCGATGTGGAGGATGAAACCAATGAGTGACGTTGTCACGTTCAAAGTGGCGAGGCCAGACGCTGCGAGAATCGACGGGCCACGCTTTGCGGTTGGCAAAGGCACAGGGTCACTCTTTGTGATCGCCAATCCCGGCGGCTGGCCGATCAGGGGGAGAGTCATTGTGGGGAAGGAGTCCCTCAAGGGGCATGAAGGGCGAGAGTATGTGCTCGATCCCGATGAGGTCCTCCCGATCGGGTCCATCATCACCATCAATGCGTAAGAAAGGACTGGCGCGCCATGACTGATCTCGAGTTCTTGCTCTGGCTCCATGATCGCCTCACCGCGGTTTATGAAGAAAACCCCTCGGTGGACTGGATGCACAAGCTGCGAAGCATCGCGGACGGAGTCGATCCGACGAAGCGTAGCGAGATCAAATACGATGTCACAATCGAGGGGCTTCGCGCTAAAGCCGACTCGGCGAAAGGGAGAACCGGAGAGTGAAAGCAGGGCTTCGCCCAGCGCGGCTCTCTACCGGCGCGGCGAGGAGGCTTAAAAACCTTCTCGCCTCGGAGAACGAGACCGCGTTTATGGGGGCGTTCTCTCCGAACATGCGACAAGCGATGGAGATCGATCACACGAGAAGACTCCGGGTCTTCACCAAGTGGTTGATTGAGCTCGAGGCCGATGCAAAGCGCTGGAGGCGCCAGCAGGAACGCCAAATCGAGTATTTGAAAGAAAACAAAAAGGACCTCGAGTGAGAACCCCCAATTCTTCCACCCCCATTGGTCTCGACACCTTCCCGGTCTCGGCGGATGAGGCAGTCGAGCTCTTCGTGCATCACATTAAACTCGCCGGGGTGTTTTTCGCGAATACTCCCGATGATCTCGGCGAGCAGCTAAAGCAAGAACTTCGGAGGGGGTTCGCCGACGATCGGTGGATCGGGTTCGGAGAGGAGTATTGCGCGGCGTCCGAGCAATTCGTGGACGCGTTGGTGAAGATTTACGAGGATGACAAGAGAAAGGACCTCGAGTGAAGCCCTTCACAATCGATGGAATTGAATACACCGAGAAATTCGTCGCGGCGCTTCGCGAGGAGGCAATCAAACTCCGTAGCGCGGCGCTTGAGACTGGCTCGATGGGCTGGGCGGTTTCGATCTCACACATCATCGCCGCGCTTGGAGCGCTGCGGGACGAACTCGAAAAAGGAGAAAAAGAATGACTTTCCAGGCAACTCTAGAGCAAGAAGCAGTCCGGGAAGCGGCCCGGGGCAAAGGCTCGATCATGGTCAAGGCTTACGCAGGGTGCGCGAAGACTACAACCCTCGAGATCGCGGGCCGCGAGATCAAGGCCCCGGCGCTGGCCCTCGCTTTCAATGTCTCGATCAAGAAAGAGCTCGAGAAACGCTTTGCCTCGAACTTCTCGGTTAAAACCATGAACGGCTTGGGGTATGGGGCCCTTGGGAGGGCGCTGCCGGGAGTGAATTTCGCCCCGCCTGACGGTCGCAAGATCGGGAAACTCATCACGAGAATTGCCAAAGACGAAGGCATTGAGTTGATCTCCGATGCGTGGGAGACAACGCGGAGCCTTGTGCAATCCGCGATGAACTCTGGGTTGGTTCCTCGGGACGAAGGCCGCCCATTGGTCCCCGACAACGAGGTCACATGGACGGAACTTCTCGAGGCCGAATCCATCCATCAAGATGATTTCACGTTCTTCCAGAGCCTTGCGTATAAGGTCCTCGAGGCCAACAATCGCGCGGTCAAAGAAGGAATCATCTCCTTCGATGATCAGATTTACTACTCAACTTGCATCGCCGGGAACTTCCCGAAATTCCCCGTCATGGTGGTGGACGAGGCCCAGGACCTGAGTCCTCTCAACCACGCGATGCTCGAGCTCGCGAAGCGCGATGACGGGAGGCTGATTGTGGTCGGCGATCCGAAACAGGCGATTTATGCGTTCCGGGGAGCGGACTCGCGATCGATGGCCCGCCTCCGTGGGATGCGGCCGGACTCGGAGTGGACAGACCTCCCCCTGACGCTGACTTTCCGGTGCCCGAAGGAGATCGTCCGGAGGCAGGCCTCGCACGCGCCGGGCTTCCGAGCGGCGCCGACCAACGCAGAGGGCAGGGTTGTGGCCCCGGGGACTTTCGACCTCGTCAGTGGACTTCGCTCGTGGACATGGGAGGAGGTGGTGAAAGAGACGCAAGGGCGGCCGCTGGCCGTGCTCTGCCGGAACAATGCCCCCCTCATAAGTCTCGCTTTTAAGCTCCTTCGTCGCCGAGTCTCCGTCAAAATGGCTGGGCGTGACATCGGGAAGGGCCTCGTGACGCTCTCGAGAAAGATCGTCCCGGAGGACTTCACGCCTCGCGACGAGGTCAAAGCGAAGATTGACGAGTGGGAAGAGACCGAGGCAGGCTTGGCCGCTGCGAACGACAAACCAGAACTCCTGGACTCGATTCGAGACAAAGCGGAGAGTCTTCGCGCGGTGTTGGACTTCGCGGAGGTCGAGGACGCGGGGCGCTTGCGCGCAACGCTCGACAATTTGTTCTCTCGGGACGACGGGATGGTCCTTCTCTCCACTATCCACCGCGCGAAGGGCCTCGAGTGGGACGCAGTGATGCATCTCGATCCGTGGAGAGTCCCGAGCAAGTGGGCTCGCGAAGCGGCCAAAGCAGGGAATCCAGTCCCGTTGGAGCAAGAGCAGAATCTCAAATATGTCTGCGAGACCAGAACGAAGAACATTCTCTTGGAGGCGGACCTTGATGGCCTTGTCTAAGTCTTTGAAACTCTACGCCGGGATCGGGTCTCGGGCAACGCCTCCAATCGTGCTCGCGCAGATGCGGGACCTTGCGCTCGCTGCGCGGGCCAATGGATGGACCCTACGGAGCGGCGGCGCGCGAGGGGCGGACTCTGCATTCATGGCAGGCGCCGGGTCGGGGCCGAAACAGATTTTTTACTCTCGGGACGCAACTCCCGAGGCCATCGCCATCGCAAAACGCTACCACCCGAATTGGGCCGCCTGCGGGACGGAGACCCGAGCCCTTCACGGCCGCAACGTGATGATTCTCCTAGGGCCGAATTTGGACTCGCCCGTCGCCTTCGTCGCCGCGTGGACGCTCGGGGGAGAAATCATTGGCGGGACCGGACTCGGGCTGCGCGTCGCCCAAGCCTGGGGGATCAGGAGATTCAATCTCGCAGAGCGAGACGAGCTCGAGAAATTGAAGAAGGAGTTCTTGCTATGAACGAACATCGAGTGGTTTTTGTTCCGGGATACGACCGGAGAAAAGAGACCCCGAATTACGGCCAACACCCCATGCATATTCTCTTTATCACTCGGGGTCCGAAAGGCGCCTTGGTCTTCAACCTGAACTCTGGGGCATATCCCGAAAGGTCTCAACGGAATCGGGAGCCCGAAGTCTGGGGCATCGATATGCACTGGCACATCGAGCACGACGTCCACTCGGACAATATCTCCGACTCGTGTGATTGGCTCGATGGCCTTCCATGTATTGGTGAGCGAATTCATAGTTCGCTCTCGCCTGCGGCGGAAACCCTGTTCCAAACTCTCATTCTTTCCGGCGAAACCCCTTTTTGGACCGCCTTGGACAAACTCTACGAGGAACTCTCATGACCATCGATGACGAAGATCGACCCCAGACTGCAGGCCGCCCGACTTGGCGCGACGCGCCGAACATTGTCCTGCCATCACTCTCGCTTTCTCCGCAGGGCCCCGGCGTGTGGCTGGTGCAATTCATGTTTCCGAGCCAGTATGGCCCCGGGGCATTCTCATGGGTGGGCCGGGCCCTCGAGCAGGGGCCAGAGCTGGAGGCCTTCTTGACGGACTGGTTTGAAAGCCCCGAGGACGCAGTGGTGAAGTATTTCGCTCTCGAGCCCCCGA
The DNA here is from genome assembly GCA_024336825.1 of Amorphophallus titanum. Classification (NCBI taxonomy): domain Eukaryota; kingdom Viridiplantae; phylum Streptophyta; class Magnoliopsida; order Alismatales; family Araceae; genus Amorphophallus; species Amorphophallus titanum. The sequence continues at coordinate 10,811,778 of JANBPO010002596.1, forward strand.
AGGGCCGAGTCTGGACAATCCCGAAAGCCCCGGAGGTTGCTGGAGAGATCGTGATCGATGGAACATTGGAGGACCTAGGGCTATGACCAAAGAAGAAATGGCTGATATTCGTGCGGCGTTCAAGAAATACTCCGAGGAGAAAGGTCCAAGGATGATTTTGGCGCTTCGTGCTGCGATAGCGGGGCTCGAGGCTTTCATGGCCACCGAGGGGGACGAGGCCCCCGATGCGGCCGAACCCTCGGAGGACATCGCTCTTGCCCCAGCATTCGCTGTCATCGCGGAGCATTATGAGCTCCCTGAGTTGAGCCAACTCCAACAAATCCTCATCGCGGAGGGGTTCATCAAGAGTTTGAATGACTTTCCCAGCGGGGTCACTCTCTGCATCGCCTGGCGCTGGGGACATATCATCGAGCATGTGATGCAGGGCGAGGTCGATCAGTCTCTCGAAGCCGGGGGGACTCTCCATTGAGAGATCGTGGGAGAGCGAGTGGAAGGCTCGCAACGAGTGAACTCATCGCGGCCCGCGCTGCAAAGCGGGCTCGTGGGGGGAGATTCCCCTCGATTTTCGTTCCGCCTCGTGCGGACCCACTAGTGAGGTGGGTGTTCGAGGAGTGCAACAGGCAAGGTCTCTCCCTTCGGGAGCTGGAGTCCTTGAGTGGGTACTCGAGGAAACTCTTTTTTCTCTGGCAACATCAAGGCCACGAGCCAACGATAAGCCAGTTTCGAGCGGTCGCGGGGGCCTTGGGGGCGGCGATTAGCGTTGGGCCCAATGGGCCCAATCCCCCGGACCATAATTTGCCCAGCAAACCCGGCCATCCCCACCGCCCGCTTGACACCGAATGAAAATGTCAGCCATGCCAGTGAAAATAATTACCATGCTCGGTCCTCGCGACCAAAGGTGGCCCGGGGATTGTCTTCTCGACGGAAGGTGCAACTCCAGGTGCGGCAGCCCCACCCACATCTGGAGTAGGAGCAGGTGCTGGCTCCTTCGCGGATACTGAAAGAAGAAACCCGCATAAAGGCCTTATCCCACAAGGCGAAAAGGTGTTAAGTGGCACCACTGGCCGGAGAATCTAACCTGTGGGCTGGCTTGGCTCAGCCTGAGCGACCGCGAGCGCGGCCATGAACTTCTAAGCCTCCGCCTTTCTCTGCTCCAATTCCCGCCGGCTGACTACCTTGGCGGAGACTATCACAGACTTCACACGTAATCCCGAACGCGTCCCCTCTGCACCGACTGAAAGGAAGAGACGCGTGTGTTGTCCATGCATAGAGACCTCACCCTAGGAGGTGACTAAATCCTCAAGAATATCAGTAGCCCAAGAACCTTACCTACAGGACGGCTTGGTTCAGTCCGAGCCATGGTAAATTGTGCGAAAGAGGGGATGGAAGGAGGGGGGAAGCTGAAGTGGTCTGAATAGCCTCTACCCTCCTCTGCTCAACCTCCTTCCGCCCGACTATTTTGGCAGCCGCCAACACCTTCTCTATGGGCGACCCCTTTTTAGGTCCTTTGGTGGCTCCGACCCCTTTTCAGGCCCCTTTTCAGTTGGAGTGGACGGCGGCTCCGACCCGACCCAGGCCTCACCTACGTTGGGGGTCGACGAGGGCATCGGTTCCTCCCTAGCTGATGAACAAAAGCAAAAGCATCCAGGTGTAAGCGACCCACTCCGACACAAAAATAAACTCCACCTGGAAGACGCTTTTGACAAAGGAATCTCACCGACGGCTTGACTCGGTTAGGCTCGACCGGCCTCAAATTCCTTGAAAGATGGAACCAGAGGTGGCGGGGGGACAGTTCTTGCAGCCTTGGCGGCCTCTGTCTTTCGACGCTTAGCCTCCCGCTACCCTACAGCCTTAGCCTCATCCAGAGATTTCTTCACAGGCAATTTTGCCCGGGACCTCTTTGCGGGCGGAGGCAGGGGAGTTGTAGTCGGGGCCGGTGGCGCCGTTTCAAAATGCACCGGCTTCTCTGCCTGCCGGAGGAGGTTGCGAAAAGTTACCATCTGCGTGCTGTCCGGATGATCTGTGAAGAGAAAGGATAAGAAAAGTGAAGAATTGATTAACATCCAGCACCCTAAAAAAATGGCAGCCATGAACGCAAAGGAAGAGAAATGCCAAATATCGTGTGGGCTGGTATAGAGCCACAGTGATATCGGCCAATAACTGAGGGACGGCTCTTTGTCACATCGGGCGGCCTCTCGGACTAGCCAGCACACATCCCCGATCGTCTGGCAACGATTGGCAAGGATGGCCAAGTCTGCATGTTTCTTGGCAGACAGATGGCAATATAAGTTAAAATGATTCATCCCCTATCCTTCGACATAATGGTAGGCGACGTACAGATGCTACCCCAAGATGGCAGCCGACCGAGCTTCAATTGTCAGCCCATGCACCCGCAGGAGGACGTAGAACCAGGTAGTGTCTTCATAATTCTGTGACTTTCGCTCTTCCGTCCTCATGAATGTGCGATAGGGGCAAATCAGGTCCTTCTCAGCCCGCCAGCTGGTTGCAGGGGTGCCTTCTTCTTCTGCCAGCAGCGGATAATTAATCAGCTCTAGGCGGTCCGATCTAATGTGACAGAGGTCCCACAGGGTCTTCTTAAAGTCATCCTTCGCCACCGGAGGTAGCTTGGCCTGTGGCACTGATTTACCCTCTCGGGCCGCCTTGCGAGCGATCATGTAGGGCCACATCCTTGCTCTTGCCACGCCATAGGCGTAGGAGGTGCTCTGGGTCGATGTCAAGGATGGGCATGGGCTGTCGGCTCAAGAATCTTCTCTCTGCCCTGTCCTAGCAGTCGGTCTTGTGAGATCGATAAAAGGCCGTGCGGGCGTTCCACCACTTTACGTATTCGGGTGTCACCTGAGGGATGCGACCAGGGGCTGGTACTCTGAAGGTTGCGACTTCTGCCCGGTGGAAGAAGTCCCACCAGACTTTGGCGTTCTCTACGACCAAGCCTCCCCGAAGGGTCTGCGTCACCAAGCCGAACTGGGCACTGTGCACAAGAATATGCTGGTCATAGCTGAAATTTCGACCAAAGTGGAAGGGGTAATACGGCTCCAGCAGTAACGTCTCCCCCTTTCTGAATGCTAGCACGCTGGGACAGATGAACAACGCCTAGTCCCTTAACTCAGGTTCCAGCACCAGGCGAACCACATTTGCTTCACTGATTAGGTGGACGTACTTCTCCACCTGGTCATCCTTGCACTCTCTTCTACTATTCACTAGGGGGCTGGAGTGCATAGTCAGTGCCCAAAAATGAATAATCCCGATGGCATCTTGAGGGACTGTAGTCAATCGGCCCCGGATATCATACAGCTGTAGAGAGGTAGGTCTCAGCTCATCACTGGCAAATTCAAGCATCCACAGCACGAGTCCCCAGTCCTAGATGGCACGCGGGGTGAACTCCGGATATAGAGAACAAACCCACGCATTGAAGAAATGCAGCGGGCACACATACCGGGCCTGTCACGGGAACTGATGGGTTCTGATATCCCCCAGAGCCTTGTATATTAGGCAAAGGGTACCTGGACATAGAGACAACTTAATTCCCTGCCTTCATTAGGTACCGATATGAGTATCCCAAAGAATAGTAGCCATCCCCGTCAGTTCCATCTTTAATCAAGTCCAGGAGGCACACCTCTTCATAAGGCTCCCCATCTATGGGCAAGCTGCTCAACTAGCTAAGGCTCCATAGGTCTAGTGACGTCTCGCCTTCCACCGTGTAAAAAGTGTTGGTCTCTGCATTGAAGACTTCAATCATTCCACAACAGAGTCCCTTTGAAATAGAATAGCCATAGTGGGAGGCGTAGACGCTATTGTAGATGCCGGCTCGAATAAGGAGTGGGGCGTAGTTGAATAATACATATTCGGTAAACTCCACGGCCCCTTCCCTGAAGCTGTCGGCGTCTTGGAGCTTCAACTCCCTGAACCATCCCAGCGCCAGCTCATGCTTAAATCTGACAGCCAGGCAGTCCAAAATGAATGGCTCTTCTTTGTAACCCCACTTCAAAGGAGCCAGGAATAGACCGGGGTGGTGCTGCTTGCTTTGAACTCGGCCCGCGGCCATGTCCCATTTGGCTGGAGTAAAGCCGGGGGTCCTCACTAATTTGTCTTCTGTCGACAGCACGGCCTCCAACCCCAGTACGAGCCCCCACTCGCGGGCTTCACGCACCAAGTACATTGGGATGCTTCTAGGGACAACGTGTGACAAGCTGTCCCAAGCATGTAGAATTGCATGCTCCATCGCTTTCACAATCCATAGCTCCTACCTCTCCGGACACCGTGACTGCTTAAGGAAGCGGAGCAAGTGCCTATCCTTCGGGAAGTCTCCCCTATAGCTCCCTATAGTATGGTCGAAGGTGAAGCCTTTCTCAGCCCTGGCAAGCCTCTGGACGTCCATGCTCTCAGTGTCCGAGCCTGAGGACTCGGCCAGTGCCGCTATCTCGGCATGATCTTGGTCCAAATCTTCAACATTGAACCATGTGATCACCGGCACTGGAGGCGGAAGGGCACGTCCGGCACCAGCAGCAACCGGAGCAGAAGAATCACTCGGGACAGCCATTTATCTGCAAAGTGCAACAAACAAAGATCAGAATGAACTGTAGGCAATGAGAAATCAAAACCATGAAGGGGGGGAAGGTTCCACTTTAAGCAAAATGGGAGGAAAAGAAAGAAGAAAGAAGCAGAGTAAGACTCCACTTAGCAGGTCCTCCCTGACATGCCCCAGGCGGCCCTTCCCCAGCACGCCTTGAGCGGCCTTCGTCGGCACGCCCTGGAGCGCACCTCCCCCGGTAGAGTATGAAGCCCTTTGTCAGTACGCCCCCCTACGGCCTTCCCCTGCACACCCCTTCTGTGCTCTTCCCCGGCACAGCCCCAGCTCCTTCGCCAGCATGCTCCTTAGCATCCTTCCCCGGCACGCTTGCAAGGGACCCAGTTTGACACAACCTCGACAAACGCCATTAAGTGTCAATGAGCGTAAAAAAAAATGAATGAATGAGTAAAGAAACATGAAGAGGAAAGGCTGAATGGAAATGATGGGGGATGAAGACAATGGGGACCCTACTACAAGTAAAGAGAATGAATTCAATTGTCTTGAAGAATAACAGATTACCCTTCCATTTTGCATGAGAACGCACCCAAGGCCAATGCCAGATGCATCTGTGTATACTTCAAATCCACCACCTTCCATTGGTAGTGATAATATTGGAGCTGTAGTGAGGTGGTCTTTAAGAATCTGAAAACTCTCATCGCATTCCTCTGACCAGACAAAAGGATTTTCTTTTCTTGTATGTCTAGTTAAAGGAACAGCAATCTTTGAGAAGTCCTTAATGAACCTCCTGTAGTAAGCTTCTGACTTCTGATACAGTCGCAGGCCGACTCCAATTTTTGACAGCTTCAACCTTAGAAGGATCCACAGAGATACCTTCTTTAGAGATAATATGGCCTAGGAATGACACTTCCTTGAGCTAGAAATCACATTTATTGAGCTTCGCATAGAGTTTATGTTCTTTGAGTGTTTACAAAGCTATCTTCAAGTGTTCTTCATACTCTTCTTTTGTCTTGGAATATATCAAAATGTCATCGATGAAGACGACGATGAACTTGTTGTCCCTCTGATTTTGATGATGACAATCAAATGGTAAATGCATTGATAAACTGAATTCTAATATGATAAGCTCAATTTCATTTCAATAACATAAGCACTTATCCTTGGTTGATTATTTGACAGAGACAGCTTCTGATTGGAATGCACGAAGACGTCAACGCCTCAGGACGTCTGTGTAGACGCAGCAGTAGAGCAACAAAGACAACAACTGTTGAAGTACACCAAGGCGTCAACGCGTCAGGACGACTGCGTGGACGTAGTAGTGTAGCAACAAAGAAAGGATTCCTTTGAATGCACCACTGCGTCAACGCCCAAACCCCGACAGCGTGGACGCAGCCGAACAAAGATCACAAAGGCAGATACCAGGCTGCACCAATGCGTTAACGCACCGGCATGGTTGCGTGGACGGAGTAGTGCTAGCAACAATGACAGCTGCTGGCAGAGTCTTCACTGCGTCAACGTCCTGTCCGAGTGCGTAGACACTGCAGTTGAAGCAACGCTGCTGTAGCTACCAAATCCTTCTAGTGTGTCAACACAGTGAACAGGCTACGTCAACGCATCAGTTCACGTTTGCAAGGTTAGCTCCATGAGTGGACGCCATGCTTTCCAATGTTGACGCTTTAGCCGCTCCTTATGTCCTAGCAGAGCTACTGAAGGCTGCGTTAACCCTTCTGCTCTACTGAGTGGACGCCGCCTATGTTAAAGCTTCAGATCTCTTTACGTGGATCCCTATTCGCATCTCCTCCAATGCCAGATCAGCAGAAGTGCATTTCAGTCATCCATGTCCCTTTTGGAACACTCTTGGACGTGTGCAATCATTGGGTGAGCCAGAGAATCTCGTTAGGACCCACTGATAGCATGTGTGTGAGGTCGAGCATGGGAAGATGTTATCACGCTCGACGCATGAGAGGGATTTTCAAGTGAAAAAGAGATTAGAGAGGTCTTTTCGTTCTGTTGTTGAGTGAAGTGAGGAGACGAACCAGAGAACCAGAGAGCAACAGCGAAGCACGCATTAGTTCGAAGAAGTAAAGGAAGGTGCTACTATTCAGAGATCCTGATAGTGGAACCAGAATTCGTGGAGAGAGATCAAGACTGACTAAGTGTTCGTGAGGAAGGAGAAGATCTGGGATTCCAGTTCAGAAGGTCTGCCACACACCAGATCCGTTGAAGGAATCATCCGGTTACCAATCTGTGTCTTTCTTTGTTCATTTTCTTTGTTTCAATTTGAATTTCCGAACACTTCAGTGCCACTTAAATGGTATCCTCTGCAGCAATATCCATCTCAGCTGACAGGAACTATTAAGAACATGCTTGGTATATTGACAAATTCTCTCAAAAGTAGGTACATATAAGTTATCCAAGTATGCATTATTATTCCTGTTGATGTTTGATACACCAAAAAGATTAACTTTTAGGATTACCTATCGGAAGGGCCATCGACAACATTGTCAGGTGCAGTGGCACGTAACCCGTGTCAAGTAGCTGGACACGACCGTGCTCAATGGCACAGATCCTAGCCAGTCCCTGGGTGTGATGTGTGTGTTTGTGTCCTATGCTCCCCCCGAGATCGGGTGTGGGTAATGTGTACATATATAAGACTTTGGCACAGTATAAGATGTCAGTGGACGTATCTGACTTTGTTGTGTATTCTTGAGTAACGGACCCTATGCCAGATAAGGTTGAGTTACCGACAGCATTGTCGATGGCCCTTCCGACAGCTGGGCTAGAGTGACTCTTTGTAGAGGGCATGGTTCTCTTACTACTTTTATCTCGAGACTGAGGTTTGCCAGTGTCTACTTGCCCTCCCGAGGGTGGAGGTTACATGTATGACCGCGTGGCCATGTCAGCAGTTCCATAAGCGAGGACAGATTGTTACGACCATGAGAGTTAGAGTGGCGTAGAGGCTCCGTAGTCCCTTCGTCAATCATTCTTACTATTCCTGTCACTGCTGTTATTTTATTGCTCTTGTTATCATTGTTGTTACTATTGTTACTACTTACTGCTTTCGTTATGGTGGGGATCTGCAGGACCCCTACTAAGCCAATGAGATAAGACCGACTCCCTACTTTTTCAGGTGCAGCGCTTCTCCTCGAGGTGGTGTGTCGCAGTCGGAGGACCTTTAGTAGCCCGGTTGCTAGTGCCGAGATCTGCCCCGTAGTGATATACATTTCTTTTCTTGTTGATTGTACTTGTGGATTGGACTCTATAATTAAATTGTTTAATTATAATATGTTAATTTTTTACCCATTCATTAATTAATTCTGTAATTTATTTATTACAATTGTCTTGAATTTGAACGCATCTCCACGACACTCAAATAACCCTTCTGAGCTCCTCAACGCTTGGGTGGCGACGTAGGATCCGAATGGTATCGAGTCTGACTCGGTATCTAAACCTTGGATCTTTACACTAACTTTGGTGATACTTCAAGTGGCATGATGATCGAGATCGAGCAAAATGGAGTGATGTGTTTTGCCATTGCTGTTCATCTTGTGGATGTCTCATTGCTAAGAGAACAAAAACTGGTGAACACAGTGAGGACCATAGTAGCCACCTATATTTAGTAAAAGCAAACATGAATTCAGATCTTCTATGTCTACATTTGCAAATGAACCACTTACGTGTACCTCATAGGTTAGCACTTGAAGGAAAATCTCATATTTGACAATTAAGTTAATTTCTACTTCCATCCGGCAACTTGTCTCCTATTTGAAGACAATACGAGGGATAGAGCATTCGTGAAACTCCGTTTACCCAGTAAGATTCTAAAAATCAGAACCCATCAACGATTAACATAGCGTGCATAAGCATTAGTGTTACATATTGGTTAGATAACAAAGAGGTAAATTTAATAAGGAAAGCCTTCCTTTATACGTACTTAGATTGATAGGAAATTCTTCGAAGGAAGTGATAATGACCTTGAATGCGTGGAAAGGTTCGATGAGAGAGGGAAGTTGAGTTCACATACGGTTGGGGGGTGGGTGAAGCTACGACTAGTGGGTTGGTCGAAGCCTCGGGCCAACTTATACGTCATCTTCCATTGGTAGTCTAATCCCTGGAGAAGGTCTTCCAAAGTATCTATGTAGTGACTAGACCAGAACGTTGTATGGAAGGAGTTGACGGGCACTACTTGTAGTGCGGGGTCCATAGACGAGTAGCACGGTGTCCTAGGGACCAAGCCTCTTCTAAGCCAGTTAAGAAGAGGCTCATCTATGTATAGCTTTCCCACTAGAAACACGAGAGACTTTGGCTGAGGGGGATCTAAATGACATGGCTCCAAATAAAGATTGGTCTCAGCACCATCCTTTGCTTTTCTATTGGTTTTTCGATCCCCTATTCAGGGATCGAGTTCCTTCTGAGTGGGCAGAAGAAGGGAGATTGATCTCCAAAATCCCTCTGTGGACTCAGAGGAAGATAGGGCGATTAGCTCTCTGGGTTTATGAGCAGCTGGGTGTTGTCTCACTCGTTCCTTCTGCATTGCAGAAGAAGGGAGAGTGGGTCTCTCCGGTCACCATGGTAGTAGTGGGGTGCTGATTTAGCTAGGTGCTAGATCAGTGGTCTGAGGGATTTGTCTCCCTCTGGTTCAAGCTGTTTGGCAGCGTATGTTTGCAGACTGAGTCTGTGTTTCTTGCTTGAAGCAAGGGAAGCCACACTAGGGTTTGAGTGTGGGGTGGATGTAGATTTGCTTGGCAGATCGAACCACCTAAAAATCTTTATGTTCTATGGTGTATTTGTGTGATTACTTGTCCGGCTTCAATCAATATTCGTGTGTGAGCTATTTCAAAGGCCTTTTACCGGTATATCAAAAGGTGTACTCGTACACCTTGAGTGAGTAGAGCTTTTTGAGTTCTATCCTTTGCCCTGTACTGGCTGGTTCAACGTTACAGTAATGTATCAAGCCGTGCTAGTTTGTTCTTTAACTCTCGACTGTTGTTCAGTCATCTTTACATTTACTCCTTTACTATGAGTGTTTAACCATGTCATTACTGGGTTAACCTTGTGTTCGACGGTAGCTCTGTGTGTAGCACCTAGTTATTTTGGTTCAAATCTTGCTGTAGCATTGAATGCCTATCAGCCACTTGACGTATTGTGTGAAGTTTGATTGTGACGTGGATCATTTGATTTAGGATCCATTGCACTTAACATTGCTTCCATTCTACGATCTAAATCCTTACAACTCTTAAGTTCCTGTGTCTCCCTCTAATTAGCTTTTGCCAGAGCAAGATTCCATTGCTTCTCCATTCAATGGTTGTTGGTGTTTGAGCGGATTTTTTTTGGATCTATTCATCCCCCCTTTCTAGATCTTATCCTATTTTCCTTCAATCGGTGTCTACGCTTTCATCCTACCACGCACTGTAGCACCCCGGATAGAAATAATAAGGAAATCACTTTTTCCTAAATAAATAACTCTATATGAAGGCTAAATAAAAAGAAATATCATAGCCTTATACTTGATGAGGGTCACTATATATATACAAATATTTAAGAGGCCCAACATCACTTAAAGACCCAACAACACTTAAAATATAAACACATAGATAACAGTGCAGGGTTTGCTTCTTTGTGTCCAAATTAGAAAGAAATTACGCCCCTTACAGGGGCGCCAATTTCAATAGGGCACCCCTCTCTTGGGCGTGATGGGATAGGTGCGCCGGATTCAGAGGGGAGGTGAATGAATTCCCCTTTTAAAAATCGATCCTCAAATTAAAAATAACTTCTAATCACGCCCAATAAGAGACTTCTAACTGATCCAAGGAAGACTCAACAAGGGTAACCAACTCGGAGCATCATTTAAGATGAGTAAGGAGATGACCCGACTAATTGGTCATAAAACGGGTGTCAACAACTACCAGACACGAACCGTCCTAGCCACGCTACTAGGAAACGACACGACGCCTCTGTCGCGAAAACCTGCCCTCATAGCAGGGCCTGAGTCGAAACCACACGGTCTGAAAACACGGTCACGACCTCACTGTCGCGAACTCTACGCCGACTAGGGAGAACCCTCGGTGACGCTCACCGAAACCCCAGACGTCAGCTATGGGAACGCTCCCGAAAACAACACCCGAAAATTCGTCTCGCAGACGAGAAACGAAAACCCGAAACATGACAACTCACGTCACGTGACGGGAGCACCGCCCACTAGAAGAACGACCGGATGCGTCTCCTAACGTCTTACACCACGTCACAAGTGTCCAGCTACCACGCCCCATGCGGAGACAAGGACACACACAGTAACCAGAAGTACCACAAAATAAGGACTAGTTGAGGTCGTGCTCGTCAGCACGGGTCCTAACCCTCAGCCTCGTGTGCACACTCAGACCATACGCCCTAGGCCTATCCTCTAGCTAGTATTTCCCCCACCGGCCCAGACTCAGCGGTACGTGGGGGCCCTACGGTAACTAGCCTACTCACCATCTAACTCGGGTACGCCACACCAGTGCTCCCGGTGGGCCGACACAGGCGTGCTGTGGACGCTACGATTAGTGGATGGGTCACTGACGTGAACACAAAAAACCACGCACGCACCCATTGTGAGTAACGCGAAGTAACTGGTGACTCGAGGCCACCAACTCTGGTCAGCCCACTAGACCTATTAACCCAACGGTCCTTGAGTCACGAGACTCAGGGTCAAGACCGTTGAACGCGACGGTACAACACCGTCAATCTAGTCTACTCCCTAGGTCTGAAACCACGGTATCACGGAACCCACGGACACCTCAAAACACTGACATGAAACCTCCGGGGTGTCTGGGACACTCACGAGATCGAAAGTTGACCACTGGGTTACAACCGGGTCGACCAGAGGCCAACATGACACTCAAACGGTCACAGGACAAACCACTAAAGTAAACCGATAACGCACAGGGATGAACGGCTCTGGGCTGACCGCACAAGGGCATGTGCAGTCAGGGATAGCCTGCTCAAAGGGGATGGGTGGCCAAGGATAGCCCGCCCAAAGAGAGATGTGCGGACCCTACTGGGCCGCACAACCATGTGCGGTCTACGCTGCGATCGCACAATCCCCAAACCCAAAATAGTTCCTGGTCAAAACAGTCTTGACTGGACCGCTGAACGGAACTGACGACGCATGGGGAACCCTCACCGCACGCGCGCCAACACAGAGTGGCACAAGTCGAGAACACCAACACCTGGGACTCAAATCGGCCAAAACGGAAACACCGAGTTAGACTGGCACATGGGCGGTTCATCTTGGGCCACTCAAGGGATGTACGGCTGGGAACGATCCCCACGAAGGACATGCGGTCAGGGATGGGCCGCACAAGGCTCTAATCGAACTGACCCAAGGGTAGGAAGGACGGTCAGGGCTCGACCGCCCAAGGCATTGTGCGGCTAAGGGTCGGCCGCACAAACCAACTGACCTACTACAGTGCCGGTCAATGCGGCTTTGACCAAGCCACACAACCCCACCGACACACAGATGTTGACCCAGGGTCAACAGGGATATGCGGTCAGGACCTGGCGCCATCCTCTCCAGCATCTTCGTCTTCCCCGCTACTATCCTCGCTATCACCGTCCTCCCCTCCCCCTTCTTCCTCTTGGCCTTCGTCTTCGTGCCCACCGGTGTGCTCCGTCACCGGAGGGTCTTCCTTCATCGCCGCCGCGGGAGGGGCTTCCTCCATGGCCGCACCCTCTTCCTCCAAGAGGAGGACGGCGGGGGCGGTGACCCGCCATCTCTTCAATGAACTGGGGCCGGCGGCGCGGTCCATCGGCGGGGACGGTCGTCGACGGGAGGGGTCACCGGTGAGTTGTAGAGAGAAAGAGAGAATGAAAGAGGACAAGAGAGATTGAGAGAGGGAGACGGAGGGACAAGCGTTAATGGGCGATTTTCATTTTCAGTTTTGAACTGAAATAGCTACTTAATCAGGGGCACGTTAAACACTTAAGACGACAGTCATGGAGCCGCATCTTAGTTTGCATGGGAATGAGCAAAATGTCATGATTAGGGCTGTCGTTCAAGGTTTCTGATAGGCGACTTGTGCTTGGACATTGACTTATAGTAGGCGTCTAGATCGTGGGCGTGTCTTTCTAATTTTGATTGATGAAATAATTTATAAAAGAAAAGAATTCTTTGGTAGGCGACTTGGGGCTGGGCGCTCTTTCATGACCAACGCCCTTGTCTAAGGCGTGTTCTTCAAATACTTTGAAAACTAAAAAGATTGATAATTTTGTAGGCACTTTTGCCTCGGCCGTCGTTCATTGAATAGCGCCTGCCATCAGGGCGCGATATCAGTAATTTCAACAGAACCTCCTTATTTTGTAGAATTGACACCATGAATGGCTTTGATTCCACATTCTCATTATATAAGTACAAAGTTTTGACAATAAAGGAGAACTTTTATTCATGAAACAAAATTGTTACATGGCTAATGGGCCACCATGGGCCTCAACCTCTTAAGAGCTATTGCATATGATTTGCATTTCTCTTCCTCCTCTTCAACATGTTCCTTGGACCGATGAAGAAGTCTGACCCTCCATTGTGCCATGATTGTCTTGATCTCTTCTTGGTCCCCACTTGAGCTTAGTTCTCTCCTTTTGAGTGGTGGAAGGTGAGAAACTTCTTCAAATATGTACCGAGGAAGGACGAATTGTGGGAGGCACTGGTGAGCGTTGTATAATACGAAATCGGTCCCTCCGATCAAGCGTAGCTCTATGCCGGAGGAGAGTCTTGAATGGAGCTCTTGGGTCTTGAGAAATCCCGGCATGCAAGTAAAACCGTCCTTTGGCATTGTCTTGAAGTAATTCCTCCAATCAACCCATTTCTTGAGTTTTGGAACCCGATTTGTCACCCTCTCACATAAGCCCAAGGAGCCCGTCATATATCGAAGAGGACTTTTGGAGAAGATTGTTGAGCCTATTTGAGTTTCATTACATGGGTCAAACTTTAGGTGGAGGTCCACCCAACAAGAAAGAAGGAGCATTGACCCATAGAGAGGATGACCCATGGAAGCGGAGGTGAGCCCATTGTAAAGATTGGCTAGCACCGCCGGACCGATCCTTTTGCCCTCCCATATACTAGCTATTGCACTCAAGTGGCTCTCTTCTAAATAGTCCTCCGTTGAAGGGAAGAGCAAAGCACCCGCTAGACAAATAACAAAGCCCTTCATCACTCTCTCCAATTCATCATCTTCTTGAGCTTGATCCATTCTTTTATAAACCCATGAGGCAAGTTTCAAAAGATTGATCCCCTTGTTGGCTTTGATTTGGTTCACTAAGAACCATTGACAGAGCTTGCAGCATCCACACCTCTGCCTACTGCACGAATCAGCCCGAGCCCCCTTCTGTGGGATCATTCTACTCCGAGTCCTCTTCGCAGTAGAGGTAGTTTTGGCCTGTTTCGTCAACGGCATCCACCGCTACAGGCATTTCGGTGCAACTGCGCTCGGACCATGCCTGTTTCTAAGCACCACTTGGCAACACCGACACTGACCTCCCCTGTGCAGATCGGCCAGAGGCCCCTTCACGAGATGTCTTCCCCCTTGAGTCGCCCTTGACCCTAAGGTGGTCATGTCCTCTTTCGTTGATTGCACAGCCTGGGGCGTCCATTCTCCCACGACTGTGCCTGACTGGTACAACCCAATCCGCCCAGAACCTGTAGCAGACACGACAGCGTTAGCACGCCTCCCTCTGCTCATTTTCAGCCCAAGGCATCTTCACCAAAGTTGTAGCCCACAACGACGCGGAACCAACCCTGGTGGTTTCGTCCCGTTTTGATGTCAGCACCAAAAACTCCACTAGGGCCGTTCTGGGCCTGTCCTGCTGTTTGCCTAGGAACTAGATGTCAACCGTCTGGATGACCACAACCTGTGAGAAGATCTGATGGCCGCCAGCTTTTGAGGGTTTGTAGTACCCCCTGTCTGCTACATCCACGAGCTGGTCCCGTCACTTTTGGAGTTCGACAGTGAGCGTACCTACTGACGCACCACAACCGCGCCATCCAATCCTGTGAGGCAGAACTGCGCAGGCTAACGGCTGCGACCCCCTTCACCTTCCAGTGACATTGGCTCGACGTCGGACTTGTAGGCATCCTTCGGCATCTCTCAAGCTTCGTCCAGGCGTTGGCAGGACATCGAGTGGACGTCAGAGCGAGGTGTACGGTCGTTGCTTGGTTTCCCCTCCCCTCGTTCCCCCCTCCTGCGTGAGGGTAGTGCATGTAGTGAATTGCCCCCAGCCCCGTGATCCCCCTCCGTACGAGGAGTGTAGTAATTGTAATAGCAGGGACATCACCAAGCCTCCTCGATGCAGCGTGTCTGCCGGGTGCACACAATCCCCGGCTCGCCTTCGTCTCCGACCGGAGCCGGTCCTTCGGACGGGCTAGGTATGTACGGCTACCACTCCACTCTACTTGTCTAGTATTAGCTCCAACTGCAGCACCCGTGTGAGGAGTGCCCGATCCATAATTCCACTATTCGTGAGTTCTTGCTGCCGGTGAGTGAGTGCACATCTGAACCTATCCCCTCGGTATCGGTCCGCCCAGTTGAATCCGGGGCCCATGACCTTGTTCCCCGGGTGGTTCATCACCACTCTCCTCGCTACTCGGACTGTGTCCGACCCTCTCGCGAGCCCCAGTTTGCCGAACCATTGCTACGAGTCCTGTGGAGTTCGCAGTTCACGTGAATGTTCACCTTAGCGCTTAGACGACTTGCGCTCGTTGTTTGCTGGCTTAGGTCCCAGTCTCTCGATCGGGTTCATCCCACGTCAGATTTGGTATCAGAGCAAGTTTTTGACTTGCCCTTGCTTGTCAAGTCCTAGGCCTTGACCGTCCGTGCTAGTGTGTCTGTCTCATCTACCATCCGACTCCCCTTTTATGGCCACCCGTAGTGGTGCCCCCTATTAGCCTCCAGGTCAGTCCACCATGACTAGTCCAGGCCAACCCATGCATGCTTCTGGTGAGTCCATTCTAGGGCAACTTCCCCATGCCGGCCTAAACCAACCCCCTCCACCCCATAGCGAACCCCAGGTAGGAAGACATCAAAGGGGGTTTGATCACCATCACCCCTCTCGGCCAGCTTCATATCAATCATCTGCTCAAGCATCAACCGGGTGACGGTGGCTGGGTCGACCGGGCCTGGGTAGAAATGGGCGGGCTGCACCCTTGGAGTGGTCAGCACTGTCGCCTGGGAGGGGAGAGCTGGCGGCGGAGCCGGTGCTGTGTATTGCGCCCGTTGCAGGGGCACGCCCCCAGGAAAGCTGGGTGCCACTGAGAATGCTGCAGCTTGCAAAGTCGCCTCCTAGGATTGTCTGTTGCCCCCGGGCACATTGAGTAGGACCTCGGTCTGCCCAGATGTCGAGGGTTGGGCATTCCTCTCATTGAGTTGCTTCTTCAGCAGTTCAATCTCCCGCTGGTACTGTTGTATTATATACAGCATGGCGGGGTCGCCCGGGGGAAGACTAGGCATGCCCCCTGTCTCTTCGGCCGGCGCATCCTCAGATGACGTGGAGGGCCCACCACTAGTGCCTCCGGTGGTGATAACATTGGCCACCAGGGCCATGGAAGGTTCTTCGGAGGAAGTCTCTTCGATGCCTACCTGCGTCACTTCACTTGCCGCTCTTCCTCTTATGGTGAGAGGACCGGGTCTAGCGGCGAGCCTGGCCACTTCTTCGGGGTCAGTAGGTAGAGCTCCGTACCGACCGAAGACTCCCATCATGTTGCAGGTGAAAACTCTCCAGTTTTTATTTCTCTTTGCCATCCTCCTTGACAGCCTTTCTGGAAATACTAGTCTGTCAAAAACTGATCATCGGGGCGGCGCTTCCTCCCGCAAAGGGGACTGGCGCAGCTCCTCCGACTGATTCCTTGACACTGCGCTGGGCATGGGTCGGGTTTCTTCTTCTTCTTGGAAGGCGGAGGCCACTGCCCCCAGCAATCTCTGGCGACCCAAGGGAGTGCTGCCTGGGCCCCGGAGGTATTTTCTCATGGCCTGCTCGATCCCTTCCCACTCCTGGTCGGGAAGAGCAGCCGGTAGTTGTGTGTCGATGGCGGCAACAGGAGGAGTATAAGCCACGGGCGTCGGGCGGATAGCCTGGTGTCGACGCCTGCGGTGCTGGCGGTGGGCATTGTCGGGTAGGGTCGGTGCAGTAACTGTCGGTTGGCAGGCCGGGGTTGTCACCTCGACCCTCTCCTCTCTTAGGGCCCTCCTCGAGCGGGTGTAGCTGGGCCCCGCCTGGGCGGGTGCAGTAGTCTGGACCTCCTTGGGAATCCAGATCTGCTTGATCCTAGTCGGCTTGTGAACCGGCGTGTTCTTCGGTACCCAGTCGGGATGTCAGGCGTCACCTTCTCCTTCACCTTCTCCAGCCCCTGGAAGGAATTGCGGACTGGAACAGTTGGTATTATTCGGTCCGGGATAGCCTCAGACCTTTGTCCATTAAGATGGACTCTGATGCCTCCAACGGCGACAGACTTGTCGGAGCTAGAGAGTCAGCTTCTTGGTGTGGCGGCCGCATGGCTCCTTCGGAGTCTCCTTCGATGGGATGCCGATCCCCGTTGAGGCGAGCCAACAGTCGGGTGCACATGGTGCACATGGCAGTTGAGCGTCTCGGT
Organism: Amorphophallus titanum; assembly: GCA_024336825.1. NCBI lineage: Eukaryota > Viridiplantae > Streptophyta > Magnoliopsida > Alismatales > Araceae > Amorphophallus > Amorphophallus titanum. Next base: position 10,828,940 of record JANBPO010002596.1, read on the forward strand.
TGGGCTGCGGTTGTCATTCTTGGCTAGGGTTCGGCTAGCAGCAGCTTCAATGGCCCCCTGGATGGGAGCGTTGATTGCGGGCTTGTCGGACACTTCCACGTCTAGTATGTTGACAAAAGCTACCCCAAGGAAGTTGGGGAAGCCAACCACAGGAGGGAAACTCCCAAAGCAGAGGGGGACCAAGGTACCAACCCCACAACCTCCCCTCGGCATCGCCGAGTCACCCACGGGTTCGGGAGAGCGTCGTGTGAGTTGGCTGCCAACATCGGCCCGTTCGGATTGCTTGAGTGCTTGCTTGCTTACGTCTTAGGTTGTGTCACATCAGGCTGACTCCCTCACAATGTATGCAACATGCGGACCTAAGAGTGGGAAGGGTACAATCGGCTCAACATCCGTGTGGGAATCCATGCCTCACGGGGACTTACGGAGGTCCCGGGTAAGGTCACCTAGTCGGCTACAAGGAATATGGAGACGAGAGGATCCCCTACCTAGGTAGGAATACAACTAATCATGTGATAAAGATGCATGAGCCTATGTGCACCGGAGTGCATGCAACGATCTAACCTAGATCAAGCAGCCAATGGGCAAACAAATGTGAAAGGTATGAAAAACCATCATGCAAACATCAAATAAGAAACAGGGGAGATGAAGAAGCACCAAGATCATCATAAAATGATATGAAAGAATGATCAAAAATAGGCTCGGGTGCACTGTAGCATGACAAGAATGGTCTCTGAGAGACTGTTTAGAGAGGGCGACGGTCCAGGGCAGACCGTTCACTACCAGGGAGTAATAATAGACACTAACAGAAAGCACAGAATGCTGAAATGAACTGAGTATTAGAGAACAGAGGCGTACTAGGATGGACAGTCTCTCGACAGATCGTGTAAACCCTGGAGCAGACCTGAGGAAACCACATAATATCAGTGAAACCAATAGTGTAAAGATAGTGACATACCTGAGCCAGCAGGATGGACGACCTATATTAGACCGCAGGAAGAGGACCGCTTAAGGCAGCAGGCTCACAGAATGATCAGCACTGTTGTTAGAGAAGAGCGGTCGCTTCTTGGCCGCGTAGACACATGAACGGCGCTTGGAGAACCGTCCAACCACTAGAAGACAGAAATGAGAAAACTAGAGATCAACCTGAAACAACTCCAAAAAGGGAACTAACCAAGCAAAAGGATGGGTCAGCAAATCACTAACACGATGGGCACTAGGTGTCCCACCGTGATCGCCAGAAATTTGGGTGTAAATATATTTTCCTACCTTCTTTTAACCCTCCCTTAATCCCCCTACAAAATCTATGTAGAAATAAACAAAATGAAACTAGAGGGAAAGGAAGGTGTGAGCGTATGTGATCGTGATCACCACGAAGGTGCCAGAAAGTAAAAGAAGTACGCCCATACCTTGGAAAGGAGGAGACACTCGCCTGAAGAAACTGCAGCACCGCGGAGATGTGCGGTCGTGGAAGAACCGTCTGCTTTGGACGAACGACTGCTCAATAGACTGTCGAACAGTGCTGGGGTGGAACGCGGGGTGAAGCACGATGGCAGAAGAACAGTTTGGGGACGGCTGTAGGAGGAAGACGAATGGCAAGGATGGAGCCGCTCGACTCATCAAACTGATGGAAAGTGACCGTTCGACGTCACCACCTTCCACAATGTAGGACCTCAACCTCCACTCCTGCTGGCCAGCCAGAAGGAGTGGGCCTCGAGCTAGAACGTTGCTGACCTGCAAGACAAGGTGTAGAACACAAAAATAAACCCAAAATCAGGACTGTGAAGTGTAGTAAATGCCAAAGTGGAAAGAAATAACCACGACTAAATGGAATGGGGGATACCTGGGAGTTTTTAAACCCCTAGGGGCGTCAAAAAATGTGGGAGGGTGTGTGTAATGCAGTGAAGAGAGTAGGAAAAATGTGGGAAGGGAGTTATCGGTATCCGGAGCTCTGGGTCGTTACAGTTGGTATCAGAGCGGTGTTGAGGAATCGTGTAAGGAATTGAAATTGCACAGCTATTATCCAGAATTAGTCTATTTGCGCCGTCTATTGTTGGCTTAGGGTGTTTTCCGTATGATTAATAGATTTTCCTGATTATTATCCATATTTTCTAGTCGATTCAAGATGCCGCCTCAGCGTCGGAGAATTTTGGTTCCCCAGGAAGAGAGTAGTGTCCCTCAAGATGTTCTTTCTCTGACTCCCATTATTCTGGCTCAAGAGGATGCACCTGGCTGTCACGGACGTACTTTAAAGGAATTTTTGTCATTTCATCCGTCGACTTTTGAAGGCCAGACTGATCTTGATGCCGCCAAGATTTAGTTGGATCCGACCGAGCGCGTGTTTCACTCTATGGTATGTACGGAAGACGAGAAAGTGATGCTCGGCATTTTTCAGCTCCAGGGCGCGGCGTTGACGTGGTGGAATACGGAATGAGAGATTTCTTTCCAGTCTCGTCCACTCCGGTAGATTTAGTGGGCTGAGTTCGTCGTCACTTTTGAACTTACTTTCAGTCTGGCTTACCTCAGGATGGATAAAATGCACCAGTTCTTGCAACTCGTCCAAGGAGGAATGTCGGTGCTTGAATGTCGAAATAGGTTCATGGAATTGGGCTGTTATGCACCCCATGTGCTGGCGAATGAAGCTTTAAAGACGGAACAGTTTCTTCGTGATCTCCATGCTGAATTGAGGCAACTGTTGATTGTTGCTCGTGTAACTAATATGAATGAGGTGTATCAGGCTACGGCAGCGTTGGAGTTGGACTTGGCGAGATCCCAGACTCCTTCTCAGGTAGTGTCGGTTCAGTCGACGGTTCAGCTTCCATCTGGTTATCCACCACCTATTCCAGGTTTTCCTTATGCCACTCCAGCTGCCAGTGGTGTTGCTTCTTCGGGCAAGTCCCAGTTCAGAGAATTTAAGAATAAGAAGAGGTTCAAGAAGCGATTTGACCAGCAGGCATTGTCCAGCGCAGTGCAGCAGTCAGCTCCTTCGTTCCAACAACGCCAGGGTTCTGCTAAGAGCCAATTTAAGGGTTGTGTGCCATGTGGTGGTAGCCACCCAGGCAAACTGTGTTCTCTACCGGTGGTATGTTTTCGATGTGACTAGCTGGGTCACGTGGTGAGAGACTATCCTTTGCGAGTGATCCCAGTGCAATTTGCTCCTGTGGCTCAATCTCAGCCGTCTCAATCGCAGTTCAGGCCTCCACTTCCACCATCGCCGCCATCTCAGTAGTTCCAGCAGACCCATCCTCAAGCTTTAGTAGCATCCCCCTTCCAGTCCTCTGTAGCTGCCAGTAGAAAGCAGAAGGGCAAGGTGACTCATATCTCGCGGGCTGAGACTGTAGCTTCAAATCTCGTTGAAGGTACTATTACTGTTTATGGTTGTGCAGCCTGTGTTTTATTTGATTCAGGTGCTTCTCACTCCTTCATTTTTGAGGATTTTATTACATGTATCGAGGAGCCTATGATCGAGATGGCATGTGATTTGATTGTTGAATAGTCATCTGGAGATTTTATGGCTACCCCATTGTGTCTTGAAGACTCGCCTATTGTGGTTAGCGATCGGCAATTGCCAGTGAGACTTTATGCTTTACAGTTGGAAGACTATGACGTCATTCTGGGTATGGATTGGCTAGAGCAGTACGGGGCTATAGTGGATTGCAGATCTAAGAAGGTCTATTTTCAGCCCCGAATGAAGGAAGAAGCTGGTGATGAGGATTTGAGCGCCCAAAGCTTCGGATGAAGAGGACGGTGAGTGTGACCTCCGATTCTTCACTTGGGCTCGTGAGAAGAACAACCTCAGCATGACCTTCCTTCTTCTCCAGCAGAGCGTAGCCCACCTTCTTCTCCTGCAAGAAAATAAAGAGTTTAGCCTCCAAGGATATTCGATCGGAATGGAGAACTGTTTCATTTATACTATGGGAGAAATAGTCACAAGGACACAGTTGCCCCTTCTAAACCCATTTCAGATCACCCTCAACACATGATGGACGCCCTAAGGACATTAGGGTGAAAAGCCAGCCAAAATGGATCTATTCTATGTGTAGCAACAACCACTTAAACGTTTTGGAGAAAACATGCACGGACCTGCTTAAAGGGATGTGCATGGGCTTAGACTACTGGAAGTGCACGGACTTAAGTTTGAAAATGTGCACTGTGCACCGACTTAAGAAACCTGCACGGACTTAGAATGTTACACAAACATGCATGGGCTTTGTTAAAAAGTGCACGGACTTTGTTTACAAAACCAAAACTCGCACAGACTCTGAAAACCTGCACGGACTTAAGGTTGCACGGACATGCACAGACTTGTATTGTGCCCAAGCAAGAAACCTGCACGGACTTAAGGTTGCACGGACATGCACGGACTTAGTTGTGACACAAACTGAAAACACACATGGACATATAACCTGCACGGACTTTGGCTATGTATGGACTTTGGTGCGCTCTGAAGAAACGTACAAGGACTTTGCAAATAAAAGTGCATGGACTTTATGTAGAAACGTGCATGAACTTGTATGCCCAAGGGAAAAATGTGCATGGACCTTTATGTGCACGGACTCTGATTGAAGTGTACAGACATGCACGGACTTCATGTAACCATGCACAGACTTAGTTCAAAAGAATGCACGGAGTTCGTTTTAAAACAAGGCATATGCATGGACTTAAACATGCACGAATTTTGTTCTACCCACACTAACAAAAACAGACATGGACTCTCAACATGTTTGATAGAAAAACAGAAGCCCAGTGAGAAAATGTCGACCCCATGGGTCGACCCTTTTTACAGGGTGTTCTGTTTGCATTAAAATACGCACCCACAGAGCAAAGTGTCGACCCCATGGGTCAACCCTTTTTCTGAACTTGGAAGAGTGCAGTTAAATTCTTTAGAACACCTTCACACATGCATACAATAATTAAAGCTAATCACATGAACATGTTTATCATTGAAAACCATATACTTACCAGAATATAGCCCAAATTCAATCCAATCATATCAAGTATCAATTGATCATCATCAAAACACATCAAGGCAGTATCAAAATGAACATCTTCATAATATCAGATGCAATCAGTCAAACATGCAGAGAAGACTCATCTGGTGACTTATAATGTTGCTATCATCAAAACCACAGGGACACAACATATGCTTCTCCTACTCTGCTTTCAACTTGCATGCCTAATCACTTTGTGTGTGCGAATGCCGAGTTTCACTTCGTGAGACCAAACACGCCCTAGCTCTTCTCAGGGCTATATTGATGTCACCCTCTCCCCGGAGCTCTCTCTCTTCTAATGCAATGGCCATGCCTTGCTCTATACGTGCGCTGTGGGTTTTGTGGTCAGAGACACACTCATGTGTGCATCTCCATCCACCTCGATTCAGGGTCAATACCCTCAACACCTCTGCACTTCCTCATAGGCCAGAGGGAATGAGGATCACCTATATAGCTTGTGTGCCCATGCTATGTTAGTAGAGCACTGGTTGTTCGAATGAATGTCTCTGCAACTTGGTCATTTTGGTTCACGGGCTAACCTACTAACCCTTCATGAATGTTAATCTACCAACCCCCCCCAACTTGCATACTAACTATTTACCACCGTGAGTGCTAACCCCTTTAGCCCCGTGAGCATTAACATGCTAACATCTGTGAGCATCGTCTCTCCAACTCACTGACCATTGTGATATGCTGCCATGTCCTTTCTATTCCTCATATGGTTTGGCATGGCTGAGCTCTGTTATCCTAATAACATTAGCTTCAGTGCTCCGGGGAGGGGGACATACCCCACTGATACTTCCCAATCACCACTCGGTCAAAGGGTCGTGTCTATTTGTGATACGAACTCCCTATGGGCCATAAGGTGAACATTGATAGGGCCTTAGCCCAATATTCAATCCACTGTCCCTAGGGACATCGTGGTGACTATGGAATGTGTGCCCCTCGTAGGCTAGCCCTCAGGGTTTCCTTTCTCTTAGTTGTCCCTTTACCGGATTATGTGTTGACTACGGGTCGCGTGCCCCTCGTAGGCTATTCCTCGGGGTCCTCGCTTCTCCCATTGGTCACCATATCCGATCGATTCTAACCCACGGAAAGATGGTGACCCTAGTAGGCTAGTCCTCAGGGTTTCCTATCTATTCGGGTACGCCGATCGCCGTTGTGCCACTCGGCTCTAAGGGGTTTGCTCCGCTACGTAAGCATATCTCCGCTTTCCCCCCGCAACCCTCCATGGATGGGGAGATGATGCCGAATTTTCACTGGGTTTTAACTCGTGATTCGAACTTAATAAACACGCTTTCTTAAAGAGTAATGAACGCCGTGCTTGAGTACGAACCTCACACAAGCTCGTGACTCTGCTTCTGGGGAGCCTGGGACCCCGATTCAATAAGCAAATAACCCAATTAACTTTAAAACCCTCGAAAACACCTTAATAAGTCCAAATAAACCAAAATAAACCAAAAATCTTGCAAAATCCACCTAATCCGGCGCGGCCTTAAATCGGCGCACCCTAATCCGATGTGCTACCCCCCACGCCGTAATAACCATAGACTCAAATTAAAAGATTTTCAAATGGTCCACACCCGGCGTGCCCTAATCTGGCCCGCCCAAAGGCCATCGCGCCGGATAAGCTGTTTTGCCATGACCACGTCAGTTTAACACTATTCCTACACTTGGGCGCGCCGTTTTAACCCTTTACCTATGTGATCCATGCCAGTTTTGATCCAATTTGTGTCGTCGCGCCATTTTAATTCTCTTCTCATCTTCGGGATGATTTTCTGGACCTCTCGATAGGGTTAAATAAACCTGATCAACAATAAATCAAATAAAAAGGGACTATTTAAGTTCGAATTAGTCTTCTTCATGATTCCGTCATTGTGCTTTCGCATAAACATGAATGCTATGCTAATGCATGCATGCTTGTACGGACCCTCGGTATATAAAATGGCATTGACGGAAGGCCAGGTTACGCCTGACTGGAAGCTCTTGCTATGCGTGATGGTGGTCTTCGGACCTAAGTTCTCTTCCACGTATTGAGGGTTCCAATTTAATAAGCCATGCCTTTCTTGCAAGATAGACTAGAACATATCATGTGATTTTGCCATGTGCATCCTCAGCATCTTATTTCGACCTCAGACGGCTCACTATCTCGACAATTAATCAAAGGTGTTCCCTCCTCGTGGGGGATGTAATTAACGTCATAGCCTTTATGGTATGACGGACTGCTGGTCCCGACCGAATCTCACTCTCGCCCGACACGGGTCAGAATGAGCGCATGATAAATCTGTCGCTCATGTGACTGGCACGCCTGTGTGGTCAAGCAATCAATTGATTGTTGGTTAATTGATTGGTTGACTGACCAATAAAATAATAAATAATCCAAACAAATAAAAAGAACGGTCAACACGTGCGTGAGAAAGACACGGTGAAACAAAGACAACAACATGCTCTTCAATCAAAGCCCAAGCTCAGAAGAAGCAAAATTGCCAGGTTCATAATCGTGGGGCATGACCCTCTCATGGAGATATGATCAAGCACATAAGCGAAAGTTGAGAAGGACATGAACTTCAGAACATGTCAAGAGATAGGATTGAAGAGATGAGAACAGATAGATAGATGATAAGAACAGGAGACAGAGTGAAAGATAGAGCAATGAAAGCTTGAACCTACAACCTGTAACATGCACACTTAGCAAACAGATTGCGTATCCATCCTCAAAATAAACAAAAACATATCCCTTGTAAAAAGATTATTGTAATCGGTAAGCAAAATATTAAGTCCCGCTTTTACCGTGCGGTGCTGCAAAGCATCATCAAGCACAATCACATCCGTTTCAGGCCGGTCGAATAGCAATTGCGGAATAGCAATAGCCCGCTCTTCACCTACCGCCACCGTAACTTCGGGAAACTTGATGTGGAACTGCATAGGCTCATCGCCAAATAGAGAAGAAATGAGAGATAAGAACCATCATGTGACATTCAATACCAATTTGCATTCATTTTGTCATTTCATTACAGAGTACATTGATGCTTGAGAGAATGCAACACTCTAGACATATGACAAGGACAAATGCAGTAAGACTAACTCACAAAGGCTTCTCACAATGATCATTCATACAAAACACAGGATCAGGCATGCATAAACTATATAAGACTTGCATAACTTGCATAACTACCATAACTATTTCTCCCCCTTTGGCATCATCAAGGAAGGGGATAGGATAGGCGAAAAGTAGACCCAAAAGACATATGACCCAAGTACTACATACTAGAGGGACGAAGCAAAAGAAAATCCTCAATGAGCATCGGCAGGAGGCTGGTCTTCTGGAGGTGGAGGAGAAGGCACATAGCCAAGGCACTGTCGAATGTCCGCCAGAGAGTGGTCTTGGAACTGTAGCTACTACTGGATGTTGGCAATGGAATTGTCACGGGCTATATCACGGTGCTGCATGTCAAGGAGGGTGTTGTTCATGATGCAGAAGGCCTAGCTGGAGTCATCATGGCTAGAGGTGAGGGTGTGGACGTGTAAAATTGCATGTCCATATGTCCCGACCAGACCAGCATCAACAACAACTTCCACTGAAGAAGCTGCGGAGAACACGTCCCGTCTGGACCCTCCAAATGAACAACACACTGCCGCGAAGCCACCTCCGGAGTCACAACAGCGAAGAGAAACCGACCCACAGGGGAGCCCACGATCGATGGGCCCTGAAGAAAAATTAAATGAATCACAACTTGTGCACGAAACGGGCTCAAGTCCGGTCTCCAACAGCACACCCTAGTGCCTGTTCAATGGCACACCCCAATGAACTCTTTGCTGGCACACCCCTGTGCACCTTCGTCGGCACGATCGCAGTGGCCCTCAATGGCATGCCCCTGCTCCTGCTCAATGGTATGCCTTCGTGCCTTCAGCGACACACCCTGGCTAGGCCTTCGCCGGCACGCTACCTTCAACAGCACGCCCCTTCAGCAATACGCCCTTGCACCTTCGTCGGCACGCCTTCAAGGCCCCCAGCGGCACACTACCAAACGCCCTTCAGCAGCATGCTTCCAATGCCCTTCAGTGGCATGCCCATATAGGCCTCTGACGGCATGCCTCCATTGGGTTCTTCAGCAGTACGCCCAGCCCTTTCAACGGCATGGGTCTTCCAACGACACCTCCGGCAGAACAAATCTCACGCCATCCCCTTATGGATTCGTGGCGCGCAGTGGCCCACCTGAGGTGTCAAACGGAGAGGGGGACACGCTGCCTACTCCCCCTACCACCAAGGACGGGAAAGTCAAATCCCCATTAAAGCTGGTCACTTCCCGCCTCCGCCGGTCGTGGTCGAAGGCTCCCGCCCACGGGAGTATAAAGAGCCCTCCTCCACCAAAAAGACAAAGAGAGACACACATAGAGGGAGGGAACACAGAGACGAAGAGCGAAGGAGAAGAGGAAGAGAGGAAGAGGGAGAAGAGAAGAAAAGGCCCCCTCACTCCGACGACCACCGAAGAGGAATAGAGAGTAAGGGAAAGGGAAAGGGAGAAAGAGAGAGAAAAGAGAAACGTAGCAGGCGCTGAAAGAGTGGGGAGTAGCCACCCCTGCTTAACCCCCCGTTCCTCCTCCTTTTTTGTTCTTGCTCCCCTTTCTTTTCTCCACGTTTGATGTACTTAGTCCCTTGCTTGCCATGAATAAAATTTGTTTTGTTATGTCATGGAGAACCATTCAAGTACAAGTCCAAGTGACAGAGTCATTTTGTAATCATCAAAATCACATGTACAACAAGAACCTTGAAATTAACGCATTCCATCCTTGCAAGCTCCTACATGGTTCTTGTAGGTGGCGGAGTTTGCACTCATGCATAGTGAGGGATTTCAGACGGGCTTGCTTGCCTTACATTTAACACCATTTGATATACATAGAACCAATTGGAGGATAGGCAAAATTGACAATTCAAAAGATAATCAATCCATTTATACACATCTCATCAAACCAACGCAAGCCATGCAATCAGATTTGTCGAATTGAGAGGAAATAAATTACAAGTATGAACACATCTGTCCAATATCAAGTCCATTCCATTCATTTCATTTTACGTTCAGTACATGGTGCAAGGACACTTGACCCATTTCATTACAGATGCAAACTCTGACAAATGCAAAAAGACTCACTAATGCAAATAACACTCACAAATGCCCAATGGCAAACACGCATACAGACATTAGACATGCATGCATAAGATATAGATAAAGCTTAAAGGTATAACGGCTTCCCCCCCTTTGGCATCATCAAAAGAGGAGAGGGGATACAAAAGCATGGACCACAAGTGAACTAGATGGCCCAATGATAAACATGAAAGGGGAGGAAACAAGAGGTCCTCAATGGCCGTCCGCAGGAGGCCCGTGGTCGTCAAGGCGGCGCTAGATCTCAATAAGAGTATGGTCTTGAAATTGGAGGCAGTGCAGAATATTGGCAAGAGTATTGCCATTAAGCTGTTCACAATGTTGTATGTCGACAAGGGTGCGGTTCATAAGGTGAAAGGCCTGGCGAGAGTCATTATGGCTAGTGGAGAGAGTGGTTACATCAGTGGACATGTTGGTCAGTTGGATGGAGAGAGTATCCAAAATGGTGGAGAAGGTGTCCATCGGATGAGACATGGTGTCCATGAACGTGGCAAGTTGATGCGGGACGGACACGGGAGACCGACTCTATATGATGCGGACCTCAGACTCTACGTGCGGACACGACCAGCAACGTGCCAATATGAGGGGCTTGAGGCCCGACACTAAGAGATCCTAGGGCTATACATCGCTAACAGAATGCAAGCTCAGTCATCATCCCTTTAGCGAAGGAAATGCAGATCGTGCACGGTTGAGGAACTGGCAGAGTTCAAGGGTAGTCGACTCAACTTCCAGACTCGGATTGAGTCGCATGACGGGTCACTCTCACACTTACAATGGTGACATGAACACACGGGCTAGTATCCTACACTCCCGCAGTGGCATACAATCGTATACTAGACTAGCAAATGAACGCCAAGGAGTTTAGACCATTACCTCCATGCTCCCAACGTGGGGAAGACAACCCCGGCCAATTACGGACTCCCGGTTAAACAAATTCTACAGCAGTACAATCAGTTTGACCACTCCACGCAGGGAGGTAACAGGTCACATGTGGGACCCAGGAATCATGCTAATTGGGTTGACGGGCAGCATCCTGATGTCATCCCGGCGGTGCCAAAAGCCACGTTTCGGTGCTGTCCGGACAGCGTGATCAATGGGGCCGTGGGGCCCACGAGCCACTCTGTCCTCTGGGTCTACTATGGTGGGTCCCAAGGTGACAGAATCCCTAGTGGCACGCCTCCACGGACGGCGGTCTGGCGGGAGTCGCCGGTCAGAGGCCGATCGGCTCTGAACTCCAAGGCTTGGAGTTGCTGCCCACGGACCTGTCGCTTCTATTCGCGGACTACGCTGCTACGATGTACTCTTCGCGAGGATCGTTTCGGCTATTTTTATGTATTTTTCTAGATTAGTGTATTTTTGGCACATTTTACGAATTTTTAAAAATTAGAAAAATTTTTAATTTTTCTTTTAATTTAAACCCACCCCACCCTCTCTCTCTCTCAGTCACGCCATCTCACTCTCTCTCTCTCCCATTCTCTCTCATTCTCTCGATCCATCGGCTCTGACTGTAGACGGAGGTGACCGTGGGCGAGGTAGTGACACCGGGAGGTTGCTGAGATGCGTGGTGGAGCGAGGAATGGCGTGGATTTGGCGCGATCCCGAACGATGGATTCAAAGCTGACGGTTCAGTTCGCGTGGTGGTTTTTGACGTAATTTAGTCACCTCGGCACTCAATTTCATCGATGGAGGTAGGGAGATGGACTGCCACTTCGTCCTCTACGTTTTCCCTGTATTTTTGCGTAGATTGGAGCTCGATCGGGGGAGATCGGGCCAGCTTAGTGCAAGTTGTGATTTTTGGGTTTTGTAGGGTTCGTCAGAAAATGGCAACCATTCTCGACGTAGTTAGTGTCAAATTGACCGCTGGGATGTCAGGATCCCAACCCCACCAGTTTCGTGTCGATCGGTTGTCATTGGGGGCCGGTAGGAGTCCGGGAACCCTGGTGACTCGATTTGGGTCGATTCGTTGGAATCATCCCGATTTCGCATTTTAATGCATGCATGTGGTGTTTTTAGCCTCCAGGGGTTATTTTTCGTCACGTGGCATTATTTCCCCTGCGCTTCGGTGTGAATGGGGCGAGGAACGGGCCGATTCGACCGTTCCCCTATTTTGCTCTCTGGATTCATGTAACGGTCACTCCAGTGACCATCACACTGTGTGACGGTCCCCCGATAGACAGCCACAACCGTGGTCATTTTACGTTCTTCGAGGGAGTCGTGTGATAGACCAGCATTGGACCGTCACATGACTATAATGCGCCTATAGTGGTACGTTATGCCCTTAGTGTGATGGACCAGTATAGGACCGTCACATGCCTGTAACGCGCCTTGTTTGGTCCGTTACGTGCTGTGGTTTTCGAGGCCTACTGCTATGTCAGACCCTCGATGACTGTGTTGCCTCAAAGACCATGTCAGTCAGTTCGCTGTAATGGATCTCTCCCTATGCGTTATGGTTAGGTAACGCACCTGTGTGGGTCCGTTACATTGTCCTTGACTGGCGTTTGTCTGGCTATGGTGGTTAGTGTAACGCGCCTACCCCCATGCGCCATGTGGCTGTGGCGGACTCAGCCTAGTCTGTTATATGCCTCCTGTCAATGTTAGTGTTTTGAGTCTGTTGGCCATAACGTGCCTGTCCTAGTGCATTAGGCTGGTGTAATGCACCTATATAGGTCCGTTACATGCCCTTTCATTTGAGTTCTGGTCCGTTGGCCATAACGCCCCTGTCCTGGTGCGTTATGCTGATGTGGCGCGCCTGTCTTGGTGTGTTACATGGTCTGCCTTGGATTTTAGGTCTGTTTGACCTAACGCCCCTGCGCTGGTGTGTTATAGTAGTGTAACGCCCCTATAGAGGTGTGTTACACTCCTATTGTTGGCCGTGATGGCCGTTGGTCTGTTCGTGTGTCTGTCTGTCTTAAGTTTGTATTTTAGGGCGGTGTCTGTGTGTCGGTGGTTTCTGGATCGGTCGGTTCAGGTGACTAGGTGTGGTCTTTTCCTTGACTGCGACAGTTCCCTAATGACTTGATCTAGACCTAAATGGAGAAGTCTGCGTTCAGTACGAGGTATGGGCATTATGAGTTCCTGGTGATGCCGTTTGGGCTCACCCATGCCCCCGTAGCCTTCTTGGACTTGATGTAGAGGGTGTTCCATCCCTACTTGGACCAGTTTGTGGTCGTGTTTATGGACGACATCCTTGTTTATTCGCGGTCTGCTGAGGAGTGCGTGTACCATTTGGGTGTGGTGCTACAGACGTTACAAGATCACCAGTTGTATGCGAAGCTCAGTAAGTGCGAGTTCTGGCTTCGTGTGGTGCACTTTTTAGGGCACGTGATCTCTGGTGATGGTATTTCTGTGGACGCCACCAAGGTCGAGGTAGTAATGCAGTGGCCGAGGCCGAGGTCTGTGATCGAGATCCAGAGTTTCTTGGGGCTTGCTGGATATTATCAAAAATTTATCCAGGATTTCTCTCCCATTGCGGCCCCGATGACTAGACTTACGCGGAAGGATGTACCTTTCGTCTGGACTGACGAGTGTGAGTAGAGTTTCAGGGAACTGAAAAGATTGCTCACTTCGGCTCCGGTATTGGTGTTGCCTTATGGACCGAGAGACTTTGTGGTGTGTACAGATGCTTCCAGAGTCAGATTGGGTGCTGTGTTGATGCAGCATGGTAGAGTGGTGGCATATGCTTCGCGGCAGCTAAAGTCCCATGAGGAGAACTACCCTACCCATGACCTGAAATTGGCGGATATGATCTTCGCGTTGAAGATCTGGAGGCATTATCTATAAGGTGAGAAGTTCGAGGTGTTCACTGACCAATAGAGTCTGAGGTATGTGTTCACTCAGAAGGACCTGAACCTCAGACATCGGTGTTGGATGGAGTAGATGAAGGATTATGACTTCACCCTATCTTATCAGCCGGGCAGGATGAATGTTGTAGCCGATGCCTTGAGTCAGAAGGTCGCGGTCAGTGCCTTGATGTTGAGGAAGTGGAGGCTCTGGGAACAACTGTCCGAAGTGTACTTCAGGCTCAAGATTCCCAAAGAGCCAGGGTTAGCAGTGCTCGCGAGTCTGACTGTCACCCTTGCTATCTGTCGTCAAGTGACAGAGGCTCAGTATGCGGACCCTGAGTTGCCCTAGATTTTGGCTTTGTCTGATGTGGTGCTCGACAAGGACGGGGCAGTGCATTTTCATGGCAGGCTGTACGTCCCAGCCGAGGAGCAGGTTCATCGTGCGGTGTTGCGTGAGGCTCATGGGAGCATGTACACCGTACACCAGAGTGCGATGAAGATGTATCAGAACTTGCGGAGACAGTTCTGGTGGCCTGGCATGAAAAGAGATGTTGCTGAGTTCGTGGCCAGGTGCCTGACCTGTCAGCAGGTGAAGGCGGAGCATCAGCGACCAGGGGGTGTGCTTCAGCCCTTGGAGGTTCCCGCATGGAAATGGGACCACGTGACCACTGATTTTGTGGTAGGATTGCCGAAGACTCCGAGTAGGCATGATAGCATTTGGTTGCTCGTGGATCGACTGACGAAGATGGCTCGGTTGTTGCCGATCAAGATCAGCTAGAGTGTGCCAAAGCTGGCGCGTTTGTATGTGGAGCGGATTGTACTCTTGCATGGGATTCCCATTTCGATCGTATCCGATCGAGATCCTCATTTCACATCTGGCTTCTGGAGGAGTTTCCAGAAGGCTCTAGGCACCGAGTTAGTGTTTAGCTTAGCGTACCATCCTTAGTCAGATGGCCATACATGAAGTCTTTTAAGTGAATGAACGGGTTGCCTGTCCCTAAGCTCACCTTGAGTGGTTTAGGAGTCAAGATGGATTTGTATATGTGTAAGGAATTGAGTGCGTAACATGGGTCATAATGAAGATGGGCTTGAGTGCAAATAAAATTTATTTAACTTACAAGTTCTAGGCACATGAATAATCATATGTTCTTGGTTTTATTATCATCAAAATCACTGGGATATTTACAACACGTGTTAGTGATTTGGGTCTGTTGGCTTTGATGCCCTTGTCCTGGTGCGTTAGGCTGGTGTAACGCACCTATATAGGTCCGTTACATGCCCTTTTATTTGAGTTCTGGTCTGTTGGCCATAACGCCCATGTCCTGGTGCGTTATACTGATGTGGCGCACCTGTTCTGGTGCGTTACATGGTCTGTATTAGATTTCAGTTCTATTTGCCCTGGCGCCCCTACTCTGGTGCGTTAGAGCAGGTAACGCCCCTATGCTGGTGCGTTATAGTCCTATTGTTGGCCGTGATGGTCGTCGTTCTGTTCTGTGTGTTGGTCAGTCTTAGGTCGTGTTTTAGGGCGGTGTCTATCTGTTGGTGGTTGTCTGGATCGGTCGGTTTAGGTGACTGAGTGTGATCTTTTCCTTGACTATGAAAGTACCCTAATGACTCAATCTAGAACTACTAGTGTCTTTGTCTCTGGTTGCGTAGCGGCTGTGCCTTGACTGCCGGGTTCACCTAGCGATTGAGTGATGGTTCGCTTTGCTTAGAGTGTTGTTATCGTCTACCGCTCCGATTTCTGCTTGTCTTGGCTTGATCTTGTGGTTTGCCCATGACCTGTGGGTGTCTGTTGACATCCTATGAGGGCTATGACCATGATGGGACGGCCATGAATATTTGTGTATGCAGTGTGTGTGTCTGTATGTGTCATCATTATTGGGTTCCAGTCAACTTGGGGTCACCCAGTAGTTGACAGGTAGCCTTGTTGTGTCTCGATGGCTTTGTCCAATTCGAGACTATGTTTCTTGATGTCTCGAGGTATTATTTTACCTCGACTTGCGTGTCCAAGTGTGCTGAGAGTTCTCGATGTCCCCTCATGTCTCTGTGTGTCATTTTCTCAAAGCATCGTTTCCCCTGGCTTAGGAGTAGACCGATTGGCATCTTATTCCACTGTATGTGATGATCTTGCCTCTGAGTCATCTAACTCAAGGATCGTTACGTGAGTAGGTCTAGTTGCCCAGTCCTGAGTTTGTCAGCAGTTTCTTGTGCTACCATTGGTGCTTCAGAGTACATGTGACAGTGCTCTTTTGCCTATCCGTACTTTTGCACTCGTACTTTGAGTCTCTCTGTCTCGTAAGCCTTCACTAGTTGTTGCCTTACGGCATGCTTCGGTGTGACGGCTCTTGTAGCGGGGCACTTTCCCGATATGCGGTTTTTAAGCTAGTTCCCGTGGGCTCCCGATTTGGCAGTACTGTTGCCCTCGACCGTAGCGTTCGTGGAGGGAGAAAACTAGCTAGAGGCCTGGCTTAGTGGTCTACGGCCAGTATGTGCACACGTGGTTAGGGGCTTTGGACTTACGTCGACGGGCGTGACCCTGACTAGTTCTCGACATGATAGTTCTATTTCTGGTTCTTTCTAGAGCGTAGCTAAGATTTTGCCTTCCTAGGTGTTGGCTCAGTGACGCATCTGGCCTTTCTTCTAGTGAGGGGTTGCTTTGTTACGTGGCACGTGACTCTTTACAGTTCTCTTCGCGTTCCTCGCACGTCGTGACCTCCCGGGTTAGCCCTCTCGTGACTGTACTCGAGCGTCTTACACCGCGTCACAAGTGTCTAGCTACAATGTCCCGGGCGCGAGACTCAGACACGCACAGTAACCAAAGTACTACGAACAAGGGCTAGCTGAGGTCGCGCTCGTTAGCGTGGGTCCGAACCCTCAGTCTCGTGTGCACACTCAGACCATACACCTAGGTCTGTCCTCTAGCTGGTAATTCCCCCACCAACCCAGACTCGGTGGTACACTGGGGCCCTATGGTAACCTGCCTACTCACCGTCTCTCTCGGGTGCGCCACACCAGTGCTCCCAGTGGGTCGACACACGCGTGCCTTGGAAGCTACGACTAGTGGATGGGTCACCAGAAGTACAGACTCACAAGTCACGAAAAATGACTCCAGAGGTAGATGAGTACAAGGGTCGCTCCTCGTACAACACCAACTCATGGTGATGTAAGCTGAAGACGTCACATCCCGGGACCTCCACGACGTCCCACACCTGGTCCCCACGTGATGCCTAGCATCAGTCAGACCATGGATCAGTACGTGGATCGAGGTCCGCTCACCCGGGACTCGAATCGACACGGAAGAAACCACTGGCTAGGCCTTAGACGGTGAACGGTCTATCATTGGCTGCTCAAGGATGCACGGCTAAGTCTCAGCCGCACGTGGGAGAAGGGCGGTCCAACCTGGCCGTCCATCAATCCCAACGATAAGAAACATGAACGGTTGGACACTAGCCGCTCAAGGGAAGGGCGGCTAGGATCCCGCCGTTCCAAGGCATGGGCGGTCCCACCTGGGCCGCTCATACACCAACGGTACCAGAAGATGGACGGCCATCCCTTGGCCGCTCATGGGGACATGCGGCTAGACCCTACCCGCTCACCCCAAAACACTGCATAGCGATAACAAACAACGGTCGAAATTTCAGGGGATGCGCGATCGGTCTTGGGCTGCTCAAGGGATGTGCGGCCACAGGACAGGCCGCACATGCCCCACTGCGCGCCGAGCCAATGGCGTTAGGTGACGTGCGGCCAGACCATGGCCGCACGGAGGGTCATGCAGCCAGACCATGGCCACACACCCCAATGCACTGTGCAACGGTCAAAAACTCGGGGATGGGCGATTTACATGGGGCTGCACAGGGGGACGTGCGGTCCTACGATAGACTGCACAAGCCCATAGCACTCCGAGTCGTAGTGCGGTCCCCGCAGGGCAGCACATGGGATGTGCGGGCCCTGGTTCGATCGCACAACCCTCACCGGTGAGAAAACGGTGAACCCGCCGGATTTCGCCCATTCCGACCCCATACAAGCCCCACGGAGGGAGAAATGAAGGGAAAGGAATCCCCAAGCCCCCTAGCATGATTCTACGCCCCCAAAACGCGGAATCGCGACTTAAAACGACGGATTGAGCGGCCTCTCCCCAAAGCATGCTCGACCCTTCCCGGCGCGAAAGAACCCCCTCTCGACCTCGCCTAGGCCTACAAACCACGGGAATGGAAAGGCGATGAGCTAGGGATCGTCACCCTACCTCCGGTCAGCGTCGAGGTGCACCGATCTGAGCTTAAACCACGAAGAACGTCGTTAAGAACTTCGAGCTTCACGCTTCCCACGCCCGCTGCACGCCCACGCGATCGCCTCGCCGTCGCCCACGTCATCGCGCCGTCGCCCCCCCGCCGTCTGCAGTCGGAAGGGAGCTCACCGCGGTCGAATGGGAGAGAGAGGGAGAGGGGCGCGGTCACGGGAGGAGGAAGAAGAAGAAGAAGGAAAAAGAAAAGAAATTGAATGAGGGATCGGCCTGGTAAAGGGTCCCTCTACGTGTAGTCATGCAACAACGGGTTGGCTATGCACGGGTGTGAGCCTACTTACGACCTAGTACAAGGGTGCCCTAGGACTAGACTTGTGAGAACAAGCCTATAACTTGTTCTGATACCACTTGATGTGGCACAACCAAGTATGCCATTGGATGACACGATCTACCTAGGGCCTATATTTGCAAGCACACAAAGAGTAGCAGTGGACTCGATATATAAGGACACTCACGCAGTGCGCACTCTCTCCCGAAGGTGATCCGGGATGATCGTGATGGTCTGGGGTGTTCCAAGGACTTAGCTATGCTTGGGCTGACCCCCTAAGGGGGTTGGGACTCCCATGATCATGGGAGGCCAGCACGCCGTGGGCATGGGTTAAAGGTGGCACTCGCAGCTCACTCCGCGGTGGGATGCACAAATGAGTGGAATGGGGTTTGAGCACTTGCTCACCGTCCGATAGGCAGTAAAAATGATTCTAGCTAAGCAAAGTGATTAACCAGTAGGGAACCGAGTGCTCACCTAATCAGTTTGAAGAAATCGTCCCCAGTCGGAGACATGGGCGAGCGGGGAAGCGTGGGAACGCAACCTACACACTACGTCATTGCTGCTTGACCTGAAACTCACTGTTACTCCACTACACCTCACATAGGAGGGTTGTCTCAAGGGTGGAGAATTGAATATTACAACCAAAATTTACCTCCACATAGGGAGGGGCTTTCAGCCGGCCAAGCACGGGGTGGGAAAATGTGTAGGAAGTCGGTTCTGCCCGAACTAGACTCACAGGACAGCAAGCCGATGCCGGGGAAGCCACGGACTCCTCTGGGCATTGCAGGATGCGGAGCCAATGCCGAACTACCTAGGGGTAAGGTCAGACCTTGCAGTAGGAGTTGAAGGTCACACGAGGTCTGATCGGGGCCACTGTAAGTCTGAGTTGACAAACAAGTCCAGCTCTATTCTGACTGGGCTTGCAGGACAGAAACCTGATGTCGGGGACGCCGCAGACTCCAAGGAGCTCTGAAGGAGGCAGGACTGGTGCTGAGGTGTCCAGGGATGAGGTAGGAGTTCACTGTAGAAGCCGCTGATCGTCCGGAGTTCAAGGAAGGTCACTACAGGTCGAGCTTCGAGGGCCCACCTAGTTCTGCCCAGTCTGGTCATCAGGATAGCACTAAAGGGTCGAGATGACCACGGGCTCCACCGAGTGTTGCTTGAGGTGGGGCTAGATTTGACGTGACCTTGGATGAGTCTACTTCGCGATGTTGAAGATGGGGACCCCAGATGAGGTCGGTGGTGGTCGCAATGAACAAAAAAGTGGGGAAGGGTTTAACTTGAGCTTGGTGAGGACAGTCTGCGCGTGCTATGGATGACGGCTGGACCGGGGTGCTCCGGTGGTCAAATGACCTCCTCCTTCCTGGATCTGAAAGAGGGCTCATGGAGAATCATGTCGGTCGAAGGGTGCACCAGGAATCTTGAAGGACAATCCATGGGAGCTTCTACAACTTGCCTCAGGTCATCTGTTAGAGACAGGTTGCGCAGCTTGATGAGAATTGCTCTTACGGGCAGCTCCGACCTCCGTTGGAGGTGCTCGAACTCCCATTGTGAAGCAGTGGTGCTGGGATGGTTGCTAGGAGATGCTCAGAGAAGGTGGGGGAGAAGCTGCAATAGGACTTCTATTCTACTACTACTGTTGGACTGGGTAGTGGTGGGAGATAGGGAAGGATAAGGGGGAGGTTCCTGACCTCGCCCCCGGTACTATCAAAGCCGGTTCCGGGTGAAGCATTGCACCTGTATCTCTCAGCGACCCCTTCTACCGTAAGTTTGGTCTTAGTATGAAATGGCGTGGGAATAGAGAGGCCGATCTATTACTCCAGCAATGTGCTCAATGAGGCTGAAAGGTGGTACCCTGCAACTAAGAAACTCGTGATAGCAATGGTTACCTCCGCCAAGCGCCTCCGACCTTACTTCTAAGGTCATTCCATTATCGTACTGACCGGCAAACCCTTGAAGAAGATCCTCTCTCATCCTGAAGCCTCGGGGTGCCTCGTCAAATGGGCTATCATGCTCGGGGCCTACGGCATCTCTTATCGCTCCCGCATGGCCATCAAGGGATAGGCCCTGGCGGACTTCATCGTAGAGAGCACGGTCCTGCTCGAGGAAGAACCTTTGTCCTCACCAGGACCCATCTGGGACTTGTTCGTGGATGGATCATCCAACTTGGCTGGTAGTGGTGCTGGTGTCCTCCTGAAGTCACCCGAAGGACCTGAGTTACAGTATGCCTTGAAGTTCAACTTCCAGATGTCCAATAATGCCTCCGAGTATGAAGCCCTCATTTCGGGGGCCAGGATGGCCTAATGACTAGGGGCTGAGTGAGTCAGAATCTATACTGACTCCCAGCTAGTCACTACCCAGGACAATGGTGATTACGAAGCTTGGGAAGCCCCGATGATTAAGTACCTTCAAATGGTCTGAGGGTTAGCCCATCTATTCAAGAGCTTTGAGGTAGTCCGGATAGCTCAAGAGGAAAACTCCTGCGTGGACATATTCTCTTGCCTGGCCTCCTCCCTCGGCCTGGAAGGTACTCGATCGGTCTTCCTCGAAGAGCTAGAACAACCGAGCATCAAGTCTGAACTCATGATCATTGACCCGGCTATCGGGAGCAACTGGCGGACCCCTTACATATCCTGGCTACGAGACTCTCAGGAGCCCCCCGACCCTCGGGAAGCTTGGAGATTGAAGTATCAAGCCCAGTGTTTCGTCATCTTAGATGACGCCCTTTACTGAAGGTCTTTCTCTGGACCACTCCTTAAGTGCCTTAGCACCGATGAAGCCAGCCAGGCAGTTCAAGAAGTGCACGAAGGCATTTGCGGCGCACACTAGGGAGGAAGATCACTCGCTAGGTTGCTTCGGTAAGGTTACTAGTGGCCCACTCTTCAGCGCTACTGTTCTACCTACGTACAGAAGTCGTACAAAAGTGCGACCGATGTCAACGCTTCGACCATCTTGTCCACCAGCCTGCCTCAAAACTCATTACTCTTACCAAGCCATACCCCTTTGATTGGTGGGGAATCGACATCCTGGGCCCATTTCCTACGGCACAGGCCCAGAAGAAGTTCATCATTGTCGCCATCTACTACTTCACAAAATAGATCGAAGCTAAGGCTACTGCCAGAATCACCAAGATAGTCATCTGGAGCTTCATGTGGAAGTCGATCATTTGTCGCTTTGGTATCCCCCGAGTGATTGTAAGTGATAACAGTCGGTAATTTGATTCTTAGTACTTCAGAGACAGATGTGCTGACCTAAATAATCACAACCACTTCACTTCGGTAGCCAACCCTCAGGCCAATGGGCTGGTCGAAAATGCCAATAGGGCTATATTAAAAGGCATAAAAATCAGACTTCGCAAGGCCAAGGGTAGCTGGCTGGAGGAATTACTGAGCGTACTTTGGTCACACCGAACTACTCCAAGAACGGCCACCGGCGATTCCTACTGGCATCACCCTTCCTAGTTGGGATTTGTTGGTGTTAGATTTACGATTTCTTATCACTTGGTCTTTGTCAATTGCTCAGGTTGTTGTTGACTTTATGAGTTGACGAGATGGCCGTACACGTTGTCACGATGTTTTGGTCATCCCAACTTGAGTTTGGTCAGCTCCTGACGTGTTTCGCTTCTGTTGAAGTGCTTGATTGGACCCCTTGGCTGAGAGGTTGCTCGAGCGAACTAGGCTCTTCCCTTCTTGGTGAGCTTTTGTTAGTAAGCTTGTTGCTTCTAGCCTAATTTGGTGGGCTCTTTTCAAGAATTGCCTTGGAATCGTCGTCTTAGTAATATCTTGTCCTGTGCTTGCTTAAGTGCGGGCAGTCGTTATATTGAGCCTGATCTTCTCTCCGCTTTACGGTTGCTTGGCTTTGGACCAAATCTCTGTGTCGAGAGCCATTATGTACCGTGTTTTCATCGTGCCGTGTCCAATGGTCGATGTGATATGAGGCACATTTGTCATTTTCAGGACGTAAAGGTAGGCTGAGATTAGCGCTTTTCCTTGGGCTTCCTGCTGAAGCTGGTGCTCTTCTCTGTTGCACTTAGGCTTTTTCTGCTCGGTTGCTCGCTAGATCAGTGCTCGAAACATGTTACATTGTAATTTTCTAGGATTGCGATGACGCCTAGTGTGTGCTGAGATGCGAAGGCCGAGGCTCTTTCTGATGCCTTCGTGCATTATTGAGTGCGCAGTGGAAGCATGTGGGCTGATGACCCACGAGCCGAGGATCTTTTCGTACGATTCTAGCTAGTCGAGAGAATTACTTCTTCTTGACGAGACTTCGTCTTAGCTACACGTGCCTAGACGTTATCGTGACCGTGCCATTGTCAGTCATTCCTCGAGTTTTGGTGTTGGCATTTGCAAGCATTAGGAAAATTGTCGACTTTCCTGCTGATAAAGTACCCTCTACTCTGCATTCCTTCTCGTGGGTGTTGTACTCTCGAGGCATGTTCGTAGTCCTTGAGATGCGTTCCCCGAGATTGTAGTTTCTCTTGTTGTTTTGCGATTGATTTCAATTGTTGTGGGTCTCTCCTTGGTGAACAGCCTGATGCATGACTCGCTCCCTGTAGTCGTGTGCTCAGCTGCCGCGTGCCTTGATACGACCCTACTTGCAATGTGTTCCGTGGTTTTGTGTGCTGTACGGAGCTAGAATCCTGCAGGTGCTGTTATCATTGGCTGTCATTTTTGCAAGTGTTGCTTTCATAAGATTCTACGTTTATGTGCTGGACCCTTGTCTTATCAGTAGCTGGCTGTGCTCCTTTTTCTGGTGGAGTAGTTCGCGACTCGATCAGATGCGATATTTGAGTGAGGACTGACTTAATGCTGTGTGTGGTCCAGTGTTGTTGATTTTACTGTCGTTCCGCCATGTAATCATCATTGGTGTCCTGTGTGCCTGGTGTTCCCTATCTCCTTTGGCACTGGAGCCGATGATGTCGTCAGGCTGTCAGCTAAGAGGACTATGTTTCCTTGTGTAAGCTGATGTTGGTTGTGCCTGTCACTTCTGTCGATTCGTTTCTCGGTGTTTGTTACTCTGGCAGTCGTGTCTCTTGTTTTGTGAGACGTAAGCGACGTTGTCTTGTTTCAGAGGTGTCGGACTTGTGTTCACTTGTGATCGTGCTCACTCTTGAGCGTGTATCCGTGACAACAGTCTGACGTTGTTCCTCTGAACTCTGTTTCTCGTGTTTTGTGTCTGTAATTGTCGCATGATTGTTTGCTGGAGAGGATATTGGCAGTTAAGGCCCCCAGCTAGTATGAGAAGTGGTCTGTCATCCCTTCCCACTATTATCACTAGGGGGCGACAGAATGGCTCTGGGGTATTCTTACTGTTTACAGGACAGTGTTGGATAAAGCAGGGATTCGCCATACAGTGACAACTGTTTTATACTCTTAACCATGTCACATAGGGTTGCTCCAGGCCTTGGCAGAGACATTCAACCATCGCTGGAACTCGCTTGTTACTGTTGAGGGGGAGACTTCTTTAGATCCATAGGATCTCTGGCCTTCCCATCTGTGGGCGAGCATATGAGTTGTCCCTTTTTGACCTCCACAGTAGTCATTCAGATGGCGCTGGAAAATACCAAATGCCTTATTGTTACATGTATCTCATGAAGACCCGGCAGGATTTGGCCTGAGTGGGCAAAGAGAAGACCCCCCGCACCTCTAGAGTGACTCTGAATGCCGGGGTGTGGCACTTTTATAGTGGCTCATATTGCTTTCATGAGGAGTTTTGCTCAGCCTGCTGTATCTTGGGATCAGTGCAGAGAGGTGATATTAAAACTTCGTCAGCATCCCTACCATCTGACCGCTCCAGTGCAAGGGTGGAATTCATGAGGATTGTCTCCTCTCACATATTTTGCAGCCTATCTGGCCTACTGGTTGTCCACTTTTGTGATTCCTCATGGTGAGGAAGGTATTCTTTGAGCTGAGATGATCTATTCAACCTGTTTGATGGCGTGTGGTCAGAGAGTTGATGTTGTACTTGCTGCTCTTGCTAGTGATATCATTCTTTCGGGGCTCTGACTACGCACTCCTCGCCCAGAGATAAGAGCATCCTTATGCCCACCCATTATTTGAGCGCATGGGCTGGATTTTTATTTTCAAAGTTTTCTTAGAGGTTGCCAGTTGATAACCCTACGACGCCACTTATTTTTGCTTTCTACAGTCACCCGGACTAGGATGCACTTACACAACTGGTTGGCACTCGCCGAGCTTTGTCTTTTCTTCCTACTAGGAGGAATGAGGGTCTAGAGCTTGATTATTGTTCATATTTTTATCGCCCTTATTTGGAGCAGGAGGGGGGTACAACTGTTTATAGCTTATCCTCACATGCTCTATCTTCGGGTCATGCTCTGGCTGAGTGGGTTCTTTGCATACGCCCCAATGTTTTTATTTGCCGCTGTTCTAGCACTGTGATCCTCGAGCCTTACTACCTGCATTGGTTCGCTCGGAACTTCGAGTATGACCAGGCCATGCCACCTAATGCTGAGTTTCCATTGGCCCTCCTGTAATACAGGCACATGGATGTCCACCTTGTTGAGCGGCATGGCATGGCTTCCTCTACCGTGATGTGAAGGAAGACTATCTCATTCCAGTGCAGACGCGCAATGGATGTTTTGATGTATATTATGCGTGCTGGTGGTTTAGGAACAACAATGTCTTCAGACTGTGTGTTGAGGCTATCAGATCTGCTGAGGAGAGGCGCCTGAGGAGAGATGACATGCCTCCCTTGTTCCTTGGCTTAGATTTTATCATGTCACATTTTTCTGGGGGCCGCTAGGGCCATTAGAGATATTGAGAGAGCCTGGAGAGCAGAGGGTCAAACCACTCCCATGGTTTGGAACCAGTATACCAGGGCCTTGAAGCCCTTGAGGGGTATAGTGGTAGCAGCCCCATTTCCTCCTCCTCGCCAAGGGGTGACCTCCAGTTCTCCATGGGCTTACTCCTGGTGGGAACATTTCCAGATCTCTTGTGGCTTGAAGAAGAGGTCCCAGTTATCACAGCCCATGCCCGAGGGCTGAGGTCCCAGTTATCACAACTCATGTCCGAGGGCTCATTTAGTGACAACTTTGCGGAGTGGAGAGCCCATATCATCAATGCCATTGGTTCTGTTGACCCTGTAGAGCACATTTCTCATGTGGAGGTGGCTATCACTCCAAATGCAATTTTGGAAGCTACAAAGAAGGTGGTTCGTGTCCTTGGGTCGAAATATGAGCAAATTATTTTGAGGCCGCCCAGGCCTATAGGAGCCACAAGTAATTACTTTGCTGCCCGTCTTTTCATTGTGTATGTTTTTTCATTGAAATACTTATCTTACACAAATTTCTACTATAGATGGTCCTGATGGTCAGGAGAATGGGGTTTCTCCTTCAGAGGATTCTCCTGATTTGATCCCCAGTGAGCCCGTTGCTTCTTCAAAAAGGCCGCGGGATGAAAATGATGAAGAGGACGCCCAACCAACCTCCCGCCTTCGGACTGGGGAAGCATCCCTTGACAGGGCTAACGCCTCAAGTGAGTGAACAACTCCTTTTCAGGCTTTAGATTTTACCCCCAGCCTTTATAACATGCTACAATTTTCACTTGGCTTGATGTAGGCCCTCCTGAGGCTGGGGCAGGGTTGAGTTTTTCCCCTCCTCTTGGGAATGCTTTTTCAGAGACGAGGCAGGCCCTTGACGAGTCCCTTCCCGATATTGAGATTGACATTGAGATAATATTGTCAGATAAAATGACAATCAATCTTGATGTGCTTCATTTTCTAATGGAAGAATGGATTGTTCACTATTTGATGAGTGCCCTGGTTTTCATAACATGAGGGAGCAGGAGTTAGTAAAGTGACGAGAGTCATGGAGGAGATGCTGTAGCCAAACAATCCCAGGAAAAGCATCGGCCATAGCATGACAATGACATACATACTAGAACAAGACTTCTACACTAGGAGATGAGAGAATTGCTCAGGAATATATAGAAATCCATAGTAGAATGGCAAGCAGTGGGATTGCCTGTCCAATAAATACTAAAGGTCACATATCGAGAGAAAAATGTTAGAAATTGAACAGAAACTGTTGAGTAGCACAATGAGGATAAAACATAATACGTAAGAGAGCTGCATAGTGAACATTGGTGGGAGCAATGACAAATTGACAAACAACACGGACTGCATGGATGATAGAAGAGTGAGAATTACTCAAATAGAGTAGATGTAATGCCCTGGATTCTTACTGGGTCTTTCGGATCCTTATTGGAGAGTTTCGGATCGCTTGTGTGGGTCCTGAGTTGAGTTTTACGATCTGTGTGGGTTTTTCGCTCGTACAAGTTACGGAACCCTGCGGTGAGTTTACTTCTCAATTCATCGACTCGAGGACGCTACAGCTGCGATGTACTCTTTGAGAGGATCGTTTCGACTATTTTTGCATATTTTTCTGAATTAGTGAATTTTCGACACAAAAATTGGATTTTCAGAAATTAGGAAAATTCTTAATTTCTTTCTATTTATTTCTTCTTCACCCTCTCTCCTCCCTCATTTCTCACGTTTCACCCTCTCTCTCCGTTCTCTCTCCTCTCTGGGTCTCTCGGCGCGGGGTGCACACCGTTGCGGAGCTGGCCGAGGCAGGGACGCGATGGAGTGATCGGGACGCGGGATGGGGCGATGGTTTGAGCGCGGCGCGGCGCGATCCCTCGGTGGATTCAAAGCCAGCGTGGTTCGTTGTTTTGGCGTTTTCGGCGCGGTTTAGTCGCTTCGGCGTACGGTTTCTTCAGTGGAGGTAGGGAGACGGATCACCTACTTCTCCTGCACGTTTTCCTGCAGTCTCACGTTGTTCGGTGCTAGAATGGGCGAGTTTGGGCTCGTTTAGGTAAAATCGTGATTTTGTGGAGTTCGTAGGATTCGCCGAAAAACGGCGACGGTTTTGCGATCAGTTGGTGTCAATTGACTCCCTGGAACGTCAGCGTTCCATAGTCGCTGATCTTGTCGCGATTGGTGGTCCTTCGGGACCGTTAAGAGCCCGGGAAGTCTGGTGGTTCCATGTGGGTTGATTTGGAGAAATCGCCCATTTCTCGCTGTTTCTCAGCCGATTTGACCTCCGTCGGAGTCTATGTGTTGTGTATCGTCATCACGGTTGTATCCCCTTCGTTTCGGGACGAACGGGGCGTGGGAAGGCCTCGATCCGGCCAATCCCCTGGTTTTTCCGCCGTGACGCTTGAACGGTCATTCCACGATCGCACAGTCATGTTTATGACCGTTTAGAGTGAGTCGGTGGGCGTCTGCGCGGTCGCGCGACAGACCGCCCAATGGATGGCACGGCCAGGTGTGAGCCGTCCAATCAACTTGAGCGGCTGACACCCGGCCGTTCTATTTTCCCCATTGTGTTGAGCGGCTAAGGCCTGACCGCTTAGCATGTTGACCTTGGGTCAACAGTTTAAGGCGGTTCATAGGGCGGTTCCTCCCTAGAGAGGGGAGAAAGAGAGGTGAGAGAGTGAGAAAGAGAGAATGGGGAGAGAGAGAAGGGTTAGGGGTTATATATAGGAAAATCTGAAAAATGTCAAAAATTTAAAAAAATATGAAAAATTACCTCTGTGATCCTCGGAAGACGTACGACGCAGTGGTACTGTTCCGGTGTCGAAAAAGGCACCGATTCACCCTGCACAACGTTCCGAAGGCATATCAGACAAAAACACACATAAATAACCGATGAATATTCGAAAGAAAATTAGGGGCATTACACTGTGCCTTGAGAAAAATTAGCTAGAGTGCCTGACGTAGCGCAGTTAGTCAGTGTGTGCACACGTGGTCGGGACTTTGGACGCGTGCTGACGAGCACGACCCCGACTAGACCCTTGTCTTGTGTTCCGTGTGCGGTGTCTCACTTTTTCCCTGGGGCGAGTAGGGCTAAGATGAAACGATATTCAGGCGTTGCATTAGAAATAAGGATCTTAATCTACTCTCGCTCTGGAATATGCCCCACAACTTGTGCGGCCATACGATGTCAGCGGTCAGCAAAGGTAGAGAACTCCTCATCGGGCTTCATCTTCTCCTGGGCCAAATCCACAATAGAGTACCTAAGCCCAACCTGGTCTTGATATTATTGGACGAACTTCTCTTGAAGGATCTGAAAATTCACAACCTGATCTTGCGGCAGAGAGAAGAACCAATCCCGAACCCGACCTTCTAAGGATAGACCGAATAAATAAGCCATTAAGCAGCGGTCGTGCTGAAACTGAGCCAACTCATAGATAAACTCCTTCAAGTGCTCAAAGGGGTCACCGGTTCCATCATAATGACGATGAATATGAATTTGTGAAGGTGACGGAAGACGAAGATTTTAAAATGTAAATGGAACACTTAAAGAAGATTTGGGATCGATCTGCCGTTGAAGCTCATCAAGCTGGTGTTGGGCTTGAGAAATCATCTCCTGGGTAGGGAGAGATTGAGAATAATGTGGGTCAACTTGAGAAAAAGGATGTGAATTTAGACTAAGAATAGAATAATGGGCAAGATAGGAGGATCCGGGATAAGAAGAGGTAGGGCCCATTTCGGGAGTGGAAGGATACACAGATCTGGGTTGGACATTAGGATATGGACCAATTGGATTAGCAACATGGAAAGAAGGCCCATTGAAATGATTTACAAATAATTTTTTAGCTTGAGCATGGTCCATTTGACGAACAAGGCAAGAGATATGGGACATGAGATTTGCTTGTTCATCGGAAGGGTCAGAAGGACCACGGGAAGAAGGGCCCGCATGGGAGAAAAATTCCACACGGGAGTAGAAAACTTGGGAAGAAGGATACATGGAATTATAGTGGCGCTCCATGAGAGAGGCGGAGACTCAATACAAGAAAATCAATGCAAAATACACACCAAGGAAGAGGGTGTGAAAGATAAAGAGGGTAGGGTGATGAGGATGGGAACGCTGTTCCAAGAAAGTCGCGACTATTAGAACGTGGTCAGAATCTGACCGCGACCGGCATCTAGGAAACGACCAGGCAGACACACTTATGCGTAGAAACGAATGCAAAAATGCGAGTAAGAATGATGGAACCAAGCTATAAAACATGACAAAGGGCTAAAACTGAATGAGAGGTTTCATTCCGATCAAACAAGTTAAGATGATGCAAGATTTTTATTTTTAGAAGTTTTATCGGACCTTTTAATGTTTTAAGTAGGCGTAATTCCCTCAAGAATAGGAATCCTAAAAGGGATCATATTTTTATTTAATTTTTTGAATAAGTTATATTAAAAAAATATTTAAAACATTACACTTATAAAATATGCTTCATGAGATATTGCAATAGGTACTCAAAGAATGT
Organism: Amorphophallus titanum; assembly: GCA_024336825.1. Classification (NCBI taxonomy): domain Eukaryota; kingdom Viridiplantae; phylum Streptophyta; class Magnoliopsida; order Alismatales; family Araceae; genus Amorphophallus; species Amorphophallus titanum. Next base: position 10,858,734 of record JANBPO010002596.1, read on the forward strand.
AGACTCATGCATATTCATGAAGACAAGTAAAAAGGTGTGAATGAATACATGAAATTATTCAGATGCGTTAATGCATCAGTTAGATGCATCGACCTATCTCCAATCATGATGAACAACTGCAATAAGACAACATAATTACATTGCCCTATGTCACCACAGGTTGACCTATTATATCGAGACAACAAGAAATGAACACATGAGGTTATGCATATGCATCGATGTGACAACTAAATGCATCGACCTGTTTATCAGACAGGTTGACCTGATACATCAAGACAACATTAGCAACATCGACCTGTAAATCTAGAAATAATACAATGTCGACCTGTCATGGTAGAAACTAGTACTGCTAGTGCCGCTGCATCGACACACCAACTTAGTGTATTGACCAGACTTAGTAACTATATGATCTACGGCATCGACGCACGCCAGAGTGCATCGACCTATCAATGCAGTGGCTCGAATAGTAACATTCACACACTGCCTGAATGCATCGACCTGACGACTTCAACCAAAATGAAAGACTGCAAGAGATGCAGTGATCGAGGAAATCAAGATCATTCAAGCAGAACGCCATGAGAGAAAAATGAAGCTTTCTGGTGACAGATTTATATCAAAGCTGACGAACAGAACACAAGGAGTCATTGTTCTGCACATAAATCAATGCCAAAGAAGGGATCAAACAGAAGAAATCAAAGACAGAGTTCTTCAGGAGGTTATGCCAGATGATGAACATAAGGGTGACAAATGTCAAAATAACGGTGAAAATTGTCAAGGCAACGGCTACAAATAGAGCGCTAAGGGTGAAAAATGAGTTAGCATGATGGCTTTAGTCTAACAGGGAGTATGCTAAGGCGATGACTATCAGTCGTAAGGGTGACAAATAGATGCTAAGTCTGACAAATAGCCATTAAGGGTATAAAATAGATTTGTAAGGGTGAATAATGGCTCAGCACGTGAGACGTTCGAGCGGGGTACTTGACTAAGTTCCCCAAATGATGTGCACGTGACTCAAGGAGGTTGGCACAAGATCTGAGGTCTTCCACATGACATTCCTCGAGAGGAGCGCTAGCTCCCGAAAAATCATTATAGACGTGTCGGTAAAATCACAACACATGTATGCCGGGGCACGGAACATGAAATGGTCAACATGTGACCGATACGGCTCTGAATACATTTTTCACATCCTGATGTGGGGCTTTCAATACTTTTCAACACGCTCTCTCTTCTTTTTATAGGAATCAACTTATAGGCCATGCAGCCACATTTCTTGGCGATTAATCAAATATTTTTCACTCTTAAAGCCATGACCTTTATGGCACGGCGGGTCTCCAGTCCCGACCTGATGCCCACCATCGTCTGGTTAGTCAGAATGAGCACAACTTAGGTTCTAGACCATCCCAGTCTTGGAACCTGAACACATTGTCACACACGTGACTGGCACGCCCTCACACGATAAAACCCATAAAAGATACAATGATATTTTATTATTATCTTTAGTACTTCCAACATGCCCCCGCGAGGAGTCCTAGCTCCCCATCGTCGATGCCGCTGCTCTCTCCCACTCTAACATTCACGGGTTTGGAGGGTTTTCGTGCATGAGTCACGTGTTTCGTTTCATAAAAAAGTAAAAATTTTTTAAATCCACCGACCTGCTGCCCCCCCTCCCAGCTGAACCTCCCAGCGGAGAGCCCCTGTGACGCGGGATGAACCCGATCGAGACGCAGGACCCTAAGCCAGCAATCAACAAGCACAGGTCATCTTGCGACAAAGCTAACACTCGCGCACGTCGCGGACTCCACTCGGGGCTCGTAGTGATGGGTCAGTGAGCTGTGGCTCGCGAGAGGGTCGGACATGGTCCGCGTAGCGAGGAGGGAGGTTGTGAACCACCCGGGGAACAAGTCGCGGGCGCCGGATTCAACCGGGCGGACCGATACCGAGGGGATCGGTTCAAATATGCACTCACTCACTGGTAGCAAGAACTCACAAATAGTGGAATTATTGACCGGGCACTCCTCACACGGGGGCTGCAGTTGGAGCTAATACCAGACAAGCAGAGTGGAGTGGCAGCCGCACGTACCTAGCCCGTCTGAAGGACCGACTCCGGTCGGAGACGATGGCGAGCCGGGGAGCGTGCGCAATCAGTGGTCACGCTACGTCGAGGAGGCTTGGCGAAGTCCTTGCTATTACAATTACTATGCTCCATGCAAGGAGGGGGATCACGGGGGTGGGAAAACGGTTACATGCACAACCCTCACGCAGGAGGGGGAATCGAGGGGAGGGGAAACAAGCGGTAGACCGTACGCCTAGCTCGGACGTCCGATCGAGGTCCTGCCAATGCCTGGTTGAAGCCTGAGGGATGCCGAAGGATGCCTGAAGGTCTGACATTGAGCTAACGTCACTGGATGGAGGCGGTGGTCGCAGCTGTAGGCCAGTGCAGTTCTGTCACGCAGGACTGGATGACGTAGTTGTGGTGCATCAGCCTGTACCCTCGCTGTGGAACTCCAAAAGTGACGGGACCAAGTCGTGGACGTAGCAGATAGGGAGCTCTATGAATCCTCAAAAGATGGTGGCCGTCTGATCACCTCGCTAGATGTGGTCACCGGAATGGTTGGCGTCAGGTTCCTGGGTGAACAGCAGGATAGGTCACTGATGGTCATCATGGAACTTCCAGTGCTGACATCTGAATGAGACGAAACCACTTGAGTTGGTTTCATATCGTCAAAATCCACAACTTTTCAGAAGATTGCTCGACCTGAAACTGAGAGGAGGAGGGAGTGTCGGGGCCGACTTGGTAGCAGTCTGTCCTGGGTGAACAGAGGACTCTGGGTCTGGCGCGATTGAGGGAGAATGGACGCCCCGGGCGGAGGCATTGTCGACAGTAGGTAGGACCACCTCTGGTTCGTCGGTGCTTTGGATAAGAAGAACTCTCTTGAAGGGATCTCTAACTGATTCGCACAGGGGTGGGTAGTGGAACAGCTACCAAATGGTACTCAGGTTCAGACCCAAATCTGGTGCAGTTGTACTAGAATGGACGACGCGATCGGAGCCGAGGTCTAATCACAGCGGGACCACTTCTGGAGCGAAGCTGGCTCGATGAAGAATGACTCCACAGAAGACAACTTTGGCTGGTTCGCACTGTGGACTCTGCTGGAAGGTCTGCCAACTGAGGCTCTGCTGCAGGCTTGTTGCAGAGGGCAGCAGAACAGGACTTCTTGATCCACGGGAAGACGTAGCGGCGACGGGGCGGCTCCAGGATTGCTGTGGACGCATGGAGCAGGGGGTGGCGAACTTGGGTTGCAGAGGGAGAGATGGTAGGGGCATGGGATGCTGGTGGGCTGGCTAGGGTTAGGGGGGCGCTGGTTGTGGGGAAGGAGATGGGAGGGGGCGGCCTAACGGAGGAAGGTGCACCTTCCCATCCTACGGGGAACACCCCATCACGCGCCAGCGACCCGGCCGGCGATAACCCCCCGCCCACCGTGGAGGGGCAACCCTCTATCGGAAGCGTAGACCCCCTACAAACCCTTAACGCAAAACTAGATAGCCTTATTGATCTAATGAGGACCCAGGCAGCCAGGGAGGAGCATTCACGACTTCCCCGGGAAAGCCCCCCTCGTGGAGATGCTTCCTTACAAACTGCAGGGGGGCGTTTCATCCTCCGGGGATGGCGGATAATCCGCAACCGGTCAGGTGGACCATCGCAAGCCCCTCCCCCAGAGCAAGAAGCCTCCTCCACCCTGAGGAGAGAGAAGTCTAGAGTGCGCCAGCCGCCTCCAAAGATCGAGGCCTTCGAGGGGTGTCGAGGCAGCATGCAGGAGCGCCCCCACAGCCCCTCGACCTAGCGATGACCGGAGCTGTCCCTCCAGCTGTGAGACTTTGAGAGGTGTTTCACAGAGCAAGAGTGCGCCCTTCGCGCCCTACAAAAGACCTCCACTGTGGAGGAAGAGGAGAAATCCCTGTTCTCCAACCTCATCTTGAAGGCTAAGATCTCCCCAAAGATCTCGCTCCTGATCTTCAAAGTATACAATGACCAGGGAGACCCGACCAACCATTACGACAGTTACGACACCCTCATGACCTTGCATGGGGCGTCTGATGCCATCAAGTGCTGAGCATTCAGGACCACCCTAGTCCAGGGCACTCAGGCATGGTTCCGAGCACTCACCCCGGGCAACATCCGTGATTTCAGGCAGTTCAGACGAATATTCAAGGAAAGCTTCACCGGCAGTAGTCCGCCATGGTCAGTAGCGGGGTTGTTAGCTCTCAAGCAGGAACAGGGGGAAAGGCTCCGGGCCTATATTAACTGATTTAAATCGGAGGCCCTATGTATCCCCCACCTGGATGTTGCCTCGGCCATAACCACGCTGACCGAGGGCACCCGTGATGAGAACCAACGGCACGAGTTGGTCCTTCATCCTCCCACCTCCCTCGCTGAGCTTGTGACCCTGGCCCTACACCATGCCAAGTGCGAAGAAGTCCTCACCACCTGTCGCAGTGCAACGGGCTCAGGTTAGGAGGGGGACAAGAAGCGATAGTCAGAGCAAGGCTCCAGACAAGGAAAAAGGCAGAATCGGGATGGGGACCACAAAGAGCCCTCTCAGAGGTACGAGCGGTACACCCCCCTGACTATCCCCGTCTACGAAATTTATGAAGATATCAAGGGCTCAGGCCTTCTCCGCCAACCCGAGCCCATGAAGGTAAAGCACTGCAACCGTCAAAAGCACTGTCTATTCCACAGTGACCACAGACACCACACCGACGATTGTCATCAACTACAAGATGAGATCGAGCACCTCATCCGCCAGGGCACTTATCCTGGTACGTGTCTGAGCACAACAAGGACGCTGCCGCCCCCGAGGAGATCGACAATATCTCCTGCGGGGTCCACATCAACTTCATTGCTGGCGGTGCGACATCAGGTGGAGATAGTAGTCGAGGAAGGAAGCATCACGCCGAGCGGGCGAGCCAGACCTCCGAGCCCCCTAAGGCCCCGCAGGCGAGCGAACAGCAGGCCTTGGTGTTCTCCGACCAAGACCTGGAAGGGTTCACAACCCCACACGATGACGCCCTAGTTGTATCAGCCATGATAAACCATTGTAATGTAGACAAAATATTAGTCGACAATAGTAGTGCCCCTGATGTACTTTCTGACGTCGTTGCGCTTACTGCTTGCTTGTTAGATTGTGTTGCGAAGCACGTCCCAGGATCATTCTGCACTAGACCTTTGTGGTTTCACATCACCATTCCCGATAAAGGCAAGAAACCTGTTCTCTACATAGAAGGTGCTATCGGGCCCTCCACCTTAAATCCACCTAACTCCCCTTCTCTTCCTCAGCCAATCACACATTCCAACATCCCATTCGGTAAAGGATGGGAGGTCATGGCTAGGATGGGCTTTACCATGGATCGAGGAATAGGTCAGCATGAGCAAGGTCCTACGCATAGGGTGAGACTTAAGGTTTCTAGAGGCTGTGCAGGTTTGGGCTACTCCGTGGAAGAGCCATCCAAAACCCCTCAAGTTAAGGGTCTGGTATGTGGTCACTTTGTCATAGGGCCAGCACAACCAGGAACTCGGCCGGAGCCGAGAGACAGTTCTGAAGTTCCCCAAGGAAGAGAAACCCCTCCCAATTCCCCACTCGAGGAGGATTTCGAGCTCCTTTCCCTCTTTCATCTTGACAAACACCCTAATGCGGCTTTCCCCTCGGGCATCCTTCTCGCTCTAGATAGGCCTGCTCCTATCCTTTTCATTCCCTTCTTATTTCATCCACTGTTTCCTCCGCTCCTCACTTACTCGATCATGAGACAATCAACCCATGTGATCTGCGCATTCACCCATGACCACAAAAAAAGTGCCAATTCTTAAACGTGGGCTTGTGAGCTCACTATTGAGGAAACGGCCTCCTTGGAGCGAGGATCCCTCGGCCATGGGCTAATGCTTTCCACCTTGAACTCCCTTCCACAAGTTCCCCATGTATATAATAGGGTAGAGTCTAGATTGAGTCAGGTCTGTACATAGCATCCTTTCCTTCCAAGTAATCAAGGGTTCATCAGGTTCCCGCGCATTACATCAGCCAGTTGGTCGATAAGTGCACGCAGCTTTGTCAGGTCTCTGAATTCACAACCCCTCCCATTTCCCTAGAGGCAATTAAACTAGAAGGGTATTTAGTAGATAATGGTCTAGGGGTATATGTATTAGAATAAGATGATGATGCTGAAGAAGAAGAAGAGCCATTAGAGGACGGCGATGATCCCATAGCTTCCTTCATCGACAGAACCAAGAAATTTGATGAACCCAGTGTTTTCATTGATGAGTCCTTCAAGGAAATCAATCTCAGCACCAAGGATGACCCCAAGATCATATTGATAGGTGCCAGTTTGAATAGTGAAGAGGAAGCTTCCCTTGTGGTGATTCTTAGGGAATTTTTAGATGCCTTTGCTTGGTCCTACGCGGACATGCCCGGTTTAGACACGTCATTGGTAGAACATGGTTTGGTTCTGAAGCCCGATGCTCGAGCTGTCAAGCAGAAGTTAAGGCGACTTCACCTGAAGCTCGCACTCAAGGTCAAAGAGGAAATTGACAAGCTCTACAAGGCCAAGTTCATCACTGTAGTCTTGTATCCATAATGGGTAGCCAATATCATTCCCATTATGAAGATGGACAATAGGGTCCAGTCTGCAAAGATTTTCGTGACCTCAATCGTGCTTGTTCAAAGGATGATTTTTCTCTCCCACACATAAATGTCCTGGTAGACAACACCGCCAGCTATGAGATGCTTTCCTTCATGGATGGTTTCTCGGGGTACAACTGATGAGTGCTCATTTATTTATGATAATTCACATCACATACATCATTTCATATGCACATAATTAGCCAATTATGCATACTTTATAGTTAATCTCCTGTTGAAAGGAGAGGCTAAGTTTCAATGGAATGACAAATGTCAAAAGGCCTTCGATGACCTGAAGAGTTATCTTTTGAATCCTCCCATTTTGGCACCCCCAGTCCCGGGTCGGCCTCTACTGCTCTATGTTTCCACCACGAAAGAATCTGTTGGAGCAGTGTTGGCCCAATATGATGATGCCAAAAGGGAATGCGTAGTCCACTATTTGTCCAAGCTGTTCAATGATGCTGACCAGCGATATACTCCCATGGAAAGGACTTGCGTGGCCATCATCTGGGTCACCCAAAAGCTGAAGCACTATTTCCTCACACATGAAGTGAAGCTCTTGGCGTAAATAGATCCCATTAAATACTTGCTAGAAAAGCCCGCATTAACTAATCGTTTGGTGAGATGGCAAAGTTTTCTCAATCAATTTGATATCACCCATGTCAGTCAGAAGCAGTCAAGGGGCACGCCATCGCTGAGCACCTTGCCCACCACCCACTCCCGACTTTCTCCCCTGTCGATGAGAGTTTCCCGGATGAAGAGTTAGGAGCCATCGTAGATGGTGAACCTTCGTGGATTCTCTTCTTCAGCGGTGCATTCAATTCTAAGGGTTGCAGAATCATAGCCATTCTCCAATCTCCGAAAGGTGTTATCATTCCCTGTGCATGTCAGCTAACCTTCCCTACCACGAATAATATGGTAGAATATGAGTCGCTCCTCATGGGCTTAAGGATGGCTTTGGCACTTGGAGTCAAGGAGCTCTGGATCATCAAAGATTCCCAGCTCATTCTCCGACAATCCCTCAGCAAGTATCAAACCTGGGACCCGATGTTGAAACCCTACCAAGATCTGGTCGGTAGGGTAGCCCGGCGATTTAGGAAGCTCACCCTTGTACACACCCCTAGGGCTCAGAATCTTCTCACCGATGTCTTAGCATCTTTGGCATCTTCTCTTCCGATTCCCAGTGAAGAATCATCAGCAACTGTCATCGTGCAAAGCATGCACGTTCCCTCACATTCAGATCCCTAGTTCCAATAGTTCTCTGAGCTTTCTCAACAAGTCCAATCTATCTCTCATGAGCCTGAAATCGATCTCGAGGATGGTAATCCCTGGTTCTTTGATATAGAAACTTATCTTAGGGACCATTCCTTCCCCGATTATGCTACCACTCCCGATCGACGTGCCATTCGTCGAGTTGCGGAGCATTTTTCCCTTATAGGTGGTCTCCTATATCGTAAATCCTTCAGTGGAGTTTACCTCCGCTGCCTTGATGAGACCAAATCCTGAGCTGTTGTCGAAGCCGCTCACTCCAGCGAATACGGTGGCCATGTAAATGGTGGCATGCTTGCTCAAAAACTCCTTCGACAATATTATTGGCCTACAATGAATGAGGACTGTGCCACCTATGTCCGCCATTGTGTTAAATGTCAACTTTACGCGGACAAGGTCCATGCTCCTTCATCCTCACTCCACACTCTTATAGCTCCTTGGCCTTTCGCCATGTGGGCATTTGACGTAGTCGGTCCCCTGGAGGATAGAACCGGAGAAATCTGAAGAAAATCCTTCATCCTCACCGCTACGGAATACTTCACAAAATGGGCAGAAGCTAAGGCATTCACAGAAGTCAAGGCATCAACAGTGGTAAAATTCATCAAGCGCAACATCCTTGCAAGGTTCGGCATTCCTCGTGACATCGTCACTGACAATGGACCACAGTTCACATCCCAGGAACTCTGCGACATGTGTGGTAAATATAGCATCAACTTCCGCAACTCCTATCAGGCTCTCGCTGGGAGGAGGGCCGAAAGAGAAGAAGCCGGCCGTCATGGCCAGGAAAAGTTGGCCCCCAGGCCAAAGAAGTTCAAGTAGGTGTGGGTCCCCAAAAGGGTCTAGCCTGCTCACCAAGCTGCACCAATCCGCTGCCGCCCTGCACATGACGGAGCGGAAGGGAGGAAGGAAAGGGGCCTAGCCCCGAAGGAAGAGAAGGCAGTTGCGGACCCTCCGCGTCGTGGAAGCTTTAGGGCCTGCGCCCAATAATTCGATGTCCCTGCTGTGGGACGAAGATTCCAACAACCTGCCAGCCGAGCCCGACTTGCTTACATCCCTCCCATGGGAGGTTGACAACTGTCCCCCATACTACATCAAGAACGGGGTCGAGAAGAGATGACCTATATGGTCAGGAACTACTTCCGGGGGCTAGGCAATTCCTCGCTTGGGCAACAACAGCTGATGCAAGTAGCCGCAGCTAATGAAGACTATTGCCCATCAATGGCAATTGAAGAAGATGAAAGAGAAGGAAAGATGACGTCGTCGGTTGACGATAATGGTTATGAAGATGGCTTCCATGTCAGAGCTAATGAAACCGCCCCTCGACGGGAAGAAAAAAGAACAATTTCCATCATTGAAAGGTTGACCTTTCTGGAGCATGCAAAAAGGAAGGTCCACCGGTAAAGAAGGAGGATGCAGGTCTTCACCTGTAATATGGCCAGCGTGTTCGACTGATATGGAGGGCTGCCTGAAGACCCTCACGAGCTGGCTCAATTGGCCGCGAGGTTGGGGCCAAACACTTGAAGAGCCGAGGCTACAAAAGAGCTATTGGCAGCGGCTAAGGGCAAGCAACCCCTGATCCACCATCAGGCAGGTGACGAAGCAACTATTTTAACCACCAACGTGGTGACGACAGAGGATGAAGATGAAGCTCTATTTGACATCCTGCCTGAGAACGCACCCGGGGACGCACCAAAAGCCATCCCCAGCAATGCAGCCATGGACCTAGCGGTCCTAATGTTGCTTCAGAAATACTAGCAGGAGATAGACCTGCTGAAGAAATAACTGATGGAGAAAATTGAACAATCATCAGCTTTCAAGCCTCCTGAAGTTCAGGGTGAATCATCTCGGGGAGCCATCCATCAAGCTGACCCTCCACCACTCTACACTCTACCTCAGCCATCAGAGCCGAGTTTGGCGATGACCCAACAATGGCCACCACAGCCACTGATGCCGCCAGTGCTCCCTCAGGTGCACCAAACGCCTCCGCTGCTGCGTCTGCCGCAAGCGACCACACTGGCCACCCCCTACCTGTAGCCGACACATTTCTACCCAGAGCCGATTGATCCCACGATCATGAACAAGATGATGGTGGAGAGAATGATCGAGCTGAAGCTCGCTGAAAGAAGTGAAGACGACTACGTCGCATTCGATGCATATCCGGTACCATACCCGCCGCACCACGCTGCCAAGCGGCTTCCCCCGAGGATCAACAAGCCACCAAAATTTGACAAGTTCAATGGGAAGGGATCCCCAAAGGAACATGTCACCTACTATATGACCGTCATGGGCGATCTGGCCACCGACGAGTCATACCTGTTGAAATTTTTTGGGTTCTCGCTAACGGGGATCACATTTGAGTGGTACTCTAGCCTCCCGGCTGGGTCGATCAACGACTGGTCGGACATGCAGAGGAAGTTCAGGGAAAGATTCCATGTTACAGAGAGGGAGGTCACAGTGGCCGAACTCTCCTGCAGACCCAGTCATTTTCTCCCTCCATGAGGAGGCGACTGGGGGTAAAAATTACCATCAACCCAGCTGAGGTGAAAACCCGAAATGGCGCCTCAGGCAAAATCGGCGTACCGAAAAAAGTTAAAGGGGGCCAGCTCTGTCGAAAACCCACAAGGGCGGTGGAGCTGGTAAAGAGAAAAATAAAAAAAAATCCTCTCCTTCTCTGCTCCTCACCGACGAGGGTCATCGACCGCAACATTCAATCAACGATGACCTCAGTATCACTTCACAACGATGGTGACCATCACACCCTTCAGGGCCGGACAACACCCATTCCAGCGTCAGCAGTCGGCCACATGCCTTAGTGGCTGGTCTCCAGCTCCAGCATCGCGGCTACAACACCTCCACAGGCCAGCCACTCAATTCCAGCACTAGTCTCCAACTCCAGCGTCGCGGCTACAACGCCTTCATGGGCCAGCCACTCAGTTCCAGTACTGGTCTCCAGCTCCAGCATTGCGGATACAATGCCTCCGCAGGCCAGCCGCTCAGTTCTAGCACCGGTCTCCAGCTCTAGCATCGTGGCTACAACGCCTCCACAGGCCAGCCACTCAGTTCCAGCACCGGTCTCCAGCCCCACCATCGCGGCTACAATGCCTCCACAGGCCAGCCGCTCAGTTCCAGCACTGGTCTCTAGCTCCAGCATCGCGGCTACAATGCCTCCACAGGCCAGCCGCTCAGTTCCAGCACTGGTCTCCAGCTCCAGCATCGCGGCTACAACGCCTTCACGGGCCAGCCGCTCAGTTCTAGCACTGGTCTCTAGCTCCAGCATCGCGGCTACAACGCCTTCACGGGCCAGCCGCTCAGCATCACGGCTACAACGCCTCCACAGGCCAGCCACTCAATTCCAGCACTGGTCTCCAGCTCCAGCATCGCGACTACAATGCCTTCACGGGCCAGCCGCTCAGTTCTAGCACTGGTCTCCAGCTCCAGCATCGCGGCTACAATGCCTTCACGGGCCAGCCGCTCAGTTCCAACACCAGTTGCCAGCTCCAGCATCGCGGCTACAATGCCTCCGCAGGCCAACCACTCAGTTCTAGTACTAGTCGTTAGCTCCAGTATCACGGCTACAACGCCTCAACCGGCCAGTCGCTCGTTTCTAGTGCCAGTCGCCAGTTCAACAGCCTAGCTATAGCACATCAATGGATCAGTTACCTAGACCCAATACCAACATCCAGCATCAGTATTTTGGCTACAACCTCATCAAGAGTCAGCCAACCAGCTCCAGTTCCTAATCCTAACTTTCGATTGTGACGCCTCCCAGGGCCATTCGGCCAGCCCAGCTCCAGTTCCTCAAGCCAATGCAGATTACATTGCCAGCCAACGACATAAGACTAGTCAATACTAAGCATCACCCTACAACCGAAACATGCCAGAGTCAATTCCCAACCTTAACCTCATGGGCCCCCAGGTCCCAACGGGCCTACGCTAACCTTACACGTCATGGGTCTTCTCCTTCTGTTGTCAAGGGGCTGACCCCCAACATTTGGTCTTTTCTTCGGGTTTCCAGTACCCAGCACCCAGCCCCTAGTATCCCAAAATTCAGTCACACCTCTCCCATTTCTCAGTCCTCTGTGCTAATACCCTGAAACCGGGTAAGCCCAATCTCTTGCCCCCTACACCAGTACATAGTGGAGAAAATCAAGCAGACTAATAGTAAGTGGTCACCAGTCCCTGCACTCAGTACTGTTCCATGGAACGGGAAGAGAAACAAAGCCCTTCAGCGGCACACCCCCAACCTCCCGCTCAGCGGCACGCTCCCGCGCCCGTTCAGTGGCACACTCCTCTAGCGCTCCAGCGGCACACCCCTCCGGTGGCCCTCCAGCGGCACGCCCTTACCTGCGCCTCCACTGGCACGCTCGGCCAAGACACTCCACCGGCACACCCAGTTTGGGTGTCTTCAGCTGTACGCCTGCAAGCTTCTTCAGCGACACGCCTACAGGCTTCCTCAGCGACACGCCTGAAAGTTCCCTCAATGGCGTGCCTTGACAGACTCCCAGTGGCACACTTGTTGTGCCTGCCAGCGGTACACTGTTCCAGCCCTCCAGCGGCACGCCCTGAACTACGCTACCGGGTGCATCTGGCAGACGCAATCTAATGCCCACACCCTATAGATTCGTGGCGTGCAGTGGAACTAGCTGAGCTGTCGCCCGGAGAGGAGGGCACGCAGGCTATCCCCCCTGCCACCAAGGATGAACAAATCAAATCCCCATCAATGCTAGCCTGTTCCCGCCTTCGAACGCCTCCGCCGCTGGGGGGGGGGATAAAAAGCCCCTTCTTCTCTGTCGAACAAAACACAAGAAGCACTCCATAGAGAGAGACACACACACAAATGGGCAGAGGCTGCCACAGAAAGAAGAGAAGAAGAGGAATAGAAGAAGAGAAGAAGAGGAAGAGAAGAAGAGAGAGGGGGCCACCGCTCCGACCACCGCCGCTCGTGCGAAGAGAAGAAGAAAAGGGAGAAGAGAGAAGAGAAAAGGGGGACAAGCTTATGCTCCGTCCCTCTTCCCCATTGTATCCCATTCCCTCTACTCATCCCTTCTTCTCCCTCTCCCCCATGTATTTTGTAACGCTCGTGGCCGGCCATGGCCACTGATCTCTATGAATGCAAATCCCCCCCACCTTGGGTTTCTTACCACCGTGCTCGATGTATGCCTTGATGTATGTGTTTGATTTCTTCTTCCGGTTGATTTGGTCCCCAGTGTGAGCCTCCTTCCCCTGTCGTGGCCCTCTTCATGGGATCCCTGGCCTCCACCCCCGCCAGTTTGCCTGAAGGGAGAGGCCTCTGCTCTTCTTTTGAACACTTGGGTCCCCACACCACCATTAGTCTCCCTCCCTTCTCTAGCTCCAATTTACCTAGCCAACCCTCTGCCCCGGCACACTTTGTGCCATCCTTCCCTGGCACGGCCTCTCTGGCCGGTACACCCTTGGCCCTCTCTTCTATGGTGCACCTTATATCCCTCAGCTCGGTACACCCTGACCAACCCTTCACCAGTACAGCCCCTGGTCGGTGCACCCTCAGACCCTTTTGAGCCTTCCCTGACACACTCTCAAGAACCCAGCCCTATACGCCCTTGAGGCTCCAGCCCGGTACGCCTTGCACCCGTCTTTTCCCGGCACACCCTGGCCTCCCTTAGCCCGGCACACCTCTCCAGCCCCTATAGGCTTCCTGGCTGGCACACTGGTCACCAGTCCCTCCCTCTTGCCTGGTGCACCCCTAGTCAGTCCTAGAGAGGTCTCCGATCCGTCATCTCTTCTGGGTTTTTCTTGGTTTCATCAAAGGTGTCATCGCCCTTGGCACGTACCCCCAATTGTCAGGTTCCACCACTCTATGTGGGCCCGTTCCCTTTATCTCTCTTATCACTCGGGTCAAGGGGAGATGCTGTCGAAATTTTGTTAAAAATAATAACATGTCAAAAGACAAGAGAGGGCGACAAAAAAATGGGACCACACCACGTTAAAAGACAGGAAAATTTTAATTTTTTAATTTTATCTGGAGTGCTACATTCTGTCTTCTCATGCAGTTGTTTCTTCAGGAGTTCTATCTCTTGTTGATATTTCTGTACCAGCATCAACACCGATGGATCCATGGTTGCCGTGCTGGAGATGCCTTCAACCATTTCCCCTGAAGCACCTTCAAGTGAGGTGGTTAGCAGCACCTCATCTTCTTCAACCGTCACTACATTAGCAGTCAGTGTAGTGACCTCTTCGAAAATCACATGTTTTCCCTTCGCCGCCTTCAGCATTTCATTTACAGCTTCACTTCTTCTGGTATTCAGCCCCGGTCTTTTGGCTAATTAGGCCAGTTCTTGGGGTTCCTCAGGTAGACCCCCATGCTTGCTAGCCACTCTGGCCATGTTGCAGGCAAAAACATGCATCCCTTTCTCTTGTTTGCAGAACCTCCACTTTATTCCACTGGGGAAGGTCAATCTTTCAAACAAAATTGTCTTCTTTTCTCCTCTGGCTGTGGAGGGGCTTCATCGGCCTAAAATTATGGGACGTCTTCATATCCATTATCATCAATAGATGAGGTCATTCCTCTTTCCTCTTCTTCTTCAACTGCCATCGACAAGTAGTCTTCTTCTTCAGCCACAGTCACTTGGAGCAGTCACTACTAGCCTAATGAGGGGTTTCCCAGACCCCTAAAGTAACTTCAGACCATATTGGTCATTTCTTCTTGACGTCGTCCCTGGTGGAGGACTGGGGAGAGTTGTCGACCTTCCATCGGAGGGATGTAAGCTAGCCTGGCTATCCCAGTAGGTTGCTCAAATCTTCTCTCTACTATAGGGATTTTGACCTGTCGGGCACAGGCCCTGAAGGCAATGCGGCGTGGAGGCTCCACAACCATTTCTTCTCTTCTTGGGGCCAAGCCCCTCTCATTCCTTTTCCTCGCCTCTACGGGCTCGGGGTAGTAGCGGACAGGTGCACTTTGACAGACAGGTTGGGTCTTCCTAGGGACCCACACTTGCTTAAATATCTTTGGCCTTGGGGCTAGCTCTGGTCGGCCCTGGTGGCTAGCTTCTTCCTTTTCAGCTCTCCTCTCAGATAGGGCCTAGAAGGAGTTACGGACTGACACGGCGGGGATGACATGGTCCAAGATAACCCGACCATCGCATTCGTCCAGGAAGACGTGGCCGCCACCAATGAGAATAGACTTGTCGGATGCTGAAAGCTGCCAGTGATAGGACTAGAAACTTTCCTTCAGAAGCTTCCTTGGCAGTGACTCTCGGGCTTGTTGTAGTGGATGGGGCGAGCCCCCTGAGCTACATGGTGCACTATGCTGCCTGTCAGTTGAACCTGGCCTCTTGGTAGGCCTCTGTAGCTTCGGGTTTTGCGAACCCTGGGCTTCTTGTTGATGCTTTCCTCAGCCATCCCTGGAGCTTCCACCTCCAGCACGTCAGTAAAGCCCACCCCCAAGAAATTAGGGAAGCCAACCACAAGCGAAAAGGTGTCAAAAATAGTAGGTACCACTAGGTACCCATGAGCAGCATGACTGGCCACGATCGTATGGCTGAAAGTCAAGGCAGTGAAACCAGCAGCCATCGTTGCTTCCTGGAATCACATAAACAAACAAACAATCAACATTCCTTGGGAGGTCCCCGGGGCCCATTTATCTTGGCAAAAAGATGAAGGGAGACTTGGTCCCACTGGGCATGCCAGCTTGTGGGGACTTATTAATTTTTAGGATGATTTTGTTGATTTATTTGGTTTATTTATTTCACCAGACACTCGCCAACGGGAAGCCTCCACCGGCCCAACAAGCACGCTCCAAATCACGACAGGCCATCTGCTGACCCTCCACAGACCAATACCACATCTCAAGCCAAATCTCACTCAGACACCACAACCAATCTCGAGCCTCACGCCAACTCTACCCTCTCAGGGGAGCACGGTAAAACCAAATGATAGGATCTCTCCTCGGTCCTCACATTACTCGACTCAGGCTTACAGGGAAATCTTCCCTTGCTGGTCACAGACCAAGGATCACCATCCAACGCCTAAGTCTCATCAAAGACCTCTACACACAGGCACTGTCCTTCATCCTGTCTCATCAAATCCTTTGCCTCAAAATGATCCAAAAGGACGCCTGCCAAGCCTCAGCTCCGCTCTTACCTCAGAGCCTCGGGACACCACCTGAACAATTCATGGCACACTTGCCGACACATTTTCCCAACTCTCCATCCTGCCAGTGCCATAAACCATAATGCTTCCAGCAACGGCATGGCAACCACACGTCTCACACAACCCGAGACAACCATACACCGAGGAACTAATCCTCCGATGCCCAACACATCCTCTGTAACTCTGCAAGCTCTGATTCACGACACCTCGAAAAGCACAACACCAGTCACAAGCTCTCACGAACACTGCCCAACTGGCATGCATCCTTCCAGAGCAACCCCAACACACCCTTACACATTGGGGAATGGGCAACGCTTCTCACAGATAGCCATACTCTGTCACAGCGGTTAAGCTAGCCGCTGCCACACTCTCCTCTCTTACATCTGCCCCTGATCACGAAACCAATAACACGCTAAGTGCTTAGCAAGGAGTGATGAAAATCCACCAAAATGCTAGGCTCGAAGGTCACAACATCTCTAGCCACTAGACATCATTCACTCGAACCTGTCCGTGCTAACACCAACCCATTCTCGAGCTGCCACCACATGGACCACCATGCCAAGAGTCATAACACGAACCATAACTGACGACTGCCAATGCTCATTCGGGCACATCTCTCAACCAGAGCGCTTGCTCTGCCATCTCGAACCGTGATCTCAACACCTCAGGGGCTGGATGAACCTCAAGCTGGGGTGGCCAACCTAATAACAACTCCCTCAGAGCATACTCACGGCCACTTAACCACGGACAATCCTCACCAGCCACCAGACCTCGCTGCAGATCCCTCAAATGCAGCACCGCAGTAACACACCTACTGGCAACCTCTGCCCAACGCAGCACAACCGGGGCCACCATCTCGAGGGGAGGAAGCTCTCGACCTCGATCCTTAGACCCCATGCCAAAACCCCGATGACGATAGCAACCACCTTCACACCGCCAATGCCGTGCACTCACACTCTCACGCAAGAAACCAAGTAAAAAATAAGCACAAAACCCAATGCCAACTGTCAACTATACTGGACCATACGAACTCTGATCACTACAATATATTGAATTCCCATGTACTTCCACAACCATGGCTCTGATACCAACTGTAATGACCTGAGATCCGAGTACTGGAAAGGAACCGGCATGACTCGAACCTCGGCCTGCCACCCACGAGCCCAAAGACTCGGAAGCGTTAAAGGATAGGTGTGGTGTACATAGAAATAGGAAATAAAGCAGGACAATAGATATAACAATAAAAATAAATAACAATTACAACAGAGTCTAGTCCAATAAAAGTATAGTCTAAAGTAGTAAAATGTACCACATGTCAAGTGAATACTCGGCCCGACGAGTTGGCAGCTAAAGACCTCCACGCAGTACCCTCGAACCACGAGGAAGGACCGCAACACCTAAAAACCAAGGGTGAACCTCCTATCACTGGCTCAGTAGGGGTCCCTCAGAACTCCAACCGAAAACAACGGCGATATGGAAAGCAGCAACTACAACAAGAACAACAACAGCAGCAGGAGCAGTAAACTCAGTGGCTGATAAAACCTTGGCTCTATAGCTACTCCTACAATATCGAAAAACACATCCCAATCTCATAGTCGGGGGACCACCAGAACACGAACCACCAGACTACAACCGCCCTAGTCACACTACTAGGAAAATGACACGATGCCACTGTCGTGGAGGCCTGTCCTCATAGACAAGGGCCCACCAAAACCATGCAGTCAGGAAACACAGTCACGACCTCGTCATCGTGAACTCTACGCTGTCTAGGAAGAAGCCCTCGGTGACGCTCACCAAAAACCCTAGACCTCAACTCCGGGAGAACACCCAGAACTACACACGAAACCCCATCTCGCAGATGAAAAATGAAAACCCGCGACACAACAACTCACGTCACGTGATGGGAGTACCACCCACCAGAAGCAAGGCCGGATGCATCAACTAACGTCTTAGTCCGTGCCTCAGGTGTTTGCCTATGACGCCCTAGGCAGAGACTGAGACACCGTACTAGTAACACAGAACAAGGACCAGCTGGGGTCTTGCTCATCAGCGTGGATCCGATGCCCCCAGCCACGTGTGCATAGACCATGCACCCTAGGTCAAGCCCTGTAGCTAGTTCTTCCCCCGAAGCCCAGACTCAGGCTACGCGTGGGGGCCCTACGGTAACCAGCCTAACAACCGTCTCATTCGGGTCACGCTCTCCACCACTCCCAAGTGGGTCCGCACATGCCTGCGCAGGAAATCTATGACTAGTGGGGGCTCACTAAACGTGGACACTGAAAATCACGCACACACCCATCTCGAGTAACACAAAGTGACAGGTGGCTCATGGCCACCAGACTCTGGATAGCCCACTAAACCTAATAACCCAACAGTCCTTGAGTCACAAGACTCGGGTCAAGATCGCTGCATGTGATGGCACAGTGCCATCAATCCGGCCTAATCCCTAGGTCTAAAACCACGGTGACATGATTCTCAAGGTAGCTCACAAGCTACCGAGTGGATCTCTCATCCACAGGACACATGAAAAACCTCCATCCCTAGGCTGGTTGACTGGACTCACAGTCCAAGGCCATACACACGGCCCACTCAGAAGCTCAGAATACACACAGGGTCACTCAAACCCTGAGACTCATGAGCATGCTAATCGAGGTAACACGGTACCTTCAGACACCCAAAAGTACAATCACGGTCCCCACGGGGCATCTGGGACACTCACGGGGTCATAGGCTGGTCATTGGATCTCAACCAAACTGACCGGAGACCAACACAATGCAAAACGGACACGGCGAGCACAAAAACCACCTATCGGTCCTCTCTGGACTGTTAGGGAGCTTGGCGGTCTCCTCCGGACCGCAAGGCCCAACCTAGTGGTCCAGCTAGAGCCATAAGGTCAAAGGCAAACTAAACCCCAAGTGGTCACTCCTGGACCGCCAAGCAGAGTGGCGGTCTTCCACCTAACCGCTAGGCTAATACGCCTAGCGGTCAGTCGCAAGGTCGCTACCCCACTGACCTCACAACGACTCCAACCGAAAAACGATCACCCCCAGACCACAAGACACTGCCTAGTGGTATCCACCCGATCGCTAAGCTCCCCTGGCGGTCCATCGCACGATTGCAAGGCTCGAATCGACATAAGGGGGACCCTAGCGGTCTCCACATGACCACTTCACGCCCTAGCGGTCCCTGGAAGGACCGCTAGGTCGTCCCGAGCCCGAAAATGGCAAAAATTACAAAAAAATCTATTCCACGCCCCGTTCACACCCGTGTGAAGGGAAAAACAAGGGGAAACTAGTCCCCAACCTCTCTAGCACCGAGAGGACCCATTTAGACCACAAAAATGAGATCAAAACGTTAGATCGGGAGCACATCCCAAAACATGCTCTTTTAACCCCAACACGAATTAAACCCCACTCGGCTCACCTCGGCCTACCAAAATCGCAGGAAAGGAAGTACAAGGGCCAAGGTCCATCCCCTTACCTCCATTGAAGATTTCACGCGCCGAGGATGCCGATCCATCGCGAAACGCCGCTAGAAACCCCATTGGTGCCCCATGCTCACGAACCGACTCACCACACGCCACCGCCTCGTCTCTCATCCCGTCCCCGCTATCCCTCGCCCCACAAACCTCGCTGCCTAGCCCTTGTCCATCTTCGTCGGCCGCCGGAGAAGAGAGGGAGAGAAAGCGAGAGCGTGAGAAGGGAGAGAGTGAGGAAGAGAGAATGAGAGAAAGAGAGAGGCGTGGGGGGTTTGTATAGGAAAATCTAAAAATTCTAAAAAATATGAAAAATATGAAAAATATGAAAAAATTATCTCCGCGATCTTCGAAAAGAGCACGCCACCTGGTGGGGCCATGCGGGGTCTTGAAGGGGTCCCGGAACTAGTGTATACCAAGGATGCTTCTGGAATTGCGGACCAACGGCCATGAAGTTAGTCCGAGTTGGTTGGGTATTTTAGAGAGCTCGACCAGGGCGGAGTACCACTAGGCCAAGGTGAACTTCGGTCATTCCGTGGAGGCCGGCGGGGCTGTATGGTACAGCTTCAAGTGTTTCCCATTAAGAGGGGAGAATTGGACCACCCCCTTGTGATCTACAAGGGCGTAAGCACCCCCTTCATAGACTCGGCGGATGATATACTGTTGGACCCAGCTTTCAACCAACTTCCCCTTGGGGTTGGAGGCCATGACTTCTCTTCTTTTGACCATTACCAGGTTACCTTTCTTGAATTCTCGTCCTTTGACCAGCTTATCGAAAGCACGAGCCATGCGAGCCTGGTAGAGTTGGATATTTTGTTGTGCTCAGAGACGCTTTCCTTCGAGCTCAGCGAGCTCTTCCAGTCTTCTTTCTACATTGGTCTGTTTGCCACTAGCCAACCCATGCTGAATGGCGATTCGAAGCGAAGGGACTTCTAGTTCAATTGGCACCACAGCCTCCGACCCATATACAAGGGAGAATGGTGAGCAGCCAGTTGGGGTTTTATAGACTGTACGATAAGCCCAAAGTGCCTCATACATCTTTTCTTCCCAATCTCTTTTATTTGATTTGACAATCTTCGCCAGCAAGGTGCATAGCATCTTATTGAAGGCTTCTGCAAGTCCATTAGCTTGGGGGTTGTAGGGGGAGGACGTCCTCCAATCAATCTTGTATTTATCACACAGTCGGTAGACTTTCTGATTTTTGAAATGACTGCCATTATCAGATATGTTTCAGCTGGGGACTCCAAACCGGAATATTATATTCTTCTGAAAGAACCTGGCGACCAGCTCCCCGGTCACTTCTCTTACCGCTATCGCTTCTGCCCATCTGGAGAAGTAATCTGTGGCTGCTAAGATATATCTGCACCCTGATGACGATGCCGATAAGGGCCCTACCACATCTGTGCTCCATTGAGTGAATGGCCAACTCGATATAGTGGGATGCAATGGCACTGGTGGTCTTCTTGACACAGTGGCATGTTCTTGACATTTTTAACAAGCCGTGGCGAACTTGCAGCAGTCATCAAACATAGCGGGCCATTAGTAGCCTAGTTTCTTTATCTCAATCTTCATCTTTGGACCAGCCTGGTGCACCCCTGCTGACCCGGCATGAACTTCTTGCATCACCTGCTGAGCTTCTGCCAAAGACAAGCAACACAACAGGACTTTCTTTCGGGCATCTGCCATTATTCGGAAGAGCGTTCCGTTTCTCATCTCATAAGAATCCTTGATCCTGAGGAGCTTCATTATTTGTTCTTTTTCTTTCGGGAGCTGTTGGTGTTGAAACAAACATAAGAGATGCTTCCGTCAATCGGGCTGTTGGACTTCCTACACAGCTGCCACTTCATCATCTTCTTCATTAGCCGGAACCTCTATCACACTGGGGACCTGGCGTCGATTAATTACTGTTATATTCAGGCTTGTATCTAACAAAACTGTCAAAGAACTAGCCAATTTTGTGAGAGCATCTGTCTGAGCATTCTGTCCCCAATTGATGTGCTTGATGTTGATGAAATAAAATTTTGTCATTAGGCACAACGCCAATTGGTAATATGGGAGGAGTTCCTACTTCCGCACGTCGAACTCTCCTTCCAACTGCTTTATGACCAGCATGGCACACAGCAAGAAGAATAATTTGTTAGAGGAGGAGGAAGGGCCCGAGGGCACAGAGTGGGGAAAATCACATCAAAGAATGGGTCGAAAGACCGAAACCACATCCTAGATAAATCAGCAGGTGCGTCGGGCGACCACCTGGACATCAAATCAATCAGTGGGCAGTTCCTGCATGGACAATTAACAATTAAAATTTCAATCAACCTCTCGGGCCGGAAAGGGGACTAAAACACGGATGGATCAAAGAGAAGAGGAGGCAGGCAAGGAACAAAAGTCAGCCTCCGGAGAATGGAGATAGGACGGGAAAGAGATAACGTGGTAGTCGAGCTCTCCATTTCCCATAGGCGTTGGGCTGGCTTGTTACAAACATTCTTTAAAACCTGCACCTCGAGTTTCTTCAGGCTT
Organism: Amorphophallus titanum; assembly: GCA_024336825.1. Classification (NCBI taxonomy): domain Eukaryota; kingdom Viridiplantae; phylum Streptophyta; class Magnoliopsida; order Alismatales; family Araceae; genus Amorphophallus; species Amorphophallus titanum. The sequence goes on from JANBPO010002596.1 coordinate 10,880,790, forward strand.
TCCTTCTCAGCAAACATCTTGATGAAAATTTTAGAATGGTCATCGAAATCATCAATGGGTCCTTTTCGCAACACGGGCAGCATGGCGCAAGCAACATCTTCTTTTTGGGACTGGCAGGGTGGCGGTGTCTTCAAGGTGTCGGGCTGTAGAGGCCTCCTGACAAAATGCTGATGATAATCCCATGTCAACGGCCCAGAGTCCCCTAGCATAGACAGTGATGACTCCCGGTAGCCGATGCCTCTTCGGTTCATCTTTCAGCCTTTAGGGACGGGCTTAGTCTGTCCCTATAATTACGCACCGAGGCCCATGCCCGGTTGATAGCCTAATTTCAAAATCATCTGCCATCCCTTGGAGTCCGTAATCTTAGACTTGGTTTTGACATCAACAGGTGTAGTGGCAGGCTTGCGTAATGCATATTCCCATAAATAGTTCAAGTCCATGACTGATAATATCAGCCTATTGCTTGGCTATAATATAGGCAGAATCTTGTCAGCTATTGCATCAACGGTCTGGATTGTGGAGATACTTTTCACCTTGACTACCCGGCCTTGAAAGGGGAACTTAAGGCATTGGTGGGCAGTCGAGGGCACTGCATGCAAACTGTCAATCTATGGATGACCCAGAATTGCCTTGAGCATTGGGTCTATGTCCAATACATAAACTCCACATCCATCTTCAACGGCCCTAGCTCGGCCTAAACTGTTACAACCCCATGGCAAGCTTGCCTGGAGTTATCGTAGGCTACAATCGTCGTCAGTGTTGTCCGTAGCATGTTCTCAAAAATATTGCAGGCATGTAACATGCTCAAGGGACAGACATTTATAGAAGCTCCGGTGTCCACAAGAGCTGACTTGACTGCCACCTTGTTTAAGGAAATAGAAATGCAAGTGGCATCTATCGTGCCTCCGGGGGTGCCAATTCTGATTCAGAAAATGAAATAGAGGGTCCCCTCGTAATAGTAGCCAACACTGACAGCAAACTATCCACCGCCACATCCTCGCTCACCATGACTTTCTGTAAGAATGCCCTTAGGGCATCCTAATGGAGTGCGGACCTTCTTATCAACTCCAGTACCGATATCTTCACTGGCATCCGATCTAAATGTTGTAGCAAATCATACTTCAAGTTGGGCATGGGGTCGGCTTCTTCTATCTCAGCTGTTGTAGAGGGAATTAGAGGAACAAGTGCAGGCACACTGGTAGAAGGGTAATTTCTCTGAAAGAGGCACCCGCTCCTCAGGGCAAGATTTTGCGCCGGCACGGCGACTGACGGACTCACAACTGGCCAGGTGGGGTATGTGGAAGGGATGGAATTGGGGGTGATGATGGCGGGGGTAGGCTTAGCAGGCCTCCATCGATCTGCATACGTAGCGAAGTCTTCATCTGCCTTCATCTTCTCTGCAACTAGGTCTGTGAAAGAATACTCGGGACCAACCCGATCTTAGAATCTTTGAATAAATCTCTCCTTCACAGTCTTGAAACTTTCTGCCTCCTTCAAAGGCAAGGCATAGAACCATTCTAGTGTGACGCCATCCAATGATCAACAGAAAAGATATGCCATCAGGTGATCATCGTGCTGAAACTATGTTGATTCATAAAGAAACTCCCTGACATGAATAAATGGGTTGCCATTCCCGTCATAGTTCTGGTATACAAGGAGCTCAGACTGGGGAGAAAAATGAATGTCCCTGACATTAGGAATGGGGATATCAGCGAGAGATTGTGGGCTGACCCTCTTATGGAGGAGATCAATCTGTTGCTGCATGGCAGCCCACTTTTCAAGGATTTCTCATTCTCGGGATGGAGGAGATGGGGCAGGAAGAGCGGAACGAGTATGTGGAGCAGACAGATAAATAGATGGAGGGGGAAGCCCGTAAGATGGATAGTGGGCTAGGGAAGGGCCCATATCAGAATAGGCAAGTTGGGCTGCCCCTAGCTATAGGCGAGCAAGATCGACCGGGGCCACAAGGGCCTACGACGCTAGAGAGATGGTAGTGTAAGGATCGAAGTAGGAGGGCACGGGGATCTGGGTCTTCCCCTTGTCCTGGAACTAGTGGGACGAGGTAGAGGCCTAGCCCACTTCCATGTTAGGGAATCAGAGGATACGAGGATAAACTGGGGTAAGATCAATGGAGGCAGTAGAAGTAACAGTTGATCCAACAGTTGGGGGTATAGAAGTGGTGGCAGCAGACACGCCAGGAGAAAGCACTAAAGGCGGGCCATCTGCCCCTTGCAAAGCTTGCTTAGGGAGGTGGATCTGAGTAGGATCAAGTTGGGCCATCATATGCAGAATATGACTGGTCGAGTTCTGAGAAACATTATCAAAGGAGGAGGGCTGAGTGCCCTCAATGACAGTGGATGGGAGAGTAGGGGTGGACCCCTCTCTCCCTTGAGCAGGGATGGCCCTTGGCGGGTCCTCTAAGAGCCCCTAAGGAAGGGAATCCTCATGGGTGTGGGAGAAGTTGCAGGAAGACATGACTGGAGGTGAGTCAAACGAAGGGTTGAAATAGGAGATGAAATGGGAGTTGCCCCTAGGAGATGACCCTGTGGGAATGTGGCAACTCTACATGCACTAATCACTGTGGGGAAATAAAACACAAACAATCCTAACCAAGAACAAAATCAATCAAAATGCACACCAAAAGAGGGGAGAGATGAGAGAAGAATCAACCCATTAATCAGCCAAGTTTGTTAATGATGCACGATAAATTTTATGATTTCCCTCTTGAGGACCTTGGTGGATTAATTAAGAGATAATTCACTCAACCACAAGGTACCTAACTAGGGTAGGAATGGGAAACTAGCTGACTCTAAGGGACTCTCTCTCTCTTGGATGTAAACCCTAGACTGGGGTGGTACGATACAACCTGCCCGACATCTATGTGGAAATCCACGGCTCACGGGGACTTACGGAGGTCCTGGGTAACGTCACCTAGTCGACTCCAAGGAATATGGAGACGAGAGGATCTCCTACCTAGGTAGGAATGCAACTGAGATGAAAAGTGTGTATGTTCCTATGTGCACTGGAGTGCATGCAACAATCTAGCCTAGATCTAGCAACCAAGGATCAAATAAGGATGACAAGTATAGCAAATATCATGCAAACTGACTGCTTTCTCGGATCAAAAAACGCTGACTGATCAAAACTCTTTTTCTTGGATTTCTTAAATCGGAATCCCTTGCCCTGAGATTGCAGGAAGGAAGTACCATCGACAGCAAAGAAAGTAGGAGAAGCTCCTGGAACAGAAGGTTGGTGGAGCGGCTGATGCTGCACGGTTGACTGAACCATCCCAGTCTGAGAAAGTCCTCAAGTCCTTGCCAACTCTAGCTCTAGCGCGACGGCGGCTTGGTATGCAGAATCCAACTCAACTACACGAGTAGTGAACAATGGTAAGCTCAACTCTACTTTTAGTCCACGCAGAAACTACTGAATCCTCACAGTTTCATCAGTAAAGATATGGGGCGCATACCGGCCCAACTCAATGAACTTATCCTGATATTCTAGCACTAACATCTCGCCTTGTGTCAACTCTAGAAACTGGTACATCTTGGCTAACTTCAGGCAGGCTAGAGTGTAGACACGTTTGAATGCAGCAACGAACTCCGCCCATGTGATCTGTCGAAGCGGATGGGAACAGAAGGCAACCTCCCACTCCGTGGTCCACCACGTGCGTGTAGTACCTTGAAGCTGATAAGAAGCCAACATAACTCTTTTGTCCTCGGCGCACTCCATACATTGGAAGACGCATTCAGTGGCATCAACCACTCCCTCACTGCCTCAAGGTCTTATTAACCTTCGAACATCGGTGGATGGAATAGCAAAAATTCTTTCAGCGCTCGTCCACGACCACCGGGCAACACCGCAGGTGGAAGAGGAATAGGTGCAACCTGGGCAGGAACTGGTATAGCAGGAGCAGGTGAAGCACTAGCTTCATCCTGAGGAACTGGGGCTCTTCGCCTACGAGGTGGTATCTTGAATCTAGGGAAACACGACAACAAAAAACACATCAGTAAACGCAGGAAACACCCTAAGCCAGCAAAAGATGACTCAAAGGGACTTGCTCTGGACCAATGCAAATTTGAACTCCTGATATAATTCCCCAACACCGCTCTGATACGAACTGTAATGACCCAGAGTACAAGCTACCGATAACCTAATATAAATATCAGACTACCGCTCCCAAGAACTAGGGACGCCACCCAAGAGGCTGATGAGGCCCGTGAAGGGTTAGCGGGCTTTGTCGAGGGATTGCATTAGAGATTAGAATTCACAGGCGCACGGTAATAATTTTAGCAACGATTAGAAAAATAGTGCGGAAGTAATTAAAATATCAGAGCGATATTTATATACACTAGTCCAGATTTACAACAATAATCAAGAATGTACAAGTCCCACAACAGGAAGAAAAGACAAGGCTACAACTACACGGGACATACCCCGGACAAAATACAAAAAGACAGACCGACGGCTGGCACTCTATGTACGGTCTCCGAAACCACGAGAACCACTAGCGAATGGCTGAGACGGCTCACCTGCAAGAAGGAATGGTGAGTCACAGTCAGACTCAATAACGGTCACGCGGATCCCTACATCGCACTAAACAATCACGTAGGCAATTAGAATGCAATTAGAGCATACATTTAGACAATTAAACAGGCAGATGCACTAATTCAACATGCTACTAGACTACAACAGAAAGGTCTATCTAGGCAAGTAAATCGGCTAATAGGATGCCAACATAAATAAATAAATAGCAAGGGCAACTGCTAGCAACTAGAACTAGCGGTAAAAACTACATCTACCAATAGAATAAACTCAATCATTCCAGTGACAGGAGAAAGAACAGGGAAAACGCAGTCGTGATGGGTGCCTGACCGATTTGGTTCTCCTTTCAGGGGTGGCTGAGGTGCAAGGCTGGACCTACGAGATCATCTGGCAACCGCGAAATGTTCCCCGCCTGGTGGATCACGTGGCGTCGGGGGTCAGCCAAGTGTCCGTCGTCACCCCCCAAGCCGAAGTTGTGTTTGTCCCGGGAAGGTTGTACTACCCAATCCCGGTCGACGTTCCTCTGGTGGGCTTGCCAACAGCATCTGTGGCGAGTGGGGGCCCTAGCCCTCCGAGGAGCTTCCCCGAAGGAGCCACCGGTTCAGCTGGTGAAGGTTCCGACATGACCAGTGGCAGTCGCGTCATCTTAATCGATGACGACCTCGCGATGCTGGACACCCAGCGTCAGTCGTGAAAAAGGGCGAGAACTTCCCCTTCGGCTTGGAGTCGCGCCCCGCCACCTCGTTCATCTGAGTCGTTGTCTGCTGACCTTCCGCCACCACCGTTGGCCCAGGGGCCAGTGGTCGTGGCTTCTGCATTAGTTCTTGCGACGCAGGGGCAAGATAAGGGCAAGGCCCCGACGGTGGAGGGCACTGATGCTCCTCCCTTGTCGGCAGCTCCACAGCATAGCTCAGCTTCTCCCCCTAGGGGCTCAGCCTCTGGGTTGATCAGGATCGCTTCAATCGTCGATCTCATGGGCAGGACTGGACATTGGCTCGAGCTCTCCAGACCGACCGGCCCTGGCGTCGAGAAGGAGCTGACTGCGGTAGCCGTGAGGAGTGCACACCTCGTTATTAGTGCCTTTGGCGCGTGGAGGCATTACTTCCAGAAGCTTGACCAGACGTTGGAGTCTAGCCAGGCCGCTCAGGTGGAGCTTGAGGGGCTCCTGGAGGAGTTTGAGGTGGCTCATGCTGAGGACCGGCGGCAGTCGGTCTAGCTAGGACAGGCCTTTGCTGGTCTGGAGCGCGACGGGGACCACTTCTGGGCACAGGCTGACACCGCCGAGGAGCAGGCTGCCAAGCTAGCGACAAAATTTAGGGCCATGAAGATCCACCCTCAGGAAGCCGAAGCGGAGGCCACCACCCTGTGTTCCTCAATGTCGGCGGTGGGCGAGGAGGTAGTGGAACGGTTCCGCTCTTCTTCGGCCTACCGAGACGAGCTAACGGAGGTGGCCTTGGAGTTCTACGGGCTAGCTCGTGACCGTGGCTTCCAAGAGGGATGGAGTGCCACCGAGAAGGCTACCGCGGATAGCCTCGGTCGCGCGCCCCCTCGCTCCCTCCCCCTTCGTCTCCTTATGGCCAGGAGGCTGACGGTGGTGAGGGGGAACCTGAGGACGCTGGAGCTGAGGGTCGGTACTGGTGCCAAGCACTGAAGAGCGAGCACCCGCGGACGCTTCAGAGGCAGGGGGCCAGGTGGTGAACCAGGTCGAGGAGTCGCCCGCCACTAGGGCTGCTGACGCACGTGAGCCTGATGAGACTGGGGCATGTGATCATGCACTTGGGGCAAACCCTTAGAAGGGTGTCCCTACTTACTCGTTTTGATGTTTTCCTCCGTTTCTGCCTAGGTGGCTATTTTTTTATGTAAACTTTTTACTCTGGAATGAAAATCTTGCCTTTATTTTGCAAATCTCGAAATCTCTTCTGTGTATCTCCCTCCTTTTTGAATGGCTGCGAGATCCTCTGGGGATACAAAGCGGTGCTACTGAGGGGACTTTGAAAGAGCGTGACTTTCGGAGGCCCGTCGCTTCAGTTTCCAGAGATTTGCTTGAGGCGGTAGAAGTCATAAATACCCCCCTTTCCCCCTTTTTCTTTTCCACTTCTTCTTTCTTCTTCCCGTTGGAGAGCTCCCCCCCCATCCGACTGTTGCTCTCTCCCGTGCGTGGCCCGCAGCATCCCTTCCTTCTCCGACTGCAGATGGTGGACTAATGGCGGCGGCGTGGTGATTGTGGCGGTGGCATTCTCGTGGTGTGGGGCGTAGAGATCATGGGTTTAAAAGTGAGATTTCGAGATCGACGGTGACCCAGTGGCTTTCGGACTTCTTTGAGGTAGGGGGATGGATCTCTACACTCTTTGTCACTTTCCTTGTGATTTATAGGCCGAGGAGAGGTCGAGAGGGGCATTTTTGAGCCGGGAGGGTCAAAATGCATGTTTTGGGGTTGAGCGCCGAATCTCCCGCTTCGTGGGGTTTTTGACCGATCCAAGGGTGTAGAATCATGCTAGGAGGGTTGGGGATGGATTCCCTATTGTTTCCCCCATCATCGAACGATGATTGGGGTGCGGATCAGGTTTTTGTGGTGTTTCCCGTCGGTTTCGTGCTCGGGTGAGCCTTGTGGCCCTTCCAGGGACTGCTAGGCTCCCTCTGGCGGCCCCCAGGGGGACTACTAGGGAACTTTGAATGTCGGCAGAGCTTAACGGCTCCCTGGGGACCGCTAGGCTTAGGGTGGCGGTCACACGATAGATCGCTACCCTTGGATTAGCGGTCATCAGACGACCGTTTCTCCAGTTTGACCAGAGCACCCTCGGGGTGCGTATTTTCCACCGTTGGGAGCCACGTGCTAGGTAACGGTCAGGGCACGATCATTTCTTGTTGCCTTGCAGTCTGGTGGGGACCGTTTGGCTGGGGGTAGCAGCTTGGCGATAAACCGTTTGGCCCCTAGTGGCTCGCACCCTTGCGGTCATGGCTTGACCGTTTGGCTGACCCTTGCGGTCTCAGGGAGACGGCTAGGCCCGCCTTGCGGTCTAGAGAGGCCCGCTAGGCTCAGGGGCAGTCCTGAGTGGACCGCTGTCCCGTTTCATTTCGACTGGTGATTTTCGTGAGCTGAGTTTCACCTCCAGTGACCTGTCCACTAGTCATAGCTTTCCTGCGCACGCAGGTGAGGACCCACTTGGGAGTGGTGGAGAGCGTGACCTGGAGAGATAGTTGTTAGGCTGGTTACTGTAGGGCCTCCACACGTAGCCGAGTCCAGGCTTCGGGGGAAGAACCAGCTAGAGGGTCTGACCTAGGGCGCATGGTCTGTGTGTGCACACGTGGTTGGGGGCGTTGGACCCGTGCTGACGAGCATGACCCCAACTAGTCCTTGTTCATGGTACTTGTTGAGTGTGTCTCAGTCTCCACCAGGGACGAGTAGGGAGACACTTGGGCGCTGTGTAAGACGTTAGGGGACACAGCCGATCTTACTTCTAGTGGGTAGAGCTCCTATCTCCTGGCAGGTACAGACTCATGTTTTGTCAGACCGAGGTTGGTATGTACGGTATGACTAGTCGTAGAGAGCTTTTCTACTTATTTATTATTGCTTGTCGATTCTACCATACTCTCATTAGGTAGTGTTACCTTCCGTGCTTGTTCGTGCCTTTCGCCTTATTTCTTTCGCGTAAGGTGGGGGTCCATGGGATCCCTACTGAGCCTATGAAATAAGACTCACCCCTGTGTTTTCAGGTGAGGCGGGTTCGTCGGGAGGCACGTCCGAGGTTCCTCGTGATTCACACGGTTAGGGTTAGCTGCCAGTTGCTAGAGCTAGGGTATGCCCCGTGTACCTCCCTAGTGCACACCCAACCCCCCCATCACCTCTCCAGCATCTCCAGCCCCACTCTGCCCCATCCCTACCATCACAGCGTCCTTGGAGATCCCAGCTACGTCCTCCCCACTCCCATAGCCATCAGCCATCATCCCCTTGCTGTGTTGCCACCCCTCCTACTCCATTTGCCCTTACAAGGTTGCAGCTCCAGTAGTAGGTCACAGGTAGACAGAGATGGTCCTGGAAGCAGCATCATCTTCGGGCCTTCCCTGATCTATCTAGTGGAAAATCATATACCACTGGAGAGGTCATCCAGAGAGCTTTCCAAGTGAGGTGGTTTCGTCATTTTCCAAGCACCGAGCTACCCGCGGGAGCAATTCTTCCCCGACTGTGTAGGACCACTCAGGTAGAGAACCAGAGCCCCAGAATACGCTCGACCATGGCCACTCCCTTTCAGCTCTGGGCGTCAAACTTGTCTGAGGGCTCCTCCTTCAAGTCCTCTCCCAGTCCCAAGAAGCGGAGTGAATTTTGGACCTTGGCATCAAGAATTCCAAATTCTCTCCCTAAGGTGCGCCAGGTCAGTTTCTCTGAGCCTGAACCTACACCCCCCTACTATTCGGGCCTTCGCGATCAGCTCTGACCTCCGACAATGGCCCCATTGGTCCCAGCTCAAAGAGGACTCATCCATAGACACAGCAGTTCTGGTCCCGCATCATTCGGACACCGGGAGCGTTCGTGACACCTTCCTCTTCCAGCAATAACAACCTGAGAGCAGTAGGCGCTAGAGCAGTCCGGACCTGTTCCAAACCTTGCCCAGCCAGTGACATCACCAAGGAATTCCAAGAAAATTCTATCATCTTCCTAGACCAAGTCGGAGAATATCAGCATCGGTTGCAAACCATTTAGAGTTCGGTAGTGACCGTGGCGGCGTCATCTTCGACCATTTGTCTGGTGGTTCCAGAAGGTGGCAGCATCGACGGAGCTTGGCAGAATGGGTTTCTAGCTTAGCTCCCCCTCCCTGCCTAGCCGACTTATAGCCCCTCCCTGCATGGAGGTAGTGTTTGGTTGTAAATCACTTAAACCCCACCCTGAGATCCCCCTCCTGCGAGAGGTGTAGTGTTGTAGTCCACTTGATTTCAGGTCAAGCGCCATCACAGCGTGCGGACGTATGCCCACACTTCCCAGTGACCCCACGTCTCCGGTCGGGTTAGGTGTTTTCACACTGGTCAGGTGAGCATCTGATACCCCCTTGGCTGGTTGCAATCTTTGCTTCTTTAGTATAGTCTTTACTTGCTGTCGGTTGGTGAGATGAGAGCCCAGACCCGTTCACCACCATAAGTGAGCCCACCGCAAATCGTGAGCGAGTGCCTCCCAACCTACGCCTTGGCATGCTAGCCACCCACAAAGTTGGGAAACCCAGGCCCTTAGGGGTCAGCCTAAGCCGACTAGGTCTTTAGAAATGATTGGGTCCCACCTCGAACCCTCGCCATCATCCCCCGGTCACCATCAGGAGATCTTGTGCACCGTACGAATGAGCCGCTTGCGAGAGTCTGTGTTCTTCTTTGTATGCTTGCGGGTCTAGGCCTTAGGTTCAATAAGCCATCCCTTATCACCCCTGGGCTGTGCCACATCAAGTGATATAAGAGCGGTCATAGGCTTGTTCTCACAAGTCTTGTCTTGGGCGTCTTCACACTAGGTCATTCATAGGTGCATACGCACACCCGTGCATAGCCCACCCAACCTTTTATGACCACCCGTAGTGTAGCTCATTTCGATTATCTTCTCTATCATGCGGCGTTGGGCGATAGCCTCTTCAGCTCCCATGATCTGAGAAGACTGAATGTTGAGCTAGGCTCGAAGTGGTTCGGCCCCTGCCTCGGCATGAGCGCTATGCGGGTGAGCAGCCTGCCGACTGGCAATGACAGGATTAGGCAACTGTTGCTCCCGTCGAAGATCCTGACCATGGATCGGTGTTTGAGGCCTTCAAGCATTTATATCCATTTGTCGATTCATCTCCAGCATGAGATTGGTCATCTCTATATGCCAACGTTTTCAAACTTAGCATCGTTGGACATTGCTTGGAAGGCGACTGTGGTTGGTGGTTTAAACACCGGGTTGAAATAGGTGCCACCGGGATGAATTGCCCCTTCCCTGTGGACACTTACGACCTCATCAGGGTCTACTCTTTCCTGTATGTTCTCCCCTTGATTTTGCAATTGGTTCTGGGCGAGTATATGCTGACCTTAGGAAGAAGTTCCTGCTTGGCCACTGAACTGGCTTTGAAAGTTTCTTCTGGAGGCATTCCGGGTGTTAAGATACACCGCATCTGTGGCCAAGTTTTGGTCATTCAGCCTGACAGGTTCATTTAGGTTGGTAGGATTGCCGGCCAATTCCATATGCTCCCTGCCAGAGGCGTAGTAGGTATAGATTTTCATATTGTTGCCTGTTCCTGTCATTTGTACCACCCTCGCCTTTTCGGTGGCTGAGCCCCGAGGCGGGTAGGTGCCCCTAATCTGTCGAAGACTGAAGACTGTGGTGGTGCGGTCTCCGCCAGTCTATCAAAGACTGAAACTCGTGCTGGCGGCGCCTGGGCACGAGTATTTTTCTTCACTCGAATGGAGTTCGAGTCTTGAAGTGTGAGATCGGGCTTGCGGTAAGCCCCTTTCCTTTTCTGCCCCTGTTGATGCGGGAGTTTGGCATCCAAAGATGTCACAGCCGGCGGGGGTTGCTCCTTTCCGGGCTTCGCAGCACTGGCTTGTTTGATCAACCTAACCCAAATTTGCTTCACCTTTTTGGGGCGTTGTTCATGGACCTTGACCCTAGTAGAAGACTTGGACTTCTTCTTGAAGTCCGGTTGGTCCTCCCGAGCCTTGCGGAGGAGTGAAAAACGGTTGGAGGTCGGAACAGCCGGGACGTGATCGACCCGAGGAGTGATCGGCCCGTCACCGTTAAGACGCACGCGGAGATCACCGACCAAAATGGTCTTACCAGACCTAGAAGTCGCCGCTGTCGGCTTCCTGTGATGATGGCGACGGCGTTGCCCCCATCTGGCGGGGACGGCACTGGCTGAGATGACATGGACCGAGAAAACTCGCTCCTGAGTAGAATGGGGCTTGATGCCCCCGGTGGTAGTGGACGCCAGAGGTGCAACGGTTGTCGGAAGTGCTTCTTCACCTGCTGGGACTACTCCCAAAAAGAAGGGAGACCCTACCACGGCTGGAAAGTCCCTGAACACAATCGTGGTGGCCAGATACCCATATCTGGCCTTACCGCAAGCCCAATCTCACACTTCAAGACTCGAACTCCATTCGAGTGAAGAAAAATACTCGTGCCTAGGCGCCACTAGCACGAGTTTCAGTCTTTGATAGACTGGCGGAGACCGCACCACCACGGTCTTCAGTCTTCGACAGATTTAGAGCACTCACCTGCCTCGGGGGTCAGCCACTGAAAAGGCGGAGGGTGGTACAAATGACAGGAGCAGGCAGCAACATGAAGATCTATACCTGCTACACCTCCGGCAGGGTCTCTCTCACGTTTTCTCACTCTCTCTCCTCCACTCTCACATTTGTCAGTTCGTGGCCTTATCGGACGCCAATCGACACGTGGGAGGTACCGACGGAAAGGTCTCATCGTGTAGATCGCGAAGATACCCTTCTTCATGCGGTTCGTGGAGCGTGGAGACGTGTGCGAGTAAGAAGACGTCGTGGCGCCTGTCGCCCGTTCGGCACCGATTCGCGGTCGTCGCCGCGCAAAAGGTAGGGGATCGGACTCCTCATCTCGCCAGGAATCCATTGACGCCCTCTGCGTCACCATCCGCCACCATTTCCCTCGTTTTCTGTGTAATTCTTCTTTTGGGAGATTTTAGAGTTTATTCTCAATTTGCGTGCCTCTCTCGTTTCTTGGTCCAGACGACTGCTGATCAAAGCTAGAGAGATACCGTTGGATTGGTCACGTCGCGAGGATCACACTGACGTCCACCATTCCTCGATTCGCGCAACGTGGATTCGAGCCAGGTCGGGAGGCGTCGTTTCTCCCTCACGCCGGTTCGCCATCGATTCGTCGCTTTCGTCGAATTCCAGGTAGGGGGATGGAATTCTTATCACGCTAGGACACCGCCGGTACCATTTGCGCTGTGGTCCGACGTCCTCTGCATCGTATTTCATATATTTTTCTGTTTAATACATTTTAATCTATTTTATGTTGAATTTATCGTTCAATTATTAAAATCATTTCCATGGGCATCGTATTTAATTTCTAGTGGCATGCTTAGGCTTGAATGATCGGTATGGGTTGGTAGGTTTATCAGGTTTTGTAATCCGCCGCGTCCCCCGTTGATTTCAATCGACCGGGAGGGGTTTCCGATTCTGAACTCCGGAGTCACAAAACCCAGGTGACATAACGCGCCTGCCCCGGTGCGTTATGGTCGTTTAACGCATCCCTGGATGTGCGTTATGTGGTCCGTGTTCTGAGTTTCTTGTGGATTTGATGTTCGGGTGGCTTTAACGCACCTCAGGTGGTGCGTTATAGTCCTTTGTGTAGTTAAAGGTCTGTTGCCTTTAACGGCCGTTCCCTCATGCGTTATGCATTGTATGACGCCCCTGCTGAGGTGCGTTATATGCCGTGGTTTCCTATGAAGTTTAAACGTTCTAAAAGGCATAACGACTCATGAGAGGTGCGTTATGTACCCTATAACGCCCCACTCCTGGTCCGTTATACTCCCTGTGTTGTACGTTGCATGCTTGGTGACTTTAACGTGTCCGTTCCCGTGCGTTATAGTCCTATAGCGCCCCTTCCCTGGTGCATTATAGTCTAGGTTATCTGTGGATTTCCTGAGTTCTGTGAAGCCTAGCGATCCTTCCCTGGTCCGTTATGGTATATAATGTGGAGGTTCCAGTCCGTTATATACCTGGAGTTTTCAAAAGCATGCGTGTGTAATTTCTATGTAATCCATGTTTCATGTGCGCCATGTTTAAATTATTTTATATACTGTGACATTCTTTTACATCCTATAAGAGCAGCTTTCTCTTTCCTTGTGATGGAATCACTAGTCGTAGCCTGACGACTTCCGTGTCGGCCCACCCGAGAGAGGTGGCCGAGTATTCCCGTTATACGGTTGGTAAGCTGGTTTCCGTGGGCCCTCTCGCATAGTCAGTAGCGTACTACTGGGAGGGAAAACTAGCTAGAGGCCTGGCTCAAGACGATGGGTCAGTGTGTGCACACGTGATCAGAGACTTGGACTGACGCTGACGAGCGTTACTCTGATTAGTCACTCGGTCTCTCTCTCCTCTCTCTCTCGATCACTCTCTCTCTCCTCTCTCTCTCCCTCACACATTCCCTCTCCTCTCTCCCCCATTCACTCGGTTCGCGGTCCAAATAGACCTCGGTCGATGCGTGGGAGGTACCGACGGGACGGACTCGACGCGAGGATCGCGTCGGTACCCTTCATCCCTCGGATCGTGAAGCGTGGAGATGCGTGCGAGCGGAAGGATGGCGTGGCCTCCGTCGCCCGATCTGCATCGATTCGCGGTCTTCGCGGCTCAAGAGGTAGGGGAATGGACTCCTCGTCCCCCCAGGAGCCTGTTGACGCCACATGCGTCGCCATCCATCGTCATCTTCATCGTTTTCTGTGTAAATCTCATTTTGGGTGATTTTGGGCTAATTTCTCGATTTACGTTCCTCTCTCGATTTCTGATTCAGACGATCGCTGATCGAAGCAAGGAAGGTACCGTTGGATTGGTCGCGTCGCGAGGATCACGTTGACGCCCACCTTCCCTCGATCCGCGGGGCATGGAGCCGAGTCAGGTTGGGAGGCGTTGCGTCGCCCTCTCACCGGATCGGCAACGAATCATTGGTTTCGTCGTAGTTCAGGTAGGGGGATGGATTCCTTGCCTCGTTAGGACACCGCCAGTACCACATGCGCCGTGGTCCAACTCCCTTTGCCTCATTTTTCGTACATATTCTCGTTTAGTTCATTTTTAGTCCATAATGCTTGAAATCATCTCTATGGACATCATCTTTTAACTTCGATGGCATGTGTAGGTATAAAATGTTGTTGTGGCATGGTATGGCATGATAGGATAGTTTAGAATCGTGTTTCCCTGTGTCCCACGTCGATTTCAGTCGATCGGGAGGGGGTTTCGATTCCGAACTCCAGAGTCTCGAACCCCATGTGACATAACGCGCCTGCTCCGGTGTGTTATAGTCATTTGGCGCGCCTGTAGTGGTGCGTTATATCCCATTGTGACGGACTCCTCTTGGTCCGTTATGGTTGTTCAACGCCCCAGTATGGGTGTATTATGTCATGCATGGACTGTGAGTTTTCTATGGATTTTCGAGTTCGGGTGACTTTAACGCCCCTGGTCTGGTGCGTTATAGCCCCTGTCTGTTGTGTTGAAGGTTTGTTGCCTTTAACGCCCCTGTCCCTACGTGTTACATCCATATAATGCCCCTGGTTAGGTGCGTTATATCCACTGTTTAACTGTGGATTTGCATCATTCTGGTGGGCATAACGGGCCATGGGAGGCGCGTTATGTTACTATAGCGCCCCACCCTTGGTGCGTTATAACCCTTGTCTATTGTGTTGTGTGCCTGTTGACTTTAACACCCCTACTCCCGTGCGTTATAGTCCTATAGCGCGCCTGCCCTGGTGCGTTATAGTCCCGATTGATTGTGGATTTTGTGAGTTCTGTTGAGCATGGCGGTCCTGTCTTGGTCCGTTATGGTATGTAACGGGGTGGTCTTGATCCGTTATATACCTGGAGATTTTAAAAGCATGTTTATATAATTTCTAATGCATTCCATGTCCCATATACGCCATGTTTAAAGTATTTTCTACACTGTTGCATTATTTTACATCCCAAAAGAGCAGCTTTCTCTTTCCTTGTGATGGAATCACTAGTCGTAGCCCGACGACATCCGTGTCGGCCCACCTGGGAGAGGTGGCGGGGTGTTCCCATTGTACGGTTTGTAAGCTAGTTTCCGTGGGCCCTCTCGCATAGTCAGTAGCATCCTACTGGGAGGGAAAACTTGAGAGCCTCGAATTGGGCCACTAGGGCTGCCCACTTGGATGGGTCTCGGGGAAGGGCCATGGGCTGGTGGGTATTTAGACATGCAGACAATTGAGTGACACTCCAAACTAACTAGAGACGACCCTAAATGCATACTCGACTATAAACCTAGACTTAGCCCAATATTCGATACTTGGAGGGGATATTAGTCCGAAGACCCAACCCACGTAAGGGACTACCTTCCGGATCGACGTAACCGAACCTTCCGAGTAACGTCTTTTGATATACCGAATAAAGGGATGCAATGCAAACCAAAAACACACTTTTTTTTGTTTTAAAATGATGATGATCCTAGACTCGACTTTAGACCATGCAACGACTCATGCAAAGACTACCCTAGACTCAACCACACTCTGATACCAATTTGATGTGGGACGAAGACACGGACTCGACGTCAACTTGAAATGTGCACTTGAGACTCTAGCAAGCTCGCAATCGTCTCTAGCGAGGGAAGCATTCGGACCTGCACGGTTGAGAAATCGACAATGAGTTAATGGTGGTCAAACTCACTCTCATACCCGGGTCGGGTCACGAGACGGGTCTCACTCTCTCTCTCGCAGTGGTGATTGATTTGATTGACAAGCTAGCATCCTAACATGCTCTCTAGCAGCGGCAGTGAGAACTATACTAGGAAAGCAAGTAACTACGACTACAAGGGGTTGGCGAGTTTACCTACACGCTTCGGGCGTGGGGAAGACGATCCCGGTCAAGACAGTAACTCCCAGTACAATAGTGAAAATTAATTACAGTAGTAAAAATGATAACCCACTCCATGTAGGGAGGTAATAGGCTACACAAGACTCCGGGAGCACCGAACTTGGGTTGGCGGGTAGCACTTTGGACCGCTCCAATGATGGCGAGCATCGGCAACCGTGGGGCCCACGTCCTGGTTGGCAGTCTGAGTGGGACAGGAGTGGTACCGCAGGAGCAATAGTTCCTAGAGGGACGATCCCGGTGAAGGCAAGGTGCTGGTTCGCCTTGTGGACGACGAGTCGGTCGGCCCGGGGGTGATCGGGATTTCCATCCTCGAGTTGTAACTTCTGTTCTACTACACGCGACCTAGCGAGAACGGCTACTGCGATCAGTCCTGACATCGGATCGATGCGTGACTAGTACCATTGGAAAGCTTGCTCAGAGAACTTCAACCCTAGAATGGAGAAGGAATTTTAAATCTTCTGTGCTGGTCGTGACTGAATTTAGAAGCTGGTAGTTCACAAGTCAGGGACAGAGAGGGTAGAAAGATGAGTTTCCTGAGAAAATGAGGTGACCATAGGGTTTATGATAGATCTGGGCGATGAGGTCTTCATGAAAGTTGTAGAGTTGGTGGTCAAGAAAATGGGGATGTTTTTTATGTGAACTTTTATGAAGGTATTGACTTTTGGTAGATTTTATAGTGGACAGGGGTTGGGTTTTTTATGTGAACTTTTATACTCCCTTTCCATTTCTTTTCTTTCTCCTTCTGGTTTGTTGTTGGCTTGGAGTATAATACAGAATTGTAATGGCTATATGTACGTGCAGGGACTAAAAGGATGCATTAAGGCAACAAGAAGCACTGCCATTACCCAAAGCCGACATTCTCGTGGCAGTCCTGTTACCGTATATGCTCCACATTCTAACACAACCAACATCAACAGAGTTTCAAATGGAACTAGTGGTGTTGGAACAGATGAATATGCAGAGTTTACACTTGAAGAGCCATGAAACTTTTGGTTATTTCACATTTGAACATACAAAGCTCAAGGTTCATGGGATGACAGCATCTAGAAGATTTATTCCTGTGAGCTGGCCTGAAGAAATGGGAGTCAAGGCACAATGTAATATTATGGACCTCCCCAGATGTCCTGGAAATTTCTTACAGTAATAAATCTTCTATGAGCAACATTGAATTTGATTTTTCACTAAATAAATTTTTTATTAAAACTTTATTATTAAAAATTTATAAAAATTTTAAAATAAAACATGTGCCTCTTTCATGCCGTACTGATACATTGCCGTAGTACCGATACATGGCTGTACCAATCTATCATCCCATAACGGACCGTGACTACTGCGACCGATAAGATCGGATCGATAAACTTTGACAGGACAGGTGACGTGAAATTATCACATTTTACGAAGAACCCCGGTCGGATAACAAATTTACCAGAGGAGCTCAACAGCGCACGTATCACACCAGTCGCCAGGAGGTCCACCTTTCACAACGACGACCGCCACCCCTTCACTTCTCCCGCCACTTCTCCCCCGTTTCTCTTCCTATCTGCTCCCTTCTGCCTTCGAAAAAATCCTAATTTTCGAGAGTTCCTCTCCAGAACCCTAATCTGCACCTGCTTGCGATCCCCTCACCCCATTATTTTCTGTCCTCCTCTCCTGCCTCCGATGGCGATCTGACCTCCTCATTCGGCGACACCGTCCTCAAGCTACAAAGAGCCATGGCGGGCGGCGGTAGAAGCTCCGCGCGGAGCAGAACGAAGCCTTCTTCCTCCGCCGGTTCCGACGCCGATCCCCTTCTCAGGGGCTCGAGACCGGGGCCGAGGGCTCGGAGGGGAAGGAGCGGCGACCACGGACCGTTACGGTTGATGGACGTCAGTCTGAAGACACTCCTGGTGTTGGTCTTGGGTGTCGTGGCGGTGATGGCGTTGGCTTGCGTTTTTTATTACCATCATTGGATTTCGGGTGGTGGAGGTGGTGGTGGTAGGGAGCTGATGAGGATGGTCACGCCCTTGTCTGCTCCCAAGATGATGGAACTTCCTCAGGTTGTGAGATAGTTCTAGCATTATACTGCCACTTGGATTCCATAGCTTTGTGATTTGCTCATTTCAATACCCAAAATTTGCCTTTGTTAGTAATGGAGAAAGAATGAATTAATGCAGTTCCAAGGAGAGCACAAGGAGAGCTTGTACTGGGGAACTTATCGCCCTCACGTTTATCTGGGAATCCGTGCGAGGTAGTTCTTGATATTTCTCGCTTTATTTTGGAATTCTCTGAAAGGAGATTTTTAGGCGCTTATTCTGAGCTATTTTCGGGCAATTTCCTTTTAGAAGGGTTCTCTTTCCTTTCTTCGGCAAATTGTGGCTCAATCCATACTGTAGGCGCATTATTATATATTAGTTTAGCTCCATTTGTTCAAAAATTTCCCCTCTCTAGTGCTCTCATATTGCCTTTTAATCACGCTCCGTCCTCTGAGGTCTCAACATGTTTGCTGCAGATAATAAGCTTCCTTCTACTGATAAAACATTTGCTATAACAGTGGTGGCTGACAACAATAAATTTTCAGGACACCAAAGTCATTAATTGCCGGTCTGATGTGGATTGGTATAAAAGATGGGCAATATGTTCTACGACATGTTTGCCAAGACTCTGATGACCTTCAGACATATGGATGGATTGATCACAATGGCCGGGATTATGGGCGTCAGGTGCTAGTTGATCATGGACTGAAATTGACAACTAGTTTCTTAAAAGCAAAGGGGCATGGTAGTGGATATGGAGGAGATTGGGCAGTTCGGGTTGAAGCAGATAATAAGAGGTAAGCTCTTGATTGCAATGTCAACTCTGTCTTTTTATTTCATTGAGTGAATTATCATCTCAAAGATCACTGCTCTTGTCTCCAAGTATATATATTATTCTGACATTTGTTTTTATTGTACCTTATCACTCATACAGTTTTGTTGTACAGCACGAAGGTCTATAAAGCTACTTGGATTTCTGGATTGCTTGTCCATGTATCTTCATGTTAAATGCAAACCTTGAACTAGTTCAGTACTGACTCTAACCGTTTGTAAGAGTCCAGCATTCACAAAAATATCGATAGTTTAAAACTTTGTGAATGCGAACCTGCTACCTCGATCCAGATCAAAACATGAATCCTCCTTAACACTTGGATCATTCATTAGGGGTTTAAAGTTTTAGCAAAGGATCACAAATACCAAGTACACATGGAAACGATACTCATAAAAATGACAGATTGTAGTTACACATGTCCATAGTACAACTGAGTTAGTACAAAAAGTATTAAAAATACATAGTTGGAGTTACAACTTAAAAGAGAAGTGACACCGCTGACGACAACTGTATCTAGAACTCATGGGCTGGAGAGCTTGCTGAACCTTTACTGCTGAGAAGTTTCCTATAGAAAGAACATTTATAAACTTTATGAGTTTATTGTCAGACTCAGTAGGGATCATTTACTTCTTACATTACAGTGGATTACATATAGACCATGATTTGAATACAGTAACTACGCCCGATTTACCTCATATACGTGTGTTATTTCATAACTTTAATCTTAAATTTTAAAATCATGTTCTTGCCTTAAGAATGCTATCAAGAAAGAAAATGACTAGGCGAATGAACTCGTATAGCCATCGTTAATTGTTCAAACAAATATGCTCTAATTTTCGTAGAATTTCTGTACATGATTGACCCTATTTGTTTGATCTATACTCTATCTGAAAGCTTGACATCTTCTTTCAAATTTTTTCATACACGAACATATTGTGCAATTGAAAACTTGACATCTTTTTTCAATGTCCTTTCCTTCATTGAAATTCTTTAACAAATGAATTTGTTAGAATATGTAAGAATGATTTTCATTCGATTTACATTTTTCTGTATTTTCGACTAATCGTATAGCTAGCAAGTTTACCAAAAAGGACTGGTGTCTAAGGCTAGAGGTCCATGGGCAAATGCTTTAAGTGGATAAGTGGTTATTTAACTAGGACCTTGTAAATATGAGGAGAACCTCTCACTGTCTCACCTCTTATCTGGCCGCATTTTTTTTGGTAAGCATTAAGGGATTCTTCTCAGAAGTGCGGCCATTCATACAAGTGTTGGCACTCCCGGAATGTTTTAGTTGCATTGTATGGCCTCCGCAATATTCTGTTCGCAACCTTTAGGGCTCGGTCCCAGACATTGCGTGACTTTCAGTGCATGCTGAGACTGTGCCAGAGTTCCCAACTTTTCTTTGATTCAGCTCTCGGCACGACCGGCTGTAGAGTTGTGGCCGTATCTTCTGCCTGGGGGGGCTTCCTTATCAGGTAGCGGACCCCCCGAGCAAGTTCTCGTCCTGATCAGGCGAGGCATGGGTTTGTTCGGTCTTCCCATCTTCGAGTTGCGCTTGAGCGCGTAGACGCGAGTGTCGTATGATCATCATCACCATTTTTTGGCGTCTACATTTATGCGGACTAGCTTTACCCCCTCAAGCTAGCCTGCGTAAACCCCTTGTGACCCTTCACCCTCCCCTATAAAAACCCCTTAGGGGCTCAAGGGGCAAAAGATACAAGGGATCAAACACCCAGCACTCAACTCAGCATCCGACGACTCCAAGACTTTGAGCGGGCTCCACACAACGGGCTGAGGAGAATTGCGTATGTGTGACTTGTCAATTGGCTTAGCACCCTGAGGGTATGTCCTTCGCACTTCCCTCACGTGTTAACTGGCCGTAAACACACAAGCCCACCCGCACCATATGTAAGACGTAATGACAAGGACGGGCATCCCCTCATGCCGGGATCACCCCTCACGTGCCCGTCATCCGCGACCATACACGTGTCACGACATCTTGCTCCCTCCTAGTGACGAGGTCATGTCAACTGCTCAACTCAAGCCGTGATCGACCCTCGCCCAGACACCGGATCGATGTATCCCCTCAGTCACCCAGCCAGCCACAAGCCCCCATTCGGCACCGCGGATATGGCCCATGCCATGGGAGGAACCTTCTGTAAAATACACATGTACTCACATATCACACATCGACCCGGGGACCGATTAGCACGTCAGAATTGTCCTAAGGCATGCCCCTGTTGTACCCGAGCCATCACGACCTGCCTGTAAAAATATATACATCTCAGTGTTACACCGGCAGTTGGACGTATGCTCTCGCATCCATGTTCGAGCCTCCAGTTACCCTCTGTGCCACCTAGCGTGAACCTCCAGCGCCCTTTACCCCCAACCAGAAGATTAGAAATTTTATCCTATTCACTTGAGACTACTAGACTAGACTCAAATAAAGATAAAATACAAAATAAAAATAAAAAATGTCGTTATTACAACTCCGATCGTCGTCCGTGTAAAACGATGTTGCTGTGCGAAGTGCAAGCAAGTCCATTGATCGAAGTCATAAGTCTCGCTATCCATCTGTTACGAGTCTCGCTCCGCATCAATCTCCCTTGATTCGAAAAAAATTCGCACTTGAATGTTGAAATGCTGCAATATGACGAAGATAATCGCTGGAGCATAAGGTGTGAACTTGGTGCTGATAGTCATACTCGGGATCTTGATCCTCTGCTTCTCGTGTGAATCGAAGTCTTGTTACATCAAATCAGCATGAGATAGCTCCCGATTTAACATAACGTCAGACAGATCAACTGATGGACCATCCTCGAAGAACGCATCGTCAATCAAATCTAACTCAGAAATAACAACCAAATCATGATCCCAAGCATCTTGCAATATATACCATTCTCGCATATGTTCTTCATATTCCTCGGCAAACACGAGTCGTCTTCATAGATCACGTTCTTAACCGTTGGTTTGGCAAAATAGGATAGTCGCCTATCCATAATATGGAGTCGCCTCTCTATTTCTTTCTAGTTAGACTTTAAACTCTCATACCAAGCGGAATAGTCGGCCATGATGGGACATGGTTCAACTGGGCCTCTCTTGAGCGTTGAAGGGCCTTTAGAGTGGGTCTAATTGGGCCTCCTAGATGTTGTTGGACTGGGTGGTGTTGTGGAATGCTTTGGGGTGACAGGCAGGCCTCCCGTGCGGCTGCTACTGCAGGTGGCCAGACATAGTGGGCGGCCACTGTTGGCAGGGATCTGGTCGCTGGGGATTGCGGCCGACAGTGGTGGGCGGGAAGTTGCGAGGGCAGATGCATGCGAGAGCCCGGTGGCGGGCAGGAGGTCGACAAATGCGGAATGCAGCCGCAATGGCCTCTAGACAGGGGAGATGACTTTTGCGAGGCATCCACGATGGGCGCGACATCTGTGGCGGCGGAAAGAGCACAAGTGGCCTGCGGCCGGATAATGTAGGTTGGCAACGTTGGCCACCGATGAAGAAGACGGCACTCGGTCGATGACACAGGGGTGCGGAGGGCGATGAATGGCTCGAAGGGGTGGCGTCGGGGTGCAAATGGTGGCGAACGACACAAAGGGGCGACTGTTCGTGTGCTTGCCAGTTGACAGAGGGGTGAGGGGTGGAAGCGTGAGGATGTTGGGGGGTGCAGTGGTGGTTGTGGGATCGACAACTGTCGGCTCGGCCGTCGTAAGGGGCGATGCCTATGAGGTAGGGCAAACAGAGGAGGGGAAGGAGGAAGTGGGGAAGGCCTGGCCGCGAGAGCGTTCACAATTGGGAAGAAGAAGAAAGAGGACGGAGATGGAGAAGAATATGCGCAGGGGTGGGAAGATGGGAGATGTGGTTATCAGGTATAGTTGTCGACGACCATGACGACGACAACGTAAATCAGATCTCGGCTTCGTAGAAGCCGAAGCCAACTCTGATACCAAAGTTGATGCGGGACGGGGAAGAAGGATAGGAGGTGGGGGTGTAGGCTTTACGCTCTCCCTCTCATAGGGACCACCAAGGGTTTGGGATAGAGGTGGGGTTGCTTCCTCTCAAGGCTCTCTCATCTCCATCTCAGAGATAGAAAAAAATATTAAAAATCAGACTCAAATTCTTCATTATATGGAAAAGAGAGATTACACGATCCGAGGATCGTTTAGACTATTTTTTCACATTTTTTCTGAATTAGTGAATTTTCAGGGGGGAAATCAGATTTTTCAAAAATTAGAAAATTCTTAATTTCCTTTTTCTTTTTAACCCTTTCTCCTTCCTCTCTCTTCCCTCACGATCTCTCACTCTCTCCCTCGCTGTTCTCTCTCTTCTCGCCCTCTTTTCTCCGACTACAGAAGGAGGAGGCTCGGGGATGAGGTGGCGACGGTGTGGAACTGCTGTGGAGCGTGCTGGCGTGAAGATCGAGGCGTGACATTGGTGCGATCCCGTTTGTGGATTCAAAGCCAACGTGGGTTGTTCGAGCGATGGTTTTTGGCATGGATTAGTCGTTTCGGCCCGTGAGAACTTCGTTGGAGGTAGGGAGATGGATCACCTGCTTCTCTTTTACATTCCCTCGCGATTTGGAGCCGAACGGTGCGAGTATGAGCGGGCTTTGTTACGTTTGGGTGAAATCATGCTTCGGGGGGTGTGCGGGGAGTTCACCTTTCTCGGCGATGGTTCCCTGCCAAATTACTATCATTGGAACCCTTGGCATGTCAGCGTTCCATTTTCGCTGGTTTTATCGCGATTGGTTGTCATTTGGGGCCGGTAGGAGCCCGGTAACCCATGTGACTCAATTAGGGTCGATTCGGTGGAATCACTTGTTCCCTGTCATTTTTGCGTCTAATTGATCCCTTCCGGAGTGTGGAAGGCTTATTTCGCCATTAGGGTTGTTGCCCCTTCATTTTAGAGCGAACAAGGCATGGAAAGGCCGAGTTTCGGCCAATCCCCTATTTTTTCCGCCGTATCGCCTTAGCAGTCCTTCCAGTGGCTGTTTGGCTTCCTCACGCGGTCCAAGAGTCGACCGTTTAATGTAATGTCGATTTAGGTCTTAGCGGTCATGCGATAGACCATCTTCCTTGGCTAGCGGCCCATTGTTGGACCACTAAGCTTTGTCTAGTGGTCTAATTTATGACCGCTAGACTTTAATGATAGGTCGATTTGGCTAAGCAGTCTTACGATAGACCGTTAAGCTAGCTTTAGCAGCCCTATGGTAGACCGCTAAGCTTCGGGTGGTCTTCGGTCAATGGTTTTGTGTCGGTTCGGGCTAGCGGTCTAGCGCCGACCATTTGACATGTTTAGCGGCCCTTCTATAGACCGCTAATTACCATTTGACTTCGGTCAATGTTTTATGTCGGTTCGAGTGGTGTCCTTCGCGGTCCATAGGTAGACCGTGTAGTTCTGTGTCGCGGTCCTATTATAGACTGTTTAAAGGTTTGACTACTTAAGTCGGTTAGGGGTTGACTGGGTCTGGCAACTGAGTATATGACTGCTACAGTCACCTTGCGGCCATAATATAGATCGCATGGCCCTATGTTGTTATAGTTTATTCTCCTGAGTTTTTTGAGGTTAGCGGCCGTTGGCTGACCGCTTGGCTTACCTAGTAGGGAAGCAATCGACCGTTTATCCTCAGAGTGCTATTTTCCCAATGTTTCAGCTTCCAATTGTCTTGGCTCAATCTTGTGGTTTGCCCGTTGTCCTGTGGATGTCTTTGATGTCCTATGAGGGCTGTGACCATGTTATAAGGTAACCAGGAGTGCCTTTATATCGATTGGTATTCTGTGCTACTTCAGAGTCATTATTGGTCTCCGGTCAACCCGGTGTGACCCAGTGGTTGACACGTGACCTCGTGAGTGTCTCATCTATCCTGTGAGGATCGAGACATAGTTTTGGATGCCTTGAGGTGTTTAACTTTCTTCTTTTTTTTAAGAAACTGACTTCTCCTTTTTTTCTATTTTTTAACAAAAAAAACACATCAACTCTTTTTTTTAAGACATTCACGAGAGAGAGAGAGAGAGAGAGAGAGAGAGATCGGGGGAGTGGGGGGCGATTCTACATTTATTTTTTTTTTTATATTACAAGCGCATCCCGTAGAGAGAGAGAGGGAGCAGAGAGAATGAAAGAGAAGAGAGAGAGAGAGAGAACACGGGAGGGGGGGGAAACGACAACGGCGATGGGAGGGACGTGGGCGACACTCTACTCTCTCATTGGCAGTACTGTAGGTGGCGACCGGTAGGGGGTGAGCTGGGAGAGTGGTGCAAGGCTGGGGTGGGCAACGTGGAGCACGGGCCGGGGCCCTGTTTGCGGCAGAGAGGATGGGGGCTGGGAATTGTAGCAGCAGACGGGAGGGGGTGTGTGTCGTTCACGAGAGAGGGGGGGAGGTTGTTTATGTGCATGGGCTGACGGTGAGTGGCGAAGGAGATGGCACCGGCGATCGGAGCTGGGCCACGCCGTGGGTGGCCGGGTGGGGCAGCTGGCGGCGAGCTCGGCCGGGGCTGGCGATGACAGTGTGGACATAGGTCGACGGCAGGAGGGAGGTGGGCGGCATGTGAGTGCTGTGGGTGAGGGCGCTCTGCTGCAGTGGTGGTGGTCACACTGGGGAAGGGAGAACCGGGAGGAGGGCGGCGACCGGTGGGCTTCAAGGGGTGCTGGTGCTGGGATCTTAGCAATGAAGGGAGAGCGCAGCTTGAGGGGCGGCCGGTGAGGCGCGGGTCTGCATGTTTGCATGGCGGCCGATCGGGGTGGTGGCCACGTCGGGCCCGCGGCGGAGGGTGGGCAGGTGGGCTCGTGCGGCAGCGGCAGCGGTGCAGTTGGGCTTGGGGCAGCGACAACCGGGCTCTCAGCAGCGCCTAGTAGCGGCTGGGCGTGCGAACGACCGGGTTGCGGTGGCGACTATGGGTGGCGGTGTTGCCGCTGACTAGGGTTGGTAGGAGGGGACTGTGGTGCTGGGCTGTGGTGAGAGGAGGAAGGGGATGGAGGAGTGGGGAGGCCAATGGAGGCTGGGGCCTACTTGGTAGTTGTAGCAGTGATTATGGTGGAGGCTGAAATGGTGGTAGTGGAGGAGGGCCGCGGCAGTGAGAGAGAAGGGAGGGAGAGAGGACAGCGGCTGGTGAATGGCGGGTTCTCAAACGGGAGGCAGGGATGCATGGTGATGGGGCCAGCCTGCCCAAGGGAGGGGAGAGGGGTGGAGCAGGGGTGTTGCGCCCTGTGGCAGGGGGGAATGGATGGCCACGATCTGTACGGTTGTCTGCAGCTGGTGTAGGGAGGGCCAGGGAGCAGGGGAGGGGTGTGGGTTAGTGGTGTCAGAGGATGAGCAGGGAGGATGGATAGGATGGGGCTTCTCACCCCAGGGGCATCTCACCCCATCTCCTTCTCGGAGAAGAACAAATAAGGCATCTCACCTCACATGGAATAATTTTCTAATAATTTCATTTCAACTTCATTGTTCTCTATAGTGGGGTTACAAGACTCTTTTATAGACTCATCACACAGATAACTCATTTAAAAACTTCAACACCTAACACCTAACACCCACGACTAATCATACCAAACATCGCCTAACACCTGATATCTCTGACTAATCGTACTTCTAGTGGGAAGACCAAAATAAAAGACTATTACATGATGATGATATATCTTATTTTCTAAAAAAAGGAAGCTGGGTTCGAATCTATGGATTCACAATGGTTTTGACGTTTTTTTCAACTAAAAATACTAACAGAAATAAAAAAACATGCAACCCCCATGTTTTGAACCATTGACTTCTCGATTAAAAATTAGACCTTTAACCAACCCACCTATAATATTCATTTATTAAAAAATAACACATATAATATATAAGAGTGTCCCAGTTGCGTCCCACAGATCGATCGCCCCGGTCTGTGGCTGGGACAGGATGGGACGGACAATTTGGCACGTCACATCTTGGTTTGTAAAACGCTGCTCTTCAACAGTGGATGAGGAGCTGACGCGAAGAGTTCTCCTGCGAGGCGACATGGCTCCAGAAGGTAGAGGACACTGAATAAGGAAGAAGACCGTCACCAGGCGACGAAGGAAGAAGCCTACAAGAGCGTGGTGGACAACACGGGGCAGATGGGGTTCTAGGAAAAACTCTACGGCAGTTCTCATAAGCCTTCCAAGGTAGAACGGCCACTTTGGAACCATAGGGCAAGTGAAAAGGTGCATGTCGCTATCATAGTATGGTCATCAAGCTCAGACACCCGTTCAAAGCCCGCGCTCCCTAACAACTGGACGCACGTCATGATTACAGGAGTCGCGCCTAGCACCGCTAGGAGCACCTTGCGCGCAAACATGCGACTGGGACCACTGATCTTGACAATACGAGGATGCCACCCTTGAGATTATCCCTCCAAATCGACCTCTCATGTTCGACTCTAAGTTCCCTGCAAAGTCCTCGGCAACTGAAAGTAGGGGGGCTAGTGAGGAGGGTAAAACTGGATCAACCCATAACGGGCCCATCTGCAACGAACCCAATTCGACTCACGACCTACAACGCGCCCAAGTGCTCCCGATAGTCGCGGCCCATAAAGGTGCGGCCCACTTCGACTCAACATCAATTCGATAGCGTAGGAAAGGCTTTGGCCCAGGCGCAATGATCACCAGATGACCCTCCACCGATCGACTGTTACCCCCCACGACGTTGGTTTCGACCCCGTAACAGGCGAGCATGTCCCACGAGCATCATAAGACTCGCCCAGGGATCAGCCGACCCTGGGGTAATCGCCCCTCAATGGGAAGTTCTTGCCATAATCGCGGGAAACGTTACTTACAACCTTCCCTGTTAAGGGATTGGCCTTCGACACCAGGACAACCCCCTATAAATGGGACCTTGATAGAGAAGAGAAGGACACGATGGATTTTCTGCCAAAAGCTACACACAGAGGATAGAGCTACTAGTCTGGCTACTGCGAAAGAGAGGCCACACCAGTCTACGCCCTGAGAGAGAACCCCTCCTGCAGGACCTTACCACCCAGCGAGCACTCTCCGAGTGACCACTGGGAGCGACAAGCACTCGTATGGAGGATCTACGCATCTCTCAGCATTCCTACTACGATCTCCATCATTCTCTCTCCCCTGCTCTTCACTGTTCTTTTCTTAAACTGTTGTTGACTTAAGCATCAGAGGGTTGTCCCCTGGGGTAATGCCTAGGGCTCCTTCTGACGCCCTTTGCTCCTAGTGTTTGCAGGCTTCCACAGGTGCCAGACGACTTCTCCAACATACAAATAGAGAGGTGTGGCACGTGGCATAGAAACTAGATTTCTGCTTCTACAGGCGCATTCCAAGAGCTAACTTTAAATAAGCGCATGAAATTCATTCATATAGGGGTTAATCTGACTTAGGAGCCTAGTTAACACAGGGGCTACAAAAAGGAGCTAACTTTATATTTCACAGGAATCTTTCATTCGGATCAGCTTGATCTTTTCTTCCCTTTTCTTGGGTAGCTGCTGGTGTTTAGACCATTTCATGAGGGGTTCACGCCAGTCGGATGAGCCAACCATTTCGGCAGTTGCTACTTCAGGCTCTTCTTCACCTGTGTCTTCCTCTATCACACTGGGGACCTGCCTTCTGTTGATCACCCGTATGTTGAGTGACCTATCAGGTGGGACTACCAGTGAGCTTGCTAACTTTACTAATGCATCGGCCTGTGCATTCTGGCCTCGACCGATGTGGTTTACTTCGACCAAGTAAAACTTCTCTATGAGCTACTTCGCCTTGGCATGGTAAGGTAGCAATTCGGCTTTTCAGACTTCAAATTGTCCCTGGATTTGTCTGATGATCAGCATTGAATCTCCAAATACTTGCAGCATATGGATATCCAGTTGGAGAGCTAGCTGGAGACAGATAATTAGGGCTTCATATTCTGCTTCATTATTTGTGCAGGCTTTATTGATCGAGCAAGAGGTGTGCAGCACCTCTCCTTCGGGGGATCTGAGGACAACGTCCGCCCCTGCTCTTATTCTTGTTTGCCCGGACGGGGGTGTTTCTGTTCTCAATGCACCGTTGAAATATAGTTGCCAAGTGGCTTGCTGAATCTGACCCACCTCCAAAGTTTCATCTTCGGGGAGTTCTGTGATCAGAGGAGAATTTTCAGGCATCGGGTGTGCCGCATAGAAATTTGCAATGGCATGGCCTTTGATGGCCTCTTACGGCACTTAAGAAATGTCAAACTCCATGAGAATGACAGCCCATTTACCCAGTCGCACTTTCAGGACCGGCTGGGAGAGTATATATTTGACCGGGTTGGCCCTGGATATCAGTTTGATTTCATGCGACAACATGTAGTGCCACATTTTCTTGGCTGCGAACATAAGAGCGAGACAGACTCTTTTAATAGGTGTGTATTTTGCTTCGACCCTGACCAGTCTTCGACTGAGGTAGTACAAAGCTTGTTCTTTTCCTTCTTCATTATTTGGGCCAGTATTGCCCCCAGACAACATTCGGTGGCAGCTATGTACAAGATCAGTGGCCTCCCCTTAACAGGTGCCCCCAAGATTGGCGGGGTCTTCAAATATTCTTTTAGCTGGTCAAAAGCTTTCTGGCATTCTTCGCTCAATTGGAGTGGGGCATTCTTCATCATTAGCTTATGGAACGGCTGGCACCGCCCCGACAGGTTAGAGATAAACCTACGAACGTAGGCTAGCCGGCCTTGCAATGACCATAATTCTGTTAGGTTCGTTGGAGGAGACAGCTGCTGGATGGCCGTGATTTTTGCGGGGTCTATTTCAATTCCTCGATATTTGACGACGAAGCCCAAGAATTTCCCGCTGGAGATGCCGAAGGCTTACTTCATCAGGTTCATCTTTATTTCATGCAGGCGCAGCCTTTCAAATATAATTCTAAGGTCAGCCAGATGATCCTCCCTCTTCTTTGTTTTGATGACCAAGTCACCGATGTAGCACTCGACTTTATTGTGAAGCAACTCGTCGAATATTTTTGTCATCGCCCTCTGGTAGGTGGCGTCGGCATTCTTGAAGCCGAAGGGCATCCGCTTGTAATGGAAGATCCCTTTAGGCGATCGAAAAGCTGTGTGGATTCTGTCATGTTCTGCTATCTAGATCTGATTGTATCCAGATGACCCATCCATGAATGACAGGGTAATGTGGGCATTCCTCGCCTCTCCACAATTTTTTTCAAGGCTTGGCCTAATCCAGTGCCCCCCCATACCCAAACCCTAGCCCAGGCCCCCCACCTAGCCACCCACTCCCAGCCCTCCCAGACATCATTCCCCTGCTCCCCACCTCTCTTCCCCCCACTCCCAAGAACATCCATGACAACACCGGAGCCTTGCACCATCGCCTCGCCTCTAGTGTCCGCGGATTTGTCACCAGCTACTTGCGGTTATAGGATAGAAACTATCAGTCTCATTGAAGATGCCGACACAGTTTCCCACAGTGAGAATCAACAGAAGTTGTCTTCGAAAAAGTTCTTCTTCTCCAAGTCTGCATTGCTCCCGAGGTGGTCTTGCCCCGATTCACCTTCAGCATCACTCACGGCATCCAATCTCATCCAACTGCGCTGGATTTGTGCCAGTTCCAGAAGGCCAATTGTAGAGGATCCATCGACTTCTCAGGCATGAACCAGCCAAAATAGTCTTCTGAAGAGTTGTTCATCTCTATATCAACGTCACTCCAGAGGTGGTTCCACCTCGTTTTAACATTGGCTCTGTTAGTGGCGGCCAATCTCATGTGACTGTGCAGAGCCCGCGTGAACCAGACTCACCCAGGATGAACAGTGAGTTAGCAGAGCGTGCCATGCCCACCCTGCTGATCTCCAGGTCGATCCCTCTAGTGGAGATGGTCCTCTTGATGTCCCGAAACCAATCCCACTGGTCTCATCACAGTTGGACCTCCGTGCTGTGCGAACGGCCTTGCGCATCGTCACCCTGTCAGCCTGTTTGCCCAGATTCTAGAGCTCCAGTCCAGAGGTAACCACGACCATCCTTGAGATCCGATGGCCTTCAAACTTGGCCAGCACGTAGATCTCCCTGTCCTCTTTCAAACCACGCTGTTCCCACCTCAATCGGAGCTCGGTGGAGAGAGGTATCCCTCTTGCACGGCGACTACACCAACCTGTCCTCCGGGGCAGAACCGTGCAGGTAGACTCGTCGGCACCACTATGCCCACCAGCGACCCCGAACCAGCACCAAAAGTTACAGAGCATTGTAGGACCCCTCCGGCGATGATTTGGCATGGGCATTACTTCATTGGGATCCTAGAGCGCAACGTACCACCCCGAGCTTCACCGATTTAGCACGCTAGTAGGAGTGTCGATCCCCTTGGATACTCCCCTCCCTATGCTCCCCCCTCCTACATGAGGGTAGTGTTGTACCTCGTGCCCCTCTCCTAGTTCCCCCTCCCTAGGTGGAGGTTATTTTGTGCTTGTACTAGAAGGGTCGATCGCAAGCGCCATCGACGTAGCATGATCGCTGGGTGCACACGCTCCCCGACACGACCACGTCTTTGACCGGAGTTGATCCTTCGGATGGCTAGGTATGTTTGGCTGCCACTCCACCCTTCGCTCTTCTAGTATTAGTTCCAAATGTCGTGCTGGTGAGAAGAGTGCCCGTTCCAAATGATCCACCAAATGAGCAACTTATTGCCGGTGAGTTGAGTGTCCATTTGATCCGATTCCCTTGGTATCGGTCTGCCCGGTCGGACCAGGTGCCCATCTCCACCTCCCTGTTGGGACACGATGCTATGGATTCAGAGGGGGGGTGAATGAATTGCCCTTTTAAAAAACTTTATCTCACGAAATCAAAATCAAAGATCTACTACTGATTATGCCAGACCAGCAGATTAAACAATTTTCCCAATCTGGAAATTAAATGCAGCGGAATGGAATCAAATTAGATCTAAATGATCTAAGCACGGCCTAAGCAAGCATCTAAACGTTGATAACTTCTGAAAAATAGGCCTAACAGGGGATAAGAAGGAGTTGATGATAATAGGTTGAAACAGTTATGGTAAACACTGCCACCTGATGAAATAAGGATATCTCAGCCCATGGTTATCCAAATGGGCTAGAACCAGGTCCATTAGAAGGCTTGGGTCCTTGACCTGAACACTTCTAATGAGATGGAAACCCAATTCATGCCAGAACCCAAGGTTCTGAGTCATTATCACCCACCATCATGAAGAGGTATGACTGGTTGGGGAATTCAAATGTAATTAATTAGAAATTCATAACATCATTTGGATTATTGAAACGACCTAAAACCAAAGCCACAATCTTGAATGGGATGTCAACTACATCTTCTATGTTGAGGTCGAGGCCAAATTCTACCTGGAAACTAGAGCTATCCCCAAATTACCTCGGGCTACCGAAAGGGTCGCGACTGGAACACAGGGGAATGAACATTAATTTTGAAAAAATGATAACTCATGCTAGAGTTGATGAAATTCGATGAAACTACATCCCAAGGTTAGCTCTAGAAGTTCTCTTGATTTCATCTGAAGATCTCCCAACCCAAATCTCAATAGAAGAGCGTGCCCACTCACATTTATGACTAGGTAGATGAAGGGTCACGACTGGAACGGGGGAGAATGAATGTTAATCTTGTGAAAACTATAACTCATGCTAGGGTTGATGAAACCACTCCCCAAAGTTAAATCTGGAAGTCTTCTTGATTTCATATGAAGACGTCCCAACCCAAATCCCAATATAAGAGCACGCCCACTCATATTTATGACCAGGAAGATGAAGGGTCATGTTTGTTCAAACCGAAAGGGTGCATGGCCTTTACTTCCCTCCAACCAGCGACCTTGGGAGCTGGACTAAGCCTTAGAAGTCATGGGAAAATCCCTGGGAGGCTAGAAAACTATATAAAGAGGTGGGTTTTGAAGGTAGCAAGCCTTTAGCAGCCATTCTCTTCAACTCTCCACCCTCTACCATCCTTCTTGAGTGAGTGAGGGTGAGGGACATTGACTCCGCGTGGAGAGGCCGATCCGGCGCATGGAGGATGATCCTGCAATGCCCTAGGACGAAGGGAAAAGCTTTGGGGGGATCTGGGGTGTGGATTTCATCCCTGGATCATCAGTTAACACCTTGAAGGTAGGCACCTAACCTCAAATCTTAGGGGGCAACAATGCATTAGAATGGTTTGTAAGTAATTTCTATACGTTAAAAAGAGACTAAGGGCATGTGGGATCATTTTACAGTCATCAAGTTTTTCTTTGCCAATTCTGTGGCTCATTTCGAATCCTAATTATTCACGTTAAGATCTCAAGTCGAACATCATTTCTGTTGCATCAGTACGTCAATATAGCTCATTATGGAGTCACTTCTATTTTGTGTTTGTCATGACATGTAGGCAGGGGCTACAGAATCATTAGCATGATGAAATATGTCCAAATGCATGAAGGAGTATCATAAATAGATTCTATAATCTGAAAATGTTGTAACAGCCCTCCTTCTATTTACAAAAATCATGATTTCCTGCCCAGTTCAATTCTGTCTACAGATAGAAGTCGACTTCTGGCCCTGTCAGAGTTAACTTCCTCCAGTGCGACTACCCAGTTCATGTTCTGGGTGCTGACATAAGTCGACTTCTGACCATACAGAAGTCAACTTATGCCCTACATATGCTATTCTATTCCAATTTTCAGAAATCAAGAAAAGGAGAATTTTTAAGGGCCATTTTGATTCTGGAAACACACGAGGAGTTTGCTGGTATCGACACAGAGGTGGATATAACTCCTCCTTTCATCGCCCCAACCACAGAGCTTTTACCCCCCCTGCCCCACAGTCCTTCGAGGACATAGACTTCACCCTGAGAGTGAGTCTCCTTTATTACAGCTTCACAAATTCTTTCTTATATGCCGCTCAGTGCTGACTCGATTCTGGCCCAAGACTCTGTGGGCGCTGATCAAGTGCTACCCTCGGCCCCTGAGGCTGTTTCATCTGAAGCCCTGACTGTCGCATCTACTCTAATGGTAACCTCTGTAGGGATAGCTGGAGTAATTTAGCCTGTGCCGGTAAGAGTGCAATCTGCCACTGATACGACACCATTAGAGCTGGGGGCCCTAAGGGAAGGTTCCACTCCAACTGGGGCCTCGGAGCTAAGGGCGGAGGCTGACCCAGCCAGGGGATCTACATTTGTCCCTGCTGCGGTGATGACCATCACGGCTGAAATGGCATCCCCTGTAATAACATCATTGGAGATTGAGCCCTCAACTTTACCAGTGGCCTCTCAAGCTGCAGCCCCAGCCGACTTATCGATGGAAGAAGCAACCGCTGTAGTGCTACAAGAGGCGGCTACTACAAAGACCGGCCCTTCATCGCCATCCAAAGAAGCAGCTCCATTATCCACAAGCTCCCCCTCTTTGAGTATTTGGGCAGCAGTCCATGAAGAGGTGGCAGCGGAGGAAACATCAGCCCTGTAGGAAGTTGCAAAAGGGATCCAGTCAGTTCCCCCAGTAGCTCTCCCGTCCTCTTCCTCCAGGCCAGATGTTACGCTATGGACGGATATTGACAATGAGGTGACCTTTGAAGTAGCCTCATCTGCTTCTCTTGGCTTTGCCTCATCTGAGAGCTTTGTGTGGTAAAATCTGGACATGTTGCCCCAGCTAGTGGAGTCTCAGCCAGGAATAACTTATTTGCAACTGAAGAAAATAGCTAATCGCTTCACGGCTGGGTTACGAGCGATGGGCTGCCCTTTAGAGACGTGGGCTCAGCGTGTCTTGCTACTGCTGAAGTTTGTACATTGCCAGGACTTCCTGACGCGTGTCATGAATGACAGGCTAGCTGCTTTCAAGTTGCAGAGAGTGGAGTGCATGTTCAAGCTGGGGAAAATAAGTTCTGCCCTTCGGGGGCGTCAAGGCCAGCTGGAGGCTTTGACTGATCGGGAGCAATTTATATATGACCGGATAGGCATCCTTGAAGCGGAGCTAAATGATCTCTGGGCTGAGTTGCCGTGGGTAAAGACCGCCCAACCATAATTTACCGAAGAGGTAGCTCTGCTGGAGGGACAGGTGGCATCTCTTCAAGATGAATCGATCCGTCTCCAAGAGGAGGAGGCTCGCCTGCATGAACTAGGATCTGCTCCATATGTAGGCCTCTTGGATTTTGAAGACATATTTCGGCATCCGTAGACGTCATTTCCTTGTACACGCCTCCCTCGAGGGTTGCATTTGTATCTTCTTCTCTTCGTAATGAAAAGGACACTTTATTACAAGCTCATGTGTAATTTTTTGTGTTTCCATAAGGGGTTGATGGTGGTTTGGCTATCCTCTCGCAGATGATCCGTGTTTAGCAGCAGAGCGTTCGCCCTTTCAGGGAAAGGGCGGGGGACTCGCTCCACCGCGTAACGGTACCCGGAGGGTGCTCAAACTGGATTTTTGGCCATGTGTGCCATGAGTGGGGTTGTTCATAGAGGTGTAGATGGGGGCTTTAGAGCATCATTGCAAGTGTTAAAGCAATGCCTTGTATTTTCTTGCAGGTTTACAAAATACCCTAGATTCTCAGAGATTGTATAAATGTCCTCACAAAAGCCTATTTCATCACGAACATGCCTTCTGGTTCAATCAAATGAAGAAGTTTGGAATCGACTCAGCAATGTCAGATGATTGATTGAGGATAAACTTCCAACTTACTCTAGTTTGACGATCAGATTGAGGATCGAAGTTAAAAAACCATCTTGGGGCTGTAACTGCTGTCAGACCCTAGTTGGTACGGAACTCTGATTCAACCCCAGTCAGCACCAACCAGTCAGCACCAAGTCGCAATTAAACCTTGATAAGAGGACAAATATCTCATCATCCATTGTCGCCTCGACGCCTTCCACGCAAGATCTAATAGAGCGTCCTGGTAATTCTTAGGAACAAAGATAGAAGAAA
Organism: Amorphophallus titanum; assembly: GCA_024336825.1. Lineage (NCBI taxonomy): Eukaryota > Viridiplantae > Streptophyta > Magnoliopsida > Alismatales > Araceae > Amorphophallus > Amorphophallus titanum. Next base: position 10,916,600 of record JANBPO010002596.1, read on the forward strand.
GAGAAAGAGCGAAGAAACGAAAGGTATGCCCAAGACGGTCAAAGGATACATAGTCGGAAATAGGGTATGGACGGCAAGTGCATTTACCTTCCGAAGAGCAATAGGGAGATCCAAAGAAGGATCGGGAGAGGACATTCCAGATGGTGGAGGAGGTTGTGCACGTCAATGTCGATAAACCTGCAAAGGAGCATCTGTGGATGTCAGAACTGGCTCCATTATAGTGACAGAGGTAAAGGAATAGAAGGAGACTCGTCCATGGGCGCAGGGTGTAGGGGAGAGTAGAAAGGTGTCCACTCAAAGAATGACACATCTACTGAAGTAAATTATTTCTTAGAGATAGGGTCATAACAACGATAACCCTTTGGAGTCCGAGAGTAGCCAATGATGATACACTTGATGGAGTGAGGAGAGAGTTTGTGGTGGCCAGGACCAAGAGAATGAACAAAGGAGACAACCAAAAATGTGAAGGGGCAAGGCAAATGGTGATTTATCCGGATGTAGAGCAGAGAAGGGAGATTTGCCGCCAAGAACAGAAGAGGGCAACATGTTAATGAGATAACAGGCAGTAAGAATGGCATCACCCCAAAAAATCTGAGGGGACATGCATCTAAAGAAGGAGAGTATGCGACACATCTAGGAGATGCCTATGTTTGCGCTGAGCAACACCAAGCTACTAGGAAGTGTAAGGACAAGTAGTCTGATGAATAATCCCTTGTGAAGAACAGGAGGAGGAGAGAGTAGAGCTCATATACTCCAGACCATTATCTGTGCGAAGAACCTTAATAGAGGTGGAAAATTGAATCTTTATTCATTGCAAAAGGAAATTATTATATCAGACACTTGAGAGCGATGCTTCAACAGATAGCTCCGTGTCATTTGAGAAAAATCATCAACAAAAAGAGCATAGTACCGATGACCAAATAAGGTGGCAACACGACTAGGACCCCATACATCAGAATGGACTAAAACAAAGGGGGTTGAACACCTAGGACAAACGCGGGAAGGAAAAGACACGAGAATGCTTGCCAAGTTCACAAGCCTCACACTGAAGACGAGAGGTTGGAGTCGACAAAGGAAATGATATCACGGACAACCGAAATCGGAGGATGATCGGGCCGACAATGCCACTGGAACACATTCCCCTGAGAGGAGAGATGTGCGGCACGAGTGGAAGGACTATTGACAGCCAAATAATAGAGCCCTCTTGATTCACGACCGCCACCAATCGTCTTCCCCGTCCGGAGATCCTGAAAAACATAGTAAAAAGGGAAAAAGGTCACAGAACAAGATAAAGAACGAGTGATAGAACTAATGGAAAGAATGCTAACAGGAATTGTGGAACATAAAGAATACCACCTAGTCAAAGAGTGGGAGTGGGCAAGGCTATCCCACTGCCTGAGACAAGAGAAAGGGAGCCATCGGCAACTGAGAGAGGAGGTAAAGAGGAGGTCAGGGAAAGAGAATGAAAGGAGGTCCAGTTACATGTCATGTGTGTAGAGGCACCAGAGTCAAGAATCCAAGACTTACCATAGGTTTGCGGCGGAGGCAATACCAGAAGTGGAAACAACAGATTGAGCCTGTCCAGTAGTGATGGTGGACTACAACAGGCAATCATACTCGGATTTAGAGACGTTGATTACTTCCTCTCTAAGGGTGATGCATCTTGAGTAATATGTGCAAGATCAGACGGAGGATGTCCAAACTTCTGCCAATAGCGATCAGAGGGATGATTAGATCTGCTACAATGAGTACATGGAGGATAAGTGGACCTTCCTCGACCACGTCCACGTGCAACATTGGCAGAATGCTCATATGCAAAAGATGGGGCTTGTGATGTGGAGCGAGTCAAAGCACGAAGAACCTATGACAAAGCACCAGATAAAGGAGTAAAAGAGTCATCTGCAAGAAGTTGACCACAGATGTGAGCCATGTCATCATCAAGTCCAGAGACGAACTTGGCAACAAGTAGTACCTCACGTTGTTTCTTTATCTCATGGAGATCCGTGGTAAGAGGCTGATACACGCAGATCTCATCCCAGAGACCCTTCAAGGCAGCAAAGTACTCGTGGTGCGAATGCCCAGCTTGGCGAAATGCAAAGGTGGTCTCGTAAAGCTCATAGACACGTGAGATGTTCTTGTCATTATTGTACATCTCACAGAGAGTGTCCCACATCTCTTTGACAGTGCCAAGGAACATGATATTAGAGGCCACATGAGGCTCTAGACTATTCAAGAGCCAAGTCATGATGCAGTAGTCGTCCACCTGTCGGGTAGAAAAGGCCGCCTCGTCCTTCTTGTCAGCCGGAGGGGAAGTAAGATGGGCCAATTTCTTCTGAGAGCCTACCAAGAATTTGAAAGCCTGAGCCCAGAGTAGACAGTTGCTACCATTGAGGCGGACAGAGGTGCCAAAGCCTAGCTAATGTTTGAGGTCAGGTACAGAAGAAGATGAAGTAGCCATAAATGCAAGTAACACGAGGCAGAACAAAGGATCAAAAAGCTCAACATAAAGACCTCAGAAAATATCACGAACAAGGGAGATGGTCATCGGCATCGGTTAGGCAAAAACGGTCGCAAATCTGTCTCAGTTGGAGCCTGAGTGGGTTGAGGCGGAGCAGGAGACAACACAGGAAGCCTAAGGTCACGGGGCAACGGCAGGTCCAGCAACTGGCGTCGCAGGGGATGCGAGCTGCGATCTTATTCCCACACAAGACGACGACGATGCAGGGGGACCATCAACCAGCAACGACGGCGACAAAGCGCCAGGGTCTGCTAACAGCGGCCTTGCAGTCCGCAACGGGGCTGCCGTAGGCTCAGGGAGGGGCGCGGGGTAGCAAATGTCGGTGGCAATGGCGGTAGGTGGAGGGCGGCGGCACCGCTGCCCTAAACCTTCTCTGATACCATGTTAAAGGAGAAAAGCCAAGATGAAGATGGTGACTTGAAAGACCTTGGAATGGAAACAAAGGCAAGGAAATCAAAAAGAAGATGGAGAAAGTGAAGTGGTAATTAGTTTAATTATATACTATTATTGTGTTATGCAACTACAACATTGCCTTACTTCTTTCATTTTCATCATTTTTATTATATATAGGTAAAGGCAAGTGGCAGTAGAAGAACACTCCATTGATAGGAGTGATCAAGAAACAGATCAAAACAATGAACATATTAGATATATGGATAATTTTCTTAGTAGTGACTGTGAGGATACATATAGAGATAATGGTGTAAGTAGACCTCACAGAGAAGTCCCCTCCCTACCCCCACCTCCAAGTCCACGCATCCTCCCTATTGGAGTGTGGAGTGTAGGCAAGGAGAAAGAGTAAAAGGTCCTGAAGTTGCTCTATCTCAGCGATGTTGAGGTCCCACCTGAAGGTTGATGCTCAGATGCCTACTAAAAGCCGACAGTCAAATGTTCGGGCAACCGACCCCAAAAGGTCAACTGAAATGGTAAAAAGACTAGAGAAAGAAGCCTCTAAAGTGAAGTCTCTGCACCATCTGTCCTTCTAGAAAAGGCACTGGTCACCTTTCTCTAGTCAGACCCACACGTCGGAGGAGATAATATCCCAACAAGTTAAAATACCGTGCCAAATCAGAGAAGTCCAATACTAAGCTGATGAATCCATATCTCAAACTCTTCTCCTGCCAAAATATCTCTACCTGATAACCAACGCCCACAGCCCATCATCTCCTTCCCAACCTCCACAGCCACTTGCACAAGAGAGCCAAATTGAAGTCTGAAACATCCTTGACCCCCAAGCCTCCCTCAACCTTGCTAGCAACGACCCTTTCCCACTTGATATCAGGTCATGGATCGGGTGTGGGGGCTGGGTTTTTGTGTAAAAAAAGTTTTTTTATTACAGCAGGGGTTTTGATGTGACACACCCTATAGCTCTGATACCAATTTGACGTGACCCGACCTAGGGAGACAATTGGATAGACTGGGCGAACCTCGAACTTAGACTTGCAAGCACACACACTAGTGAGCAGACTCGATGTTGGTAGACCGAACTTGCAGCGCAAACCCTTTTTTTCTCTGGGTGACTAAGTGATGGTAGGGTGGGCCCGAGGACCTAAACCCCATTGGTAAAAGGCGATGGTTCAACCTATCATGTCCCTCTTGATGAAGGGAGCACCCACGATAGTGGGACGGATGTCTTGCCTTGAGGGCACGGGCTCTCTCCTCACTTGATCCGTGGTGGCCACTTGTGAGTGGGATGTCACGGGGCCGGGCGCTCTCTACCTCAACGACCGAGCTCAAGCACAATACTAAAGGAACAAACTAAGCCAGGGAGGGTTTAGTGTATACCTGATCGGCGTGAAGACACCGATCCCGGACAGAAGACGATGGGCGAGTGAGGGAAGTGTGGGACTCCCTACACGCTACGTCGGTGCCACTTTGACCTGAAAATGACAACCTTACACCACTATGCCTCATACAGGAGGGTGATTGTGGGGTGGGAAATTAAGTTACAGGTCAAACACTACCTCCACACAGGGAGGGGCTGTAAGCCGGCTAGGCGGGGTGGGGAACTTAGCGGAACCGATTCTGTCTCGACGTTAGTTCTGCAGGGACAGCGGGCTGAATGACGAGTCGCCATGACCACCTCCGGGTACTGGAAGGAATGAGGCCAGTGTTGGATCATCTGAGGTCAAAGTAGTAGGTCACAATAGGGTCCCCGCATCGTCTGGAGGTCTGGTTGGGCTGCTGTAATTCTGACTCGGCGATCCACTCAGGTTCTGTCCGACCTGGGACTGCTGGACTGGGTGTCAGAGTTGATACCACCAGGAACTCCTCTGGTCGTTGAAGATGGCGAGACTGGCACAAAAACGTCTGGGACTGGTCCAGGAATGCACCATATGAATTTGGTGCCGATCTGATCTCAGGTGAGGGCGGGACAGCCCTGGGATCTGGACTGGTCGGCTATAGCTCTGTCTGTTCCAGAATCACAGTCGCCTGAGGAAACTGCCACCACGAGCTCCTCTATGCTCTGATGAGGGAGGGGCTGGCGTCCCCGCGATCGTGGGAGAGTTGGCTTCGAACAGGGACTGACGACACTCCGAAAAGATGCCGGAGTAGAGTGTTGGAAACAGAAAAGTGGTAGGGGGTCTGACCTGGTACCAGTGAAGTCAGTCTGCACTAGTCGGGGAGAACGGCTGGAACGTGGTGCTTTGATGCTCAAACGATCTCCTCTTTCTTGGTACTAGAAGAGGACTGATGGGAGCCCGCCTCAGCTAATAGCCACCCCAAGAATCACAGAGGGCTGGTCGTGAGAGCTCCTGCACTCAGCCTCAGGTTGCCTACCAGAGATAAGATGCATAGTCTGACGAGAACAGCTCCACCGGGTGGCACAGACGTCAGATGGTGGTGGAAGAGCCCTTGTTGGAAAGCTAGCTCGGAGACGAATCTTGTTGCTGTTGGGATGTTCACCTGGATCTGCTCAGACGGGGAAGGATCATCGCTGCAAATTGAAGGTGCTCTACTGCTGCTGGTTCCAGATGGGTAGCAGAAGTAGATGGTGAACAAAGGGAGGGGGTGGAGATGGTGGACGTGGTGGAGAGGGAGCCTTGCGATGGTGGAAAGTAAAGTATCGTATTACTGAGGGAGAAGAAAGTCTGTGAGTGTCAGTTTGTGAAATTGACTCTTGGATCAAATCTAGAGTCAATATGCTCCCAGTGAGCTACATTATTTCATCATTTTTATTCTTTCCACTTTCCATTTCTGAATTGTTCAAGCTATATGTCAGCAGGCGAGGCTAAAACCTCTGATAATGAAGCTGTAAAGCTCAGTGGTAGCAAGCTATGAGGCTCAGCAGTCTGGGATACCATTTCCAAAGCTGTAGATCAGCGGTTTATAGGGATTCACTCCGCGAAGCTATGGATCAATAGATTGAATCTGTGAATCAGTAGTAAGCCACACTCAGTTTGAGTGTGGGGTGGATGTAGGCGGAAGCCGGACCACCTAAAATTCCTGGTGTTGTGTGATTGCTTTGTCTCTGCTGCTCATATGCTCGCTCTCTTAGCGCTTGTGTCTTTGATCTATTATCTACTTAGATGAATGCCTAGGATCACACACAGCATACTTGCTAACTAGATTTAGTTAGTGTATCTGCAACTCAATCTATCATCCAGGAGGTATATAAAAAGGCATGGTAGGAAAGAGAGGTCATGCCTATCTGGAATTCCACCTCTTGCATAAGGCAAGCCTCCGCCAGGTATCATAACTGAATAAGTGACATTTCATACATTCCCGCTTGTGTGATTGATCAATTCAGCTGAAGGTTATCATCTATTATGTCTGCATTGACTCATTTGTTAATTCTTTACAGATTGTTTGAGCATTCTCTATCTATTGGTTGAATTCATGTCTGCAGTAGTCTTTTTCTAATTCTACATCGTATCAGTTTATTGTAGATAAGATTTTTGAGGGTAGATCTATTGACCCCCCTTTAGATCTAATTGTCCATCTGTTCACATCACGTGGTATCAAAGCATAACTCTCCCTTAGGGCTTCACATCCTAAAGAGTAGAGATGGATTCTAAAGGATTGATAGCTGAGGGCCATTCAACGAGTGAGCCACCATTCTTCAATGGTTGCAATTATGCCTATTGGAAGAATAGGATGCAAGTTTTTATCCACGCTAAGGATTATGAGATCTGGAAGTTGTTAGAAAGGGTCCATTTGATTTACCTCCAGATGAAGAGTTCTGGACTAAGAAGCAAATCCAAAAGTCCACTTTAAACTGGGGTGCTATTAATGCTATGCAGTGTGCACTCCATCTCACTGAATTCTCCAGAGTGTCTTCTTGTACAACTGCTAAGGAGATGTGGGACATGTTAGAGATCATATATGAAGGGACATCTCAGGTTAGAGAAACAAAGGCCAATATGTTAGTCTCTGAGTATGAGGCTTTCAAAATGAAGCCTGAAGAGTCCGTTTATGAAATGTATGCCCGTCTCAATGTCATCACCAATAGCCTAAGAAGCCTAGGAAAGACCTAGAGTGAGCATGAGCTGGTAAGGAAGATTCTAAGGTCCCTGACACCCGTTTGGCATACCAAGGCCACTGTAGTTGAGGAGTCTAGGGACCTAGCTATAACCATTGTAGATGAACTCATCGGTTCTCTCATGACATATGAGCTGAACCTTAAGAAGGTGGATGAAACAGAGAAGAGGAGAAAACCCCTTGCACTGAAAGCCAACTCTAGCAAAGGGTCATCCAGTGAGTATAGTTGTACTAGTTCTTAGGACGATCCAGATGAGTTTGCTATGATCACGAGAAAGTTTAGGAAATTCCTGAGAAGAGAAGGGAAAGAAGGGCTGAAGGTATACGGGGCAAGGGGGAAGGTGTACCGGCGAAGAGGGTGTGCCAGCGAAGGATGGGCCAAGGGGGCTGTGTCAGAGAGGAGCACAAGGCATACCGGGGAGGAGGAGGCTAAGGGCTGGGGCTTCACTGGGCTGGGAGCACATCGGCGAGGTGACTGGGGTGTGCCGGTGAAAGGCACATGGGGCTGTACCGGTGAAGGGGGGAGCCAGGGTGTACCACTGGAGGGGTAAATGGAGACTATGCCGAGTTAGGGTGGCTGAAGGGGTGTTCAGAGAGTGAAGGCACAGGCGTGCCGGTGGAGAGGGGCACGAGTGTGCCGGGCTGGGACGGCAGTGAGTGTACCGGGGAAGAGCGCTGGGACTGGGCCGAGGAAGAACACAGCGAGTGTGCCAGGGAAGAAAGGGGGCTGATGCGCCGGCGAAGAGGTCAAGGGGTGTGCCGCTGAAAGGAGGGCTAGGTGGTCTAAGGCCAGTGGGAGGAAGAAGGCCGTGGGGCCTCTGGGCTTGGCCTGACTAACAGGGAAGCTCCAGTCAGGGAAGGGCAGATGGGGATTGGGTGCTTGAGGAGGTTGAGGAGGCACTGTCACGCCCATGAAGAGGATGAGGCTGGGAAGGCCATCACCTGTGAACGAGGGGGCCACTGGCAGAGAGAGAAGGAAACACTAGAGGAAGAGGGGAGGAAGAGGGGGAGAGGGATGAAGGAGGAGACAAACAAGCATGCACAAGGGCTCGAACCAGCAGAAGGCAGCCATAAACACACAAAAAAGGGACTTTTATTCATGGCAAAATGGAGGCCAAATACATCGAAATGCGAGAAGGGGGAGGAGAGAAGGAAGACGAAGAAAAGGGAAGGAATGGGGGTTGAGCAAGGGTGACGGCTCCCTACTCCTCCCCCACTCCTCCATTACATCTCTCTCTCTCTCTCTCTCTCTCTCTCTCTCCTCTCTGGTGGTCATCCGGGGGGAAGGGGCTTCACGGTGGAGCTCCCTCCTTCTTCTTCTTCTCTTCTTCTTCTTTTTTTTTCCTGTGGAGCGCTGCTTTCTCTTCTTTGTCTCAGTCTGTGTCTGTGTGTTCGTTCGTCGGAGAAGACGGCCCTTTATACTCCCTGTGGCGGGAGCCTTCGAACGTGAACGGCGGACGCGAGAACGTGAGGCATTGATCGAGATTTGACTTGGGCGTCCTTGGTGGCAGAGGAGTAGCCCGCATGTCTCCATCTCTGGTCGACACCTCAGCTAAACCTGTTACATGCCAAGAATCCGTAGGGGGATGGTGTGAGATTTCTTCTACCGGACGTGTCGGATGGCATGGTCGAAGGCCTGCCGTCGAAGGCCATTCGCAGGCGTGCCGCTGGAGCGATTACAAGCATGCCGTTGAAGACGCTTCAGGGTTTGCGTGCCGGGGAAGGCTACCAGGGGTGCGCCGACGAAGCGTAGCTAGGGTGTCGGGGAAGGGCTACTCCAAGGTGTGCCATTGAAGGCGCTCAGGGTGCGCCGTTGAAGGGCCTGGGCGTGTGCCACTGACGGGGCTTCAGGGCATGTGCCGCTGAAGGGGCTTTAGGGCGTGCCGCTGAAGGCGCTGGAGGGGCGTGCTGCTGAAGGGCCTCAGGGCGTGTGCCGTTGAAGGTGGCGAGAGTGTGCTGTTGAGGTAGACTTGGGCCCGTGTTAGGTCCCTGAATGCAGGAACACGGTTCTAGAGGGGGGGTGAATAGAACCTTTACTAAAAATTATGTCCAATTGTAAACCCCTCACTATGGCAGATCACACTACGAGAGTGCAGTTCCATGTTATTAACTCCAGCACCTCGTACAAAGAATTGCTTGGTCACCCCTGGCTGCATGAGAATCTGGTGGTGCCATCCACATTGCACCAGTGTATTAAATATAATCAGGAGGGAAAGGAGGAGAGGATATTTGCCAACCTCTATCCATTCGAAGTGTTTGAATGTCATCTGCTCGATGCTTCTTTATATGCGGAGCAGTCATAGAAGACCTCCAAGGCCAAGGCCCTTGTCAGGGCACCAAGAAGCACCTCCGGTGATGACTAGTTTCCACCGCCACCACCAGGATATGTGAGTCCCAAGACGGTGTCACACATCGCTAGTACAGGGGATGTGGGCAGAACTGCACCTCCCGCCACCTACCTTGAAGCCAATGAAGCCAAGGTCGACCAGCATCATGGCCATATCAAGATCCCAGAGGGTCTTATTAAGCCAATAGCAGGCCTTGACCATCTCACTGTTGAGCCTCTTAAGACACTAGAGGTAGTACAGTCTGGTGGCCCCAGTAGCTTATTTTATGTGGTTGAGGAACATGCCGTACAGGAGGATATTGACTGTCATCTCCCTGAAGATATAGAGAACCTGTTAGTCCCTATTCAAGGGCTAACATTCACAACAGACCAGGTGGCCAATATGTTCCAGAAGCAGCACATCCCCTCTGGCCAGCCTTGCAAAGAAAAAGAAGCTTTTAAAAGGCTTTGGTATCCCGCCCGCCTCGACAAAGAATTAAGGCGTGTCTCCCAACACCCGGGATTGGGCTTCACCCTTGAAGAATATTATTACAGTGGGCGCTATGAAGTGGACACCATCTCCAATTTCTTTTCAACAAAAGATAGTCCACCGAGGGCAACTTATGATGAGTACCTGGCAGAAGCTAAACATGCCAAGTCGCCTCGACCAGAAGGTTGAGAATTAGAAACTACAACCCACTGTAGATGCTGGGAACAAGTTTCCAGTGGAGAAGCGGCCCTTCAAGCCAAATTTGACATGGCAAGCAACAGTGACTCTGAAGATGCCGAAGAAGGAGAGGCCTACCCCTCTTGGGGCCCTCCTTTGGTAGTAATACCAGCCTACCCTGGGCCGATTAAGAAGATTTCTGTTGAAGCCAATCGGGTGACACCCATCACTGAAGCCATGGCCAAAAAGGAGCAAAACACCTCTGCTGAAGACATGATGATGCAAGGCAACATGAAAGTTGAGTCATCCTTGTACATGCAGAAATCGAAATGTCATCCTGCCGAGCTAGTAATGAATAGAAGCCGGCCCCTCGAGGTTGCTAATACACCAGCTGAAGCTAAAGCCGCAAAAGGACCACTAGCAGAACAATTCATACGGCCAGCACCAGCTGAATTAGAAACTCCTGAGGAGGCTCAGGGGCATCAAAATGAAAGGGTCAAAGTACTCAAACTTGAAGACAATGTTCCAGACTTCATCGACCATCGACCTCCATCCGGCATCCCCGAAAATTGAAGATGGAGGCCAAGCCACGGTCGACGAGCTGATAGAAGTCAACTTGGGAGGTGAGGATGATCCCAGGCCGACCTTCCTCAGCACTCAACTATCTTCAGAAGAAAAGAAGTTGTACATCCAACTGCTACAAGAGTTTCGAGACTGCTTTGCTTGGAGCTATAAGGAGATGCTAGGACTCAGCCCTGCGGTTACGCAACATGAACTAGCTATAAGTCCCAGAGTGGAACCAGTACAATAGCCACCACGATTAATAATACATGTTTATCAAAAAATTAAAATATTATTGACTATATTTTATAAAAAAAATTAATAAATAATTTTAGGCACCGTAACGGCAACGGATGCTCTGCACACCGGATCCCGTTCACGTGAGCTGACCAACATGTGGGTCCCGCTCGCCACTTGTGAGGATACTATTTATTCCCGCAGGCCAAACGCATATGCAGAAAGGAAGCACGCCGTTGGGAGAAGGAAAAGCCCCCAGTTTTGACACACCTCCCCTTCTGTGGCCTTCCTCTCCTCGTCGCCTTCGTCCTTCCCCAGTAGCGCCGCCGCCGGCGCACCTCCCCTTAGTAGCAACAGCAGCAGGCACCGACCCGACGCCGGCGACGATGCACGCCACGCACCTCCTCCTCGAGGAGCCCATCCGGATGGCTTCCATCCTGGAGCCATCTAAACCAGTGCGCCTTTGCCTCCCCCCTCCTTCCTCGCTGATTTGATCTATATCCTGATCCTGATCCCCCTACCTCCCTTGTTCTTCTCTCTCTCTCTCCCTCTCTCTCTTCATGCGACCAGGCGCGCCGGAGCCACTTGATCTGGCTGCACGGCCCCTTTCGCTCCGATGAAAAACTTCGATTTGTCTTATGCTTTTTTTTTCTCTGCTTCTTGTTCTCTGTCTGTAGAGCTTCTTCCCTGCCATGACCAAGATTGTGGGCACGCTCGGCCCCAAGTCGCGCAACGTGGAGGTCATCTCCGCCTGCCTCAAGGCTGGAATGTCTGGTATAGCTATCCAGATTACTGTTTCCTCCTTTCCTGACCTCTCTCTCTCTCTCTCACACACACACTCCGCACGACTTTCCCACCTGAAAATGTAATTGAGGTATGCAAAACCAGTTCTTACTTGATCTGATGGTGGATGCATTACAGTCGCACGCTTTGACTTCTCCTGGGGAGATGTGGACCACCACCAGGAGACCCTAGAGAACCTCAAGGCCGCCATTAAGGCCACCAAGAAGTTGTGCGCGGTGAGTAATGGAATTTTGCTCTCTTCTGCGTCTTCCGCTCCTCTACATTTTTTGCCCCAAAATTTAGGCCTTTTCTCTTGGAAGAGAGTCAAATTAGTAGCATCTGTACACATGCATTATTCCTGGTTTATCGTGAATAAACTCTTTTATGGGTGTCTTGTGCCCTGAACGCTTGAAGCAAGTTTAGATTCGATGTAGGCTAGTAGGATCATATCTTTATCCTACACATCCAGTGGATGGCGGTTCTTGATTAGTGGTCTCTTTTTGTTCAGGTCATGTTGGATACTGTCGGCCCGGAGCTGCAGGTTGTTAATAAAAGCAATCAGGCAATTTCACTCGAGGCAGATGCCTCTGTTGTCTTGACACCTGATCAGGACCAAGAAGCCTCTTCAAAGCTGCTACCAATTAACTTTGGTGGACTGGCAAAGGTAAGTGAGGATCATGCATATCACTTCTCCCTGTGAAACACATAACGCACACAACCTTTTTTTTGTAATTCTTTTACCACTGTCTAGCATTACAATTCTATGTGCATCACTTGGTGTATTGGTTTGCTTCTAACTAGCTAGTCAAAGCAGTACCACTTGTCAAATCTAATTTGGCTACTACAGGTATGTGAAACAATTTTCTCATTTGCCTCTATGGTTCTCATGTTTAACTTGATGAAATGTTAGTAGTATTCATTCATTTAATTTCTTTGGTAGCTCATGAGTTTGAAACTAGATGCTTTTTGCAACTACCTTCAGCATTTACATCTAGTTTATCATAATTTTTCAAGTAGGGGATAGATCTATTCACCCCCCCTCTAGATCTACTCAGCCCATACACAACACAGAGGTGGAGACACAGGCGGAGACATATGTGGGTACGTAGAGGCGAAGGGCTAACTCGTAGAGGATTGATATGTGGAGGTTTTATACGTGGAGGTGGATGTAGCGTAAGGTCGACTCATGGAGGGATGACTCATGGGAGCGTAGGGTTGGCTTGTGAAAGGTGAGGTGTAAGTGGAAGTGGATGGTGGAGGGCACTCGGTGTTAAGAGAACCTTGGATTTGTTGATGAATGAAGCGGGCTCGGCTGTATAGTTGTTGCCAAGAAGTTATATCATTAAGGGTTAAAATGAACCGATACTCAGGCGTTGTAGTGGAGATCAACATCTTGATTTGCTCTCCCTTCGGAATGTGTCCCAAGACTTGCGTGGCAAGGAGAAGCCAACGGTCGGCAAAGGTGTAGAATTCCTCATCGGGCTTCATCTTCTCATGGGCCAGATCCACCATAGAATACTTGGGCCCAACCTGGTCCTGAAACTATTGAATGAACTTGTCTTCGACGGCTTGGAAATTCACAACTTGCTCTTACAAAAGAGAAAACATCCAATCCCGAGTCGGGCCTTCTAAAGACAGACCGAACAAGTAAGCCATCAAGCGTTAATCATGTTGAAACTGGGCCGACTCATTCACAAACTCCTTCGAGTGCACAAAGGGATCACCGACCCCACCATAACGGTGATATGCGAAAATTTACGAAGGACGTGGAAGCCGAAGATTCTGAAAAGTGAATGGAACACTTAAGGAGGATTTGTGATCGATTTGGCATTGAAGTTCATCAAGGTAGCGATGGGTTTGAGCAATCATCTCCTAGATAGGGAGAGATCGAGAGAAAGGTGGGCCAGTTTGAGCAAGAGTTTGTGAATGTAGACCAGAATGATGATAATGGGCCAGATGAGAGGATCCGGACTGAGGAGAATATAGGCCCATTCCAGAAGTGGAAGGGTACATGGGCCTAGAAGAGACATTAACATGAGCATGAGGACCAATTGGGCCAACATCGTAAGGAGAAGAAGAATAAGGCCCATTAAGATGGAATTGGCTATTGGAAATTGGGTCAGCAGTATGAGAAGGAGAAGGCCCATCAAGATAAAATTGTCCATTAGAAACTGGGCCAGCCACATGGGAAGGAGAAGAAGGTGGTCCATGAAGGTAAGAAGGCCCATTATGAGGAGAAGGCCCATTAAGATGAGAAAAAGGCCCATTAAGAGAAGGAGACCCATGAAGATGATTTGCAATGAGCCTTTGGGCCTGGGCCGGGTCCATCTAATGAACAAAGGTGGAAACATGGGCCATAAGATTAGCTTGTCCCTCGGATGGGTTGGGAGGACCATGGGAAGATGGGCCGGCATGGGAAGAGGATTCCACGCGGGAGTAGTAAGAAAGTTGGGAAGAAGAAGGATACAAAGGGTAGGACTGATGTTCTATGAGGGCAAATGGAGAATTAATACAAGGAGGGAAGCAAGGGCTTACTGGGCTTGAGAATAAGAGGGGGGCTGACCCACTAATGCAAAGGGAAAAATAGACCTGGGACAATGGGACTAGACAATGGACTCACAAAATGGTATAACCTAAATGGGCCTAACAACAAAAGAACATGCGGATGTAACACAAAACACCACTAATGGGCCTGGACAGGCCCAAACAACACAAACAATGCAATGTCAGAGTTTTCACCAAAGGACCCATACACGGAAACCCTCTGACACGGGACGAGCCCGGACAGGGAACTGAGACCTAAAGCCAGCAAACTCGTGAGCACGTGCACCTAGACGGAAAGACAATCACACACGCGAAGAGCGAACTCCTCAAGGGTACCGAGTGGCGGCTAGGCGAGCAACGGCTCGAGGGGCGTCGGACACGGTCTAAACCATAAGGAAGGTGGTAGAAGCCACCCGGGGAGGATGGGAAGAGCACCGGATACTATCGGGCAGATCGGTACCGAGGGGACCGGATCAGATGGACACTTAACTCACCGATAGCAAGTCACTCATGTTGGTGGATCATGTTGGAACGGGCACTCATCTCACCGGTGCGACAAAGGAACTGATACTAGAAAAGTAGGAAGGAGTGGCAACCGAACGTACCTAGCCGTCCGAAGGATCGGTTCCGGTCGGAGACGTGGGCGCACTAGGGAGCGTGCGCACTCGGCTAGCACGCTACGTCGATGGAGCTTCTGGTCGACCCTGCTAGCACAAGCAATGAAATCACCTCCACGCAGGGAGGGGGACTCAGGGAGGGGCACACGATACAGCACTACCCTCACACAAGAGGGGGGAACACTGGGGAGGGGAAATGGGTCTGCTGCCCTATGTCTGTCCTGCTAGATAGAACCGAAGTGATCCAAGCAGCACGCTGCACACAGGGGTCTGACAAGGACGTCGCTTGCGCCCAGATGAAGCTTGGGTAGTGTAGAGGCGCTCCTGAAAGTTTGGCATCATTCTGAGGTCGCAGGAGGGCAAGGCAGGCTGTGGAAAACACCCTGTGCGAATCTATCCTGCAGGACTGGTTTGCGTAGTCAGCGTGCAGAGGGCGGTGCGCTCTCCACCGGACTCCGAATGACACAAGACCAGTGGGGTCGGATGGCTGACAGGAATATCTACGTACCCTCAAAATATGAGCACCAACGGAGCACCGAGCTGGTCGTGGTTGGCACTTTGGTGGGGCTCTGGATTCTGGGTGAACATTCAGATGCAGTCGGACTGCACAGGGCGGCACGAGCAGCACCAAATGCAGAACATGATGAAACCACCTGGGATGGTTGCAGGACGTCGATAGGTACAACTCTGATGAAGAAGGATTGGCTAGGAAACCATCAAGGAAGGCGTGGCATGATTGACAAGACCATTGCACACCCTGGGTAGACTGGTTAGCACCAGCTTTGTGCAGTCGCACAAGAATGGACCCCACGGACTGTGCCGACGTTGGAATGGGGCAAAAACACCTCTGGAACGTAGACGATGCGGAGAAGAACCAACCCTCAGAAGACAATTTTGGCTTAATCATGCCGTGGAAGTTGGTGCAGCCACTGCCAATCAGACCTTAGGTTCTGGATTGAATCTGACGTAGCCACACAAGAATGGGTGATGCGATCAGTTCCGAGATCAAAAAAGGGCGGGACCACTTCTGGAGTGAAGCCGACTCGAAGCAGAACAACTTCACAGAAGCAAGTTTGCACTGATTCATGCTGTAGAGGGTCCAGGTGGAGTCTGCCAGCCGGGCCTCAAGATCTGTCCTAGATCTGCAGGTAGCAGAGCCGAGGAATCTTCAATGTCAGGACGAGGATGACGACGTGGGAGCCTCCGGGTGGCTGTGGGTGAACTTGAGAGATGGGGACGTGGGGGAAGTAGTGGGGAAGGGGGCCGGAGGTTGTTGGAGGTGGCTAGGGTGTGGGAGGTTGAGGTGGGGGGCGGCTAGGGTTAGGGCTTGGGGTGGCCACGACCGGTATGTTCTGGAGCTGGTTGTAGTCTGAGTGGAGCCGTAGCCCTTTGTCTGGTTCTGGATGCCACTGGCTCACCTCGCCCAGAGGCTTTGATGTTATCTGGAGGTGGAATAGCCACCATGTTGCAGGTGCAGCTGCGAAGCATCTGTTCTAGCTGTTCCACTGTTATCTCTTTGTCCTTATAGAACAAGGAGAGCTCTTTTGGAATGCGAAGGGTTTCACCTTCCTTGACTTTTTGTGTCATTTCTCGGACCCAGTCTCTGAGGCGAGCATGCTTCTACATGTTTTCCCACAAGATGTAGCTATCGAGTGAGATAGGACTAGTAGGGCAGAGAGGAATGTATTCCTCCAAGTTGTCGATGAGTCGTTGTAGCCTCTGGAGAGGCGTTAGCTCTGCTGGGGATTGCAAGGCAGCCACTTGTTTGGCTTGTTTCTTGAGCCGCCTCTTGAGATTCTTCCTTCTATTCCTCTCCTATTTCTTGGCAATGGCCATCTCCAGGGGAGTAGGAGGAGGAGGCACTAGAACTAGAGCCGACGGGTCTGTGCGGGGATGCCATCGAGCTGATGGGTTTGCAGGGCGAGGTCGGTGACTCCACTTTGCCCAGATCTCGATCCAGGCACCTTCCGATTATTATAGTTGGAAGGTAGCGTTGATCGCCTGTTCAATGACCTTGAGTGGTAGTTCCTGGTAAGTAGGGGTGTTGGGACTGACGTCTGAAGACGTGGACGCGGCTTGATGCCTTAACCGCGGTGGCTGCGAGAGTTTACCAGGAACCGATTGACTTCTACTCACGTCCGAAGACGTATGCGCGGTTTGATGCCTTAGCCGCGGTGGCGAGGAAGGCTTCTACTATTGAGCTGATGTACTAGTGCTGGTATCCGAAGACATGTGCGCGGTTTGATGCCTTAGCTGTGGTGGCTGGGAAGACTTCTGCTGAGGAGTGGTCCGGGGAGCATGACCAACATCTTGCTCCCTAGTCTGACCCCTGTAGTCTACCTGAGGACAGGGTCAGGTGACACCTGATGAGATCTTGGAGCCTTGCTTCCCATGGTGGCTATCTTGATCTCGAGCGTCGGGTGGCCTTTGCGATGGCGGACCTGACTTGCGAGTTGTTGGGAGGGCTTGGTCCAGTCATGCCGAAACCTTGCCCAGCTTCTATTTTCCCTTCCTATCCTTGGGCATCGGAGATAGAGGTAGGGTAGGGAGAGGGTGAGAGGAGCTTAAAGAGTCCATCCTAGTCTCGCTCACCAGGACATCCTCTCGACCAAGAAGGACTCGAAGGAGTCTAGCAGTATCTTCTCTGGAAAAGGGGAGAGACTCTAGCTGCTGCCAGGGTTGCCACCGCGCGGCTGGAGTGGCTGGGGTTGGTTGACCGGCATGTAGTGTTGAGGAATCGGGAGAGACCGGAGGAGTAGGGGAGTGAATGGCGTTGGCCGAGAAGGTACTCGGTCCCACCTCTTGGCTAGCATCTTGCTCCCTACGTCTCCGCAGTCGCTCGAGAGCTTCCCGATTGTTGGCTCAGAACTCGAGCCATTATGGAGTGTGCTGGTAAGGCAGCCCTTGCCCATTTTCCTGGGGAGGATTAGGCTGTACTGGCGTATTTCTGGTAGTGCTCAGAGTTTTTTCGATAGCTTGCCGCAGTCAAACAAGCGCCATGGAATTCCCTTCAGCATCAATCTGCTCCCACCGGATCTGTTCTTGGATGAGGTACTGGACTTCCTCACAAGACTCGATCGCATGGCCAAAGGGGAAAATTGCAAATAATCTCTCATGAAAAGGGAAAGTCGTGATACTGCCCCAATCTTAAGGGAAGGGGATTCTTCCCCGGAGTTAAAATTTTCACCATAGCCAATACCGAAATGGCAAAGGAGATCTTTGACAGTTAATCAGAGGTGTTCGAACTTGTTCCGATGTAAATTAAGACCGACAACAGTCGATGGGGAAAAGTTTTATACACGAATTCTAAATCGTCTGATAAATCCAAAATGCGAAATAAACAAATGTAAATAAACATCCTGATGATACTCGAAATGTCCAAAACTTTTAAATTATCATCAGTGTGTCTACATTTTTATTTTAATTTTCGCGTGTGAAACTGACTGGCACGCTTGGTGGGACTTTTCCTGCCTTTCATCTTTCTGCCAAGGATTTTGTGCCTTTATGAAGGTCCTGATTTCACTTGTTTGCCCTTCAGGAGGGAGCAGCGAGGGGTCTTGTCTTCAAACACCGAATTCTGAAGGCAAGTTTTCTTCGACAAGTCTTCAACCAACTCCATGGCGGCAGTTACATACGGACCTCTTGTCATCGCAACCCACGCCAAATGCGGCTATTTGGCGACCCCGATTGTGATCGGGGATTTCTCGGCTGTGGTTGGATCCCCTTTTTTCTGGGGGTGGTCCCTACCACCCAAGAGGCACCGACTGCACCAGCTGTGCTGGTAACTGTTGGGGGCATCAAGCCCCACTCCTCACAAGGCCGAGTCTTCTCGGTCAATACAGTTTCCTACAACGTCTCTCCTGCTAAATGGGGGCAGCATCGGAGCCGCTAGAACAGAAAGCCGGTGGTAGCAATTTCCAGATCTGGCAAGATTGTTCTTGTCGGAATCCTTCGCATCTAGCTCAACGGCGGCGAGCCGATATTACCACGAGACAATCACTTCCCAACGATACCAATGTCCAACTGATTTGCGCTCCTTCGTCAGGTGCAAGAGGACAAGTCAAACTTCAAAGAGAAGTCCAAGCCTAAGAATGGGGGTAGCAAAATTGAAAAACGATCTGGCTCCTGAAAGATGAAACAGATTTGGGTCACCAAAGAAGAGGCCCATGCAATTGAACGAGTCAGGGCAAGTAAGCCTGACCAAGCTTAGCACTAGCACCAAACTCATGTTCTGACGCTCCAAGATGTCGAGCCTTTGCACTTGCAAGAAAAAAAAAGATAAGGGGTTTACCGTAAACCCAATTTCATTTCTTGGATCTCAAAGCCGGTTCGGACCGAAGGAGCTGCTCGCGCCCATGCGCCACCAGCCCAGGTCTCAGTCTCTGATAGACTGGCAAAGTCCCAGTCAACGCGACCTTCAGTCTTTGATAGATTGGGGGCATCTGCCCGCACAGGACTTCAACCACCAAAGAAGCGTAGGGTGGTTCAAGTATCGGAAGCTGGGGATAGTATGAAGGTCTATACTTGCTATGCTTCTGACAAAGAACCGATGGAAGCAATTGGCAACCCTGCTAATCCAAATGAACCCGCCGGGTTAAATGACTCAAATCCAGCAATGGATGCGATATACTTCAATATCAGGAACGCCGCTAGAAGAAACCTTCAAGCCCAATTCAGTGGCCATGCAGGGACTTTCATCTAGGGTCAACATTAGGGACAAGTCTTGGAGCAAGCTCGGAACCAAGATGAGAACTTACCCCAAGAAGAAAAAGACCCCGATGAAGTTATAAGCATTCATAGAGAAGTGGGAGCTTAGCCCATAGGTGAATACATGAACCTGGTGTTCGAGCCGCCTACAAGGGCGGCATTTCAAACCATGTCTGACAATGCCAAGTTCGAAACCATGCAGCGTTGTCACATAGAGATGGCGAATCTTATGCTTGAAATGAAGCGACAAATTAGTGTGAATGCTCAAAGGCCTCCAACATCAGTGCACAACCAAAATCTCTAACGAGACCAACGGCTAGGTAATCTCACTATGATCAATCGACAGATAGCTGCGCCCTACCATGTATCCATTGAAGCCGGAACTAAGCCGCTTTGTGCTCACCCAATGTCCAGTCCTCCCAGACACCAGCAACTGAAGATGTCATCATCCAGCGACGTATGATAGAGAAAATAGTTGAAGATAAGTTCGCCCAGCGTGGCGATGGTATTGCCACTGTTGACTTATACAGCGTACCATACCCACTCCATCCAGCGTGGCGATCGGTTTCGGTCGAAACCGGGTGAAAAGGTTAAAAAAAAATAAAAAAGGTTGTAAAAAATAGAAAAAATTCAGAAAAATATAAATAAGCACATAAAAAATAGAAAATTCATTACACATGCATTGTAAAGAAATTGGATTAAGTGCATTACACGTGAAGACTAATAGGTTCAAGCATTGAAGTTATTAAACAAATATTAAGTACATATTAAACGTGAAATGGGTTCAAATTGTACAATAAACGTGATCCTTACCTAAATGATGATGCACTAATATGAATAATAACTAAAAGAATCTTCTCCCTCATCGTATGGCCCTTGATGTTGATACCTATAACCAGGTTGCATGTATGGTCTATATTCACTATAACCAAATAATGAGGTAGCCAAGTCCTGCATCCCTCTTTGGATCCCTCTTGGAGTGTTTGGTCGGCTTGATTCGAATCCAGTATCAGCATAAGAATCTTGAGGAAGAGAAGAGGAACTGGTCGGATGTGGATGGAACTGGAATGCTGGTTCATGACGACCCCACCCATAAATGGCTGCCTCCTGTTGGCCACCTCCATAACCTGATGGATGCCCATACTGACTATGTGGATCATATCCTCCCTCACCCTGACCGTATCCTCCACCATACTGGCCACCGCCAGTAGAAGCACCTGCAGCTGCACTGGGCTGATGATGATCATCATCATCGTCACTGTCATCAGTGTCATAAGAAACTAGTTGCCTTTTAGCCTTTGAGGATTTCTTTTTCTCTTTTGGTGTCAAATTTTCAGTCACCTTTGACATGAATCATTTTCCCCTTGACGTGTGCCTCACGTAAATCTGCTTCAATTTCTCAATTGTCGGGTCCCCTCGAGCAGCAAAACTAGTCCTCGCAATGTCAGACATCTCAGGCAGTTGCACTGATGTAGTTCTTCTCAAGGATGGGGTCCATTTTAGGGTTCACATAGCCCATTCTCAATGAAAGTTGACTTTCGGAGGTGTCCAAGTCGACTTCAAAACAAACCCTAGAAGGCTCGATTTTCTCTGACAGGCGGAAGTCTACTTCTACATCAATGGAAATTGACTTGTGCCCCTATCCAGAACCAGGTGGTTCTGGCCTGTGTGCAGAATTCGACTTCCAGTGTCTCAAAAGTCAACTTCTGGACCATAGGTGTAGAAAATCTTGTTCTTTTCTGACTTTAGATTGCTTCCTTCCCTTTCATGAATTGATTTGACCTTTACACATGCATTTCACATTTACACAATGTATGAGCGCTAAATTCAATGAGTTACTAGATTCACCGGGTTATAGTTTGTCATTATCAAAACAAGAGGTGTACAATACATTAATGCGGTCGGAAGGGGCACCGCGATCAGTCAACATGCCAACATTGAACGCAATGGGTCTGACCACTACGTTTAGCCACCAACTTAGTCCGCCCTATATGTCTAGACGCAGTTGTTGGGTCCCTTTGGTGCAACCGGATCTAGCGGGAGATGAATAGATCCTTTCAAAAGCTTTGCCCATATAAAAATTAACCGATCACTTAATGAAACATAAAGAACTAGAATGTTATGGTTCCCAGAGGATATGACAAACCAAAATTGAAATAGAACTCTATTAAAAGCGCACGACAGATATAACAAGAACACTTGGAAATACTAGAGTGAAGCTTGGCTTCATTGGGTATAAGATAAACCATAGTTGAGAGCAAATTGGTTTGTGAAAAGAAAACAAAAATATCATAAAAGATCATCTGCACCTTTAAGCAGTGATCTATCAAACCCGTGGATGTGTGTCAACACAGTGCTGAGTGCGCTGGAAGCTTAAATGACTAAGACAGCAAACATATAAATCAGCATGTCATCATCCTATGAATGGGGAGAGGAGAGAAGGATCAATCACACAAACCACAGCTCATTGCACAAGGATTTTTAAGGTGATTCAGTCTGCAAACCCGCAAACCTACATCAACCCCTCACCAAACCCAGTGAGACTTTACCACGCTGTAGATGCAGCAACAGGACCAAGGCGGGGGGCGGGGGGGCGGGGGGGGGGGGGGGGGGGGGGGGTTTCTTCGTGGCATCAGGTCATAACGGACTGCCCCTATTTGAGACCTCCTCTCATCAGGGTGTCTAGATTAGTCATCGCCCCCTTATTCACCTCTCGTCCCTGGATTCGACCGAGGAGAGAAACGGACAGGGACCTTGACTTTCCCCCAAGCATGGCCAAGGAGAAACAGTGACTACAGGTTTGGGGAACCTGACCAGGGATGTCGCGTAGTGTGTGTGATTGTCATGCTCAGGGTCCTCTTTTGTGGCGAAAGGGAGAAAACACCTTGCTGCCGGGGTGGCACTAGTATTGACTCTAAGGGAAAAAGCGCTTAAGATATAATCCATTCCAGGCATGAGAGAGCTCCTCACCTTCTGCGTTAACTAAGCGGTATGCGTTCCCTAGATAAGCCTCTTTAACGATGAATGGCCCTTCCCAGTTAGGTTGTAATTTAGACCTAGGACCTACATACCTAATGAATTTACGCTTCAAAACCATATCACTTATTTAGAATTTACGCTCGATTACCTTCTTTTGGAAATAACGTGAAACTCTCTTTTGATAAGCAGACACATGATCGGCCGCGTTAAGCCTCTTCTCATCCAAGAGTTCCAGCTGGACGAGCAATGCCTCTCGACGTTCATCGAGATTAAGTTTCGTGTCAAGCTGTACCCTTAGGGAAGGGATCAAAATCTCATATGGGAGCACTGCCTCCATCCCGTAGGTAAGAGCATAGGGGGTTTGCACCGTAGGAGTACAGATGGAGTGTGGTAAGTCCATAGAGCTTCCACTAATCTTTCAGGCCAATCAGAGAATTTGTGAGATTTGCATGTTTTCTTTATGATTTTGAGAAGGATTTTATTAGTGGCTTCGGCTTGGCCATTACCTTGAGGATAATATGGAGATGAATGATGCAATGATATATTTGAACTTCTTATATAGGTCCTGGAGCACTTGAGAGATGAGCTGGGGTCCGTTGTCGGTGACGATGTTGCTTGGCACTCTGAATCGTGAAATGATGTTCCTCATGATGAAGTAGCACACCGTGGTAGCTTTGATCTCTATGTATGCTTCGGCTTCAGCCCACTTGGTGAAGTACTCAGTGGCGGTAAGGATGAAAGATTTTCGTTTGGTCTGAGAATTAGGATCACCAAGCGGGCCAACAATGTCGAAAGCCCAAATGGAGAATGGCCAAGGAGAAGAGAGAGGGTGAAGAGACGAAGCAAGAGCGTGAATTTTGTTGGCATGGAGTTGGCACTTAAGACACCTCCGGACATAGAGGGAGCAATCTACCTCTAGAGTGGGCCAAAAATAGCCCTACCTAAGGATTTTCGTTGCTAGAGCCTGGCCATTGACATGACCTCCACACTCACTCGAATGGGCCACTTCGGCCACCTTTCAATCTTCATCGTCATCTAAGCATCTCATGAGCATTCCATTAAGAGCACACCTGTAGAGTTCTCCTACAATGATAGTATACTTCAAGGTGACTCTTCTAATAGTTTGCACTGCTTGGTATTTGCCCCTTCTGGGAATGATCCGTCTCTGCAATATAGCTCGATTTCATGATACCAGGGCAAATCTTCCTCCTCCAGGATCTCTTCCAATTCTGTTAAAGAGGATGTCCTTCCACATTGGTTCTTCCATTATCAACTTTCCTTTGCCTTTTCAGGGCAGAATGAATAGTGTTCAGCTCAAGTGCTTTTTTCTCAGTGGGGTTGAACCCTAGTCTTTCTCTTCTGAAATTCACTTGAGTTCCTAAGACAGTGTTCAATGACGTCGTGACCTTTATGGTACGACGGGTTTCGGTCCCGACCCGAACCACACAATCACCTGACGAAGTCAGATCAAGCGCACCATGGGTTCTTCGGAGCCCGAATAAACTGTCACTTCGGTGACTGGCACGCCCACGCACTTAACAAAACCAATAAACGAATAAAAATCAATTCAATTTAATAAAAAAGTGCATCCACAGGGATGTGTGTGGACTTCACCGACCTCAACAAAGTCACTCTGAAGGATTGTTATCCATTACCGAGCATCAACCAACTGGTCGATTCAAACTCAGGTAATGAACTTCTCCGCTTTCTGTATGCTTAGTCTGGCTACCATCAGATCTGGATGAACCCTGAAGATATCAAGAAAATCACCTTCGTCACCGACTTCGGCATATACTGTTACACCCGAATGCCTTTCGGGCTAAAGAATGCCGGAGCAACTTATCATAGTTTGATCAACCAAATCTTCGAAGACCAGATCGGGTGAAATGTTGAGGCCTATATTGACAACATGCTCGTCAAGACACCCAAGGCTGAGGATCATTTCGCCAACTTGGTCGAAACCTTCAACACTCTCCGGAGGTATAATATGAAACTTAATCCGGCCAAGTGTGCCTTTGCGGTTAAGTCCAGGAAGTTCCTGGGGTTCTTGGTGACTCAGCAAGGAATCGAGGCCAACCCCGACAAGGTCCAGGCCATCCTGGACATGCGGCCACCCGCTTGTGTCAAATATGTTCAGAGCTTGACCGGAAGAATTGCTGCACTCAACCGTTTCCTGTCCTGAGTGGTGGAGCGATGCCTGCCCTTCTTCAAATTGTTAAGAGGGCCCAGGCTGGCGTCTGCCACCTTTGCCTAGGATAGCAAATGCCAAAAGGCGTTCACTGAGCCAAAAGAATTTCTTGCTCCACCTTCACCTAGGAGCACCTTCGCCTATGCCCGGAGAGACGTTATACATCTATCTCCCAGCGACTCCCTCTATAGTAAGCTTGGTCTTACTTCGAGACAACGAAGGTGTACAGAAGCCCGTGTATTACACAGCAAGGTGCTCCTCGAGGCCAAAAGAAGATATCCCGCAATTGAGAAACTTGTGATAGCATTGGTGACCTCGGCTAAATGCCTCTGGCCCTACTTCCAAGGACACCCCATTCTGGTGCTGACTAGCGAGCCACTGCTGCATGGCCATCAAGGGGCAGGCCCTCGCAGACTTCATTGCAGAGAGCACTGTCCCAACCAAGGATACATCCTAGTCAACAACTGGCCCCGCTTGGGACCTATTCATTGGCGGATCCTCCAACTCTGTTGGTTGCTATGCCGGTATCCTCCTCAGATACCCAGAAGGAGTAGAGCTACAATACGCCCTGAAATTCAGCTTCCCGGCGTCCAACAATATCTCCGAGTATGAGGCACTCATCTCTGGGGCCAAGATAGTGCGGCACCTGGGAGTCACGTGAGTCAGAATTCACATCGAGTTTCAGTTAGTCGCCAGTCAGAACAACGGGGATTACGAAGCTCGGGAGATGCAGATGATCAAGTACCTCCAACTGGTGAAGGAAATAGCCCAACTGTTCGAGTGCTTTCAAGTAATCTGGATAGCTCGGGAAGAAAAGTCCCGAGCGGATGCCTTCTCTCGCTTGGCCTCCTCCATCAACCAAGAAGGCACCCAATCGATCCTCCTTGAGGAATTAGAGTGACCGAACACAGAAACCAAGCTCGTGACCATTGTGAGTGTAGCACCTGGCGACTGGCATCCAAAACTCTCCAAAAAGGATCCGAAAGACCTAATAAAGATCCAAGAAGACCCATTAAGGATCCAGGGTATTACACTCAATCTCCTTCACTTTGGCCTTACCTAGCTCACTGCATAGGGAATGACTAGGCGTCGAACCCCCCACTCCTTGTTCGAGCCCCTAGGTCTCGACCGCAGGCTCGAGCTCTGCCATGGAAGGTCGTGAAAGATGGAAAGAGGAAGAAGGGATGACACAACCAGAAGAGGTTAGGGGAGGTAGAAGCGGATGGATCACTGCCATCGCGATCTCTGTCGAACTCCCTGAATGTTGTTACTATTCTACGCTCCCTGAGATCACCCACACGGTGCACAGATCCTCTCAACACCGGCACGACAGAGGGAAAAAGCCCTAGTAGAGAAAACATGAGATGCAAGCATATGGGAGCATTTACATATATATCCCAATTTCCCGAGCAGGACGCTTCGCGACTTTTCAACCTCCCAGTAGGGTTCCCCCGTGCTTGCTCGAGGAGAAGCGTTGTCATCATACATATAGCCCAAGGGCAGCCGCATTAAATGGCCCCTGCTTGCAACCACACCCCCTCTTGATCCACCAATGCTACCCCAAATCTTCCTACTCTCCGAGCCCAAATTTTTGGCTCGGGAGTAGGGGGAAAATGAAGTGGGGAAAATCCATAGCCCACCTATACGTGTAGATCAGGGCAGCCGAACCAAGTCCACACTAGCCCAATTAGGCCCAACGCGACCCAACCAAGCCAAAGCCCCCCAAGGCAACAATCCCACACACGGGCCTGCCCATCTCAAAGCCCAAACAATCTCAGAACATATCTTCCTAGGTGGCCGTTGGGCCCGGAAGTTCGAGCTTCGATCGTTCAGAAAAACCTAAACAACGCCCGAGCATAATCGACACAATGCTATCCTCGACTCGGGAGAAGCCCAAGCGCCTCACTGAGGAATATCCTAATGCTCGGAACCCCATCGGACAGGGCATAACTCCCGGTGGGTATGTCGCCACCGCTCGATCGGGAAAACTCCAAAGGGCATGGGGAGAGGAAAGGTCTTCCCTTAAAGCATAATGCCCCCAGCCCCTTCAAGTACCCCACAGTGGTAATTATATAAACTCTAAGGAGACCCTCTTGAAGGAAGGACCCTGAGCACTCAACACCACACCCGTTGGTGGAGAGCGATCTTGTGCCCCCCCTTCTTCTCCTGCTCTATTTTTCCACTTATGCTTTGCCAGTTCACTGAATTAAGCATCGGAGGGTTTTCCCCGGGGTTCCAACCCTGGGCTCCTCTGATTTGTTTCCTACCATGTAGATTTCTCATTCGTGGTGACGACAACAGGATCGTATGGCAGGATCCAGCGTGAGATCACCCCTCTTCTTCTGGCGCCGTCTGTGGGAAACATACAAAGAGCCAATATGGTGCAAAGAAGTTCCAATAGGAGAAATGCCGGTGACAAGGGAAAAGCACCGGTGACCACAGAGGGAGTGGGTTGAGGCATTGAGCTGATGCATCGACCTATCAAGACTAACTCTTCCAATAACATTCTGTGAGCCAACCACTAACACAGCCAAAGGGAAGATATTTTGGCAACCAAAAACATCAACCCGTTATCAACAATAGACCTCTGATATTTCCTTGAACACTGTATTTGGTCTCTTGAATGGATGTTCTAGACTCCCCCTCAACCATAGCTTAACTACTTCCTAGTAATATGGATCAAGCTCCCCCTTACTCAAGGAACTAATTTTTCATTCCTGGTTCGCAGGATGAATAGTGTGCACGAGTACGCTAATGAAAAGTGTTCAATCTTATCTAACTTCCTCTTTGCCATCTCTCTTCTCCCCTGTGTTCCTTTCCTGCAACTAATGAGACAGCGTCGTGCAATAGTGCCGGCACCGAAATGAATGATACATATATATACTAACTGTACATAGGCTGAACAAAGTGTGGTCGTGCACGATGCCTTATCTGTCTTCCCTATTTACTCATCTTTCCTCTGTCTGTGCACTTAATCGCTTCACTGTGTGTATGATTTCTGTGTTCGTCTTCTCCGACGCCGAACGTGCCGCTGGGATGCCACGGGCGACAGCAATCCCCCTCTCCCCGGGTTCTTTTTCTTTCCAATAGAATGTCGAGGGTTTTATCGCTAGAGACGTATGTATGTGTGTCTCCCTGGTTGATCTTGAGCTCGTCCTCTTGTCCCCCTTCTGTTCCTAATCATGAACTAAAGGAGATAAGGCCGCCCCTATAAACTTAACGCTTGGTTTCCCTTGCATCATGGCCTTCCGAGCGTTAGCTCAGAAATCACTCTGTTAACCTGCTAACCCCTATATACATCTATGGATATCATAGTCGGTTTACTAGCTGAGTGTGATCTATATACGCATTGTGTTACCGTTCTTCTCAAGGAGTTTGGTGGACGGGGAGAGGGGGACATCCTCCCAATGTTTTACTCTAACATCACTCTGTCCACAGGGGTCCATCTATTGATGACGAGTCTCCCAAGGGCTAAAGGGTGAGCATCGACACGAGTTAACCCGACATCTCAAATCCATAGCCCTAATGGACTTTGTGTTGGCCATGGGTTATGTGCCCCTCCTAGGCTAGCCCTCAGGATTTCTTTTCTTTCTGGTCGTCCCGATTTGAGTATTGTGTCGACTCGGGTAGCGTGCCCCTCGCAGACTAGCCCTCGGAGTTTTCTCTCCTGTAATGAGTCACCTCATTCATTCACTCTCGACCACGGACTTGGTGCCCCTAGTTGGCTAGCCCTCGAGATTTTCCTATCCGTTCGGGTTTGCCAGCCGCCGTTGTGCCACCCGGCCCTTAGGGGTTTACTCCGCCACGTGAGTATTTCCCCGCTTCTCCCCGACAATCCTCCAGGATGGGGAGATGCTGCCGAATTCTCGACGTGAACAAGTTAATAAGTCACTTAATAAATCATAAACTTAATAAACATGACTCGTTCGGAACGATCGCCGCGCTCGAGTACGAACCTCGCGCGAGCCTGTGACTTGACTTCCGGACGGCCCGGGACCGATCCGATGAACAATTGACTCGATTAACTTTTCAAATCTCCCGAAACATTACAATAAATCTGAGAATAAACTAATAGAACCTCGATTTCCGTGAAAATGGCCTAAACCGGCGCCACCGGCACCCGACGCGCCTTAATACGGCGCGCCCTATTCCGGCGTGCCCCAAGGGCACCGCGCCGTTTTAACCATTCCACCATGTACCTACGTTCGAGGGGCTTTTCCTACGCTTGTGGCGCCGTTTTAAACCCTTTTCCTACGCGTACCGCGCCGATTTCGTTCCGATTTGCATCGTCGCGCCGTTTCAGTTCCCTCCTCGCCTCCGGGGTGATTTCCAATGTTAATAACAGAATCAAATAAAACTCAATAATCAATGAATTGAATGAATTGGTTTGTCTAAAGCCTGAATTGGCTAATTCCATAATCTCATCATCATGTTTTCGTCTAAGCATTCATGTCGCATTATCAAACTGTGAGACAGCGTGTGTTCGTAGACTAAGTCTATTGTTCTTCGTAAGTTTGGATGGAAGCCTTACTCTAGTTGGGTAAGGGGTGGATGTAGATTGCAAGCTCACAATTGAACCACCTTAAAAACTGCTTGCATTTTCTGTGGTTTGCTACTACTCTCTCGATCCTCCATTTTATTTGTGCACTTTGATTGCTCATTTGAGTGCTTCTTAGGCGATCTATTTAGTTTACTTCGTTTCAGATCAGTCCGTCTAAATCTTTAATCTGTCCCATTTAGAGTAACTAGAAAAAAGGGCTGATCTATTCAACCCCTCCCCTTCTAGATCACCACCTGTTCTCTCTCATCATCAATGTCCTCATGACCTTGCATGGGGCATCTGACGCCATCAAGTGCCGAGTGTTTGCAAACACCTTGGTCCAGGGCGCTCAGGCATGGTTCCGAGCACTCGCCTAAGGCTATATCCGTAATTTTCGACAGTTCGGGTGAACATTCAAGGAAAGCTTCACCAGAAGCGGTCTACCACAGTCAGTAGCGGGGCTGTTGGCTCTTAACCAGGAATAGAGGGAAAGGCTCTGGGCCTATATTAACAGATTTAAATCAGAGGCCCTACATATTCCCCGCCAGGATGTTGCGTCGGCCATCACCGCACTGACCAGGGGCACCCACGACGAGAACCTGTGGCGTGAGTTGGTCTTTCTTCCCCTACCTCCCTCACCGAGTTAGTGACCCTCACCCTGCATCAGATGGAGTATGAAGAAGTCCTCCCCGCCTACCGTAGCACGACGGGATCGGGTCAGGAGGGGGACAAGAAGCGACAGTCCGAGTAAGGCTCCGGACAAGGAAAGAGGCAGAACCGGGACGGAGACCCTAAAGACCCCTCTCGGAAGTATGAGTGGTATGCCCCCTTGACTACTCTCGTCTATGAAATTTATGAAGACATCAAGGGCTCGGGCCTTCTTCGCCAACCTGAGCCTATGTAGGTGAAACACCGTAACCGCCGAAAGCACTATATGTTCCACAGTGACCGTAGACACCACACCAATGATTGCCATCAGCTACAAGATGAGATCGAGTGCCTCGTCCTCCAGAGGCACTTATCCTGATACGTGTCTGAGCACAAAAGGGATGCTGCCCTCGAGGAGATCGACAATGTCCCCCGCGGAGTCCACATTAACGTAATTGCTGGCGGTGTGGCATCAGGTGGAGATAGCAGCCGAGGAAGGAAGCGCCATGTCGATCAGGCAAGTCAGACCTCTGAGCCCCCGAATGCCTCCCAAGCAAGCGAACAGTAGGCCTTGGTGTTTTCTGACCAAGACCTGGAAGGGTTAACGACCATGCACGACAACGCCCTAGTTGTATCAGCCACAATAATCCATTGTAATGTAGATAGGATATTAGTTGACAATGGTAGTGCCCCTGATGTACTTTTTTATGATTTTTTCCTCAAGATGGGTGAGAATCCATCTAGACTCTACCCTATCCAAACCCCACTTTGTGGGTTCAATGACCAGGCAACTTATCCCGAGGGAGCCCTAAGCCTACTGGTCACCATTGGCACCCCACCCAAAACCGTTACGGTTATGGTAGACTTCAACGTGATTAAAGGGATAACAACTTATAATGCCATCTTTGACCAAGGCCTCCTCAGCCGAACGAAGGTGGTGCCCTCTACCTATCACCAAAAAAATGAAGTTCCCCACCAAAAATGGCGTGGGGGAGGTCCGAGGTAACCGGGCAATGGTAAGAAGGGGGGCAAATCCAGACTGTGTAAACCCCCCTGGGGGTTTACGTAGACCAGACTGGGGGGCCAGTCTGGTCTGCCTAACCCCCCCAAGGGCGGTTTACGCTAGTTGAAGCATGGTTTTTTTCCCAGTGCCTATAAAAACCACCATTTTTGCCTATTCTATGTATTTTGGGCCCACTTTGACTAAGAGGACAAAGGATACAAGCCCGGACTGGTTGGCTGGCCACGTGTGTACATAGAATGAGAAGATTGACCCTAGTTCGACACCGTCTTGAGATTGCTTCTCCGCGAGTGCCTATGAGCTGGTATCTGGATCAATTCTTTCATGGCTCGGGGCTGGGACAAATGACAGTGGGACCCACGATGTTGGGAGGAGCGCGCGGCCCCCATGGCGGTTCACCCCTACTAGGGCGCAGGCGCACCCGGGGTGAACTCCCCCAGGCGGGATGGCGGTCATGCGGGGCTAGCCTGGGTGACGTTCTGGGGTTGTTTGGTGATGTCCTTTGAAGGACTCGGGCTGAAGAAGAGCTGGGAGTGACTCGTGGGGATCCGTTGCTTGGTGTTGGTGCTGCCACCCGCAGGGTGCTCGTGGAAATTTGTGACACACCTCGGATTGTCAAACGGTTCTGGTAGTTGGCCAGTGGGCCCCAGGTTTGGCTCGGGGTTGAGGGTGAGAGCTTGTAGGACCTGAGGGAAGGCCTCTCGGGTGTGTGGGCCCAACGTTCGTGGATTATGCCGCATTGTAAGGCGGATTGACAGGGCAGCCCCAAGTTGGCCTAGGCGCTGAAAGTAAACGGCTCGTCGCTATATGTCTGAGGGTCGGGTGTGGGCCCGACTTGTTAGAGGGCTGCCATAGAATACAACTGGTGTGTTGGGGCCACGGGTCGGCCCCTGGCTTACAATAGAATGGCTGGGATATGGGCACCCATGAAGTGCTCGAGGAAATTCCTGACACACGTACATGGGCTGCATAAGCGTGCTATGGGTCTCCTAAGCCCGTAGTTGACTAAAACAAGTCTTCCTTTGACTTTAGAGGGCTGCGGGGTGGCATCTTCGGGGTAGATCCAGGCCTTGTTGCTGGACGCCACGTGTCGTGGCTTGTGGTCAGGGCACCCCTGGGTTGGCCTGGGTGGCTTAGTTGAAGGCGAGTATACTCACAACCTGGGTGAGCAGGGATGGCCCCAGTCACTAGTTGGTGTTGCCATGGATCCCGGCTAGCTGGTTCGGACCCTCGGTCAGGCCTGGTGTCATGTAGAAAGGGCTGGTGGATGACACCTTAAAGGTATTTGGGAAAATTCTCGAGCCCTCATTTCTTGTTATTTTGTTGGGGAAACATCTGGGGTACAACAAATGCCCCACACGGGATGTGCATCGAAGGCGGAGACGAGGGCGGCCAGCCCGTGAGCGCCTCATTTTGCTCTGGTGTAGTTGTGTTTAGGGCTTTATATGCACTATGTATTCATGCTTTGTCTTTATGTGTTGGCTTTTACATTCATATGGCTAATACTACGCACTTATCTCCTTTCGTGCTTTGTCATGCAACGATGGTGAGATTCGACAGAGATGACCGAAGACCATGCTTTGTCTCTCTCTCCCTTCCACATCATCATCCACCTCAGCCCCACCCTTCCACATCACCCCTTGCCCCTTCACATCCCCATAAAGCCATAATTCCCCCATTAACCCCACCTTCCCCTAGGTGGCCTTTCACACTCCCAAGGCACCCCTTCACTCCCCAACACAACCCTCTCTCTTCTTCTTTTAATTACTTCCACACTTTAATTTAATTTCATGATCAAATAAATTTTAGTATGCGCATTATAATTCCAATTATTTATACGCCTCCTCAACAATCCTCACTAACCCTTTAGGGGCCTCATCAGCCTCTTGGGTGGCTTCCCCAGTTCATGGTGGTGGTAATTCGATACTTGTATTAGGTTATCGGTACCCTAAGCTCTGGGTCGTTACAGTTGGTATCAGAGCGGTATTGGGGAAACATGTAAAGAATTGAAATTACATGCGACTGTCCAGAACAAGTCCAGTCATGTCGTCTGTTGCTGGCTTAGGATGTTTTCTGTGATTACTAATGTATCTTCCATTGTCGTATGTTTTAGATGCCGCCCCATAAGAGAAGTGCTCCTATTCCCCTAGAACAGAGTGGTAGCGTCTCGCCTCCCGTCATGCCTGCTCCTCATCCAATTGTCCCAGTCCCTGCTCCTGCTGTGCCAGCTCCACATGATGACTTACCCAGTGGCCGTGGTAGAGCACTCAAGGAATTTTTACTGCTCCACCCACCGACATATGAAGGCCAATCAGATCCGGATACTGTCAGGATTTAGATCGAGATGACTGAGCATGTATTTTGGTCGATGGAATGTGCGGAGGACGAGAAGGTTATGCTCGTTACTTTTGAGCTTTAGGGTGCAGTATTGATGTGGTGGAGTTCGGAGTGGGAAGCCACCTTCTGTTCCCGACCACTTCGTCAGATCACCTGGACAGAGTTCGTGACTACCTTTGAGTGTACCTACAGTCTAGCCTATCTTCGTATCGACAAGATGCACCAATTTCTAGATCTGGTGCAGGGTGAAATGACCAAGTTGCAGTATCGGAACAAGTTCATCGAGTTGGGTCAGTATGCACCACATATCATTACTGATGAACCCTTGAAGACTGAGCAATTTCTCTGAGGTTTACGAGCCGAGTTGAGAGTGCCACTTCTTGCTACCCGTGTCACTGTCATGGGTGATGCATAGCAGGCAGCGGTCGCGGTTGAGCTCGATTTGTCGAGGTCTGAAGGGTTTTCTCAGTCCAGTGTTGCTCAGCCAGTTGTGCCATTCCAGTAGTCCTATCAGCCATCAGTACCTGGCATTCCATCTGTCGTGGCTACTTCTGGTGGTCTGTCGAGGCGGATGTTTCGAAAACCTAAGAAGCGTTTCAACCGTCAAGTGCCTTCGGGTTTTGTACAGCAGCAGTCGGTGTCTTCTGATTCAGTGTAGTAGTCTGTTCCTCCGTATCAGCAGTGCCATGAGTTTCATGTGAGTCAGTTGAGTCCATGTCCGAGGTGGGGTGGTAGCCATCCTGGTGTACCCTGTTCCCTACCGGTGGTTTGCTATCTCTGTGATCAGCCGGGTCACGTTGTTTGAGATAGCCCGATGAAGTCAGTTCTGGCGTAGTTCTCACACGTCACCCAACCGCAGTAGCCACAATTTCGCCTTCCTACACCACCTCAGCCTCAGCCGTCATTTTAATAAGTTCCTGCTTCTTCCTAGCAATCTTCTGTAGCCTCTAGCCGGAAGCCGAGGAGTCGGATCACGCATATCACTCGTGCATAAGTAATTGTGTCAAATCTCGTAGAAGGTACAGTTTCAATTTTTCGTCATCCTACTGATGTACTATTCGATTCAGGTGCCACTTATTCATTCATTTTCAAGGATTTCCTTACTCGTCTCGAGGAGTCGGTGACCGAGTCGCCTTGTGAATTGCCCGTTGAGTTACCCTCTAAAGCTTTCCCCGGAAAAAGCACAACGCGCCAGTACTGTCCCGGAGTCGGAGAATGCAACGGTTCACCCTGCACAGAGTTCCGAAACCTCGTCAGGGAAAAACACACGTAAACTACGAAATGCTCTCTAGGACCGCCGAAAGCGATCCGAAATCCACGGATCCTGATCCAAAAAATATCCGAAAAATTTGGGGCATTACATGTTCACTGTCAACCAAGACCTGGCAAGATTGCACAGGCCAAGCCTCAAGGCCGCCTCCAAACCGACTCAGCCGGAGAGGCGAAATGTTGACTTCGAAGCCAACCTCATCAGCCGGGCTATTGACCGGAGCATCTCCCTATCGCCCAAATGTCTTCAACTCTCGTCCCAACGGGAAGAGTACAAAGTGGAGCAACTGAAGACCTTCACAATCTCCTATCAGTGGAAAAGAAGAGGCAACAAGGGCAAGGGGGACAAGCCGATCATCTTTTACAAAGGTGACTTAGTACCACCGGGCCCTCCTAAAGATGATTTCGACTGGGATACTCCCACCGATGGGGCGTCAAAGCCGGTCCAAGAGATGGACGATATGCCAAAACGCATCCGGAAAATGTGCAAAAAATAACATATCCTGCAAGTTCAGGACCCTGCACGAGCAGCATATTTTCACCAACTGTGGAACCCTCCGCAAGTCCGCGGGCAACCTCTCTTCTCCGGCAAAGACACAAGGGGACTCGGCTATGACCAAGAAAGGGACTTCGAGGTCCACTACGCAGTCAACGCTATAGGACTGCTATCTCCTCACGGGCAAGCTGAAGTTGAGCCCAAGATTGACGACTCTGTAAGGGCGTCCAGTGAGATGTCAATGACACCATCACCCTCATCATAAGTCAACACTGATCACCTCCCTGAGGGAAGGACAACTCAGCCTATAAATCATCAACAAGGTGGGACAAGCTCCTCAACTTCAAGCCACGAAAAAGATAGCTTCGAGAAGTATGAAGTCTATGAAGCAAATACTGATGATGAGGGAAACTACGTCGACCTCCAACGGAGCTTGAAGACGGTGGTCAAGCAACTGTGGACGAGCTGATTGAGATCAATCTCAGAAGTAAAGAAGACTAGCGCCCAACCTTCGTCAGTGCTCTCCTCAGCGAGGAAGAAAGATAGGCGTATCGGAAACTCTTAGAGGAGTTCAGGGATTGTTTCGCCTGGACCTATAAAGAAATATCTAGGCTCGACCCTTCTGTGGCGGAACACAAGCTGACTATACTTCCAACAGTCAAGCCAGTCAAACAAGCCCAAAGGCATATGCGCCACGAGCTGGAGCTAAAGGTCAATGTTGAGGTTGACAAGATGCTCAACGTGGACTTCATAGAGCCTTGCATGTACCCTGTATGGCTCACCAACATAGTCCCCGTCAAGAAAAAGAATGGCCAAATCTGAGTATGCATCGACTTCAGGGATTTGAACAAGACATGCCCAAAGGACGACTTCCCTGTCACAATTACCGAGACAATGGTTGACATGACCACCGGTCACGAAGCCTTGTCCTTCATGGACGGATCGTCAGGCTATAATCAAATCCGCATAGCCATCAAAGACAAAGACCATACAGCTTTCCGATCTCCTAAGGGGATCTTCAACTATAAAAGGATGTCGTTTGACCTTAAGAATGTGGTGCGGACACACGCCGCAATACACGCCGGTGGACGAGGACACGTCGGAGCCAGATGACGTGGACGCATGGCCAAGCTACTCATCTTTATTCCACAATTTTTGGATCTCGGGTCATCACAGCTGGTATCAGAGCGAGGTTGTGGAGGTATATAAGAATCTGAAGTGACCGTAGTTGTCCAGAAGGTCTATGAATGTCCTGTACAATCAGCGACTGGCTTAGGGCCCGAGTGTTTTATTGATTTGTGATTGCTTTCCTTGATGCCAGGTGAGTTATGGCACCGAGGAGGAAGACTCGTTCCTAGCAGGGAGAGTCTGGTGATGGTCCAGAGGAGTAGAGCAGAGCTATGATTCTGGAGGATGCAGCTGGAAGTGCACGAGTCCCAGGAGCAGAGGATTTCTTTCGAGGCATGTTTCAGTATGTTCTTCAGCAGCAGCAGGGAGGTGAAGCTGGAGAGGGTTCGATGACTCGGGGAGGTCATGGTAGGGTACTGAAGGCATTCTTGCATTTCCAACTGCCTCCTTTCAGCGGGCAACCAGATCGAGAGGTGGTCAAGGAGTGGCTAGGTGATTTGGAGAGGATCTTCAATGCGATGGAGTGTGCTGAGGAGGAGAAGGTGGTGTTGGCTACACATCGATTGCAGGGATCAGCCAAATCTTGGTGGACGTCAGAGTGGGAAGCAACATTCCAATCTCGTCCCCTTCGACAGATTACGTGGCAAGAGTTCATCACGGCTTGTGAGCATGCTTTCTATCCGTCTTTTATCAGGTCGTAGAGATTGCACGAGTTCTTGGAGTTAACCCAAGGTGAGATGCCAGTGGTTCAGTACCGATCCAGGTTTATCGAGTTGGGCTGTTATGCGTCTCACATCATGGCAGATGAGGAAGTGAAGACTGAGCATTTTATTAGAGGTTTGAGGCCAGAGTTGAGGCACCCTCTTCTCGCATCATGTCCGGCTAACTTGGATGCAGCTTGTAAGGTAGCAGCGGTGCTGGAGAGAGATTTGCAGAGGGTCTGAGGGCATGGCAACATAGGTCTGGTTCAGGCAGGCGTCAGTCAGTCGATGGACGTGCAGCAGCAGAGTATCGTCCAGCCCTCAGCAAGTGGTTCAAGGGTAGCTCAGTCTGTGGCTTCCGCACCAAAGTCATCGTCCTTTGGTTCGAAGCTTAAGAAGCTATTCAAGGAAGCTGGTTTTGGCAGGAGGCGTCGGGGTCGTAAGGAGCCGGCGTAGCAGTCGGTGGGTAGTGTTCAGCAGCCTGTGTCTTTTCAGTGCCAGGGTTTTGTGAGTGGTTCTCGGGGCAGGTGCCCGAGGTGCGGTAGTTCTCATCCAGGCAGGCAGTGTTCGGCACCTGTGGTTTACTTTAGGTGTGACCAGCCAGGGCACATGGCACATGACAGCCTGTAGAGACCGCGTCAGTAGCCTGAGTTTTAGCAGTAGTTTCAACCCCAGCACATGGCATCACAGCCGTAGCAGTACCCGCAACAGGGGTAGTTTCCTCAGTTAACTCGGTCAGCCACTGTGGGGAGGCAAAGATCCCGAGGCAGAGTGACCCACATGATCAGAGCAGAGGCTGAGGTGTCGCAGTTGGTGGAAGGTACTCTTTCTGTTTTGGGTTGTGTGGCTCATGTTTTGTTCGATTCGGGTGCTTCTCATTCGTTCATTTCAGAGGATTTTGCTCAGAGAGTACAGGACCCAGTGGTCGTGATGTCCTGTGACATGGCGGTGGAGTTACCTATCGGCGATTTCGTACACACCCCGTATTGCTTTGAGAAGGTACCTGTGTGGGTGGAAGGGCAAAACTTACCGGTCAGGCTCTAGGCGTTACTGCTTTAGGACTTTGATATTATTTTAGGCGGACTCGAAAAGGATAAGGAAGAGAGAGAAAGGGGATCTGGCTTTCGTGGAGTGAAGACGAAGCTGATAAAAGAAGAGAAGCTGCTACGGCGGCCCTGTTCCTGTCCAAGTCTGCGAACAAGAAGAAAGAGAGTGAGAGCAGAGAGAAGTGAGCTTGGTTGTTGAAGAAAAAGAGTGAGAGAATATAGATCGGAGAAGAGCAGACGAAGCAGACAGAGAGAGAGAGTGAGAACAGAAGAGGAGAACTGCTACGGCGGCCCTGTGTGCGTGAAGAAGAAGAAGAAGGAAAGCGAGAGCAGAGAGAAGAGAACCAGAAGAGTGAAGACTTCTGTGATTGGACCGTGGATCAAATCCAGACCAATCTGCTCTGATTGAGCTACATTTTGCATTGCAGTATTTACAGCTTTCTGTTGCTGTTTCAATCTGTCTTTGTTTTTTTCTTTCATCCTTTTATTCAAGCTGTTAGTCCCACACCACAGGCTCAGCCCACTTCCACCACCCCTTTACCATCCCGGCCACTCATTCTCCATCCTTCACCAACATCGCCATCCACTCAAAATGCTATGCCTCCCAAGCTTTTTCCGCTTCATCCTTCATGAAGAACTCACACACCTCCTACCACCAACCTTGCACCTTCAGTGCACCATTCTGTCCACCCTTCACCTGTCCCTTTTACAATAATTCCTCCCAACCG
This sequence comes from Amorphophallus titanum, assembly GCA_024336825.1. Lineage (NCBI taxonomy): Eukaryota > Viridiplantae > Streptophyta > Magnoliopsida > Alismatales > Araceae > Amorphophallus > Amorphophallus titanum. The sequence goes on from JANBPO010002596.1 coordinate 10,955,123, forward strand.
ACCAGCCATTACACCGGCCATTCCAGTTCCTACAAACCCTCAGCCAGAAAGGCCCCTTATCAGGGCTCCCCAACCAGTTGTTCCGGTCCAGCTTGTCAATCTTAACATCCCATCATCCTCCACCAACCCTTCAACCACCAATAACCCGACGGAGGCGCAAGGATCTCATACTATGGTGCTTCGCAGTGGGCGGAGATTCCATCGCGTGTTCCCGCAGCAACGACAACAAGAGCCCGTGCAGGGGCAAGAAGAGCAGTTGCAGGAGCCGGAGTCCATACAAGGGACTCAATATGATCTATTGAAACACTTAGACAGAACCCCAGTCAGGATCTCCATTTTAGAATTGATAAAGAGATCGACCACTCACCAAGAAGCTCTTAAGCAATACTTGCAAAAGGTGATGGTCAATGAGGACATTCCGGCTGAGCAAATCACGTCAGTTTTGACACCAACAGGGGATCAACCCGCTATTATTTTTCATGAAGATGAGTTAGCTCCAAAGCCAACTAGAACTTTTGCTTTGTGTATCACGGTGAATATAAATAAGGTGGCTGTCAGTCAGTGTTTGGTGGACACTGGCGCGTCTATCAATGTTCTGTCGCCCAGCACTTTGAAGAAATACGACATCCCAGAAAGTGAAGTTTGGCCTTCATCCATTACAGTGACGGCATATGACAATACAAAGAAGCCGCCAATGGGCATGATTACATTGAAGGTGGGGCTGGGCCCCTCGTCTATCACCGTAAACTTCCATGTTCTAGATATGGACCCCACTTTTAATGCTATTTTGGGACCTCCTTACATTTTGGCACTTGATGCCGTCCCTTCCACAAACCACCAATGTATCAAATTTCCACACAAGGGGCGCATCGTTAAGGTGACTAGTGTTCCCATTTTACCAACAGTGAATATTCTGTCAGCCACATCAGTGCCCTCCATCTGGCCATCCAGTATGTCGTTATTATCCGTACTGGACCTCGCCGACTCGCGGCATGATATTCTGAAACCACAAACTACAGCTTGCACATCAGCACCGACTCCATCCCCACCTCAGAAGGGGAAGAAAAAGAAGAGTATGATAAGCACTCCAGGCTGGAACATCATGATGAGAATGGGATACAGGTCTGGCAAGGGCCTTGGAGTCAATCTACAGGGTAGAGTCAAGACTGTCAAGAACCACAAGCTCATCCCTCAAGGTAGTCTGGGATACAAAGTGCCAGACATGGCAGAGTCTGTTGAAACAGAAGGAGAACTGTGGACCACTATGACTTCCACATTCAAGCAAGATAAACGGTCACTTACATGGTCCCTTTATACACACTTTGAAAAGGGGCCTACTGAACAAATAGGGGAGCAAGCTACGGTACTCACCTCAGTTTTGGACAATCAAGACGTGCATGCACGTCAGTTTGCTCAGCATATAGCTCCGCTGGTTTCATACAAGGCTCTACAGTCTCTGAGGCCGCTCAAAAGAAGGAAGATGGATGACCCAGAGTGTGAATGGTATAGATGGTTCAACATGGATGACATTGCCATAGCCTTGAGCCGACTGTTCATGCCGACAAATCTAGAATGGCCACCATTGGTGCACGATGTGATAGAAACGTCAGCGGTGATTACTGATAAAAGGCAGATGTTAAGCAACTATACTGACACAAGTGAGCCAGATGTGCCGTATGAAGAGGGTTTTACTACGGACAGGCTATGGGCTGACATTTTCTCTCTCCAATCCATTCATCCATCAATGATTCACTCATTATGCTCCATATTTTTCAATAACACCCCCAGACCACCCATGGTCTTGGTTCTATTTCTCCATATTCTTTCCAGATATCACTCACTCTTCCTTTGCTCACTGAGCAGTTTCCTCAGCTTACCATCACGCCCCCGCATGGGCAATTGATCATTCCTGATTTGATCTGGGAACTCTCCAATCTCTCTCTTTCCTCATCATCATCTTCCACTCCTCCCACTCATTGCTTCACGATTCATAAAAATGAAAAAAATGCCAATTTTCAAACCTACCAATCCACCACCTTCATCTCTATTGAGGAAACCTTCTATCTTCTTCTTGAGTGCGCCCCGATCCAAGGGCCACTCATTCAGGGTTTGTTAGTGGACCTCTTCCACCCCTTCGACGAGGGGCCCTCCTCTATACCACATCTTGTACACGCTTTTTCCTTTTCCTCCTCCTTTCCTTTAGAATCAAGTGATCGGGCTAGTTGTTCCTCCTCTTCCAGTAATAAGAGTTTAGGGGTAGTCGCTAGTAAGACCAAGGGTAAGTAGATACCCCGTAGATTCTTAGGAGAGCTAGCCAGGAGGTGCCAGGCTTGTTTGGCTATTCCCCAATTCCTAGAGGAACCAATCATCATGCTAGAGTCAGAATGTGAGGATATAGGTGTCTTCAATGAGGGCTTTGGTGTCTATGAGATTATGAATGAGGAAGACCCTATTGATGAGGGAGATGAGGAATATGAAGAATATGATGATGAGGCTGACACATTTGCTAGTGGCATGAAGAGATTTGATGAGTTGTCAGCCTCAATAGAAGAGCCTACCAAAGAAATCAATCTAGGTACTGAGGAAGACCCTAAGATTATCCTCATCAGCAAAAACTTGTTGCCCTCTGAGGAAGAGACGCTTATTCTAGTTCTTCAAGAATATAAAGACACGTTTGCATGGAGTTATGAAGATATGCCGGGACTGGACCCTGCGCTTGTAGAACATCGGCTGACACTTAAGCCCGAGATTGTCCCAGTCAAGCAGTGGTTGAGACGTTTCCACCCACACATGGCATTGAAAATGAAAGAAGAGATCGATAAACTCCATAAGGCTAAGTTCGTTAGAGTCATCCTCTCTCCCAACTGGGTGGCTAACATCGTCCTGGTTATGAAGAAAGATGAGAAAGTCAAGATTTGCATAGACTTCCGGGACCTCAACCGCATGTGTCCTAAGGATGATTTCCGCCTCCCTCATATTGATGTTTTAATTGATAATACCGCAGGGTATGAGACCCTCTCTTTTATGGATGGCTTCTTAGGATACAATCATATCTGCTTGGCTAAGGAAGATAAGGAAAAGACCTCTTTTACTACACCTTGGGGCACTTATTGTTATATGTTCATGCCCTTCGGACTCAAGAATGTCGAGGCCATCTACCAGAGGGCCACGATGGCTATTTTCCATGATATGATTCACATTTATATCGAGGTGTATGTTGATGATCTGGTAGTGAAATCAATGATAAGGATTGAGCATCCTGGGGTTCTGGCCAAGATTTTGTAAAGGTGACGAGAATACCAATTGAAAATGAACCCCAAGAAGTGCGTATTTGGTGTTTCATTAGGAAAGTTGCTAGGATTCATCGTCAGTAAGAGTTGTATTAAGATCGATCCCAACAAGGCGTAAGCAATAAGGGAAATGCCTCCCCCCAAGAATTTGAAGAAAGTTCGAGGATTGATCAGGAGGTTACAGTTTATACGCTGATTTATCTCCCAACACTCACAAAGGTGTAGGCCGTTCTACGAGCTTACTAAGCCGGGAGTTTTGATCCTTCATCTCATGGCGGCTTAGTGAAATCGCTAGGAGAAGCATTGGTAAAGCCTTCAGGCCGCTAAACGGCCGATTCCAGAGCCATTTGTGCCTTTAGTTCAGATACTCAGGTTTTCCATTGACACGACCTTCGGCACTATAGTTTGTGCTTATCGGGCCAGCTTCATTTGTATTTGTAGCTTTCTCGGGGAGTGGGCCACTACCCAGGATACTTTCGCCCTGGCAGGGTGGTCATTTGGTCACTAATGGACTTAACTGGTGAGAAGATGTTCCTGTGCTGGGTCACTCGGGTCTTCCACTGATACGACCTATGGCACCTTGATCTAAGGGGCCAGAGACGTTCTTTCACCTCAGGAGGGCTTCTTATCAGGTGGCAGACCACCAGGTATATTCTCGTCCTTGATCAGACGAAGGATGGTATTTGTTCGACACGACCGAGTCGATGCCGGTTCTTTGGGTAGGCCGAACGACACTACCGATTGGTTGTAGTTTTCTTCCTATCCTCCTGAGGTGAAGTCCTTGATGCTCGCATCAGATGATCTGGGCTCCAGCAGTTCAAGAGGACCCTTGTGTATTGATTTTCTTCAGCTTTTTCACTTCGGCGGGCCGCATTCTTCTTGTCGTTCAGGCATGACTGCCCTAGAACATATTTTGGGTGCCAACACCCACATGACAGTGCCTCTCCTACGGCCATACCCTAGGTATTCTCTAGTCCTTGAGGGAGAAGTGGAAGAAGTCTTGGGGGTAAGCCTAACATAGGGATAGAAGCTTTTAGGGCTCGAATCCCTTCCATGACGACCCGGTTGGAGATTTGATCTATTGCGCTGGGACTTTGTGTCCATCATCGAACCTTTATCCACTCTAGGCACGCATACGACCTTACTCATGATGTCTCGCGGGAAAATTGTACTACCACTCTTGCCATGCCTAGTTTGATATTATTTTTTTCTTGGAGCAATTTGAGATTACACTTTGCGCTTTTGATTGATGTTGTTGGCTTTTGCCTTGATTCATGCTCCTTTTCTTTGATTGATATTTCTTTTTCACTTCTTGTGGATTTAGGTCATAACGGATTGCCCCTATTTGAGACCTCCTCTCGTTGGGGTGTCTAGGTCGGTCATCTCCCCCTTATTCACCCCTTGCCCCTACGCTTGGCCGAAGAGAGAAAAGCAGGGACCTTCACTTCCCCTAGGTATGGCCAGAGAAGAAACGGTGTCACATAGTAGAGGGAAAACTTGACCAAAGTTACTGTGTAGTGTGTGATTGCCGTTCTCGGGGTCCTCCTTCGTGGTCAAGGGGAGGGACACCTTGCTACTAGGTTGGCACTAGCCTGACTCTAAGGGAAAAAACACTTAAGGTTCAACCCATTCCAAGTATGAGACAGCTCCTCACCTTCCGTGTTAACTCGACAATACGCGTTCCCTGGGTAAGCCTCTTTGACAACGAATGGCCCTTCCCAGTTAGGTTGCAATTTAGACCTAGGACCTCCAGACCTAATAAATTTGCATTTCAAAATCATATCACATACCTGGAATTTATGTTCAATTACCTTCTTTTGGAAATAGTGTGAGACTCTCTTTTGATAAACAAACACGTGATCGACCGCATTCAGTCTCTTCTCATCCAAGAGCTCCAACTGGACGAGCAATGCCTCTCAACGTTGATCGAGATTAAGTTCTTTATCGAGTTGTACTCTTGGGGAAGGGTTCAAGATCTCATATGGGAGCATCGCCTCCATCACGTAAGTACAGTCGAATAGAAAAGAGAACATACCCTTAAGCCAGGGGAAGCCCGACACTGGCAAAGTTGACAACTAAGAACCACGCACCACACTACTAGTCCATGAGGAAGAAGAGCAGCCACACCTAAAAAGTCAGGGGTGAGTCTCATGTCACTAGCTTAGTAGGGGTCCCGTAGATCCCCACCAAGAAACCAAAGTGGTAACAGCAGTAAGAGCAACAGTAGTAAGCAGGAGTAATAACAACAGAAGCAAAGAGGAAAAGTCATACAGAAGAAACCACAACTGCCGATAAAACCTCGGCCCTCTAAACTGCTGCTAATCGGGAAAGACACAACTTCCCATACACCTGGTAGGGAGTTGCCAGACTAACTCAAGAAAACCCGATTACATTGTCAGAAGACGTCATGCTACAACAGACGTGTAGGCTCCACATAACACTAACCAAAACACTGGCGCACACACGACCTCACTGTCGTGTCGGCTACACAAGTCACAGTAAATCCAGACACATGCTACCCGAAGCACTATGTCAACCATGATGGAGAATCGGTCACAAAACCACAAGCCACGTGTCATGCAACAGAAGCACCTCCTCACTAGAAGCAAAGCCAGATGTGTCCACTAACGTCTTACACTGTACCTCAAGCGTCTCATAGTCATCTCGAACTTGTTGACTGAGACACTATACCAAGTACAAGGAACAACAGTAACGAGTGACTAGTAGGGGTCTTGCCCATCGGTGCTCGTCCAAACACCCCTGACCACGTGTACACACATAAGCCCAATGCCTTGAGCCAAGCCTCTAGCTAGTTTCCCCCCTAGTAGGAGGCTACTGCAAAGCAAGGGGGCTCACGAAAACTAGCCTAAAACCATCTCTCAGGAACTCACCCTGCCACTTCTCCCAGGTGGGTTGACACCAAGTGTCGTCAGGCTATGACTAGTGGAGGCTCACTAGACATAGACACTCTTCGAAAGAAACTCGAAGTGTGGACAGGGTAAGCACTCACCTGTCGCATGCACTACGAAACACAAGACAATATGCAGAACTACTATCAGACACAGGATAGACAACTAGACCTACACACAATGATCTTTGAGTCACACGACTCGGGTCAAGATCGTTGCACGTCACGGCAACTTACCGTTAATCAGCCTAGTCCCTAAGCTAAAATCAAGATAAAACACAAGTCCTCAGTCCCAAGGCTGCACATAGGACTCTCGACTCCGTATAACACAAATCACATAACATGAGGGAACATTAAAGTCCTCAAACCACATAGGCACATAATTCGAGGTAAGACGATACCTCCAAGCATCTAAAATCAGAGTCTCGATCCATGCAGGATAGTCGAGACACTCACGAGGTCACATGTCAACCACTAGGTCACAACCAGGTTGACCAGGAACCATAATGACCCTTGAAATACACCAAAACACTACTCGATATCATGGCACTTCCAAACACCCTATAACACGGTCACAGCCCTCATAAGACATCCAAGACATCCACGGACAATAGGCTAACCAAGGGGTCGAAGTCAAGCCAATTAACACGAAAGAAACACCAAACACTGCTCAGGATGAGACTACTCTTCTGGGATCCCTCGACACACAGATATGACTCTTATGGAATACCCAAGGCATCCGTCAAGTCAAATGCCAACAAGGAATTGAATCTTGATTTCACCGAAGCCTGAGACAACTCAAATAATACACGAAAAATAGAGACCATTAACGTGGTCATTGCCTGCGTCGCGTATATTTATATTAAAAAAATTTACAAAACCCTAAATTCCCTACTCACTTCTCTCTCTCTCTCTCTCTCTCTCTCTCTCTCTCTCTCTCTCTCTCTCTCTCTCTCTCTCTCTCTCTCAAGGAAGCCTAATCCCTACGCTAACACTATTCTATCGATGGTCATTTTCTTCTCATTTTCACTATTTTTTCATCAATATATAAAGTATGGTACACTGCGTCGCCGCCACCAGACAGCCTTGGAAAACTCCACCAACGGAGGCCCACTTGACAAGCCATTGCCAGCTGGATGCATCATCACTGGAGGGGGGTTTCCCTCCCCCACGCTGAAGCTCACACCCACACCCGCTACAGAGTGATGAGAGGAGGCAAGGGAGAAAGAGAGAAACCTTGTTCTGAGAAGGCGAGAGCAGAGAGCCGAATAGGGAAGGCGATCACGATCGGGAAGAAGATCGCCATCGCCGTCACTATGGTTGTTGCCATCGGGGGTGGTCGAGGAGATCGCATCACCGTCGTCAAGACATCGCCACTGGAAAAACCCTAGAGCCACTAGAGGGTGGCGGTCGAGAGGGAGAGGCGAGAAGGGGAGCTATCGTAGCTCGATCCCAAGAGGAGAGAGGAGAGAAGAGCAGCTGTCGTAGCTCGATCCCAAGCAGAGAGAGGAGAGAAGAGCAATTGCCGCAGCTCGATCCCAAGCGGAGAGAGGTGAGAAGAGCAGCTGCCGCAGCACGATCCCAAGCAGAGAGAAGGAGAGAGGTGAGCTGCAGCGAGATCCCAAGGGTCGCCCCGAGAAGAGGGTTTTTACAGTGCCCCGAGAACCCAATCCAACGATTGGGATTTCGGATCAGTAGAAACTCGCCCCAGATCCACACGGGTTCCTCATTTCACGTCGTATATGCTAATCCGAATTCGAAAAACAAATGAAACTTGGATTGAATTTTTGGATCTCACAGATCCGTTGTCAGGGCTAGCGGGCGTGGGGCGCGGGGTCGTAGCTGTCGGTGCAGTGAGGAGAGAGGGAGGCTCACCAACCGTGGGTTAGCTACAGGGAGAGAAAGGGAGAGAGCAGAGTGAGAAGGGAGAGAAGGTTAGAGAGGTAGAGAGAGGCAGGGGGTCACGGCCATTGGCTGCAGACGGTGCATGCAGTGGAGCAGGGGCAGTGGGCCGTGGCAGAGGGCGGCAAGTGGTGTGCGATGGTGATGGTGAGAAGGAGAATGTAGAAGGGCAGTGCAGGCGATGGAGGGAGAGGTTGCAGAGGTTAGCTAGGCACCGTGGGAAGGAGAGAGAGAGGGATGCGGCGAACAAGGGGTGCCGCGGTGAGATACAGAGGGGAGGAGGCTCGCGGGCTGGTGGTGGGACGCCGGTGGAGGGGGAAGGCGACGATGTGTGTGGAGAAAGGGAGAGAGGCGGCAGACGCTATGTACGTGTGTGCATGGGGGAGGGCCTACGTGTGTGGGCTAGAGAGAGAGAGAGGGAACGGTAGAGAGGGTGAGAACCGGAGGGGGGACGAAGGCTACTATGTGCGTGTGTTTGTGAGTGTGTGAGGCTAGAGATAGAAGAGAGAGGGCGCTAAAGAGAGAGAGAGATAGGTGGCTATGGGCTAGAGAGAGAGAGTGCACTGGCCGATTGTGTGTGTGCAGGGATGAGAGGGGGAGTCAGACGGTGGTGCAGGGAGACCGGTGAGAGGTAGAAGGAGAGAGGGGCAGTGGTGTTCGCAGGTGTGAGAGTGTGCATGTGTGAGAGGTGAGTGGAGGTGGAATAATATTGTTAAGCTGCCAAGATCGAGTCAAGAAACTAATTTTGTAAGTTGATACTAAGCCGAAATCCATTTATTCTCGCACCAACTCGCAAAAGGGCACTATCGTCCCCAGCTTTGGACGGCTCAATGACTTATCCGTGTGACTAAGATTCCTCTGGAATCATCATTATTTTTGATGAAGGGGAACTCAAATTCTAGATTTACGAAAGTCACAAGATCCTTGATATAATCGAATAGCGTAGATAACATATAGTAGAAATGCATACAGGGAGATGGTGATAGCAATAGCATGAGGGACTGAGCAATAAGATGCAAACACCGTGGGACTTGAGAGATGATCGTACGGTGGGTCCAAATAGCTTCTTTTCCTGTGCTTATAAATTCATTAGCCAACATATCATAAAAGATAAACAATGATGATAACAATCATAACATGATATGAAAGCATCAAACAACATTGCGTAGCATTGAAAAATATCATGGAAAGCATCATAGAAAAAGCTGTGAAGCAGGAGAGCATTCCAAACATTTTTTTATTGTTGCCATAAGTATGCCAATCTTGGCAAATCATAAGATCTGTGCATGAATGAATCAAGCTTGGCTGAGTCTTGAATGATTAGAGTGAATGCCCAGAGTTGCAGAGATAATCAAAAGATTGGCGTGAATAATCAGAGTGATGCCCCAAGCGACAGGGATGACTAGAAGATTGGCGTGAATTGCTCAAGATGATAGAGAGATGATAATCAAAGTGCCCAGAGTGGGATATCATGAGAATATCAATCAACATCGGGGAGAATCGAAAGATTGATAGCAATGAATGGAGAGGACTCATCCCGTATTCTTGGTCCTTCTTGTAAAAAGTTATCCCTGTAGGTCCTGTTTGGTAGAAGGATAGGAAGGGGATATCCCCAATTAATCCTTATTATCCATTTGGTATGCACAAAAATGATGAGGATATCCTGGGTTAAATGGTTTGGGTATATCCCCGAAAACGGGGTTGGGAATGGTGGAATGAGATATTCTCATTCTCCTAACCCCGTTTTCGTCTCTCTCCTACGTCCGCTCTGTCGATCGTGCCCTCGCTCTGTAGCCGCTGCCCCTCCGAACCGTTGCGCAGGCGCTCCTTCTCCTCCGTCGATCGTCGCTGTAGGCGCTCCTTCTCCCACGACTCTCGCTCCTTCACTTTTCTGTGGCGGAACCCTGGTTCCTCTCTTCCCTCTCACACGAAACGCTCCCTGCTCCTTCTCTCTCCGGTGGAACCCTCATTCCTGTGGCTGTACCCTCACCTCTTCCCTCCCCGACGGTGGAACCTGTTCCTCTCTTCCCTCTCCCACGGCTCTCACTCCTTCCCTCTTCGGCGGCGAAACCCTCGTTCCTCTCTTCCCTCTCCCACGAAACCTTCCCTACTCATTCCCTCTCTGGCGGAACCCTCGCTCCTCTCCCTGTACCCTCGCCTCTTCCCTCTCTGTGGCTCCCCTACTGTTGTCTGCTCACTCGTTTACTGTCGCCTGCGGTCGTCTCCTATTGCCTGCCGGCGTCTGCTGTCGCCTGCGATTCTCTGCCCGGTCGATCACGCCATCCTCAAAAGCCCTTCCAGGCGGCTCCCATCGTCTCCTCGCCTGCCGACTGAAGCGCTCATTCTGTAGCCAAGAGAAAGGTATACAATTGTACCGAGGTAAGAGCATTTCTTCCTTTATTTTTTCATTCATGTAATATCTTGACTCACCATATGTATTGCTCCTCCCCTATCGTCAACGCCCATGCTCGGCGGGCCAACCAAACTTCAACTTCATAATCCGCTGACCGATCTCAAACCTTGCACCAGGGACAATCACCACTGAGCTTCCACCAACTCACACCCGGCAAGCCGTATGTCTTCCACAACACGACCAACTCTGGCAGAAGATAAACTTCTCACAAACTCCCTGATCCAAATCTGGGAAGGCACACCTCATAATCGGCCACCCAAGGCCTCGCTGGCACACGACCCTCGCCATTCTCAACCCGCAACAACCAGCATCTTCTATCTGTGAAAGACCATCCACTGGTCACCAGACACTCGTCAACGGGAAACCTTCACCGGCCCAGTAGACACAACCCAAAGCGTGACAAGTCATCCTCTAACTCTCCACAGATCATCACCACACCTTCTCGCTCGAACACCGCATCCGATCTCGAACCTCACGCCAGCTCTACCCTCTCAGGGGAGCACAACGAAACCACATAACAGGATTCCACAATCCTCAACCCTCGCGCCACTCGACTCAGGCTTACAGGGAAATCCTCCCTTACTAGTTGCAGACCAAGGATCACCATCCAACGCCGACGTCTTACCAGAGACCTCCACACACTGGCACAGTCCATTGCTATCCAATCACAACTCATCTCAACTACTCTCGATGGAAGCCTACCAATTCCTATTTGGCTCTTACCACAGAGCCATGGGACACAGTCTCTTACAATCCACGACACACTCTTCTCTAGAATCGGCAAGTGCCGCCTGTTGCCACAACAAGCAGGTCGATGACGCCATGACCAATGCACACGGGCCCCCAAATAATACACATCTTATCATGGTCGATCTCTCAGCCAACCATACCAGCTGCTCACAGTAACCAACTGGGGCCCATAATCTGCCAGAGATCACTTCTCCAAAACATGATCTCATTCCAGAACACAACCTTCAACACAAGGATAGGGTAGTCATATGGCAACCTCGCCAGTATATTTCCCCAATTCTCAACTCTGCGAGGGCCATGAATCACAATGCCTCAAGTAATGACATGATAACAACACACCTCACGTAACTCGAGACAACCATACACCGAGGAACCAATCCTCCGATGCTCTACACATCCTCTGCAACTCAGAAAGCTCCGATTTACATCACCTCGAAAAGCACAACACCAGTCACGAATTCTGGCGAACACCGCCCAACTGGCATGCATCCTTCCAGAGCAGCGCCAACACACCTTTACACACTAGGGAATGGGCAACGCTTCTCACACACAGCCACAGTAGTCGAGCTAGCCACTGCTACAAGCTCTTCACTTACGCCTATCTCTGACCTCAAAACTAATAACACACTAAAGAGCCAGACTCGACAATCAACAATTCACTAGAAAGATCCTCCGTTCATCCAAGCACATCTCGACCAGAGTGCCTACTCTGCCACCACGAACCACGATCTTAATGTCTCTGGGGCTGGATAAACCTCAAACTGGAGTGGCCAAGACCAATAACAGCTTCCTCAGAGTGTACTCATGGCCACTTAACCACAGACAATCCGCACCAACCAACTGACCTCGCTGTAAATTTCTCGAATGACACACCGCAGCAACACACCTGTCGACAACCTCTGTCAAACGCAACATCATCGGGGCCACCACCAATGAGGGAGATAACACTCGACCTCGATCCTCGGGCCTCACGCTGACACTCTGACGAAAATAACAATCACTTTCACAACGCCAACGCCACGCCCTCAAGCTCTCTCACGAGACTATTGTGGATCTAGCCCAGGAGAAGATGAAGCCCGACGAGGAGTTCTACACCTTTGCCGACCACTGGCGTCATCTTGCCATGCAAGTCCGGGGGCACATTCTAGAGTAAGAGTAGATCAAGATGGTCATTTCTAATGTAATGCCTGAGTGTCGCTCCATCTTAGCCCTTAATGACATCACCTCTTGGTGACAACTTTACAACCGAGCTCATTTCATTCACCAACAAATCCAAGATTCCCTTGATCCTGAGTGTAGCGACCCGAGATTCGAGTACCGGAAAGGAACCGGCACGACTCGAACCTCCGCCTACCACCCATAAGCCCGAAGACTCAGAAGGGTTAAAGGATAGGTGTGGTATACATAGAAATAGGAAATAAAACATGACAACAGATATAATAACCAAAATAAACAACTACAATAGAGTCCAGTCTAACAAAAGTATAGTCTAAAGTAGTAAAACGTACCACATGTCAAGTGAACACTTGGCCCAACGAGCTGGCGACTAAGAACCACCTCGCACGCCCTCAAACCTCGAGGAAGAACCACCGCACCTAAAACCAAGGGTGAGCCCCCTATCACTGGCTCAGTAGGAGTCCCGCAGAACCCTAACCGAGAACAACGGTGGTACGGAAAGTAGTAACTACCGCTAGAACAATAAAAATGGTAGGAACGGTAACTATGGCGGCCGATAAAACCTCGGCTCTATAGCTACTCCTGATGTACCAAAAAACCCATCGGGGGACAACCAAGTCACGCACCCGACATCCCGATCGCACAGTGGGGGGACAACCAGACACGAACCACCCTAGTTGCTACTAGGAAAATGCCACGACGCCTCAATCATAGAAGCCTGCCCTCACAGTAGGGCCCAAGCCAAAACTACACAGTCCAGAAACACGATCACGACCTCACTGTCGTGAACTCTACGTCATCTAGGAAAAAGTCCCTCGGTGATGCTCACCGGAAACCCTAGACCTCGACTATGGGAATGCTCTCAAAAATAACACTGAAATCCCCGTCTCGCAGACGAGAAATGGAAACCCAAGACACGATAACTCACATCACGTGACGAGAGTACTGCCCACCAGAAGTACAGACCGGATGCATACCTTGACATCCTACACCGCGCCCCCGTGTCTAGCTACGATGCCCTAGGCAGAGACAGAGACACTAAAGTAACCAGTACCATAAACAAGGACTAGCTGAGGTCACGTTCGTCAGCGCGGGCCCGAAGCCCTCAGCCCAGTGTGTACACTCAGACCATACGCCCTAGGCCTGTCCTCTAACTGGTTCTTCCCCCGAAGCCCGGACTCGGCTGCGTGTGGGGGCCCTATGGTAACTAGCCTAATAATCATCTCTCTTGGGTAAGCCGCACCACCACTCCCAGGTGGGCCAGTTCACAAGTGCCGTAGGAAGGCTACGACTAGTGGGGGCTCACTAAATGTGAACACTGAAAACCACGCACGCACCCATTCCAAGTAAACACAGAGTAACAAGTGGCTCACGGCCACCAAACTCTGGACAACCCACTAGACCTGCTAACCCAATAGTCCTTGAGTCACGATACTCAGGCTCAAGACCATTGTACGTGGCAGCACTGATCCATCAATTTGCTGTAATCCCTACGTCCAAAACCACGGTGACACGATTCTCAAGGCAGCTCACAAGCCACCACGTGGACCTCGCATCCACGGGACACACGAAAAACCTCAAACCCCAGGCTGGTCAACTAGACTCGCAGTCCAAGGCCACTTATCCGTTGGCAGTGGAACTACCTGTGAGGGTCATGTGGTTGTCCCTCGTCGTGTCTTAGTGCGTAGGTGTTGACAGGTCGTGTTGGATAGGGCAAGTAGAGACACCAGTCGAGATTGTGTGTCATGTTGTAGGGCTGGCGTGGGGCCTCTTTAAGTGCCCTGTTGTTTAAGACTTGCATTGATAGGTGTTTGGTCTTTGCAGATGCCAGTCTTTTTCTTGTTTTTGCCGCTTGGTTGGTGCGGAGTTGGGCAGTGGAAGTGTGGTGGGCCCATGACCCACAGGCTCCAAGATCGGATCGGTGGTAGAGTATGGTGTGTGTTTCATGTCAAGTGTGTCTTGGAAGTCTCTGAATCGGTTGCAGAGTGTTGATCTTGGGAGGAAGAGCTACGTTCAGCCATGTGAATGGCCTTGGCTGCCATGTGTGGGCGGCGGTATCGTGCTGAGTGGCGTTGGTGGCACGGTGGATCAGGAAGCTTAATAGTGAGAGTGGCTGGTCGCGACCGTATGTTGCGCCATTTTTCCCTTGAATTATGTTGCGTGGCTGAGGGTGGAGCCACTTAGCGACTGGTATTGAGGCAGGTCGTGGCTTTTTAGGCCGATTTTTTGGCGCAGGTGTTTGGTGCTCAAGAATGAGCTCGGGGATTGGCCGACCTTGGTCGATATGGATGTTCCAGAGGTGGACCCACAGAGTGAAGAGAGTTAGCATTAGCGTGGAGATCCCGTGTGGATGTCGTGCTATGTAGTCGAGGAAGTCAGTGGATTTAATAAGCACCTGGATGAGAGGTGGTCTATTATGCCAATTGTTGGGTAGGTGTAAGGTTTGAGATCGATTGAGAGTTGTGGCATTTATGGATGGAGTGGTTGTCTGCTGTAAGACTCAAGGAAGTTTAGAGTAGGGTGTATCCTAGTGGTGTTATGGTCCAGAATGTAGTGTTCCCTTGACTCGGAGGGAGATGTGGAAGGGATTGTTGGACGTGTGTAGGCGTGGAGAGCTGGTTGCCATGTGTGGTGGTTCCCAGTTAGTGAAGCCCTGGCGGTTGTTCGTAAGGTGCCATTGGTGTTGTTGGTGTCTGGGGAAGCATTGGTTTTGGAACCGGTGTTGGCCAGTGAGCGTTGCGACGTTCGGCTCGAGAATGTGTGTCACTGGCAGTGCTGAGTTGACGGAAGAGTGCGGCTAGGGTGCTTGGCGGTGAGGTTCCCGCCTGAGGATGAGGTGTGTGAAGTGCTTCCTGTAGGGAGTGCTCGGTGTCCTGTTGCTGGAGTAGCCATTGACCCGAGTGGTTGCTAATTGCGGTCTTCTGGTTGGAGATCATGTGTTTCTCTGCGTGCGGAGTGTATCGGGTGTGCTGTGCCATTGTTAGTTTCGAGGAGACTGAGGTAATGCCAGACTTGTTAGTTATTGTACCCGAGTCGGTGCGGGGTCGACTATGAATTGGTGTGTTGAAGCGAGAGGGCTCCTGAGGTTGTACCAGTCCGGTGGTGTTCCTCAGTGATGGGTGTGCGGTCTGTAGCATGGTGGTGCGGTAACCATGGAGTCCTTTCCGTGGGTAAGTCCTTCCTCTGGAGTTCCGTTCGTCCTAAATTTCGAGGATGGAATTTGTGTAAGGAGTGGGGGGCTGTAAGACCCCAAATTTTTGGATCTGGCTTTGTGGGCCGCGGATCGTGTCCGAGTGGGTTTCAGACCTTTTATAATGATTTTTTGGACTCGATGTTAGTGTGTTTTTAGATTATTTTGGGTCCATGGTGGTTTTCTTCTCCCCCACACCTATGTTTATTTATGTTTGACCTGTTAAAAAGTTCCTTCCTTTCTTCCCTCCTCCTCCTCCTCCTCCGCCTTTGTTAATGGGTCAGATTCTTGAAACACAAATGTTCAGATATCAATGGAAGATAGCACTTATGTAATTGTGAATCTGTGATCGTCTGATCATCTTTTGTCGGACGAAGACCTGGGAAGCGACCATAACACGCCGCGTAGAAGTCTATGCGTGCGCATGCGGCCGAGGTCATGGTCAAAGGCTGACCTTTAGACCCCCCGCCCCCCACCGTCCCTTCCATTCGTCTCTCTGCACGTTTTCCTGTTCCTCTCCCCGCCGTCTTCCCGGGATCGAACGTGTTGCGGACGCCGTCCGCCAATTAAGCGGGACGCAGAGGATGAAACCATTACGGAGCTCTCGCCTGCTGCTTCGTGTGCGATGGTGCGCATCTCCTTTTCCTGCCCGTCTCTCCCATTTGATGGAGGGAGAGAGCCGGTGCGAGATGTGAAAGGGACGGGTTCCTGTGGAAAAGCCTAAAGATGCACCTGATGGCTACGTGCACCAACTCCTTGGAAACAGCGCTTTATAGTATATATTCCGACATAGAAATACGCCTTTCGGATCCCGTTCCACGCAAGCTAGATTTGCTGACGTGGGTCGTCAAGGGGCGGGCCTTCGCCGTTCGCAAGCCACCCACCCTCCCGGCCTTCTCGCAGCGGGCAATTAGTCAGCTGCGCCTGCTTGTTTGGTTGGGCTCTCTGCATGACGACGCCCTCGTTAGGTCTGGACTCCGGTTGCCTGCCTTGTTGCACTTTGTATATCTTGCTTCCTTTTGAAGAACATGCTCTAGAGTTTGAAGACGAGGGGCTACGAGCACCGCGAGGACGGACGTGCCCCGGGGCCTTATCTGGAGAGGATAAGGGTGGACTGTGGAGGAGTGCGGGAGGCTCCGCTGCACCACACACGGTGGAGAAATAAAGGAGGGGCGAAGGGCGAGGGGGGGCGCCGTGCCCAACCGGACCACCGCCAGTGGAAGGAGATCAAAGCTTTCTCAGTTGACAGTGGGATACGGTCGACACCTCCTTCTCAGGTCGACAGCCGCCGCTGTATGCAGAGATTGGTGGGCAAGTTTTCTCGGTGTAGGATTCAACCCCGGCCATGGGTTGTGAGCGTCGCACGAATCGAGGGGACCCCTCCACTTTTTTTTTTTTTGCGTTAGAACGACTCCCTCTGTGGCAACAAGGCGAGGCCCCGTTGACCTGGATCCCCACGATGCTAGCGTATCCGGGGGGTGTTGACCTGGATCCATCGCCATGATGAAGTTGCAAGGTCTGAACGGGTCTACACCCCACCACCAGCTGGGCGCTCTGACCTTCCCTCGGAAGAGAGGGGAAGGGTCAACCATGTCACTTCGCGATGTAGAAGGGAAACACATCTACCGAAAAGATGGTGTAATGATGACGGCTTCATAAGGCAGAAGGATTGGTTGCGCCCTCGAGCGCCATGGCGACGGGGTAAATCTTGACCTGCAGTACTTGTTAGCCACTGCTATCTGTGGTGGTTCTATCCAAGTGGCCAGCAAGAAAGAAGTCAAGTGTTGGTGTTTCAATAACTCAGATAGTACTTCTCAATTATGGTTCGTCCATTAATGATTAAGTCTCCACATTTACGAGTTTTTGACTGATGAGATCTTGCATTAATGATTAAATCTACACATTAATGATTAGTCTTAAATTTTACTATATTAATTAGTGAATTTTTGGGCTAAAAATTTGATTTTTTGAAAATGAGGAAATTCCTAATTTTCTTTTCTTTTTAACCTTTTCTCCTTCATCTCTCTTCCCTCACATTTCTCACTTTCTCTCCATCGTTCTCTCTCCTCTCTTCTCCTCTCTTCACGGGGCGTGCGACCGTGGCGAGGTGGGCTAGGCAGGAATGTCGTGGAGTTATCATGGAGCATGCTGGAGTGAAGGATAGAGCGTGGCGTTGGCGCAATCCCTCGGTGGATTCGAAGCCGGCGTGGTTTTATTCGTGTGTTATTTTCGACGTGGTTTAGTCGCTTCGGTGCGCGAAAACTTCGGTGGAGGTAGGGAGATGGATACTCTACTTCTCTTCTACATTCCCTCGCGATTTGGAGTCGAACGGTGCACGTATGAGCGGGTTTCATAATGTTTGGGCGAAAGCATGCTTCAAGGGGTATGAGATGAGTTCGCCTTACCCGGCGATGGTTTCTTACTAGATTAGTTTCATTGGAGCCCCTGGCATGTTAGCATTCCATTCCCGCTATTTTTATTGCGATTGGTTGTCGTTTGGGACCGGTATGAGCCCGGGAACCCATGTGACTCAGTTTTGGTCGATTCGGTGGAAATCACCCATTTCTTGTCATTTATGCGTCGGATTGATCCCTTCCGAACTATGAAAGGTTTATATTGTCATTAGGATTATTCCCCTTCGTTTCAGGGCAAACGGGGCGTGGAATGGCCAGGTTTTGGCTAATCCTCTATTTTTCCCGCCATAACGCCTTCGCGGTCCTTCTAGAGACCGTTTGTGTGCCTTATGTGGTCTAGTGGTGACCGTTTGGTTTATATCGATTCAGGTCTTAACGGTCATGCGATAGACCATTTTCATTGGCTTGCAACCCATTGAAGGACTGCTAAGCTCTGTCAAGCGGTCCCTTGGAGACCGCTAGGCTGTGTGTGTGGTATGTCAGTTTAGCTAAGCGGTCATATGATAAACCGCAAGGCTGGCTATGGCAGTCTGTGAGATGTCCGCTAGGATATGTCTGGTGTGTCAGTTTGGCTAAGCAGTCGTACGATAGACCGTGAAGCTAGCTTTGGCGGCCCCATGTAAGACCGCTAAGCATCATTTTGGACTTGGTCAATGGATTCAAGTCGGTTCAGGCTAGCGATCTAAACTTTGACCGCTAAGCTCTATGAAATGGTTCTATAGTAGACCGTTTGGTGGTTTAACTGGTTAAGTCGATTTGGAGTTTGATTGGGCTGAGCGGTCTACGCGTGACCGCTAGGGTCCCTCTTGCGGACATGAGGAAACCATTCTCTATCAAGAAGCAGTCTTAGGAAGACTATAAGCCTCCTATTTTTTGGGTGTCAAATCTATGGTTTCTCTTGAGGGTAGCGGCCCTTTGGCTGACCACTTGGTTTGCCTAGCGGTCAAGCGAACGACCGTTTATTCCCAGAGTGTTGTTTTCCTGAGGGCTCAGCTTTCAATTGTCTTTTTTTTTATCAGTAAAAAGCTATGTATTAATTAAGAACGAAACTGTACATTATAAGTCTCAAAATCAGAACTAGCATGCTCAGGGCCACACAGGTTGTGGTCTCAGAGCTAATTAGGAAAAAGAATGAATCTTTTAAAGATGTATTTTTCTCTAACAGTCAGTGATTTATGGCCCTGAGCTTCTATGACTCTTCTTGCATCATCAAGAATGTCTATTAAGATGTTAGCTTCCATGGAATGGGTGCCTTCAAAAATTCTTCCACATCGTTCCTTCCAAATCTTCCAAACAGTAATTCGAAGGAGAAGTCTGGCTAAGATCACCAATTGCCCTGATTTTGGGAATTCATTTTGTAGCTGCATCAATTCCTGTGCCACTCCAATCTTCAGTTGTCTTGAAAGGTCAAAGCGAATGAGTACATGTTTCCATACCCATCCTGAGAATGCACACTCAAAGAAGATGTGGTCTTGATAGTCTATTCCTTTGTTGCATAAAACACACATGCTTGGCATATTGTAACCTTTCTTTTACAAATTCTCGACTGTGGGTAATTTATTAAGTGCAGCTTGCCAAGTGCAATGAGATGCATTTTGAATGGTTGGATTTTTCCAAACCCATTCATAGAGATGAAAAGCAGAACCTTTTTGTCGAATCTCTTGCCAGATTATGTTAGTCTTTAAGTCCTCCACATGGTTATGCCATCTTATTGTATCCAAGCCATTGTTGTGAATAGGTACTGCTTCAATAAGTTGCCAAAGCTCCTCCATTTCTGCAGACATGGCAGTGGGCAGATTCCATTGCCCTTCTGAAATCAGCAGACTCACTTTAGCTCCTTTCTCAATCATCAAATCCTGCCTTATATGATCACCATACATTTGATTAATGCTGTAACCATTTATCCAAGGGTCTGTCCATAGGTTTATATGCTGGCCATCAGAAATAATGTAAGTTATGTGGCTGCGGAGTACACTTCTGGCCTTCAGAATTCCCTTCCATGCTGATGAATAATAGGGCTAGATTTTATAGTCCCAAATGCTTTTATTTGCCATGTACTTGTACCTGATCCAATCATTCCATAATGACTTTTTATTTAGGAGAAAGTCCCACAGCAACTTACCTCCTGAAGCCATGTTCCATTCTGTCAAGTTTTTAATTCCCAATCCCCCTTCTGTTTTAGGCTTGCAGATATGTTTCCAGGACACCATATGATTAGCAGGTTTTGATGAATTGCCATTCCAATAGAAGTTGCGCAGTATTCTTTCAATGTCTTGAATGAGCCCAGCTGGTAGATGGAAGGCAGTAGTCCAATAGATGGAGAAAGAAGAGAGAACAGACCTTATAAGTTCCAATCTGCCCGCTCTAGAAAGCAATCTATTCTTCCAAGCATCCATATTCCTTTTGATCTTCTCCACAATAGGATAGTAGTTGGATTTTCTGATAGAATTAGAAAGAAGAAGAAGACCCAGATAAGGTACAGGAAGTTATCCTTTAGATACCCCAATCTGATTGACAATAGAATCCTGATCCTGCACAGCCCCACCAATGTAAACTCTACTTTTATCTGAATTCAGTTTCAGACCAGACATATCTGCAAAACTTCAGAGTATGTGTCTCACATGACTAATTGAATTTTGGTCATCATTCAGAAAAAGGATGAGGTCATCTGCAAAGATGATGTGGGAAATATGCAAGGAACCTGCTGAAGGACTTCGAACATCACCTTCCTGCACTGCTTTATTCATAAGGTATGTAAAACCTTCCATGACAATTGTAAACAAATATGGAGACAGTGGGTCACCCTGCCTAAGGCCATTTGAACTGTTGAAGAAGCCATGTGGAGTGCCATTCACTAGGACTGAAAATGCAGGTCCCTCAATGCAGCTGGAAATCCATTTGATATAAGTGTGTGGGAATCCCATTTGGTTCATCAGAAAATATAGAAAGCTTCTGTTAACAGAATCAAATGCCTTTTTGAGGTCAGCCTTCAAGCAAGTGATTTTCCCTTTGGTCTTAGAGTGCAAGTTCCTTACAATGTCGTTTGCCAACAACACATTACTATGTATACTTCTCCCTTTGATAAAAGCAGATTGATTGTGACTAATGAGCCCAGGCAGGACCTTTTGGCTTCTGTTAGCTAACACTTTCAAAATGACCTTATAGAAGAAGTTTCTAAGAGAGATGGATCTATATTGTTCAAAAGAGTCAGCACCTTCCATCTTGGGAATCAGAGATATGAATGTGCAGTTCCATTGCTTGAGCAAATGGCTGGATGAGAAAAATTCCTTAGTTGCTGCTATAACATCATCTCCTATGATAGACCATGTATCTTGGTAAAATTCAGCTAGGTATCCATCAGGTACTGGGCTTTTATTTCTTGGGGCTTGCATAACTGCTTGCTTGATTTCCTCATCTGAAACCAGGGAGCATAACACATTAGCCTCTTCCTCAGAGATAGTGGAGTTTGGGGTAAATTCCCTGTCTCCTGAACAAGGAGGCTGCTGATTCAGCAGGTCTTTGAAGAACTGTACAACCAATTTGTTGATTTCCTCAGATTCAGTTGAGTAACTACCATCTTGAAGCTTGCACTTCCTTATACTATTAAATGTCTTTCTACTCTTGAAAGCTGCATAGAAGAATTTGGTGTTGGAATTTCCAAGTGCCAACCAATTTTGTCTTCATTTTTGCCTGGCATAAGACTCCTCATCTTGCAGAGCTTTGTGATATTTATTTCTGCACTCTATTTCATTGATGATGTATTCAATCTCCCGAGGACTGTGCTGTGGGATGATCGAAGTCTTCTGCCCTGAATACAATACTTTTTATACTGCAGAGGGAGAAACTTCACTGGATCTCTAGAGTCTGTCCCAGCTGAGCGGCTTACCAATAGACAGGGAGCCGTATGAAGAGGTTTGCTTCCCGGACTGGCAAAAGGACCAGACAGACGGTGAAGGCAGATATTTTACAGGCTTCGCCTATCGTTATTTGATGAAGGCATACCGCACTGTGGTGCATTTGACTCTTGATTCGCGGGAAGCGGGAAAGCCTGGAGAGAAGAGGCACGCGCGGATGGGCACGTGGCTTCAATATTTCTTTGGTGGGGAGCAACAATATGAAGACTTCCCCGCAATTGCTCCGATAGTAGTGAAGTAGAAGAAAAGGGTCCGTCGCCATGCGACTTTCCCATCCACCTCAAGGGAAGGGCGATAAGGGGGCCCGAACCCCACAGGAGTTGACACAGTCATGCATTGTGCTGCGTATCTGACTTATTGGCTTTGCTCGTTCGCCCTCCCTCAGGGTGACGAGACTGTTATCAGAATAGAGGCGATTTATCCCGCTTGTCTGATGGCCGGGGGGACGAAACTGTCCCTATGCCCAGCGACTTTATGCCTCATTTACAAGATGCTGGGGGATCTACATAAATCACGCATCCCCAAAAATTCACGGATAGTTGGTCCAATGCACTTCTTCAATGCCTAGGTCTACATATTATTTCCTGAGGTAGCTCCCCGATCGCTTCAGTCTGATCGTCTTGTGCCGAGGATGATCGAGTTTGCCAGTGCTGAGTCGTCTTCAATGGCAGATCAGCTTTTCGCTATCAGAGGCAAATTGACCACAGTTCCTGCGGACTCCCCTAGAGTTTTACATTTTTGGAGCCTGGCAGCCAGCTCAGGCCCACTTGTTATTAAGATGCGGCAATGCCGCCTGTTCGAGACAGAGGAGTTCATTCATCCGCTCACCGGCACCAAGTGCACAAGGCCAATCTTGGAGTCAGAGCTGATTGATTGGGTACTGGCCATTCGCCCCAGTGTCCTCGTCTTCAGGAAGAGTGGCTTGCTGTGGCTGGAGCGGTACTATCCTTTCCGCTTTGGCCAAAATTTTGGGTACGACCAGTAGATTCCTTCTTCTTTAGCCCGATTTAATCTTCCAAATAGGTATCGGGCTAGCTAGACGACCGCGGATGAGGCTCGTATATGGTGGGATTATTTCCACCGCCGGGAAGATATGTCCTTCAGGGTGCTGTCCTCTGCTCATTCGCCCAGAGTGACTCTAGACTTCATTAAGTGGTGGAATGCATGGATGGGCTTCTACTGGACTTCCCGCAAAGATTGCTGGGATGCTGCTGAACGTCGCCTTCTGGACTCTCAGTCGGAGCCGATATTGGACATCAATCCGGCTTACTTGAAGAAGCAAAAATCATGGTCCAACACTGCAGTGATGGCATATCTGGAGGCGTGGAAGGTTGTAAAGCGCCGTTCATCTAAGTCTGACCCGAAGATGCCAGCAATTCAGAAGGATGACTATGTCAAAACACTTCGGTGGTTATGCCGGGTCAGCAGTGAGCGGGTAGCTCTTCAGGCGATTCCCATCCCGGCAGAGGAGTCTCTTCCGGTAGTGGCAGACTGGCATCCAGAAGTTGACCGTCTTCATCTATATAGGACTTTCATTAGGAGGGAGGATAGGCGAGAAGGCCTATATTCCAATACTCCCTAGATATTTGCCTTGCTCCACAGCTTTTGCACTATTTCTGCATGTTTTTATGCATTTTCTCCATTTTGTATGACATTTTTCTCTCTACTTTTTCCACTAAATTTTGTGATTTTAAATCCTATGCATGCACAACACTACCACCTTTCTTTTTCACCAGATTATAGGGGTTAAAACCCCTCCCCCGGTGCGTTCTCCCCCTTTTTTCATGCTATTTTATCACTTCGGGACACGTACTACACTTTCATGATCTAATGGGTGTTCTTTTATTTTCATACCTTTATTTTGCAGGAGACCAACAATAGGACGTGAGGCCCTCTTTCTCTAGCCGGCTAGAAGGAGAGGAGGTCCGATCCCACAAGTTCCCCCCATCCCGCTGCTCGCGCGTGATCACATTGTAGCGGTCAGCTTCGGCTGCACTTTTCTTCTTCTTTTCCCAAGCTACGCGATAGGTTTCTATTCATCATGGCATCTATCTCCTACTGCTATTCCTTGGGTGGCGATCATGGTTCATTTCTTTTCTTCATCGCCCCTTTGCTTTCCATTGTCTATATTTCATGTTTATATGCATTGTTTATATGTGCATAGTTAGTATATGGGGTGGGGAGATAGATAGAAACATTTACTATCTATATCGTCCTCCCACTTGACTGCTCTCATTTGAAATAAGTGCATCCAACATTCAGAGTCTTCTTAAGTTCATTGTGCATGTTTAGCTAGCTGCATCTCATATGTCTACATGATGCCATGTTAATCATAAGTGAGTTTCCCTTTGGTATATAAAATGGTGATGTGGGGAAGGGCAGGTTCAGTCTGCCTGGAAACACTCACTATGCATGAGGCAAATCCTCGGCCAGGTATCAAGGGAACCTGCATTCTACGTTCTCTTCTTTTGCATGCATGGATTCAGGGGGAGCAAGTTATTTCATGGGAGGTTCTTCTCTAAGATCGATTCATTGATTGGGCATTATCAGAAGAAATCCCTGCACTTAGCATTGAGGTCGATCCTTGTATTGAGGGCTTAAACTCAACAACCTTCTGCCTTTTGAAACCTTGAACCCTGACGGGGGGACCCCATTGGTCTACTATTGTTGATATGCCCTGACGCATGGTCTGCTTGTGCTTATGGAGTGATCACCTTTCTTTCATTTTACACGCTCTGTATTGTGGTCCACCATTACTTCACATGAGACACTGGCTCAAGGCACTAATTATAGAGCAATGGTTGAGGTATGCTGAGTAACTAGGTGAACTCCACCTGAGATGTGAGGTGGCTTACGCAGAAAGGCGCTCTCTTGACTATCTCTACTCTGGTTCTTCATTAGCAACACAAAAAAGGGGAAACAAATAATTTTAAACAAAAAAAAAGTAGAGCAATAGCCTGTTCCCACTGAGAAACCGTACTTCACCAAAGAAGTGCTAGCGGGTCAGGCATGATGTGGCAGGCCAACTTTGGTTCCCCTGCGGCACGATAGTAAACTGCACTAAGTGACTAGGGTAGTTGCAATGAAATAAATGTGACTCTTCACGTCAAATGGTGCCAGTTCAACTTGACTGTTAGTTAATCTCAAAATTGCTTACCAGAGGTGCCTACATTCATTGTCTCTTCATTATATCTTGGTGGTCCTCACTACTGATGGCTGCTGCTCCTCTCATGTCATTAGATCTCTTGAGTTAGACTGACTCGGGAACATTATGTTTCTTGTTTCCTCAAGGTATATAAGCCTTAGTAGTCTCTGTGAGCATACTCCAGTTAGTTCCTTGGTTTTAACCTTGGTGAGGCCTTCTGGGACCCCAATGTGGTCGTGCTGCTGATCGACCTTGACTTCATGAGCTTCGGGGTATATAGCAGGAGGTGCGACTCTGCCCACGTTCCCGGAGATGGTGATATGGGAGACCGCCTTGGGCTTGACATATCCTCACAGCGGTGGTGGGTACCAGCTATCGCCGGATGTGTTTCTTGATGCCCTCGCAGGGGTCTTGGCTTCGGAAGTTTTCTGGGAAGGCCCCGCATACAGGTTGGCGTCTGCCAAGTGACATTCGAATACCTCAAACGGGTGGAGATCGGCGAAGATCCTCTCATCCTTCCCCTCGAGACTGTACTTGATGCATTGGTGGAGCGTGGAGGGCACCACCATATTTTCATGTAGCCACGGATGGCCGAGCAGTGCTTTATACGAAGTGTGGGAGTCTATGACATGAAACTATACCTTCGTAGTGAAATCCGCCAGGGTAAGTGTGAACTCTGCCACCCCCATTGACACTTCACATTTCTGATTAAAGCCTGCGATATGCATATCCCTGACTTTCTCGAGACGCACGTTGATGTGGTGCCTCTCATAGATTCTGTAGGGTAGAATATTGACAACTGCACTAGGATCGACCAGAATTCTGTTCAGCTCTCTCCCATTCAAGTGGCCCTTTATGTACAGCGGCCTGTTGTGGCTGATGGTAGGTAGCGACATATCCCCTTGAGTGAAGGTCATGCTGGCTTCTGGCATTGCTTTGGCCAAGCAGGTCTCGAAGTGAGCAGGTGTCTAGAGAGTAGTGATGATCGCATGTTGGGTCTCTTCACTCAAAGAGAGGATCTCCCATATTGTAAATCTTGCGGGGAGCTTCTTGAGCAGCTTCATTATTCGGCTCCCAGCTTGGACATTGGAAAGCTTCATTTCTTCTGCCCATCTGGACTTGGGAGAGTCCTGAGTTGCGGCCCCTGACGGACCTGCTTCATCTACCTCAGACTCGGCACCTTTCTGATTGGCACCGGACCCTTGCTACCCTTCATCAGTTGCTGTAGGGCGAGCTACATTTGCATCTGGGGCTTCGAAAGACTATAGTGGTTGTGGGTGAACACTCCCGGGTGCAGGGCTGGCCTCCTGGCATGGCTACTTTCCCCTGGACATTTTGACAAATTCCAGAAAGGAAGGGACTATCTTGCCCCCACTCTCGCCGTAAAGGCCTAACAGAGGGGGGATCTGGACTCCATTGACCTCCGGGGGAGGTATCTTGTAGGGCAGCTGTCCCCTGAATATAATATTGTGGTTGGGCGATGGTGGCGCCCCTATTTTTGACCTGAGCGGGTCACATGTGTAGTAGTTGCAGCTTCGGCCTTGCCTCCCCTGGCAGGGGGTGTGAAGCAGATTTCTTCTTCGTCCTCTTTATTGGCCAGGTTGAAGAGTGATGATAGGGTATTGCAGGAGACAACCTACGCATCATCGGCCTTAGCGACCCTTCTTTTCTTCCTTTTTTGTTTCTTTTCCTTCTTTGCTTCAGCAAGTGCCTGCCCCCAGAATAGGCTGCCTTCTTTATCAGACGCCGCATCGGCTTGTTCTTTTTGTTCGAGTGACAGTTGCTCTAATTCCTGCCATGGGACATGATCCCGCATCAACAAGGGCCTCAATTTAAGCTGCACATAATCATCCAACCCATCTATGAAATTTTACAGCTCCTGAGCTCCGGGGCTGATTTTTAATTCCTTCACTGTAGGCAGCGGAGTTTGTCTCCTCCGATTATGAGTGGCTATTCTCTCCTAGGTTAGATGTAGGGTCTGTCGAGTCTAGGGAAGTAGGGTCTAGGTCTAGAGAAGTAGGGTCTTGTTCTAGGTCATCTAGCCCACCCTCACTTGAGCCGCGCTCGCTTGCACGTCATTCCAAATCTATTCTTGATAGATTCTTAAGGGATCTAGCTCAGCGATGCCGTGCTCTCTTGAAATGCCCAGAATTCATAGCCACGGCGATAGTGATTGAAGATGATGAAGAGCAAGACGGGGTGTGGAGCGATGACAGATTAGGTGTCTATGAAGTCATGGATGAGAAGGACCCGGTCGATTCTGAGGACAGCGACGTAAATGGCACTGCCAACTTATATGCTCAAGGCTTGAAGAGATTCGATGAGCCATCCTCAGTAGTGGATGAACCTATGAAGGAAATAAATCTAGGAACTAAAGAAGACCCAAGCCCATTATCATTACCGTTAATCTCCCTCCAGAAGTCAAAGCAGATTTAATACAAGTCCTAAGGGAGTATAGTGATTCTTTTGCCTGGTCTTACGAGGACATGCCGGGTCTTGACCCCTCCTTGGTAGAACACTGACTAGTGCTTAAACCAGGGACAACACCCGTTAAACAAAGATCAAGAAGATTTCACCCCCACATGGCCTTAAGAATGAAGGAAGAGGTCGATAATCTATATAAGGCTAGGTTCATTAGAGTTATATTATATCCTTAGTGGGTGGCGATTATCATCCTTGTCATCAAGAAGGATGGAAAGGTACGTATTTGTATCGATTTTAGGGATCTAAACAAAGCATGTCCCAAGGATGACTTCCCGCTGCCTCACATAAATGTCTTGGTGGATAATATCGCCAGGTACGAAGCTTTATCGTTCATGGATGGTTATTCAGGTTATAACCAGATCCATCTTGCTCCTGAAGATCAAGAGAAAATCTCCTTTACCATGCCCTGGGGCACGTATTGTTATGTGGTTATGCCGTTCAGCCTGAAGAGCATAGGTGCCACCTATCAAAGGGTGATGATGGCCATATTCCACGTCATGATGCACATCTACATGGAAGCCTACGTGGATGACATCCTGGTGAATTCGAGAACTAAGAAAGAACACCCCGCTATTCTGGCTAAGGTGCTGCAGAGAGCTAGGGAGTACAAGCTTAAGATGAATCCAAAGAAGTGTGCTTTCGGAGTTTCTTCAGGGAAATTGCTAGGTTTTATAGTTAGCAAACGGGGGATCCAGATTGATCCTAATAAAGCAAAGGCCCTCATGGACATGCCTCCGCCTAAGAATATCATGAAACTTCAGGGGTTGATTGGACGATTGTAATTCATCAGAAGATTCATATCCCAACATTCTCAAAGGTGTTGCCCGTTGTACGAATTGCTAAAGGCGGGAGTCAAATTTGAGTGGAATGAAGATTGTCAAAAGGCCTATGAGGACTTAAAGGTCTATCTATCCAATCCCCCAATTTTGCAACCTCTTGTCCCTAGGAAATCCCTAATCCTATACATCTCGGTCATTAAGGACTCCTTAGGGGTAGTCTTAGCACAAGTAGATGATGAAGGAAAAGAGCGAGCAGCTTATTACCTCTCCAAGTTGTTCAACCCGGTAGAATCCAAATACATCGCCATGGAAAAGACTTGTGCTACCTTAGTGTGGGTAGCTCAGAAGCTTAAACACTATTTCCTAGTCCACCCAGTTAGGTTGATCTCTAGAATGGACCCGATTCGCTATCTCTTAGAAAAGCCTGTCCTTTCTAGTAGGTTAGAGAGGGCAGAATCTGGTTCTTACGTCTCGTACCACACTTTTCTATTTATTTATTTGTAGAGGTCATCCGACACCTGTGGAAACCTGCAAGCACCAGAAAGAAGAGTGTCAGAAGGAGCCCTGGGCGTTACCCCAGGGGACAACCCTCCGATGCTTAAGTCAGCACGGGATCAAGCCGAGATTAAGGAAGAGTAGAGGAGAGAGAAGATGATGGAAGCTGCGGTAGCAGTTCTGGGAAAGCCGTAGGCCTTTCGGGCGAATGCTCACCGTTGTCAGTGACCACTCGGGGCGTGCTCGCTGGGCGGTAAGGATGCTCGGAAGGAGATCTCTCTCTTTGTGGATGGTCATGACCTCTCCGTAGCAGGGAATGTAGCTCTCGTGCTTGTCTCTTAACGGGCATTTCTTGATGGAGCTCACAGTGTCTTGGTCCTCTATCAAGGTCTCTTTTATAGGGGATTTTTCTAAAGGGGGACGCTCATCCCTTAACAGGGAAGGGCACCAGTCGTGGAGTAATGTTCTCCGTAATAGTGGTGGAGTTTCTCGTTGAGGGACGGCTATCCCAGGTGTGGACGCACTTTAATTCACGTGATTATCCTGTTCATTTATTTAGTGCGTGGGCGTGCCAGTCACGAAGTGACAATTTATTCGGGCTTCATGGAAGCCCAGGGTGCGCTTGATATGACTTAGTCAAGTGATTGTGTGGTTCAGGTCGGGACCAAATTCCGTCGCGCCAAAAAAGCCACAACGTCATTTACATCCCCCATATGAGGGAACACCATTGATTAATCGTCGGGAATCAGGACCTCATGGCTAGAAAACTAATTGCAAAAAAGGAATCTATTAAGAGACGCTAAGGTCCTCGCACGAGGGTGTAAAGAAAGCATTTGAGATCATGTCGGTCACGTGGTAGCCATTTAATATTCGGATGAGTGTCCAGCTCGAGGAAAGCATAATCGTCACGGGAAAATCGGAGCATATGTATGCCGGGGTACAATAAATTTATTATTCTAAGGAATGAGAAGTGTTTAGTTAAATCCAGATTAGAGCGGTCGGGACCCAGTGAATCTGTCGGCCCAGAGCAAGATCAAGTCGCGACCATACTGCAGTGGGCCCCCCGCGATCGAAGCAAGACTTGCGTGAGCATCATCAATATTCCCGGAGCCGAAGGGCAATGGGGAAGACGTTTTGAGATCAAGTCCCAAAGGAAATGCGTTTGAGATAAGAGGCTGTAGGCCTAGGGTGTAGGCAGGACAATGGCCATGATCGGGGTGGACCCGAGGTCTAAGCATGGCCCACTGAGGCCTATTAGTATTCCCATGCGTGGGATGCTGGGATGACGAGAGTCTTCTCATTCCATTCAGATTTTGTCGGTCATTCATGGACCACTTTATATTCGGACAAAGGTCCGTATAGAAGGCACGACGTAGACGAAAATAAATCCGTACGAATGTATACCGAATTCACGGCAATCTCAATGAAAGAACGGGAACGAGTCCCAATTGGTGAACTATCGGCCCAGAGGAATGTCGGATTACGGCCATATTGGGATGGCTCCCAAGGTCCGAACCCGACTTGGAGGGGCGGCGTTAATGTTCCCTTTATACCAGATCTTGAGGAGAACGAGGCTGCGGAGCGGATCTCATCGTTTTATTATCTTTTGTCATTTTATATATGTTTTAGTGACTTTTATTAACACATTTCCTAATCAGGTCTAAAACATGTCAATAGCACCTGTTCTACTAACAGGTGACAACTCTCTCCTCTCAGTTCCTCCCCCCTCCCCCTCCCGGCGTGGTGAACTCCCTGTGGCTGGTCGCGTCCAGCGATGACCGACGGTGAGGGGGGGCCAGTGCCTCCCGCCTCCTTCTCTTATTCAGCCATCCCACCCGCGTCTGTCGCCACCGATGTCCTCGCTGTGGAGGCATCCCCGGGTCATCCTCGTCCTCCTGTGGAGTGCTTCGATGGCCGTAGCCTTGCCCCCCCCCCCAATCTGCTAGCTCCTTTGCCCATGCTGTCCCGAGTGCCCCCGCAGCGGTCACACGTGGCTCCGGTGCTCTTGGTCTCTCTCCAACTCTCCCTCTATCACCCGCCGGCATTCCTTGCGATCCGTTGCAAGCCCCGCCTCCTCTCCCAAGCTGCCATGTTTTTCCCCTCCCATGCACGCAACCTCCAGCCACTTCAGCCTACCCATTGATCACCAACCACCCCCATGTGCAAGCCTTATCCAACAGCTACGCACCCCAGGAGTCAAAATCCTTCCCCGCGCTGACTAGCCCATCTCCTGACGGGACAGCACTGCGATTCGGCGCTCTGTTCTCTGCTGAGGCCCTTTGCGGGCTGCCCTCCCCTACTCTGGCGTTCGTCTTCATTGCACCTCCTGCCCCCTTGGCGATCGTCTGCCCAGCCGGTCTGCGCGGACGGGGAGCTCCCCGTGCAGGGCACGGTCGCTGCCGAGGTGCTTTCCCTGGGGCCTCTATCGAAGGGTCAACCTCCTACCGATGGCCCCTCCTCGCAGATCCCCTGCTCTGGCCAAGGGTGTCCTACTACTCTCCAAGACGCCCCCTCCGCTGCTGGTGCTGCTGACCAGCCTCCAACGTTGGCACCCAAGCCTCTAGGCGATGGCCGGCTACATTCGGACGGTGGTCATGGTTGGCCAGCGAAGGGGGCCGTTACTGCTGTCGGACTGGCTGGATCTATTGCTCCCCCTACCTCGGCCGTAGCTCCCTCATTCTCACAGGTGGTCCTAAGCTCCTTCACTCCTCCGGCCCTCCCTCTTGCCATCCATGCCCCTACCACTACTGACTCCGGCGAGCCTGCTGCATTCTTCTCACTGGAGGAGGTCCATTTGACCTGCAACCCTCTCGCCTTTGTCGTCATTGCAAGAACCCCCAAGGGTCAGCCTGCATTCGCCGACATCTGGGGGCACCTTGTACAGCGCTTCTAGTTCAAGCAGGACTTCCTGCTCAGCGCCATGGATCACTGGCATCTCCTCCTCTACTTCTCCAACCGGGAAGACTTCCACAAAGTCCTCCTGAAGGAGTCATTGCTCATCCACGGTCACCCCTTCTAGTTCTTCTACTGGATGCTCGACTTCTCACCGTAGATCGACTCACTTCTTGTCCCCATCTGAATCGAGCTCCCGGGCCTCCCGGTCATCTTCTACCATGAAGCATCCATCCTCTCCATCGCCGGGAGCATTGGGCCAATGTTGTTTAGTCCAAAAGAATAATAATAAACTAAAATGATCACGAGATCTTAGATGCAAGGACATACCTTAGCCACGCAGTGAAAATATATATATATAGATTAATGTCTTTAACTCTCATAGTCAAAAGTCAACTACTTAGAGTCACCTTCAAAGATCCACACTCTAAGTCAAAGGCTATGGGTGACGTCCTTCGGACTTATCTTAGACTCCACTTTAGTCACGGTCTTTCCCGTGAGAGGAGTACGAGAAAACTCCCACTAACCGAGTTTCCACTTAGCCACGAATGTCCACCGCCTCATCCGCCCTTGGGAGGCCTCGCGGGTTCCAAGTGATATCAGGTATATTTGATAATTTATCGGGTATATCTGGTATCCGGGATCCGGGTCGTTACATCAGCTGCTCCAGTCTCAGCGTTAGTACACGAGTAGCCTTCGCAACTACCACCCGAATGTCCCTTAGAGTGTGAGCGCACTCGATATGAGACACAAACTCTATGGGTCTGGCTGACCCGATCACCTATCTGAAGTGTCACCTCCAGTCGTCAGTCATCGTATCGACGAAGCTCCCCTTAGGGAGCACCCGGTCCAAAGAGCCCTCCTTCCTAAAGCCGCAATAGCTAGGAATTGGGCCCACCAAGTCTTCGCCCCCTCGGTCGGGATGCCCCTGCTCCAATCGTCGCGGGCGCTACCTGCACCTGTCTTAGGGGCTTCAGCACTCCGCTGCTGCCTTGATCCACAGATAATCCACCCCGACTACTCCGGGGACACTGCTGTGCTACACACTCCACCTCTCGATGGACCCGGGTAATGCGGGTCCTCAAATACTCATTGTCCAGTGGGATGGGAGGTAGGTCCTCCCTCAGAATATGACCCTCCTTACCCTTCCTGATCGCTGAGGCCCTCTGCCAATACAGGTGGCTTTGTTCGAACCACCACCAGGCGTAGTGGATGTCGAACCGTCCTCGGCGGCCTAGTCCCAGCGTCGGTGGTCGTACAGGCTCCTGACAATAGTAGAAATCCCACCACGTTGAAGCTAGCAAGTTGGCGTCTTGACCTCTGTATTGTCGATTCGTCAAAGGAAACTCCCAGTTCGACGGGATCCCCTGGTCGTACTCGAAGTTTCGAGCGAACCTGTGTAGGTAGTACGGCTCTAGAAAGTTGGTCACGGATCGGTGCCATGCCAGTATCTCCAGTCGGGTACTCATCACCCACTTCGTATACAACGCCACGTCTGGCACTCACTGGTAAGGGATGGCGCTAGTCACCCCTCCACTCGATGTCACCAGGAGTAGGCGAGAATCCCACGTGGTGCAGTCAAAAGGTAACCCCTCCTCTCCCTGACTGGGCAGGTAACACAGTGCTCTCCTAGCCCCCTTCCGCTGTGCCTCAGTGTCTCCATCTGGTTGGCCGATTAAGCTGAACAACAAAGGTGACATCAGGTTCACCACAGTCCCTCGTGTCACCAATCCCGGAAACAACAGACCAGCCCGGGCACTGAGGTAGTGGGTCAGCAGAAGTAGACTATTCTCTCATGGCATCGGGTATGCCGCCAGTACCCCTAGCCCCTGGTATACGGTGGCTAGTGCTGTCGGAGCCAGGGTCAGCTACTGTCCCTCTGCCAGCAAGGGCAGAGGCCACAATAGCTCAACTCTCAACAGGCCGTCCTCCCCATGCAGGACCATGAACATCACCAACTAGTAAGCTAAGTAGGCTACTAAGTGCGTCACATCCGGCAGCCCATGGGGGTTCCAACCCTCCTGCGGTGCATAGATGTACCTCGTGTACGTCTGGAATCACAACTCTACTTGTGTATACTCCTCCCACAGAGTCTGGTCTCTCACAAACTCCTAGTAAAAGTAAAAGGGCCTGTTGTAGAAGTGGCAGACCCACTCGTTCAATGGCACCCTAGGAGTCTATTCAACTTTCTCTCTCCCAGCCAGGGCTAAATCCTTCCAGGTCTTCAGTAGATGCTGATAACTGTAAGGAACTCTGTATCGTCCCTGCCCATTCGTGTTGCTGCGGTGAAGGTCATCCAACACGACCTCCTCATATCCTTCACCTCTAATCGGTAGCCCAGAGATCCTGAACAGAGACCGCAAGTCGAGTGACGTCTCTCCCTTAGCCGCACTATGTTCCATTGACGGTTGAAGCACTCTAGCAACGTCTGCAAAAGCCCCATGTAGCAGGGGTACACATACAAGGCCGTAGTCATAGCATCCTGATGCCGGCTCTGTCTAGCAGCACCTAGTAGTGGTGTACTATCCCCATTAGCCACTCGGTGGCTCCCAGGCGATACCGGTGTGAAGGAATCACCACCCAACAGTCGTACCAGCTAATGACTATCTGTCGCAAGGCCCCATCCAAGAGACTATGGTCGTCATAGCCCTCTACAGCATAATGCAGCCCAGACGGCTCTAGCACCAGCCCAATCATGCCCTCTGTCTCTGTCCGGTGGTGACCATGCAAGTCCCAGGAAGCGGGGCCCATCAATTCGACCCAGACCCCAAACTGATCTATTCTACTAAAGAACCCCGAGCACTCTGCACTGTGGAACTGGCACTTCCTCCAGTAATCTCCAAAGAAGCTCAGAAAATCATAGAGAGTGACCTCATGCAGGTTGTCCCTGCCTACCAAAATCACCCGCTCAAGATGGCGGCATGCCCCAGCAACCCATGAGTCTCCCTCCTCCATATCAGGTGGGATGTAGCTCCTGATGAACTAGAACAAGTGACGATCTAGGGGGAACTCTACCGGGTAGCCTCTACTGCGATCATAGGTGTACAGTCCACCTGTCTCTGAAATCTGGGCCAACTCTACGGCCCCAACTCTATTTGCCCTCTCGCCGACATGGCCCTCAGCTACCATTATGCGCCCCAAGTCAAGCTGATACACACTGGTTGCAGTAATAACTAGCGAGCCCAAGGGAGGCATGGGCTGCTCAATCCTCCATACCCAGTGATCCTCCTCCCGAGCCACATGCCTCAAGACCCACTCATCTCAACCAAATCGTGCCATGGCTGCAAGACAAAGCACAAAAATGGTCAGCGCACCAGAAAGTCAAGATATACAATGCAACAAAATGAGGGCACATGAAGTGTCAAAATACAACTACAACAGCCCAGAATGAGAGGCACACAGGCCGCATGCCGTTGTCTTCAACTCCGATGCATGCGCTGTGGGGGGCATTTATTATACCCGGACAATTCCCCAGCACAAATGCCAAGGAATAAGGGTTTGGGAATTTCCCCGAACACCTCCAAGACATGAGCTACCTCGCCCTTCCTACAACTCGGTGGGCCCGACCCAGGGCCCTAACCAGCTAGTAGTGACATACAGTGACACTAGCAATCGATTGGGATCACTCTCGACCACTCAATTTTGGGTCTCGCCCGCGCTCTACACGGCCACCCGGGCCACGGGGGCACCCCGACTACAAGCTGTGCCACGTGGCACCCAACAACAAGGTTGGCACCTACCCTAAGATGCCTTCTTCCAACCCTACAAGGTCAAAGGGAGACCTAACTAAGTCAACCACAAGCTTTGGATGGCCACAGCATGCATATACGGCTTACACACATGTGTCGGGCATTTCCCTGAACACCTGGTGGGTGCATATATCCCAGCCTTTCTACAATAAACCGCGGGCTGACTCACAACTCCAGCATACCAGTCGGGTTCTACAACAACCCTCCAGCAAGTCAGGGCCATTCCCGACCCTCAGACACGTGGCGATATGTCCCTTATCTTTAGCTCTCAGACCAACCTGAGGCTACCCTGCCAAACCGCTATGCAACGTGACATGCACCACGAGGCCGAGCCCTATTAACACCCAAAATGTTAATATACGACAATCATGCCCTGAATGCGAGAAAGCCAAAGAAAGATCAAAGACGGGTCCACTTGGACCGCTGAAGCCTTAGGCCACCTTAGAAGAAGTACCAGGGATTCCAAATTTCATTATCTTCGGAGTAAAACATCTACCATAGCTCACTAAGGTCAGATAATTGTCCGAGCCAACAAACCGACAATGAAGCAATCATGTTGGATATATCTACACACTCCGTCCACCTTGGACGTGAATGTACCAGGTGATTCCCCACCTGATAAAGAAGCCCTACTGAGATGAAGAAATACCCCTGGTTCCTCAAAATAGGGAGCCAAAGGCTAAATCAGCGAAAATCTAGATGACCTGATCAAGGCGCCTGGAATGTCGAAGTGGTCCGTATGTGACCGAAAAGTTGTCCCGTAGGGATGAAAACTTTCACAGGGGTTGCCCACTCAATGAAAAAGCCCCACGTGTCTCTAAAGCAAGTCTGGAAGCATGAGTCACAGTGCCGAAGGACAAATCAGAGCAAACTTGAGAAAATTGTTATGGGTTCAGCACATGCTGGAAATCATTAGAAACTCTGAAACAGGACTTCAAAGTACATTTTGAGGCCACTGAATCAACCCTAGGATCACTCTGGACTACAAGCTCTCACTGGGTCAGTTTCGTGGCCAAATGTCAAAATTACAAAAATGCCACTAGGTGAATCGGCGCTGGAAGACTCGGAAGGGTTATTTGGAGTGTTATGGTTATGCATTAAAATTATAAACAATAGTAGAAAATAAATCTATGGAATTAATCTACTATTCTGGTAGAAATAAAATTACATTTTATAACAATAACATATTACAGAGTTCAGTCCACAAGTACAGTTAAGGAAAAGAAATGTACACTATCTTGGGACATACCCCGGCAACTTGGCGAGCTGACAACTATCAAACCTCTAATTGAGACGCACCACACTAGAAAAGCAGGGAGTGAGCCTCATCTCATTGGCTCAGTAGGGGTTCTGCGGATCCCCACCACAACGAAAGTGATAAACAGTAACAACAGTAGTGGCAATGAAAAAATAACAACAATAACAACATAATAATGGTGGCCAGAACAAGAAGAATGGTAAACAGAGGGAACACAAAGTCTCTATGATACGCCGACTCTCACGGTCAGACAATCCATCCTCGCAGACGAAACCTCTAACTAGGCCACGCGGCCAAACACAGGACTTGCACCCTCTAGAGAACCTCTGAATGCAAGTAACCCTCGATCTCGAGCTAGGACTAGCGAAAGAACCATGCCCTCTACACAGGGCGACACCAGCTCGTCTGTCAGAAGGGCCACGACAATGCTGTCGGTAACTCAACCTTTACTAGCATAGGGCCCGCCACTCGAGTATACACAACATGGCCAGATGCATCCAATGACGTTGTATACTGCGCCTAGGTCTCATATGTGTGCACACTACCCATACCCAGGTCTCAAGAGGAGCAGAAGAGACACTCACATACACCATACCCTGGGACTAGTTAGGATCTATATTTTTGCACCCAATAGTACGGTCGTGTCCTACATCCTGAAATGGGGTACGTGCCACTGCACCCGTCAGTAATGTACACTTGTCCTAACCAAGGTACATACGCTTAGACGATCTTACCTCAACAGGGAGCATTGTACACACAAGTTGCTCTCGCCTGGTCCAATCACAACATGCCCACCAGGTAGTGAAATTGTAAGGTACTAACCTTTGTGTTCTTGCAAAAAACTAGAGGATATGCATATGCACACACTTTAACCATAAGGAACCTCAGTACAATACTACCAGCTATGGGTAAACCATCTACGGGTGGCTGAAAAAACTCGAGAACCTCAGCCCACAATTCATACGAGGATACGTAGCCACGATCATGGCCCTCACGCAAGAATACCTTCTGTGGTCACAGAACTCTTGCGGGGACAGTCGACATGGATAGACCAATCACAAGAATGACTATCCACAATGTGCATATCACATAGGGAAAGCCCACTCTAATTATACATAATTGGTAGAACACCCAGAATCTCGCAGACATGCATCCCACAAAGCCACGCCCCATACGAACACCCCGGGAAACGAATTGGTAGAAAGCAACACCCTCGGGCTCAAGGGGTCTGGGCGGCCAAAGCCTTGGCCGTCCAATCTCTGGGTGACCACAACCTTGGCCGCCCAGAGGGCCTGGGTGGCCAAACACCTAGCCACCCACCTTGGGCCCCACCAGTCTGGCAGCCTAGCCATTGGGATAGAATGGCTAGGCAGCCAACCCTCTGGCCACCCACCCTAGGCACAGCAGAGCCTGGGTGGCCACCAGTCTAGCTGTCCAGTCAATGGGCTATAGAGAATAGAACAGAAGGCAGGGCGGCTAGGTTCCTGGCCGTCTGCAACTCTAGGTGGCCCAACCCTTGGTCACGCAGCAGACCTGGGCGGCCATGTGGCTTCCCCCCTATTTTCCCCCTCTCCCATGGAGGTATGGGGGCGTGGTTGATATTTTTGGCCGTTTCCTGCCGGTTTGCCGTCGGAAAGGTGTGACGGTCCTTCCAGTGACCGACACAGCTTGTGACGCCCCAAAGTGGGCGCGTCACAGACTGTGACGCCCCATGGTGGGTGCATCATAGGACGCTACATTGCCAACTGGGTGGCTCGTGGGCCTGATGGTACCATGATAGACTGCCAGGGCGTGTGACGTGCCTAGGGTGGACTGTCAGAGTGACTATCTGACCGTTGGCATTCGACCGTTATGGTTTTCAGATCGTTGAGTTTCTGGCCGTTGGGGGGTTAAGACCGCTGACGTGCCCAGGGTGGGGCGTTAGAGCCTTGTGACGCCCCAGTGAGGGAGCGTCAGAGCTAACGCTGCCCTTTGCCCTGACGCTCCTGTGTAGGACCGTTAGAGGCTGTGATGCCCGGAGGGGTGTGCGTCACAGCTGATTTCATCCCATCTCCTGACGCACCAAAGGTGGTCCGTCAGAGACTGTGGCGTCCCGAGTGGTGCACGTCACAGCTTGTTTCTACTCGTCTCCTGACGCACTGGGTTAGGCGCGTCAGGGGCTGTGACGCACCAAGGTTAGCGCTTCACAGTGCGTTCTGCACCGTTGGCCTGACGCCCCTGTGTTGGGCCGTCAGACCACTGTGACGGCCCAACGGTAGACCGTCAGAGCCTGCGGCGCGCCTGGGTAGGACCGCCAGGCTCTGGACTACACCGGGGGGTTTGCAGTCCCGTTTCTTCTCCGACTGTGGTCAACGTGCGATGGTGCTGGTACGTGGGACGGTCCCCGTACTTCATCAGGTTCGGACGTTATTTTTCGTGGCTTGAGAGTCTACTCCTTCAGATACACTCCACTAGTCGTACCCTTTGGTACGCGTGTACTGGCCCACCAGGGAGTGGTGGAGGGGCTACCCTGAGGACGATTTTTAGACTAGTTTTCGTTGGGCCCCACGTGTAGCAGCCAGAGTCTGGCTGAGGGGAAAACCGGTTAGAGGCCAGACCAAGTGCGTACGGTCTGTGTGTGCACACGTGGTTGGGGGCAGTTGGACGCGCGTCGACGGGCGCAACACCAGCTAGTCAGTCGCTTTGTGGTTACTTGTGCGTGTCTGAGTCTCGTGCCCAGGACATCGTAGCTAGACACTTGTGACACGGTATAAGACGTCTGTGGACGCATCCGGTCATTCTTCTAGTGGGAGGTACTTCTGTTCTGAATAGGGAGTGACAGACTGTCAGTCTCAGTTGCTTCGACCTTCAGATTTTGGTTGTGTTGGCCGGTGAGTTTCGGTTGTTTCACCAAGACGTGCGTGTGAGAGTTTTCACGCCGTGAGACCGGTACTTGTAGTGCAGGGGTTCTACTTCTGAGGTACTCGCTTAGCTCCTAGCGTAGCGGTTTTCCATTTTACGAGGTAGGGTTCGGGTGATCCCTACTGAGTCTTGTTTCGAGACTCATTCCCTGCGTGTTTTTACCACGTTTCAGGCGTGGCGCGACTTCAGGGGAGCGCGTCTGAGGCTCAGCATGGTTCGAGTGCCTAGCGTTAGTGCTAGAGGTCAGAGCCGGAGTATGTCCTATGTAACTGTACTTTTCTTTCTGGTATCTGTACTAGTTGTGGACTACTGTTGTTTATTTTGTTATCTTGTGGACCATGTAAATTGTAAAGTGTTAATTTAATTTTATGCTTAATTATATAAACTGCTTTAATTTCAATACTCAAAAGTAAAATAAGAGGTTTCTACGTATAAATGCCCAAAAGCTTACACATTTATAAAACAAATTTATGTGCGATAAGTAAGTGTAATTAACCTCCTTGCACTTATTGTACACATATTTAACTCTCTTATTTGATGAACGATGTATGGACAATGGGAGGTTTTATCAAATGGGGTTTTTAGGTCGAATTAGGTTTGTTAAATTATTAGTGGACATATTGACAAAAAAGAAAATTCCAAACGTAACCCGTTCAGTCTGATTGACGACTAGACTTATGTGACTTATAGTACTTTGACTCACGTCAACAACTTTGAGTTTCACCGACGAGTTGAAGTGGACTAGATTTAAAACGTTGACCCACAACCGATTTAATATAACGTTCAGCTTAAAATGACCCGAACCGAATTCCTGAGCACCAAAAACCTCAGTTCCAACCCAGATGTTTATAGGTTTTGCCGGTTCTACTACCCTGTTGTGATGGCTTGCAGTGCTCCAAATTGGCGCACGCACGGAGCTCATCCCCCCCCCCGCAACAGGACCCTACGCGTCCTGTTGACCCCTTGTGCGTTGACTTGATGACTTTGTTTCCCTTCGCCACCTCCCCCTCTCGTCCCATTTAATCACTCCGCCACCCTCTCTTCTTAGTCGTTTCTCTTACACACGCTCTCTCTCTCTCTCTCTCTCTCTCTCTCTCTCCATTCTTCTCTTTGTCTCTCTATCCTATTCCCTCCAGGGAGAGATGTCGGAAGCCGGGGACTCCGTCACCACCCGGTTGAAGCCCGATGTCTCGACGCCCCCTCCGGCGAACCACCTCAGCCGCGGGCGCTGCTCCCACCTGCGCTGCCTGGCGTGGATCTGCTGCGGCCTCCTCGGCCTCCTCTTCCTCGTCGCCCTCATCCTCGCCCTCACCGTCTTCAAGCCCCGCGACCTCGCCACCACGCTGGCCTCCGTCTCCGTCGCGGGGGTCGCCCCGCGCGTGACGTTCCCCGCCGCGCGCGTGGAGGTCAACGTCACCCTCGAGCTCGACATCCTCGTCGACAACCCCAACCGCGTCGCCCTCTCGCACGCCCCCGGCCGGGCGGAGCTCTTCTACGGGAGCGCCCAGGTGGGGGTCGCCGACGTGGCGCCGGGGCGGATCCCCTCCCGGGGGTCGGCCCATGTCTACACTCGGCTCACCCTGAAGGCCGAACGCTTCGCGGCGGACATAGCGGAGGTCGTGGCCGACATCCTCGCCGGCCGGTTGGAGGTCGACACCTCTACGCG
The DNA here is from genome assembly GCA_024336825.1 of Amorphophallus titanum. Lineage (NCBI taxonomy): Eukaryota > Viridiplantae > Streptophyta > Magnoliopsida > Alismatales > Araceae > Amorphophallus > Amorphophallus titanum. The sequence continues at coordinate 10,996,449 of JANBPO010002596.1, forward strand.
CATCCCCGGGCGGGTCGTCTTCCTCGGCTTCATCAAGCGGCACGTCGTCGCCGTCAGCGACTGCCGCTTCGTCCTGGGCATCCCCAGCCTCCGGGTGCTGGACCAGCAGTGCCAGCAGAAGACCAATATGTGAGAAGAGGGGCCCTCACCGGAGGGCAGGACGTCGTGTCCTCCCATCCTCCGGTGGGGCTGGGGACGATCGATGTGGTCCGTTAGATTGGGATCGGAGAGTGAGAGAACAGTGTAGCTGCTGGCTGGCCGCGCAGGTTTATTGAGGGTGTTTCTGTCGTCAGCTTTTTCCGTAGAACGTTTTGTCTTGTTGCATATGAACATGGGTTGCACGTTAGCATGATCGCCGGGATGTTGAGGGATCATTCATGTTATTATGCATGATGCACATGTCATGCGTGGGCTGTTGATGGCGATGGAGCTTTTTTTATTTTTTAAGGTTGGTGGGGGGGGGGGGGGAGGGGTGGCCAAGTTGGTTTTTGGTTATGTCTTTTGGGCTAACCAATGTTCCTGTAGCTTTTATGGACCTAATGCAGCGTGTGTTTCATCCTTATCTGGATCGCCTCGTGGTGATCTTTGTTGATGATATTCTGGTTTATTCTTCTTCTGAGGAAGAGCATGTGCAGCATCTGAGGATCATTTTGCAGACTCTGTGAGATCACGAGCTATTTGCTAAATTCAGTAAGTGTGAGTTCTGACATCGGGAAATTCATTTTCTCGGCCATGTGATTTCTGGTGATGGAGTTGCAACGGAGACCGTGACAGAGATCAAGAGTTTTCTAGGTCTTGCGGGTTATTACCAGAGATTCAATCAAGATTTTGCACAGATTATCACGCTGATGACTAGATTGACTCATAAAGATGTACCTTTTGTCTGGTCAGAATAGTGTGAGCAGAGCTTTGTTGAATTGAAAAGGCTCCTAACTTCTTCCCCAGTGCTGGTGTTACCTTCAGGCTCGGGTGGATTCGTGGTTTGCACGGATGCTTCTGGAGTAGGTCTGGGTGCAATGCTGATGCAACATGGTAAAGTTATCGCTTATGCATCCTGACAATTGAAACAACATGAAGAGAATTATCCAATGCATGGTTTGGAGCTTGCAGCGATGATTTTTGCACTGAAAATCTGGAGACACTATCTGTATGGTGAGAAATTTGAAATCTTTACTGATCATCAGAGTTTGCAGTATGTGTTTTCACAAAAAGATTTGAATCTCAAGCAGCATCGATGGATGGAATATATGAAGGATTATGACTTTACTCTCTCCTATCAGCCAGGTAAAATGAATGTTGTGGCTAATGCTCTGAGCAGGAAAGTGCAAGTTAGTAAGTTGCTGATTCGTGAATGAATATTGTGGGAATAGTTCCCTCGTGAAACTTTCAGTGTGGACATTCCTTCTAATCCAATGATAGCTGTGTGTGCCAGTCTTGTGGTGACTTCAGCTCTTTATCAGCAGATTAAGGAAGGTCAGCAGGCAGATTCTGATTTGTCCCGCATTGTAATGATGCATGACATTAAATTTGATGATGAGTTGGTAGTCAACTTTCGTGGTAGGCTTTATGCTCCAGCTGTTGATGAATTGAGGTATGCTATTCTGAGTGAAGCCCATGGATCCCGTTTTGCTATTCACTCCGGCACTACCAAGATGTATCAGAATCTGAAAAGGCAGTTCTGGTGGCCAGGTATGAAAAGAGATGTGACTATATTTGTCTCTAAGTGCTTGACATGTCAATAGGTAAAAGTCAAGCATCAAAAGCCTGGTGGAATGCTTCAGTTGTTGGACATTCCGATATGGAAATGGGATCATGTCACGACAGATTTTGTGGTGTGTTTACCTCAGACTTCTCAGGGCTTCGATGGTATCTGGCTATTGGTTGATCACTTGACAAAGATAGCTAGATTGTTGCCGATTAAGGTTGCCTGGAGTGTGCAGAAATTAGCCAAGCTTTATATTGAAAAGATTGTGCCATTGCATGGAATTCCTGTTTCACTTGTGTCAGATCATGACCTACGTTTTACCTCTGGCTTCTGGCGCAGTTTTCAAAAAGCGTTGGGCACAGAATTAGCTTTCAGTTCAGCGCATCACCCGCAGTCTGATGGTCAGTCAGAGAGGGCGATTCAGACTTTAGAAGATATGCTGAGATCGTGTTGTCTTGACTGGCAGGGTTCGTGGAGTCAGCATTTGCCACTTGTTGAATTTGCTTATAATAACAGTTATCACTCCAGCATTAATGACATTCTTGATACATTCTTGCTTGAACATACTTGCTCATTGATCATGTCTTGTTACTTGGTTTATATATATATACGTGATTTATCGCATTCGCATGATTTATCTTGATCATTAGAGCTAAAATGTTAATCACTTTAATATTACCTTCATATTGATGCGAAGATACCTACTGGACAAGTGTGCTCATTACCCTACTTTTTAATCTTTTTCAGGAAATTCTAGCGGGATGGATTCAGACTATTCAAGTGATGGATCCAAGAGTGATTAAAGATGGGGCGAAGCCTTAGATTGTCATTAGTGATAGTCAAGTGTCAATTGTGTAGTTTTTCATTTATTGAGTCCAGTTAGTCAAAGAGTCAATAGTATGTACTTTTGATGATTATTCAACAAAGATCAAGGTTTTGCCTAAATTATTGTGCATTCATTTCTTATGTGTGAATGTGATTGCACTCTGATTATATTACTTGCTTGAGACATACTAGCTGACTGTTCACGGTTCCCGAGTTATTTTCGCTGCATAATCTCGGGGCGTGACAGTTAAGTTGGTATCAGAGCATAGGCCTAACTATGTCCTAGGAAAATATGTCATGTCCTAGGCTAAGTCCAAGGTTAAGGACCCATACCTATGAAACAAGGAAAGAAGTTTTTCCTGCCCTGTGAGAATGGCTAGAGTCGGGATAAGATATAGTTATCTAGAACTTATCTCTAAAGTTAACTTCCATTAATTCCATAGGAATTAACTAATTGAGTATCCTCTCAGGTACCTTATCTCGACAATGGCACACCGTGTTGACTGGGACGGGATGCAACAGACTGTTGCAGGTCTCACCCAGGGCTTGTAAAATATGGCTCAAGCTGGCGCAAGGGCTGGTGCCGGTGACTTACACCACAACTTTCGGAGTCTAAATCCTCCAAGGTTTACTGGTTCTTCCAATCCAGATGGAGTTGAAAACAGGATAGATGAGATGAATCATATATTCGAGGTCATGCAATGTGCCGACCAAGAGAAGGTTCATCTTGCCACATTCCAACTCAACAAGGATGCACGTACTTGGTGAAAATCTATTCCAGCACCGCCGCAAGACGCACCACACACTTGGGAGGGATTCCTCACACTCTTCCGAGCAAAGTATTTCTCCGAACATGTAAAGGAGAGGAAGGCAGTGGAGTTCGCTTCTTTGCATCAAGGCAAGATGACGGTGGCAGAATATGAATTACAATTCTCTCGCCTAACACCCTATGCTCAACATTTAGTGAGCACTGATCTTCTCAAAGCTAATCGTTTCATGGATGGGCTACGGCCCATCTTCATTCAACAACTTGGCTCGCAAAACATTTGGACCTATGTGGAGATGGGCCAGTGAGCCCATCTATGTGAGAGGACCTTGGAGAAGGTCGATAAACTCAAAGGCAAAGGAGAGGAGTCTAGCCGAAAGATGGATCGGCGTGGGAAAAAGGAGAAGTTTAGCATCACGTAACCTTACAAATTTCGTGATAATAAGAAGAGATCCCGGGACGGGAGTGGTAGTGGCTACCACAAGAACAAAAAGACAAATGAGGAAGATAGGCAAGTCATGGCAGCTTGCACATTCTGTGAGAAATTCGGCCATGCGGTCGAGGAGTGCTAGAAGCATCTTGGCGCTTGCTTAAGATGTGGAAGTTGGGAGCACCGCATGCCGGATTGCCCTCTCATGAAGGATCAATCTGCTAGCAGCGGACGCAAGAGACAGGTTCGTCTTAACGCTGTTCGAAATACAAATATGGCCAAATACATACAAAATATCAAATATGTACAAAATATAAATACGTATAAAAATATGTACTATAGTGTCAAAGCTCCGGTGGAGACTCCAGACTGTCGCCCAGCCACAAAGAGGTCAGTGTTGATCGAGTCATGCTACGTGTCTGGTACCGACAGCTCGCTGAGTCGAGCCATACTTTGGCTCGGGTGTCCTCACCAATCCTCTCCTGGCGGGAGAAACTCGACCCCATCGAGTAAGGGTCTCCATCACTCTGGTATCGCTTGAGCAAGTCCAGATCTATCCTCTCAAGCTCTGCCCAGGTGATCCATGCATCATCAGACGTGGGTCATCCTCTCCAACGCACCAAGTAGCGGTGATATGCGCCACTCCTAGTGATAGTCACCTGCTCATCCAATATAGACTCTATCCACTCACGCTACTGAGGTGACGGGGCTAGAAGTGGACTCTCAAGGGAAGGCTCGCTCACAATGGGTGGAGAAGGTCCAAACAACTCACTAGGGATCACTGCCGGGTCCCTATATGTGACTAAATCCTAGACGGTGAATGTGGAATTGATACCATAGTCCTCTGGTAAATCTACAACATATGTATTGGACCCAACTCGATTCAAAACTCTAAAGGGGCTAGCACCACGAGCCTATAGTTTCTTCACGGTCCCAGAGGGAAACCATTTAGGTCTAACCCAGATCATGACGTAATCGCCCTCTTGGAACTCGCGGCGGTGTCTATGAGTGTCTGCCAACTCTTTATATCGTGCGTTGCTAGTCTCCATATGGCGACGGATGTCATCATGCAAACCCCTAACATGCTCGACAAAAGACTCGGTGGACTGTAACACTCTAGCATGTATGGGTAAGGGAACTAGATCCACTGGCTTCCTAGGTCTATACCCGGTAACTATCTCAAATGGACTCATGCCCGTGGACCTATTGATTGAGTCATTATATGCAAACTTGGCAAGTGGCAAAGTGAGATCCCAGTCCCTCTCGTGTTCCCTAATCAAGCACCTCAGGAGGTTTCCCAAACTTCTATTAACTACCTCGATTTACCCGTCAGTCTAGGGATGGTAGGCTATGGAGAATTTGAGCTGAGTGCCCAACAAATAGCAAAGGGTTTTCCAAACGTAGCTAGTGAATCAAACATCTCGATCTGACACAATGGACTTGGGAAGTCTAAATCGGCTCACTACACTAGAGAAGAATAAACGAGCAACCCGTGAGGCATCTGAAGTCTTAGAGCAAGGAGTGAAGAGGGCCATTTTGGAAAACCTATCAACCACCACAAAGATGGAATCATGCCTACGGGTGGTTCGTGGCAACCCCAAAATAAAATCCATACTAATATCCTAAAATGGCCTATCGGGCACAGGGAGTGGAGTATAGGGACCAGAAACCTACTTCGTCATCTTGGCCATAATGCAAGTGCGACACTGGGCCACAATGTGAGCAACATCGCGTTTCAAACTGGGCCAATAAAATCGATGCTCGAGGGCCTCGATGGTCTTGTTCTGACTGAAGTGGCCGGCTAGACCTCCCCCATGCATCTCACAAGTGAGGAGGTCACGAACTAAAGTCCGTAGAATACACAAGCGACTGCCCCAAAAAAGGTAACCGTCCTACAAGGTGTAATCAGGATGCTCTCGGGATGGTCCTGCCTGGAGGGTGGTATAAATCAGACGAAAGTCCAGACAATCCGCATAGGCCTCCTTCATCCTATCCATCCCAACCACCTCTCCACATGGGGCCTCATCAGCCTCTTGGGTGGCGTCTCCGAGTTCGTGGTATCAGTTTACCAGTATCCGGATCTGCAGGTCGTTACATTTTCCCCTCCCTTCGAACTCTAACGGCAAGACAAAGTGGCCCACGGCAACTAGCCTACAAACAGTCTCTATCGGTAACTGCCCCACCACCACTCTGAGGTGAGCCGAAACGTAGTGTCATCAGGCTACGACTAGTGGAGGCTCACTAGACATGGAGACTCAAAGCATCAAAGTACAGATAGGCTAATGCATACCTGTTACAAGTACTCGAACAGAAGGCAGCACCACGCCACCAGACTCAGGACATCCAACTAGACCTACTAAAACAACGATCCTTGAGTCACACGACTCGGGTCGAGATCGCCGCACAACACGGTAACATGTCGTTCAATCAGCCGAGTCCCTGGGTCAAAACCACGGGAAAACACTAGCCCTCGGCCCCAAGGCCGCACATCAGACTCTCGATTCCAGATAACAAAGAAACACAGAACACGATGGATCACCAACACTCTCGAGCCACATAGGCATGCAAACTGAGATATGATGATACCTCCGAGTGTCCAAAATATAGTCTCGATCCTCATGGGATAACTGAGGCATTCACAAGGTCACATGTCAACCACTGAGTCACAACCGAGTTGACCGGAGACCAATTGATCCTTAAATCAATTCTCGAAATACACGGCACACTACTCAGAATCATGGCACTTCCGGACACCCTATAACACGCTCACAGCCCTCATAGGACGTCCACGACATCTACGGAACAATGGGCTAACCAAGGGGTCAAAGTCAAGCCAATCGAAAGCCAAACCAACGTGAAAGAAACACTCTAGGAAGGTGGCGGTCATCTTCTGGCCACTACCAGATAGCCCAGGCAAATGGTGGTCTCATCTGGGCCGCTACCTGAAGGTTGCGGTTCCTAAAGGGCCACCTCCTGAATTTGGCGATCTGATCATGACCGCTACCATCAAGAAACCCCAAACGCACAAAACCGACGTAAGGAAACCAGATAACGGTGTCATAGGGGCCACAACTTGCACAAGGCAGTTACCCCAAGGCTGCTATCGATGAACCGACATAGCCTCAACAAAGAAACAGAAGACGGTCTCCCAACAGTCGTCACAACAAGAACACGGTCTACCTTACGGCCATGTTCTCCTAAACGCGGTCGGGTAGACGATTGCGCCTACAAACTGACTTAAACCGACTTAAAAAGCATGGTAGCGGTCTCCCTAGGGCCGCTACCACCGAATTGTGGTTCGCCACGAGATCGTGAACCGAAACTGACTTATAGCACCAAATAGCGGTCCCGAGATGGCCGCCTTTTCATAGTAGCGGTCACCGGTAGACCGCTACCACGCTCCAGTGTGAAAATCGTAGAATCTCACAAAACATGAACTTTCCACGCCCTAATCATTCCCAAACGACGGGGAAACATCTATAGACTCAATACCAACCTTCCACAAGCTAGAAGGGATCCAGAAAACCACAAAATGGCTAAGAAACGGGCGATTTCCTCGAATCCACCCAAAATAACTCACGTGGTCCTTCGGCCTCATACCGGCCCCAAATCATGGCCAATTACAACCAAACTGATGGGAATCAAATCCCGACAAGCTGGGGGTTCAATTTTTACCATTTGAATCGAAAACCATCGCCTAGAGTGACGATTATGGCTCACACCCCCGAAACATGCTTTTCACTCTAACAATGGAAAACTGGCTCAACCTTGTGGATGGTGCTTCCTTTGGCATGTAACAGTAGGAGTCTCCTTGGAGAGAGAGACTCTGCGGAAACAACCATGCATGAGGAGTGGCCCCCGGGGCTTGCCTCGGGGGTCTGGATTCCAAGAGGCGCTATGGGGGGCTTTTGTGCTTCCAGTGTGGATGCAAGGGCCATTTGCAGCGCTATTGCCATTTTCTGCAGGCCGTGCGGAGTCGCCTGACGCTGGGGTTCAGGACGAACGGCGGAGGGAGGTCTGGGTACCTAGCGCTCCTGCAAAGAAGGTGTGGGTAGACGAAGGTTGGCGGGGATCCAAGGAGGGCAGAGGAGAGTTTCAATTGTTGAGGCCATAAGGGTCGGTGGTAGAGTTTCGAATGCAGGTGCTGTAAGGGTTGATGGAAGGACTATGCAGTCCCTGCCGGACTCTGGCTACTGCCTAGACGCCAGGTATTTACCCCCAGAAGGTTTGGCTAACCAGATGGTGTGGCTTGGAAGATGCCTTTGGATCACTCCTCTTCAAGGGGGCATAGACTAGGATGGGGTGAAGTTACTCCCGGATGACGGATGGCCTTATGCCAGTCCTTGGGAAGTTCACAGGATGGACAAGGGTGGTATCCTAGCCATTAGTTCGTGTGCACAGGGGGTGCTTGCAGGGGTGGAGGCCGGGGCCTCGGCGAATAGGGATGTTGTCTGTCATGCCCGGCCCTGGGCCATGAAAAGGGGCACTTATCCCACCCTGGAGAGGACAACGCTATGGATCAAGTTCATTGGAGTTCCGATCACATTGTGTCAAGAGGCTACCCTAGCTTTCTTAGCCAGGAGCTTTGGTAGGGTGGAGGTCGGCTCCCTTCAGCTAGTGCTGGAAGGGAGGGTGAATGCCGTCGAAGCTCTTTTCCATGTTGCCTCCCCTTGGTCAGTTACCCCGATCATCATTTTCGCCATTGGGGAGGCTATGTTCATCGTCAGAGTGTTGTCGCAGCCGGTGGCGCAGGGGGAGCGGCAGCTACTGCTACCGCAGCTAGGGCAACACTGGGCCATTGAGAGGTTGAAGATGATCCGAAGGCAGGCGATTCAAATTTGAATCGCGCTGCCTCTCTGACTGGACCGTGTCGCGGACGTGTGTGGTGGGGCTTCTTGGCCGTCCGGTCGACTTGGGGTAGTGAGATGTGGTGAAGCGGCTCACAGTTCGCTAGCCTGAGAGGCTTTAGGGTTGGACCCATCGACCGACCCGACTATGCATCACTTACTCGAATCTGGCAATGTGGTGGGTTGTCGGTCTCGATGAGACTCGGCTAAGGGGTTCATTCCCGCCCGAACCTTGCAGAGTCTTGCGGAATCCTCTCTGTGGCAGGGCGTGAGTAGGACGACCCTTCTCCGACGGCAGCTCCCCACTCAGGCGGTCATTGGACGGCAGTAGTGGCTCCTGCTAGCGACGGCCCCATGCTGAGGACTCACTTCAACCTGATCCGGCGACCAGCGGAGCAGAACGGAGACCCTCTGCTTCAGGGTGAGGCGTCCCACCCTAAGGTCAACATGGAGGATGCAGTGGCTCTAGTCCCTGTTTCGACTCCGATGGTGACCCTGGGGAGGCGGACGGGGGATAATTCCACCACTGGGGAAGCCGACATCTGCCACTTTACGAAAGGTAGGGAGGAGCGGTCGACGGATTTTGTAGAGGGTGGGGGAGAGGGTGATGTCTAGGTAGCGGTGGCTTTTTTGTTTCCGACGACCATACTAACTGATACGGTCAGACCCTCTAAGTCTGCTCAGCTCCTAATGTGTTTCGCTTCTAATTGAAGTGCTCGATTAGATTCCGTGATTGAGAAGATGCTCGGGTGAACCTAAGATTTTTCCTTCCTGGTGAGCTTCTGTTGGTCGAGCTTGATGTTTCTCACCCTGCTAGTGGAGTCTTTTTGAGGTTAGTCTTGGAATTGCTGTCTTAGTGATGCCTTTGTCCTGTGTCTACTTAAGTGTAGATAACACTTATTCTGAGCCTGATCTGCTTCCTTACTTTACTGTTGCATGGCTTTGGACGCATTCTTGTGTTAAGAGCTGTTGTGTACCGTATTTGTCGTGACGTGTCCGACGGTCGATGTGTCATGAGGGCTCATCTCTTGTTTCAGGATGTAAAGGTAAGCTGAGATTTACATTTTTCCTTGGGCTTTGTGCTGAAGCTGGTACTCATCTTTGTTGCACTTAGGCTTCTTGTGATCAGTTGTTCGCTGGATCAGTACTCGTGGCATGCTAAGTTGTGATTTTCTTGAATTGCGACGACGCTGATCGTGTGCCCAGATGCGGATACTGAGGTCTTTACTGATGCCCTGTGTGCGTTGTTTGAGTGCGCAGCGGAAGCGTGTGGGATGGTTACCCACGGGTCGAGGATCGTTGTTGTCAGATTCTCATCGGTCAAGAGAATTGTTCTCCTCGATGTGACTTCATCTTGGCTTCCTGTGCCTTGATGTCATCTGTTGCCGTGCTGTTGCTGGTAATTTTCTGGTGTTAGCATTGGCATTTGCGAGCGTTGGGGAATTTGTCGGCTTGTCTGCTAATTGAGTACCCTTTACTCTGCATTTCCTTTCTCTTGGTTGATGTGCTCTCGAGACATTGTCTTGGTCCTTGAGATGCATCCCTTGAGATTGTTGTTTTGTGTCATTTCCCATGATTGTGGGTCTTTCTTGGTGAGCTATCTGAAGCATGACTCGTCCCCTATAGTCGTGTGTTTAGCTACTATTGTGCCTTGATGTGACCCTGCTTGAAGTTGTGTTCCGTGGTTCTGTGTCTTGTATGGGGCCGAAATCCTGCAGGTGCTACCCTGTTGATGCTGTTGTTTTTGTAAGTGCTATTGTCTCTGTGAATTTGTCTTTGGTGTCCTATGTGCCAGGTGTTCCCTGTTGCCTTTGGCACTGGAGCCGATGAGGTGGTCAGGCAGTCAGCTGCGAGGACTGTGTTTCCTTGTGTAAGCTGATGCTTGCCGTGTCTGTCGCCTCATTATCCCTGATTTGTTGTCATGGCAATCGTGTCTCTTTCCCTCTAAGACGTAAGCGATGTTGCCCTATTTCAGAGGTGTCAGACTTCTGTTCACTTGTGTCGTGCTCGGTCCTGAGCGTATGCTTGTGATTATGGTCTGACTATGTTCCTCTGAACTGTGTTTCTAGAGATTAGCATTGTTTCGTAGTTGCATCCGTTGGGTAGTTCTTCTCTACTTCTTCCTTCTTGTTAGTCCTTAAATTTTGAGGGCAAAATTTCTTGAAGGAGGGGAGGATGTAATGTCCTGGATCTTTGATGGATCTTTATTGGGTCTTGTCGGATCATTATCAGATCTTTTGGGTCCTTTTTGGAGAGTTTCGATTCGCTTTTGTAGCTCCCGAGTTGAGTTTTACAATCCGTGTGGGTTTTTCTCCCGTATAATCTACGGAACCCTACAGTGAGTTTATTCCTCAATTCATCAACTTGTGGATGATACAGTTGAGATGTACTCTTCACGAGGATCATTTCGACTATTTTTACATCTTTATATATTCATCTCCCCCCCCCTTCTAGCAAACACTTTAAATTCTATCACGACCCACTTCACGGTCGTTAATAATCGACTGTACCGCCGATCTCTCTCAACCCCACTACTAAAATGCCTATTCCCCATGGAAGCCAACCAGGCGATTCGGGAGGTACACGAAGGGATCTGCGGAGGCCACGTAGGGGGGCAAGCACTCGTGCGGACACTAATCCGACAGGGGTACTGGTGGCCTACTTTGCAAAAAGATTGCCTCGAATACGTCCGGAAGTACCCGTAGTGCCAGAAATTCTCCAACCTGCACCACCAACCAGTCATGCAGCTGCACACCCTGATGGAGCCTTGCCCATTTGCTCGGTGGGGGGTGGACATATTAGGTTCCTTCCCCGTGGCACAAGGGAGGAAGAAACTTCTCATAGTCACTATTGACTATTTCACCAAATGGGTCGAGGCTGAACCATTAGGAAAGATTACAAGCAAGGTAACATGGAAGTTCATGCTGCGAAGTATCATTTGCCAGTTTGGGATCCCGAGAGTTCTCACAACCGACAACGATAGATAATTTTTAAGCACCACCTTCCAGGAGAAGTGCTCGCAATTGGGGATCTAGAATCACTATACTTGGGTAGGGCATCCTCAAGCCAATGGACTGGTGAAAAATGCCAATAGAATGCTCCTCCATGGCATCAAAACCCGACTGGACCAAGCAGGTGACTCGTGGGTCGACTCACTTTCGAGCATCCTGTGGGCCCACAAGACCACTGCTAGAGCCGCTACGGGTGAAACGCCCTTCCATCTCGCATACGGGACAAAGGTAGTGATTCTAGTAGAAATTTTCAACCCCTCGCTGCGAGTGGGACACTTCGACGAGGCCAGAAACAACCAGATATTACGAGAAATCCTGGACCTACTTGAAGAAGATAGAGCGAGCGCCCAAGTAAAGCTCGTGGCTTACCAACAAAAGTTGGCCCAATACTACAAGGCTCGACTAAAGGAACGACACTTCTTTCTCAGAGATTTGATACTACGACAAGCAAGCATAGCAGATCCCAGAGGAGCTACTGGAAAGCTAGCACCAAACTGGGAGGGCCCGTACAGGGTAACTTAAGTGCTCGGCAAAGGAGCATAAAGGCTGGCAACACTGGGTGGGCAGGAGGTACCCAGAACATGAAATTCTGTAAACCTCAGAAAATTTTTCCAGTAAAGTGTCACCAGCCATATTCAACTAAGGTAACCTAAGGGTTTCCTAGAGGCGAGCATCGCTCCCCTTGAAAATGAGGAGGTAACCTACGGGTTTCCTAGAGGTGAGCACTGCTCCCCTTGAAAATGATGAGGTGATCTAAGGGTCCCCTAGAGGTGAGCACCGCTCCCCTTGAAAATGAGGAGGTGACCTAAGGGTCCTCTAGAGGCGAGCACCGCTCCCCTTGAAAATGAGAAGGTAACCTAAGGGTTTCCTAGAGGCCAGCACCACTCCCCTTGAAAATGAGGAGGTGATCTGAGGGTCTCCTAGAGGCGAGCACCGCTCCCCTTGAAAATGAGGAGGTAACCTAAGGGTTCCCTAGAGGCGAGCACTCTTTCCCTCAGAAACAACAACGGCAGCAAACCAACCCAAGGGAAGATGCAGGGCATTGCAGGGGCATGCACGCAGAAAAGCAACCAGAAGCACATCATACAGGAGTCTCCCATCAAGAGGTATACATTAATATAAGCCCGCACCAAGGGGACTTTATTCTTTAGTCAAAATACAAAGCTATGATTTCAAGAACCGCTCCGTCGAGCTGCACAACGTGGTCACCCAGCTCAACGTGCAGGAGGTCGCGCCGGTCATGGGGCCGAAGTTCGTCCTGTACACCGCGCCGTATCATTTCTCGCGCCCGCCGCTGGTGCGCAGCAACGGCATCGTCGACTTGCAGAGCGAGAAAAAAGACCTCGACACCGATCTCACCGTCCAGATCGAGGGCAAGTCGCCGATGGAATGGACGCTCTTCCACGTGCCCTACAGCTTCGACGAGCCCCAAGGCACGCTCGTCTTCAAGAACCGCCGCCTGACCGTGAACATGAAGCAGAGCGGCTTCTACGACGGCAACATGAGCGGCACAATCGACATGGACCTGCGCGAAAGCCCCGCCGCCTATACGCTCGACATCAACCTCGCCAAGGTGAACTTCAAGAAATTCATGACGCGCACGTGGCACTACGACAAGTCGACCGGCGACCTCGCCGCCTCCGGCCACTTCACCGGCTCCATCGGCGCGATGCAGACCATGAACGGCAACGGCGAGGTGAAGATCAGCGACGGCGACATCACGTCCATCCCGTTCCTCGGCACGCTCACGCCGCTCATCCCCGGCTTCACCGTGGCCGACGCCGCGCACGGCACGTTCACGGTCAGCAAGGGCGTCATCCACACCGACGACATGCACATCAGCAGCGAGTTCTTCGCGCTCATCGGCAACGGCAATTACAACTTCGTCACCGACAAGATGGACCTCAACATGCGCGCCAATGCCAACGCCTTCCTCGGCATCGCGCTCTACCCCATCAGCAAGATTTTCGAGTTCCACGCCGACGGCACGATGAAAGACCCCAACTGGCAGTCGAAGAATTTCTAGATCGCGAATTGACCGCCGGAAAATATTACCCGTCAGAACGAACGAGGCGTTATTTGCTGCCGCGGATAATATAGTATCCGACGAAGGCCACAGCCCGTGACCTTGCCTAAATTTTGACGAAACGCCGAAGTTGAGGGAAACTGGAGGCATGGAACCTTCCGGTTTGTCCCAGCCGGCTCCGACGAAACGCCAGGAGTGGCGCTCGCTCGCCATGCTTGGCGTGACCGTGGTCTTTCTGATTTCCCTTATCCTGTTGTTAGGCGGGCCGCCCCATGCCGGGACGAACCAGCCCCTGCACGCCAAGGTGGGGCACGCGCAAAAAGCGTGGTCGCATGCCGGCACAGGCGGTACAGATTCGTCCACGGACAGCGCCTCCCGGATGGCTGTCCCGAAATCCGGTTCGCCGGGTGAGGCCAGCACCAACAATCTGCGTGACCGCCGGGGCACGCCGCTCCGGTCTTCCGTTTCTTACGACGGCGTCTTTCAGGCCCTCTCGGCCGGGCCCGACAGGGTCTTCGGCACTTCCGACGACATCGTCGACTAGGGCGTGGTGCAATCGCTGCGCATCGCGGTTGCCTAACTGCACCCTTTCGCGCATCATGAGCGTCCCTTTTTTCCATGAGTGATGCCCCGAAAATGACTGACTTGGAGCGCGTCCGGCATTCCGCCGCGCACGTGCTGGCCACCGCCTTGCTCAAGCTCTGGCCCGACGCGCAGCTCGCCGCCGGTCCGCCGGTCGAGAACGGCTTCTATTACGACGTGGAGCTCGCGCACCGCATCAGCCCGGCCGATTTCGAGAAAATCGAGGCCGAGATGAAAGCCGTCGTCGACGCCAACCAGCCCTTCACCCGTTCCGCCGTCACGCGTGACGAAGCGCTCAAGCTCGGCCACGCCGGCCGGCTCGCCGCGCTGGGCGACCGCGCCACGGCCAGCAAGTTCAAGATCGACATCCTCAACCGCATTCCCGAGGGCGAGGAAATCTCCCTCTACACCAACGGCGACTTCGTCGACCTCTGCGCCGGGCCGCACGTCATGCGCACCGGCAACGTCAAGGCGTTCAAGCTCACCCACGTCTCCAGCACCTATTACCTCGGCGACGAAAAGAACCCGCAGCTCCAGCGCATCTACGGCACCGCGTTCAAGAACAAGACCGAGATGGAAGCCCATTTCGCGCTGCAGGAAGAAGCGAAGAAGCGCGACCATCGCAAGCTCGGCCGCGACATGCGCCTCTTCCATATCGACGAGGATGTCGGCCAGGGGCTCATCCTCTGGACCCCCAACGGCGCCATCATCCGCAAAGAGCTCCAGAATTTCATCGGCCGCGAGCTCACCCGCCAGGGCTACAGCCAGGTCTTCACGCCGCACATCGGCAAGCTCGGCCTCTACCGCACCAGCGGCCACTTCCCTTACTATAAGGACTCGCAGTACCCGCCCATCGTCGAGCGCGAAACCCTCGACGCCCTCGCGGCGGAAGGCTGCTCCTGCGCGGAACTCTCCAACAAACTCGAAAGCGGCGAAGTCAACGGCTACCTGCTCAAGCCGATGAACTGCCCGCATCACATCAAGATTTACGCCAGCCAGAAGCACAGCTACCGCGACCTGCCCATCCGCCTCGCGGAGTTCGGCACCGTGTATCGCTGGGAGCAATCCGGCGAGCTCGGCGGCATGACCCGCGTCCGCGCCTTCACACAGGACGACGCGCACCTCTTCTGCACCGAGGAACAACTCCCGCAGGAAATCCTCGGCTGTCTCAATCTGGTCAAGACCGTCTTCGGCCTGCTCGACATGAAGGACTACCGCGTCCGCGTCGGCCTGCGCGATCCCGACAGCGCCAAGTACACCGGCGACCCCGCCAACTGGGACAAGGCCGAGAAAGCCTGCCGCGATGCCGCCGCCAGCCTCGGCGTCGCGTTCAGCGAGGAGCCCGGCGAAGCCGCCTTCTACGGCCCCAAGATCGACTTCGTGGTCAAGGACGTCCTCGGCCGCGAATGGCAGCTCGGCACCGTGCAGGTCGACTACAATCTGCCCGAACGCTTCGACCTCAGCTACACCGGCAGCGACGGCAAGGAACACCGCCCCGTCATGGTCCATCGCGCCCCCTTCGGCAGCATGGAACGCTTCATCGGCTGCCTCATCGAACACTTCGCCGGGCACTTCCCCACCTGGCTCGCGCCGGAGCAGGTCCGTATCCTCACCGTCACCGAGGCGCAAAACGACTATGCCCAACGCCTGTTCAAGGAGTTGAAGGACAAGGACGTACGTGTCACCCTGGACGACTCCCGCGAAAAACTCGGGGCCAAGATTCGGCTTGCGGAACTGGCCAAAGTTCCCTATATCCTGACTCTCGGTGAAAGAGAATCCCAAAGCGAACAAGTATCCGTGCGCAGCCGCAAACTAACCACGACCGTGTCTCGGCCGTGGAGCGAATTCTTTCACCAGTTGCTCGACGAAATCGCGAACCGTTCGCTATGACATCGAGCCCCACGGCTGCCCTGAACCCCTGACCCCCGAGGACATATCGCCTTTAATAACAAATCCTTCATCCGCGCCAACAACAAGATTCGCGCCCGCGAAGTGCTCGTCATTGATGACGCAGGCAAATCGCTTGGCGTGATGGGCATTGCCGAGGCGATGACCGCCGCGCGCCGCCGCGATCTCGACCTCGTCGAGGTCAACCCCGCCGCCAATCCGCCCGTCTGCAAGATCGTCAACTACGGCAAGTACGTTTACGACCTCAACAAGAAGGAAAAGGACACGAAGAAGAGCGCCTCGACCTCGAAGCTCAAGGAACTCACGTTCCACATGAACATCGCCATCCACGATTACGAGATGAAGATGCGCCATGCCGAGGAATTCATGTGGAAGGGCATGAAAGTGAAGCTGCAGGTCAAGTTCCGCGGCCGTGAAATGATGCACCAGAACATCGGCATGGACCTGATCAAGCGCATGCGCGCCGACCTCGCCGGCATCGGTCTCGCCGACAACGAACCGAAATTAATTGGCAAATCCATTAATTTGATGCTATCACCGCTCCCCGCTCGAAAGAGGGTGCGGAAGTTCACAGAGGACGATGAACCGGCCTCGGATGAGGAATCCCACGATTCCCCGCCCGAAAATGGCAACGGCTCTCACTAGGCCGCCGCCCGCTTTCAACCGGAAAAGAAAGAATAGCCATGCCCAAAGCCATCGCCCGCCGCAAAACGAAGAAAGCCGTCGCCAAGCGTTTCAAGATTACCGCCACCGGTAAGATCCTGACCTCGCAGTCCGGACGCCGCCACCTCGCTGGCAGCAAGAACCGCAAGCGCAAGCGTCATCTCGCCAAGATGAAGCAGGTCGACAAGACCGACGAATATCGCATCAAGGCCAATCTGCCCTTCGCGTAAACCAGGAAAAATACCATGCCCCGTACAACCAACGCACCCGCCTCGCGCGAACGCCGCAAACGCGTCATCCAGAAAGCCAAGGGATACCGCGGCCGCCGCAGCAAGCTCTTCCGCTACGCCAAGGACGCCACCATGAAGGGCCAGTACTGGTCCTACCGCGACCGCAAGGCCCGCAAGCGCAACTTCCGCAACCTCTGGGTCGCGCGCATCAACGCCGCCGTCCGCACCTTTGACCTGACCTACAGCCGCTTCATCGAGGCGCTGACCAAGGCCAAGATCGAGATCGACCGCAAGGTCCTCGCCGACCTCGCCGTCAACGAGCCCGCCGCGTTCGCCGCCATCGTCAACAGCGTCAAGAAGGCCTAACTTCGGAGGGTCAGCCTCCGGCCTGACCCATTTCAAAGACAACGGCGGTCAATAGCCGCCGTTGTCTTTTGCCCTCAGAGGCGTCAGCGCAATTTTTCCCGTCTTCGCATTGACCAGCCGCCCCGGCTGAACGTCCTTAGAAACCATGCTTGTCCCCGTAGGCATCGCCCTCGGCTCCAACCTCGGCAACCGCGAGGCCGAGCTCGACGCCGGCATCGCCTACCTGCGCCTTCTCGCCTTCGACCGCGAAGTCCTCGAGGGCCCGCGCATCGAGACCGAGCCCGACAACTGCCCGCCCGGCTCGCCCTCCTTCCTCAACACCGTCGCCGAGATCATGGTCGAGAGCATGGAATTCCCCCCGCTCAACCTCCTCGGCGCGCTGGAAGACTTCGAGATCGAGCGCGGCCGTTCCCCCATCCGCGAGCGCAACTCCCCGCGCCCCCTCGACCTCGACATCATCTACTACGGCAACTACGAGTACGACCAGATGGGCCTCATCATCCCCCACTGCCGCGCCCACCAGCGCCGCTTCGTCCTCGAGCCGCTCGCCGGCCTTCACCCCGATCTAGTCCTCCCCGGCCAAACCAAGACCGTCCAGGAACTCCTCGCCGCGCTGAAGTAGTCCGTCTGTAGCGGCGGTCTATGACCGCCGGTCAATCGCGGGAACGAACGGAATGACGGAATTTCGGAATTAACGGAATGGGGATCGAATAGGGTCAGAATCCCCCCAAAAAATTTCCGTCAATTTGGGTAATTCCGTCATTCCGTTCGCCCCCCTAGAACAGAGCGCGTCGACCCGCCGCTACGGCTTATAAATCGCGAGGTAAGCCGCCGTCGCCACCAGCGCGATAAAGAAAACCACAATCGGCCCCGCAAACCGGCTGAACCGGTTCGCCAGCACCATCGACGCCGCCGCCAAAACCCAGATCACGCCCTTGCCGGCCACCCACGGCTCTCCCGTCACGCCCAGCTTCCCCGCCAGTGCAAACCCCGTCCCGATGATCACCAGCAGCCCGATCCCATGCGAGAAATGGAAAATCATGCGCTTCGAAAGCGGCGCACCGCCCGCCATCTTCAACGCCAAAATGCCCGTCAGCCCCATGAACGTCATTACGATTCCCGTGATATGAAAAATCCGCAGCGTCGCGTAGTCCATGCCGCGTTCTACCGCACCTGCGCTCGCAATACCAAGTGAGTTCGCAAAGGCCTCAACAAAGCCGCACTAATTCGATGCGCTAGTTATCGAGGAAGCTGCGTGCTTGCCTCAAAATCATCGTGGAACCTAACGTTAGGTGGCCCACAATTCCGTATGCGCTACTTCGGCATAGTCGCCGCGTTTGTTTTCCTCGCTTGGTTCGCCTATGGCGGTGGCGAGGTGATTCTTCCCATCCTTGACCGTCTGGACGACGAGCGCCATTGGGCCGATTATCTGAAGGCCTGCCAGCCTGACGAGATGCGTACCAAGCAATTTCTTTCCGGCCAGGAGCGGCAGGCTGGAACGCTGAACCTCACGACCGGCCAGCTTGTTGGACTTCCTGCTCCCGTGATAACTGAGTACGGCCCCTTTTGGTCCAGGATCAGAATGATCTTCCATACATTGAACTATCCCTCGTCGTGGTCGGATAAGCCGTATCCGCCGGAGAAACTCGAAAGGATCAAGAGCCTCCTCGCCGCGTTGCCTGCGCCCGTTTCAAATTCCGCCGATTACCACTCGCAATTCCATCTCGCCTTTTTCCAAGGGGGAAGTCTGCGCGTCTACCATTACCGCAAGGATGATGCCCGCAAAACGCTCGCTCCGCTTTTTGATCTCCTTGGCTTCACCCTCATCAACGACTGGGACCGATAAGGCCACGCACACTCCGCATTGCGCGCCTTCGCATTGCGGTTAAGCTGAAGTCATGGAAAAAATCACCCCCGAGTGGATTGCCGGGGCCAAGGCGCGGGGCGAACGCGTACCCGCGCTAACCGCGTACGATTATCCCACCGCGCGGCTGCTCGACGAGGCCGGTGTGCCCGTCATCCTCGTCGGCGATTCCGTCGGCATGGTCGTGCTCGGCTTTCCCGACACCACGCAGGTCACCCTCGACGACATCCGGCATCATCTCGCCGCCGTGGCGCGGGCCAAGCCGCGCGCGCTCGTCGTCGGCGACCTGCCCTACCACTCCTACGAGACGCCCGACGCCGCGCTGCTCAACGCGCGCATCCTCATGGACGCCGGCGCCGACGCCATCAAGCTCGAGGGCGGCCAGTCCGTTGTGCCGGAGATCGAGGCCATCCGCCGCGCCGGCATTGCCGTCATGGCGCACATCGGCATGCTGCCGCAGCGCGTCAAGGAAGAGGGCGGCTACAAGATCAAGGGCAAGTCCGCGCCGGAACGCGAGCGCCTGCTCGCCGACGCCCGCGCCGTCGAGAAAGCCGGCGCCTTCGCCATCGTGCTCGAGCTCGTCGAGCCCGGGCTCGCGCGCGAAATCACCGATGCGGTCCGCATCCCCACCATCGGCATCGGCTCCGGCCCGCATTGCGGTGGACAGATCCTGGTTACGCATGACCTCGTTGGAGCATTCCCGTGGTTCAAGCCCAAGTTCGCCGTGGCCAAGGCCGACGTTGCCAGCGCCATCCGCGGCGCGGCAGAGGCGTTCGTGAAAGAGGTAGCTGTCGCACTTCGTGCGACGGCTACCACGGAGCGAAACTCTGCCCCGGGCTCTCGCAGATAGAGGCAACGGCTCTCTGAAACGCGTCGTGACAAATTTTCGAGCAGACGTTTAGTAACGTCAAAAGTGCAAAAGAATCACAAACGCGTCCATTGTGATTTAGGCGTTGTCTCTTTATCTGGAGACTATGACTACTCGCACCACCTGTCAGTTAGTCGCCCTTGTTGTTCGTTTCCACTCGGCCGGGAAGCGCGGTTGGAATCTTACCGGCCTGGTCTTGTCCCTCGTCCTGGCCGTGGCCACCTTGGCCTCGGCGCAGGACAGCGCGTCCATCAACGCCACCGGCGCGCAGACCGTGAAGGGGTGGGGCTGTTATCCGTCGTACTTCGATTCATCGCAGCCGAATAACACCGCCGATATCTTCGACAAGCCGGCGATTCAGGATGCGATCTATAACCTCGGCATCACCTATATCCGCGTCAGCCTCGATAACCGGCTTTATGTCAGCGGCACGGCTCTCACCGGCACCAACGCCATCGTCCTGAACCAGGCCGCGGTCACCGACCTGGCCAACCAGATCAAGATCGCGCAGGCGCATGGCGTGAACAATTACATCATGTCGTGCTGGAGCCCTCCCGGAGTCTGGAAGACCAACGGCAGCATCAACGGCGGATGCCTCCTCGTCGCGGACGAGCCCTACTATGTGAATTACTACATCACGGTCATCAAGGCCATGCAGTCGGCCGGCGTCGGTTTGCCGCTCAATATCAGCGTCCAGAACGAACCCGATCTCGCCACCGCCTATCCGAGCTGCGACTACGTGCACGACACGCAGACGGGCGGAGGCTACGGCTTGTGGCGCAAGCTGGTCGAGGACATGCACGCGGCCCTCGTCGCCAACGGCATGAGCACGGTGCAGGTGGTCGGGCCGGAAGCGACCGATACCGACGACGACATCCAGCTCCTCGGCGCCAGTCCCAATTTCGGCATGATGTCGGACCCCACTTTCAGCGCGGCGCTCGGCGCTTATGCCACGCACGGTTACGGCGAGAACATCTGGCTCGGCATCCGGCAGGGCGAGCGGGACTATCCGCGCGATGGCTGGATCACCGAGTGGTCGATCGACAATAACAGCAACGACGGCGGCACGGAAAACGGCTGGACCCTCGACGCGATGGCGCACATGGCCAGCAACTTCATCGACATCCCGTACAACTACTGGACGTGGTGGGCGGCGTGGAACAACGCCTCGACACCGCAGGGCACAACGCTCATCGCCGGCACGCAGACGCCGGTCCTCAGCGAGCGCTATTACTGTTTTCAGAAACTCTGGACGACGGTCCGGCCCGGCTGGGTGGTCCACTCGATGACCTGCAGCGACACCAACTACACCACGATCAACACGGCGCAAAATACGTGGGAAACCCTGGTCGACCTCGCGAGCTTCTGGGACCCGGCGGGCGACGCCTGCGTCACGATGCTGGTCAACAAGACGAGCAGCACCACGTCGATGACGGTCAACGGCCTCGTCGGCACGAGCTTCTCCGCCTTCCAGAGCGATGCCACGCACAACATGGTGAATATCGCGAACGGCAGTGTGTCCAGCGGTGCCGCCACGGTCTCGCTGGCCCCGACGAGCGTGACGTTTTTGGTCACCACCAGCGCGGTGCTGCCGGCGATCAGCGGCATGGTGGCTGAGCCCTCCAACCCGGGCGTGACGCTTTCCTGGCCCGTGACGTACGGCGCGAATGGCTACAACATCAAGCGCGCCACCACGAGCGCGGGACCGTTCACCACGGTCGGCAGCACGACAAATGCGCTGACCTACACGGACACGACCGCGGCGGCCGGCACGACGTACTATTACGCCGTGACCGCGGTGAATCCGTCGGGCGAAAGCGCGAATTCGAATATCGTCAATGTGCTGGTGCCGTTCATCGCCCAGGATATCGGCGATTCCTACGTGCAGGACGGCAGCTACGCGGGCACGAACTACGGAACGTCCGCCGACCTGACGGTGAAGGCCAGCACCGCCGCCGGTTATAACCGCGAGGCCTACCTGCAGTTCAACGTCAGCGGCATGGCCAACGCCACCAGCGTGCAGGTCTGGCTCGTGCCCGATTATGTCGGCACCGATGCCTACACCAGCGCGGTGAACTTCGGCTACGAGGTGCTCTCGAATGATGGTTGGAATGAGAGCTCGATCACATGGACGAACAGCCGCTCGTTGAATCCCAGCCCGCATGCGCCGTTCGCGACATATGGCGCGGGCTACTACGTGGGCGTGCCGGTGGTGCTCGACGTGACCAGCCTGGCCAAGGCGCGCGCGGGGATCGACGGGCTGCTGTCGCTGCACATTTACTCGCTGTCCAATCCGAGCGACGCCAACGCGGGGGTCAATTTCGCCTCGAAGGAAAACACGACGGCGTCGTGGCATCCGGTGCTGGTCTACACCAACGCCCCGAGCACGCGCGAGCCGGTCGCCGATGCCTACGTGCGCGATGGCACCTACGCGAATACCAACTACGGCACCGATCCGGATCTCTCGGTGAAGCTGGATGCGACCGGTTATCGGCGCGAAAGCTACCTGCGCTTCAACGTGGCCGACCTTGCCAATGCCACGAGCGTGAAGCTGAAGCTGACGCCCGATACGGTCGGTACGTCGCCGACGACCATCGTCTACGACACCGTCCCCACGAACACGTGGGTCGAGACCGGCACCGGAGGAATCACCTGGAACACCAAGCCCGCCAGCTCCGGCTCACCCTTCGCCACCGTCACCGGCTACACCGCCGGCGCCCCGGTCGAGATCGACATCACCAGCCAAGCCCAGGCCGCCGCCACCTCCGGTGGGCTGCTCTCGATCCGCATGTACGGCACCGTTTCGGGGAGCAACAACTGGGTCAACTTCATCTCCCGCGACAACACCAACACCGCCGCGCATCCGGTCATCGAGTACTATTAGCGAAAAATTTCACGCAAAGACGCATATTTTAGGGATGCCTGGTCGCGATAGCAAGCAGCGCGCGGGTTTTCCGGCGCCTAAATCACCAGCAGATTCTACATCACCTAAAAATGCAGGCTCCCGAGGCGAAATAGGCGGCCTCGGCCCGGCCTAGTGATACCCGTTGGTCATGCGCTTCTGGAGCTCGTCGGCGAGGGTCTGGTCCAGGGAGGCGATGTCGACGGGCTTGAGGAGGTAGGCGTTGAAGCCGGCGTCGGCCGCGGCCTTGAAGTCCTTGTCGCGGCCGAGGCCGCTGAGGGCGACGGCGACGACGTCCTGCCACTCGGGGTGCTTGCGGACCTCGGTCATGAACTCGATGCCGGACATGCCGGGCAGGCCGAGGTCGGAGATGATGATGTCGGGCGGGGTGCGGTTGATGAGGTCGAGCGCTTCCTCGGCGTTGGCGGCGGAGGTGACCTCGCAGGCGCGGCGGCGGAAGATCCGCTCGAGGGCCTCGCGCGTGTCGGTGGAGTCCTCGACGAGCAGGATGCGGCGGCCGCGAAGCAGGCGGCGGTCGACGGTGTCGGGCAGCGGGCTGAGGCTGGGCACGGAGAAGTCGACGGCCTGCGAGTCGCTGAGGCGCGGCAGCCAGAGGGTGAAGGTCGCGCCCTTGCCAGGGCCGGGGCTTTCCGCGAGGAGGCCGCCGCCGTGCAGCTCGGCGATGGAGCGTGCCACGGCGAGGCCGACGCCGAGGCCGCCGACGCTCTGCGTATGCGGCGTGCGCGCCTGGTGGAACATCTCGAAGATGCGGTCGATCTCGCCCTTGCTGAGGCCGGCGCCGGTATCGGTCACCGCGATGCGCACGCCGTCCTCGCCCTCGCTGGCGCGCACGGTGATCCTGCCGCCGCGGTCGGTGTATTTGATGGCGTTGGTCACGAGGTTGGTCAGCACCTGCGTCATGCGCGTGGCGTCGATCTCGAGCTCGATGGGGTCCTCGCTCGGGACGAACTCGACGCTGAGTTCCTTGCGCTCCCACTCGGGCCGCAGGTGCTCGAGCGTGGTCCTGGTCCACTCGTTCATTTCGGTGCGCTCGCGAATGAGCCGCAGCTTGCGGTTGGTGACGATGGAGAGGTCGAGCAGTTCGTCGATCATGCGCGAGAGGGCGCGCGCGTTGCGGTCGATGACCTGCACGCTCTTGTACTCCTCGGGCGAGAGCTGCCCGTCGGCGTTGAGGATGTGCGTGCAGGAGATGATCGGCGTGAGCGGCGTGCGCAGCTCGTGGCTGAGCGTGGCGAGGAACTCGTCCTTCATCCGCACGGCCTCGTTGAGCTTCTGGTTTTTTTCCTCGAGCTCCTTGGTCTTGAGCGTCACGCGCTCCTCGAGGCCGGCGTTGGCGTAACGAAGCGCCTCCTGCTGCTCGGAGAGGCGCTTGTTCTTGTCCTCGAGCTGGTGCCGGCCCTGGACGATGCTCTCGGCCATGCCGTTGAAGCTCTCGCCCAAGCTCTGCAACTCGTCGCCGGAACGCAGGCGCGCGCGCGCGGAGTAGTCGCCGGCGCGCAGGCGCCTCACCACGGCGGTCAGCGCCTGGATCGGGCCGATGATCGAGTTGGCCAGCGCCAACTGCATCGCGACCGTGACAAAGGAGATCACGCCGACGCAGATCCACATCGTGGTGACGCGGTTGCTGGCCTCGAGTGCTTCCTGCCCCTGCAGGTTCTGGAGCTTGACCCGCTGCTCGCTCTGGACGCGCGCGGTCAGGTCGTTGATCTGGCCGAGGAGCGAGGTGCTGGCGGCGTTGAGGGCGTCGAGCTGCGCCGGCGTGGGCTTGGGCGTGTCCGCGGCGTAGTCGCCGATCTCGCTGACCCATTTGCGGACGAGGGCGCGGCGCTGGCTCTCGAGATCGCTGGGCAGGATCAGCGGCGTGTGAAGCGAGTCGAGGTTGGACTGGAGCGCGGCGCGGGCCTGCTGGTAGAGCGCGAGGTCGTGCGGGTCGCCGTTCTTCTGATAGGCGAGCCGCTGCGTGTTCATGGCGGCGAGAAGGGCCGGAACGGTCTTGACGCTCTCGAGCTGCACTTCGTCGGCGCGGGCCTCGGGCGTGTAGAGCTGCACCTGATTGAGCGAGGCGACGAGATAGAGCGCGAGGAAAAAGAGCAGCGCCAGATGGCCAAAGAGACACAGCATCAATCGCCAGGCCATGCGGAACTGGATGCGGCTGGGCTTGTCTGGATTGCCGGTTTCTATCAAGCACGTCATTTTACCAGCGCGGCAAAGCCCCGTCCACCCATGAGGCTGGGGCATTTCGGCAATATAAACTTGGCCGGAATTAAAGGTGAACGGGCCGGGCGCGACAACTGCGGCTGTCAATTCGAGGCTTGGAATCACGAGAGAGCGGCCCCAAAATCCCGGACTTCCACATGAAGCGTTCGTTTTGGTCCCTCGTGGCCGTCCAGATTCAGGTCTTGCTGAACGACAATGCCGCCAAACTAATGCTCATCGCCTTGGGCATCTCGGTCGCGGGCGAAATCTTCCCCCACAACACCCACGACGCCGACACCACGGCCAAGATGATCAAGACCACGCTGGCTGCGATTATCATCCTGCCGTTCATCGTCCTGGCCCCGGCGGCGGGCTGGGTGGCCGACCGTTTCTCCAAGCGCAACGTCATCGTCCTCACCCTCTGGGCCCAGTTTGCCATCATGGCCCTGCTCGCCGCCGCCCTGGCGTGGCACAGCATGTCGCTCTGCACCTTCGGCCTCTTCCTACTCGGCATCCAGTGTGCGTTCTTCTCGCCGGCCAAACAGGGCATCATCAAGGAAATCGTCAGCTCCACCAAGATCAGCTCCGCCGTCGGGGTGGTCGAGGTCACGGCCATCTCCAGCATGCTGGTCGGCGGTCTTGCGGGCGGCGCGCTCTACGACTTCTCCTTCTCGCGGCTGCACGACCACTGGCGCGGCGCGGAAATGACGATGGCCGTGCTCACCGGCCTCGCGGTGCTCTCATTGCTCATCGGGTACCAAATTCAGCCGACGCCGGCCCACACGAACCAGCCCTTCCGCGTGTCTCTGCTCTGGGAGCATTTCGGGCAGCTCAAGGACGTCTGGCGCGATCAGCCCGTCCGGCTCTGCGCTCTCGGCATCAGCTATTTTTACGGCCTCGCCGGGGCGCTCTATCTTACGCTCATCGAGGTCGCGAACTCGGTCCACCCCCACGCCGTGGGAACGGCGTCCCACGCGGGTGTCTTCGCCGCGACCCTTGGCGTGGGCATCGTCTTCGGCAGCTTTTTGGTCACGCGCATGACCACGCACCAGGTCGAGATCGGCCTGATTCCCATTGGCTCCTGCGGCTTGATCATCGCCTGCGCCGCCGCCGCAGAGCTCAAGCCGGTCACGGGCTGGTTTCTCCTCGCGCTTTTCGCCCTGGGCGTGGCAGGCGCGCTCTTCGTTGTGCCGCTCAACGCCCACCTGCAGGAGCAGGTCGAGCCCGAGCGCCGCGGGCGAATCCTCAGCGGAAATCTCCTGCTCTCGAACCTTTTCGGCGTCGTCGCCGTGATCATCCAGTTGATCGTCTCGGCCATGTTCGACGTGCCCGCGCGCACCCAGTTGCTTCTCTACGCGGTGCCCACCACGTTCCTCACACTCTACATCATCTTCCTCACGCCGGAGGGCTTGCTCCGCCTCGCGCTTGGCCTGATCGCGCGTATCTTCTACCGCGTCACGGCCATGAACGTCGATGCGTTGCCGGCCAAGGGCGGCGTGCTCCTGCTGCCGAATCACATCTCGTACATCGACGCCGTCATCCTGCAACTGGCTTGCCCGCGGCCGATCCGCTTTCTCGTCTATGACCAGATTTATCGCGCGCGTTTCCTGCACTGGGGCTTCCGCCTGCTCGGCGCGATCCCGATCAGTCCCAAGATCGCGCGCACGGCCATCGAGACCGCGGTCAACGCGCTGGCACGCGGCGAAGTCGTCTGCCTGTTCCCCGAGGGCGCGCTGACCCGCACCGCGACGCTGCAAAAACTCAACCGCGGCTATGAATTGATTGCGCGCAAGGCCCGCGTCCCGGTCATGCCCGTCTGGCTGGAAAACGTCTGGGGCTCGATCTTCTCCTACTACGGCGGCGAGTTCTTCTGGAAGTTTCCGCGCGTCGTGCCGCTGCACGTCTGGATTTTTTTCGGCAACACGCTGAACGCGTCCGAGGCCACGTCGGAGCGGGTTCGCCGCGATCTCTACGACTTGTCCGAGGCGGCCTTTCAGTCCCGGCCCGAGCTGAAATCGCACCTGGCTTTTGAAATCCTGCGCGGCCTGCGCAAGCGCAAGCGCAAGCCCCCGCCCGACGGCCCCGTCCACAGCGCATGGTTAATTTAACCTTAACGGCACAAAGCAAAAGCGCCCCGGCCGGATTCAAGGCATAGGGCATGGACGATGCAATGCCTGCACGAAAGGCGGCGCGTTGCTCGAACGGTATCTATATCGGGACAGGATTGCCCGGACCGAAAAGGCTGCGTCAGTTGGTTACGAATGACCCTGAGAAATGTGACGGCCAAGGGCCAGAACTGGGGGCTGGGACTGGCTAACTAACCCGTGAAGGGATCATAGCCGAAATGCAGGAGCTGGATATTGGTGCTAAGTCTGGGTGATTGGCTCACGGATGTGTGATGGCTGGATCGCTGGACTGGCGACTGGCACTGGGACTGAGTGGCTGGCCTACGAAGGTGTTGTAGCCACGATACTGGAATTGGGGACTGGCACTTGAACTGGGTGGCTGGCCTGTGACGGTGCTGAAGCCATGCTACTGGGACTGGAAACTGGTACTGGAACTGGGTGGCAGCCCTGTAGAGGCATTGAAGCCATGATGCTGGAACTAGAGACTGGTACTGGACCTGGGTGGCTAGCCTGTGAAGGCGCTGAAGCCATGATGTCAGGATGAGAAATTGGTACTAGAGTTGGGTGGATGGCCTGTGAAGGCGTTGAAGCCACGATGCTGGGACTGGAAACTGGTACTAGAATTGGGTGGCTTGCCTGTGAAGGCGTTGAAGCCACGACGCTGGGACTGGAGACTGGTACTGGAACTGGGTGGCTGTACTGGAATTTGGTGGCTGGCCTGTGAAGGCATTGAAGCCACGACGCTAGGACTGGAGACTGGTACTGGAGTTGGGTGGCTGGCCTGTGAAGGCATTGAAGCCATGATGCTGGGACTGGAGACTGGTACTAGAACTGAGTGGCTGGCCTGTGAAGGCATTGAAGCCACGATGCTGGAATTGGAGACTGGTACTGGAATTGGGTCTCTTCCGGACCTTGAGGGTATAGTGGTCACCCTCGCTGCGGAGTGATCCGGAGATAGCCGTCGACAGGATGTTAGGATCGATGGCCCCTGTCAGTGAGGAGTGGAGAAGGAGAAATTTTTTTATCTTTCTCTTTACCAGCTCTACCGCCTTTTTGGGTTTTCGCCAGAGCTGGCCCCCTTTAACTTTTTCTGGTGTGCCCTTGCAGGTTTTCATACCGAGGGGTCACCCGATTTTGCCTGGGGTGCCCTTACGGGTTTTCACCTCAGCTGGGTTGATGGTAATTTTTGCCCCCAGCGGTCCTGTAATGGGAGCCAACTGAGGCCGCTGGGACATCTCTATTTTTAACCCCATTTTAATATATATATATTGAGAATGGTTATCTGTAGCAGGATGCTATTAAGGGACGTATCCGAAAACTGGAGGGTATGGGTGACTGGGTACAGCTTTGTCTCTACCTTAGGAGTTTATGAGTTATGGGGTCTGTGGGGCCAAGGGATGTGTTGCCCTGGCCAAGTGTAGTTGGGAGTACTGGACCATACATAGAATACAGGAGTGTGTGATGGCAGAGATTTTGAGATTGGCTAGAACTAGCTTGTGCTGGGATTGCGGCTAGAATGCCACATGAAGGCTGGTATCAGCAGGAGACTGGAGAGAGTGATGTAGAGGACGACCAGGAGATGCCAAGCCACTGGCTCGAATATGTGAGTTGGTTATCGATCGATACGGGAAGATCCCGCGGTCTACTGGAGAGTAGGTGAAGACCACCTTGACTGTTGGGGGAGAGAAGTTTTCCCGTTATCAGCCCCAGCGCCCTTTCGGGTTTTCACCGGAGCTGACCCCCTTTAGCTTTTTCGACGCGCCCTCGCCGATTTTTAGGTCGAGGGGTTTCCCAATTTTACCTAAGGTGCCCTTGCGAGTTTCACCTCAGTCGGGTTGTTGGCCTTTTTGCCCCCAGCCGACTCCTCATGGAGGGGAACGACTGGGTCCACCGGGGCATCTCTATTTTTAGCCTCATTTTATTGTTATTTTGCTGTTCTATTTTTTTTTGTTTACTTACCTGGGAGCCTAGAGGCTGAGTTGTGGTTGATGCAGTGGTGCCCCCACTTTTGTCGCTGCGAGGACAAAAGTGGAAGGCTGGCTTCTGAGGGCGTCTGATGATGACTCTGGGAGGGGTCCAGCTGGCCCCCTGGATTGGCTGGAGAGGAGGACTTGAAAGAGTGACTGGTTCGGTCTCCTCAGAGGGAAGACCAGTTCCAATGGCTGGGACTGGGAGCGTATGCCTTATCCAGTGTGGCATGCGAAATTGTGCTCTGGTGCATGGTACAGCTTTATATGTTTGCCATTAAGAGGCGGGAAGGGTTTGTGGCCCTTGTGGTCTATGACTGTATAGGCCCCACCCTCATAGGCGTCGCAGATGATGTAGGGGCCTCGCCAATTCGGCTGAAGCTTGCCACTAGAACGGCCAGCCATGACTTCTCTTTCCTTGATCATGACGAGGTCACTTTGCTTGAAGGCTCGTTGCCTGACGAGCTTGTCATAGGCTCGTGCCATGCGTGCCTGATATTATCTGTAGGTGTTTGTATGCTTCGAGCCATTTGCCTTCTAGATCGGCAATGATGTGACACCCCTAGGGGGAATGCAGCAACAAGATAAGGATCCTCGGATCTACTACGCAAACACATTCAATCATAGAGCGAGGTCCTCGAAAGTGGCCGAACTACCGTTGCACACACACGAACCTGGGGTGACTCGGCGATGCCGAGTGGAGGTAGTGGATCAAGACCCTAGCTGGCAGAGGGCCAGCAGGGCTAAGGTTGCCCTCTAGAGGGTACGAAGCCCACACTTCAAGGGCTGGCCGGGTGCCAATTTGGGCACTAGGTCCCTCTTTCACACAACCCACGGTGACCGCTCGGAAGTGGAACACTCTGGGGTCGAGTGCTCTCTCTCTCGCTCAATGGAGCAATTCTGCAGATATTAGGTGAACAAATACTAGTGAAAGAGCAAGGTTTAGAGCTTACCCAGTTCGCTTGAAGAAGCCAACCCCGTTCAAAGAGGAGGGCGAGCGGGGAAGTGTGGGTTCCCCGCACACTGCGCCAATGTAGCTTCCACTGTTTAATAGTATATGCACTACTCCCTGCGCATGGGGGTTGGACTAGGGGAGGGGAGATTGAGATTACAACCAAACACTACCTCCACATAGGGAGGGATGCTAAGCCGGCCAGGCGGGGAGGGGGAGGTTAGCTAAACTCACGCCGGGAGGGCAATTCCCAGTTCTGTCTAGGTCTGGAACTGCATGACAGTGGGTCGCTAATGGTGCCGTCACGGACTGTACTGGACTCAGAAGATGGCGAAACCAGCGACAATCCTTTGCTGACTGGTCCAGGAAGGATCCTGAATTTTTGTGGGATCATCTGGTGTCATCTCTGGTTGTGGCTGGCTCTAGAACCAGGTTGCTCTGTTCAGACTAGGACTGCTCTCAGATCGCAGCAGCAGGGAGATGACGCCGTCAGGAACACTCCCGTAGTCGAAATAGTGCGGGACCAAATCGGGCGCGTCCGTGAATGAATCCTCTTCGATGTCCAACCAGGAAGGCCACCAGGGGAGATTGGAGTTTGGAGATAAAAGATGTAGAGTGGAGGGGTGTCTGTGCTAATTCTGAGTGGACTGACCTGCGCACCTGGGGGAGAAAATTTGGAACGGATAGCTCCGAACTCCAAACGAGGCTCCTCCAGCTGTGTTGGATAGAGGACTTGTAGGGGAACGTCCCAGCCAAATGGCACCAAGGGGAGCTGGGGTGTGGACGTAGCAGCTTCTGCACCAATTCTCTAGTCTTCCCTCAAATGCCAGATGCGCAATCCGACGAGAATGGCCCTCCCAGACAGCCCCGAACTCGGATGAAGGCGGGATCACCTCGTCGACGAAGCTGACTGGAAGAGCTTTCCAGTAATATAAGGTGGGCCACCTGGAACTCCGGGTTGTAGTGGAGGCCCCTTGGAGCTTGCCCTACTGCTTCTTATTCCCTTGTGGCTTCGTCGGTGCAGCTTGATCTGACAAAAGGGGACATTCAGGAATACGATGGTCCCTACTTCCACAGCGTAAACAGGCGCCCAGCTTGTGCCAGCACTCTTCCATCTTATGACCTGGACGGTCACAATACTTGCACATGCCCTTAAATAGCACAATCGGGCAAGGCTTCTTGTCATCATTCTTCAGCATCTTGCCCTTCCATGAACCAGACCCACCATTGGGCCTCTTCTTGCCATTACGGGGTTTGAGACTCCTGGAACCAGTAAGTTGTTCCTTCTTAGCACTCTTTCCATGGATTCTCTTCGTCATCTCTAAAGTGTCTTCCAGGACTTGAACCTTCCTTATCATTTTGGCATAAGTCTAAATTTCCATTGGTGCTAACTTGTTGATATATTGTAACTTCAGTCCGTTGAGAAAATGCTTGACCTTCATCTTCTCCGTAGCCCATCATCAAAACCTATCAGCATAAAGCAGTGCACATACAGCTAATCAAACTAGAGGAGTCCCAACATCTTCTGGCTCTTTCCTTCTCTATGTGAGACATGCTTCTGTAGTAGCTTCGTGTTTTTTTCCTCTCTTCCTCTTTTCTTGCTTCTGCCTGGGTCTTAGTTATATGGGAGCTCCGTTATGATGACTACATTGGCGGCAAAGGGTGAACAAAAGGCCATCGAACCTTCTTCTAACTTTTTCTTTCTCACATCGACTGCCAAGTTACCCCATTTGGAGTAGGCAGAAGGTCGACTGCAGACGGGGCCACCGTCCGATGTTGCCTGAAGGATCAAACGTCCTAATCATACTTGATGGATGCCTGTTGCGCGCCAGAACAAGGACCCCCGGGTAGGGGTAATACCTAGCAGTCCTGGCAAAACATTTGCTTGTTATTTTCATCAAAGTGTTTGACAAACCAGAGCCACCATTTAGCATCCCAATAACGGCCATCAAATATGGGAAGGTGCCATCGGTTATAATCCCATTGGTTAAGTGCTAAAGATGACCACCGGTTATAGCACTGGAATGGGCCACCGTTTAAAGAGCTAGGAATGTCACCAGTTAACGTCCATTAGAGGGCCACTAGTTAACGTGTTCAGGCTAGCCACCAATCATTGATGCTAAGGAGGCCATCGTTTGTACAAGCGAAGATGGCCACCAGTTGTGGCATTGGACCTGCCACTGGTTAATGGCCTGCTAGAGCCACCGTTTATGGGTGCAGAAGGGGGTCATCGTTTAATGAGTGAAGGCACCACTATTTATGCACCTGGAAGGGGGCCACCATTTATGCAGTGTGGGAGGGCCACCCGTTAATGGGGCAAGTAGCCCACTGGTTAACACCATCCACCGTTTAAGTGATCGATGAAGGCCACCAGTTAAGACCCGTTTAGAGCCACCAGTTAAGGCACTTAGAGGGCCCACTGTTTAAATGAACTTTGGGTGTGGCTCCTTCAAGGCTTGGCCTTCAATCTTCGAGGGTCAGCTTGCAGAAAAAAATTGTTACACGAGGGCCTTGGTTACTTTTGACCCAAGCCTTGATGCATCCATCCAAGTGTAGATTGGCGGGGCGGACTTTGTCGCTCTAAGTTGTCAGTCTTCTTTAGGGACTCAAGAATCTGGAGCCTCTCGCTGCATTCTTCACTGCCAAAGGCTCACAGGTGAACCCACAGCAGTGTATATATTCAAGAACATCTTAGCTTCCTGCCATTTTAATGCAACTAGTCAGGTGTGAGGTCTCGCCAGCTGATGGAGTCCCCTAGAGTTTAGCCATTGAGTCCTCTAGAGATCTCCATCCTCGCTGAGTGGTTCAGATGAGTCTTGATACCACGTGTCATGGAGATGTGTACATTCCATTCCTGGTGTGTAGTCAGGAAGTTTAGAGATGCAAAATTTTACTCGTCCACAAACACATACCTCAAACTCTGGTAATCTGTAAAAATCTCAAACTTCTCCCCGTACAAATAATGCTTCTAGATCTTTAGAGCAAAGATCACTACTGCGAGCTCAAGATCATGAGTATGGTAGTTCTCTTCATGTGATTTCAACTGGCGGGATGCATAGGCCACAACTATAACGACCCGAGAATCCAATTATCGGGAAGGCCTGATAACCTGAGACTCAAACTGCCACCCACGAGCACGAAAACTCGGAAGGGTTAAAAGGATGGTGTGGAGACTACACAAGTATCACAAATAATTACAGAAATTGCCAGGCCTCTAGCTAGTTTTCCCTCCCAGTAGGACGCTACTGACTATGCGAGAGGGCCCACGGAAACTATCCTATGAACCGTATAATGGGAACGCCCCGCCACCTCTCCCGGGTGGGCCAACACAGAAGTCGTCAGGCTACGACTAGTGGCTCCATCATAAGGAAAGAGAAAGTTACTCATATGAGATATAGAAGAATGCCACAGTATATAAAATAATTTAAACATGGCGCACTTGAAACATGATTTGAATAGAAATTATACGTGCAAGCTTCTGAAATCTTCAGGTGTATAACGGACTGGATCTGCCCCGTTATACACCATAACGGACCAGAGCAGGACCGCTATGCTTCACAGAACTTAGAAAATCCACAGAAAACCCGGACTATAACGTACCTCAACAGGGGCGCTATAGGACTATAACGCACTGGCATGGAGGCGTTAAAGTCAGCACACATCCAACGTACGACACAGGGAGTATAACGGACTGCCAAGGGGGCATTATACTGGATATGACGCACCTCTCGTAGACCGCTATGCCTTCCAGAACGTCTAAACTCACAGGAAACTACGACATATAACGCACCAATACAGGGGCGTCATACAATGCACGATGCACAGGGATAGGGCCGTTAAATCCAACCGGCCTTGAACCCAAAACAAGGGACTATAACGCACCCCAAGAAGCACGTTAAAGCCACCTGAACGATTAAATCCGTAGAAAACTCAGGACACTATTCACATAACGCATCACTAGGAGTGCGTTAAAGGAGCATAACACACCGGGACAGGCACGTTATATCACCTGGGTTTCGTGACTCCAGATTTCAGAATCGGAAACCCCGCCCAGTCGATAGAAATCGACGGGGGACGCGACGAATTACAAAACCTGCAAATCCTACCAACCCATACCAATCACACGAGCCTAAGCATGCCACTAGAAATGAAATACAATGCCCAATGGAATTAATTTAATAATTAAATGATAAATTTCACATTAAATAAACTAAAATGTATCAAACAGAAAGGTGCATGAAATACGATGCAGAGGGCGTCGGACCACAGCACAAGTGGTACCGGCGGTGTCCTAGCTCGATAAGGATTCCATCCCCCTACCTGGACAATGGCGAAAGCGGCGATACGACAGCGAACGGGCACGAGAGGGAAACGGTGCTTCTCGACCCGGCTCGAACTCTCGTCACGTGAACCGAGAAATAGAGGACGTCAGCGTGATCCTTGTGACGCGACCATTCCAATGGTACCTTCCTGGCCTCGATCAAGAGTCATCTGGGCCACAAAACGAAAGAGGCATGCAAACTGAGAATAAACCCTAAAATCTCCCAAAAGAAGAATTGCACAGAAAATGAGGCAAATGATGACGGATGGCGACGCAGGGGGCGTCAATGGATTCCTGGCAAGATGAGGAGTCTGATCCCCTACCTTTTACGCGGCGAAGACCACGAATTGGTGCCGAACGGGCAATGGGGGCCACACCGTCTTTTTGCTTG
Source organism: Amorphophallus titanum (assembly GCA_024336825.1). Taxonomy (NCBI): domain Eukaryota; kingdom Viridiplantae; phylum Streptophyta; class Magnoliopsida; order Alismatales; family Araceae; genus Amorphophallus; species Amorphophallus titanum. The sequence goes on from JANBPO010002596.1 coordinate 11,031,416, forward strand.
CACGCGTCTCCACGCTCGATGATCCGAGGGAAGAAGGGTACCGACGCGATCCTTGCCTCGAGCCCTTTCCGTCGGTACCTCCCACGCGTCGACCGGCGTCTGTTTGGACAGTGAACCGACAAAATGGGAGTGGAGGAGAGAGAAAGAGGGAATGAGAGAGAGAGAGCTCGATGGAGAGAGTGAGGAGAGAGAGAGTGGAGTGAGATATTTTTATAAAATTTTGATTTTTCTTATTTTTTTTGAAAAGGGAACAAAAATTTCATAAGGGAGTACCGCATCTGTCCCAAAGGTAAGCGCGTACGGGGTTTGACCCGTGGGAGTTCGGACAGAGGTGCGGTAAGCCCAGAGGGTCTCAATGAAGTGATCTGGCCAGTCTGAATAATGGTTAGACTTGTAGGTTTTCTTGATGATTCTAATGAGAGTTTTGTTTGTAACTTCAGCTTGTCCATTTCCTTGTGAGTAGTATGGGGATGAATGATGCACATTGATACCATATTTACCACACATGTTGCGGAGTTCCTGGGATGTGAACTGAGGCCTATTGTCGGTGACGATGTCACGAGGAACGTCGAACCTTGTGAGGATGTTGCGTTTGATGAACTTCACCAATGTTGATGCCTTGACTTCTGTGAATGTCTCAGCTTCTGCCCATTTCATGAAGTATTCCGTAGCGGTGAGGATGAAGGATTTTCTTCGAATTTCTCCGGTTCTATCCTCCAAGGGACCGACTACGTCAAATGCCCACATGGTGCAAGGCCAAGGAGCTATAAGAGGGTGGAGTGAGGACGAGGGAGTGTGAACCTTGTCTGCATGGAGTTGACACTTGACGCAATGGCAGACATAGTTGGCACAATCCTCGTTCATGGTAGGCCAATAATATTGCCAAAGGAGTTTCTGAGCAATCATGCAGCCATTTACATGGCCACCGCACTCGCTGGAGTGAGCGGCTTCAACAACTGCTTGAGATTCGGTCTCATCGAGGCAGCGGAGGTAAACTCCACTGAGGGATTTACGATACAAGAGATCACCTATAATGGCAAAGTGCTCCACGGCTCAGTGAATGGCACGTCGATCGGAAGTAGTAGCATAATCAGGGAAGGAACGATCCCTAAGATAGTTTTTGATATCAAAGAACCAGGGATTACCATCCTTGAGATCAATTTCAGGCTCATGAGAGATAGATTGGACTTGCTGAGAAGGCTCGGAGAACTGTTGGAACCAAGGATCTGAATGTGAGGGGGTGTGCATGCTTTGCACCATGATAGTGGCTGACGACTTTTCACCGGGAATCGGAAGAGAAGATGCCAAAGATGCCAATGAATTGGCTAGAAGATTCTGAGCCCTAGGGGTGTGTACAAGGGTGAGCTTCCTAAATCACCAGACTACCCTGTCGACCAGGTCTTGGTAAGGTTTTAGCTTCGAGTCCTGGGTTTGATACTTGTTGGGGGATTGTCAAAGAATGAGCTGGGAATCTCTAATGATTCGGAGCTCCTTAACTCCGAGTGCCAATGCCATCCTTAAGCCCATGAGGAGGGCCTCATATTCCGCCACGTTATTTGTAGCAGGGAAGGTTAATTGACAGGCTCGGGGAATAATAACACCTTCTGGGGATTGGAGAATGGCTCCGACTCTGCAAACCCTTGGAATTAAATGCACCATCGAAGTAGAGAATCCGTGAAGGTTTACCATCTATGATGGCTCCAAACTCTTCATCCGGGAAACTCTCGTCGACAGGGGAAAATGTCAGGAGTGGATGATGGGCAAGGTGCTCGAAAATGGCGTGCCCCTTGACCGCCTTCTGACTGATGTAGGTGATGTCAAACTGATTGAGAAAACTTTGCCATCTCACCAAAGGATCGGTTAATGCAGGCCTTTCTAACAAGTATTTGATCAGGTCCATTCGCTCCAAGAGCTTTACTTCATGTGCGAGAAAATAATGCCTTAGCTTTTGGGCGACCCAGACGAAGGCCGCGCAAGTCATTTCCATGGGAGTGTGTAATTAGACAGATTAGATTCAACTGGAGGCACTCAAAAGCAAATGCTTAAGGAAACGGTACTGGGCGGAGATCTAAGTTCAAGAACTCTCCTCACGCAAGGTGTGTGAATGCACCTTTTGATATATCAGCTAGGAACTTGTAAAGCATGTAAATCTGTAAATGCAGATCGGAGATAAGTAAACAATCGCAAAGCAAACCACAGCGCACAGAAGATTTTTAGGTGGTTCGATCTGCCTTGCAGATCTACGTCCACCCCACACTCAAACCAGAGTGTGGCTTCCCCTTGCAATTAGCAAGAACGCAGACTCAGTCTGCAAACAAATGCCATCCAATAGCTTGAGCCAGAGGGAAGACAAATCCCTCAAACACTAATCTAGCACCAAGCTAGATTAGCACCCCACTACCAAGTTAGTGACCGGAGAGACCCAACTCTCCCTTCTTCTGCGAATACAGAAGGAAACCGTGAGTCAGTACCCAGCTGCTCACAAACCCAAAGGATTACAATCCTCTCTTCCTCTGAAACCTCATAGGGAATCCAGAGATTCGCTCTCCCCTCTTCTGATCACTCAGAAGGAACCCAGTCCCTGAACAAGGGATCGGACGAACAAAAGAAAATGAGAACCCAGAACCGAGAAACAACACAGAAGGACAAAATGAAATCAAATGGGTACAATGTAGCTCCAAGTGAGCAGTATGGCTCTGGATTTGATCCACGAGACTAGACTTTAATAGATCTTCAGGCAAGCTCGAATCCACTCTGATATAGCTCTCTTTCTTCTTCTTCTTCTCTAAGACTCGATCTGATCTGCTCAGAAGCTCCCTGTTGTAAATCACTTCATCACTACTTCGAAAGGGGCAGACGAGCATATTTATATCAGCCAAGAGATGTGGATTTTCTACTTTTTAATTTAATCTTCGGATCTTAATCTTCATTAGTCTAGGTGTCCATAAGAGTAGCCATCAGATCTGAAATTCCATTGGGCCAGGTGGGCATCAGAATATCCTTCTTGTCTAGAAAGATTGCCACATGGCCTAAGATCACGTGACTGATAACTTTAGTCGAATGCCCCTGGTTCCATTAAAATCCTCACGTGATAGGTAGACTGGTCGAGGTACCCCTTTGGAATGTCAACGTTGTTGGATCTCAGAAGTAGGCTATTTATTGTTGACACCCGTTTTTGCCATTAAGTCGAGTGATTCTTCTTACTCTTATTTTATTGATGCCTCGAGTTGTCCGTTGTGTGTCAGGTTATTTTATGGTAATTTTTGGGCTTATTTGGTGTAAGGCCTCCCTCCTGGGCTAAGTCCAGTTCAGTTCAGGGCATAATGGGCCTTGGAATGACATTTTGGTCCATTTTATTAAAAATTCTAGCGTCTAGTACTTGTGCGGCTGGTATTTGACCACCCATGTTATTTTGGTTATTTTTCCTCATTTTGAATTATCACCGACAAGCACATGTGCGGCCCTTTAATGACCGCATATCATTGTTGTACGGTGTATAATGAGCCGCACATCCTTCAGATTCCAATGGCGAACTTCTCGGCCAGTTTCAGAGATAATTTGAAAATTTTATATTTATCACTGACATGATATACGGCCAACAGGAAGCCGCACAAGATGGTTATGCGGTCTATCGCAAGACCGCATATCATCCCGAAAATGAAAAATTAATGGTTTTCTCTCTCATTTTGGGCATTTTGTTCTAAGATTCTCCTGAGAAATTCTCCGTGGTTTCTCAACCATTTTGGATGTCATCCCTCCCCCTCTTCATCCAACTCTCAAATTCGTAGCTCCCTCTCTCACCCCCTTCTAGACCACCTTCCTGTCCCCATTCTCCCCCTCCCTCACCTTGGTTTGCTCCCTCCTAGACCCCCTAACAGCCAAGGGTTTCCTCCATGCCCATCCACCCCTTCCCCCTCCCATTTTACCCCCTTTTCCACCCCTCATCTTCAGCCAGCACTTCCCAGTTCATAGGTAGCAGTGTACCATCAACTTGCAGAGGCGGTCACAACTTCATCCCGACGTTTCTGGAGGTGCAAGGGGTACCATTGGTAGCGTCTCTCCGTCCTCTTCGCAACAGCGGTGGTTCTGTCCCATTCTGAGCTCGTGGTCACCCGGGGAAGCCATTCTTCTCTGACTGCGCAGGACAGATCTGATTAGCAACCTGAGGCCACTTCCAAAAGCTCCCACAGCCACATCCCTCTGCTTCTTGAGCTGCCACTTGTCTGAGAGCTTTTGAAGCGAGTCCCCTTCCATCTCCAAGAAGCGGCACCTCGTTCGGCCTCCGGAGCGGTATTTTCTCAATTTTCTCCCTCAGGTGTGCTGTTCTGTCCACTCCTGGACTGAATAGACACTTGATTACTATTTGGGCTGATCAGGGCTACTCCGACATCTCCTGGTGCTTCTGTGGATCACATTTCGAAGAAGACTTGATAACGGTTCCAAGGACTTTAGTCACACTAGATTCAGAGTTTGGAAGCGCTCGTGGCGGCCTATTCTTCCTACTGCTGAGGTACCTCTGCTATCAGAACCAGAACTCAAGGACCCTATTTGCGGCCCGTCCCCGACCAGCACCGACGATCAGGAAATTCCACAAAATTCAAACATCATCCTGATCCAACTACGAAGATTATCCCACTGGTCTCATCACCGTAAGAATTTGGGAGCGACAACAGCAGCGTCAACTCTGACTGTCTATCCCCTGTTCCAGAGAGCAGGTAGAACCGACATCTTCCTCCTGCTCGGTCTCATTTAGGCTTTCCCCTTCCCCGCCTGGCCAGCTTACTGCCCCTCCCTGGGAGAGGTAGTGTTTAAATGTAACTTTGACTTCCCTATCCCAAGTTCAACCCCCTTGCATGGGGCGTAGTGCATGTAACTTAAATTTTCAGGTTGAAGCGTCATCGGCACAACGTGCGGGTAAGCCCATGCTTCCTTGCTCGCCCTCGTCTCCGACCGGAATCGGTGTCTTCACACCGGTCAAGTGAGCTTCAGGCCCCTTCTTTGCTGGCCTTAACATGCTTGTTTAGTATTGCTTTGGTTGCCCATCGGTGATGAGGGACCGTCTGATCCAAACATCAATTAACTTGAGTGTCCACTGTAGAGCAAGTTGTGAGAGAGCCATTACATCCCACGCCCTCGGCGTGCTGGCTGCCCATGAGAGTGGACATCTCTGGACCCTTGGAGGTTCAATCTTAAGCTAGCCAACCCTCGGAGCAGCGAGGTCTTGTTTCGGACCCTCACCACCATGACAGGGATGCCTACAGGCCCTAGTGTGCGCCAAGCGGGTGAGTCCACTTGAGTGAAGTCACTGGTCCATAAATTGTTTACTTGCTAGGTCCAAGGCTCATTGGTCTTGTGGCTACCACCCCTCGTAGTGGTGTCACATCATGAACTATGCTATTTTCATGGGTTGCAATAATGTTTTCTCATCTTCCAGTGAGCTGCCTCTTATGGCTATCGGATATATCATGGCTGATGCCTCTCCTATCCCTAATATTCGCATCGTTGGCTAGAATATCTCAAGGACTTCGACTTCACAATACAATATCATCCTGGAAAGGGTAATCCTGTAGCTGATGCCTTTAGTCAGAAGCCAAGAGCGATATTAGCTAATTGTATGATTCAGGAGTGGAAGTTGCTAGAACAGTTCACTAGACTTGACATAAGCATGAACAAGGAGAGCAGGTGTGTTACACTATCACATATGAGCATACAACCAGATCTACTCTCTGAAATACAAGGACTTCAAGATAATGACTCATTATTAGTAGAAATCAAGGGCAAAATAGAAGAGTAGTCTGACTTCAAGATAGCATCAGATGGAAGATTGTTGTTCCGAAATAGAACTTGTATACCGGATTGTCCGAAACTGAAGAAGAAGATCTTAGAAGAAGCCCACAGATCAAGGTACACGATTCATCCAAGATCTACCAAGATGTACCAAGATTTGAAGAGGACCTTCTAGTGGCCCAACATGAAAAGATAAGTAGCAGACTTCGTGTCTCGTTGTCTCACTTGCTAGCAAGTTAAGGCAAAACACCAAAAGCCTGCCAGTAAGCTACATCCTCTTAATATTCCCAAATAGAAGTGTGAGGATATCGGTACGGACTTCATTATGCGTTTGTCTAAATCGAAAGGAGGACATGATGGAATATGGGTTATCATCGACCGATTGACCAAATCGACACATTTCTTGCCAATCAAGAGCCGATAGTCAGTTGACGTCCTTGCTGCTTTATACATCAAGGAGATAGTCAGATTACATGGACTTCATGTTTCAATTGTGTCTGACCGAGACCCGTGTTTTACTTCTCACTTTTGGAAGGGTCTACAACATTCGTTGGGGACGAAGCTTAACTTTAGTACTACTTTTCATCCTCAAATGGATGGTCCGACTGAAAGAACAAATCAGGTGGTAGAAGACATGCTTAGAGCTTGTATCATTGATTTTGGTGGAAGCTAACATGATCACTTGCCTTTGGTCGAGTTTGCATACAATAACAGTTACCAGGCAGGTATACAGATGGCACTGTTTGAAGCCTTATACGGTAGATGTTGTCGATCACCTTTGTGCTGGGATGAAGTTGGCGAGAAATAACTATTAGGCCTAGACATAGTAAGAGATACCACTGAAAAGATTCAGTTGATTTGAGAGAGACTTCAAGTGGCTCAGTCCAGACAGAAGGCTTATGTTGATACAAGAAGAAGAGATCTCAAATTCCAAGTTGGAGATCACATATTTCTCAAGATATCACCTAGACGAGGAATTAGGAGATTTGATGTTAAGGGTAAGCTTACACCAAGGTTTATCGAACCTTTTGAGGTACTAGAAAGAGTTGGCGAGGTGGCTTACCGCGACGCTTTATCTCCTCAATTGTCTGAAGTTCATGACGTGTTCCACATATCGATGTTGAAAAAGTATGTGCACAATCCGTCACATATTATCGATCATGGAGACCTGGCGATTCAAAAGGATCTCATATATGAGCAAAAGCCCATGAAGATCCTTGATCGTGAGGATCGTACACTAAGGAACAAAATCATTCCCATGGTCAAGGTGCAATGGAGTAAATGCTCAGAATATGAAGCCACATGGGAGACTGAGGAGTCCATGAGGAAGTGATTCCCAGACTTATTCTAAATAGTATGTACTCTGCACCCTCCACGTCTATATACGAGTGAATTTGGGAACCAAATTCTTTTAAGTAGGGGAGGGTGTAGCAACCCTGGTAAATTAAAGAACTAGAAAGTCTAAAGCGCCCAAGTGGCATAGAAGGTTGAAGTAATCCATCCCCCAGCCGTCGGCATAATAGAAGGCCAGATGTAGCGGCTTAGTCAGGATAGACTTCCTCGGGTCTTCGATCTTCAACCCGTGCACCCGGAGGAGGATGTACATCCAAGTGGTATCTTTGTAATTCTCGGGCTTTCGCTCCTCAGCCCGCAGGAAAGAACGATATGGGCAGGTGGGGTCAACCTCCGGTCGCCAGCTCTTTGCCGGGGTGCCTTCCTCCTCCGCCGGGAAAGGGTAATTGACCAAGTCCAGACGCTCACCCCCAACGCGGCAAAGGTCTCGCAAGGTCTTTTTAAAGTCATCCTCCGATACTGGAGGCAGCTTTACTGGCGGCACTGTCCGGGATCTCTGGGCCTCTTTCCGTGCCTGCATATAAGCAGCAACCTCCTCGCTTTTGTTGTGGTATAGCCGGAGGAGGTGCTCCGGATCGACGTCAAGAACGGGTACGGGTTGCCGACTTAGGAATTTCCTCTCTGGCCCGTCCCAGCAGTCGGTCTTGTGCAGTCGATAAAATCCCGTCTGTGCGTTCCACCATTTGATATATTCTGACGTTACTCGGGGGACCCGGCCCGGGGCTGGCACCCGGAAGGTGGCTGCGTCCGATCTGTGGAAAAAGTCCCACCAGACCCGAGCGGACTCCGCTGATGGGCTCCCCCACAAACTCCACGTTGCCAGCGGAAACTGGGCGCTGTATGAAGGGATGTGCTGGTCGTATCTGAAATTTCATCCGAACCGGAAGGGATAGTAGGGTTCCAGCAGCAAACTATCCCCCTTCCTGAAGACTAGCACGCTCGGGCGAATCGACAACGCCCAGTCCCTGAGTTCGGGCTCCAGCAGGGGGCGGACGACGTTCTCCTGACTGATCGGGTGTATGTACTTGATCACCTGATCATCTTTGCACTCCCGCTTATTGTTCACCAGCGGGCTTGAGTGGGCCGCCAGCGTCCAGAAGTGGATGGAGCCGGGCGCGCCTTGGGGGATCGCGGTCAAGCGTCCCCGAAGGTCATATAATCTCAGCGAGGTAGACCCAGGCTCCGCACTCGCAAACTCTAGCATCCTCGGCCTCAACCCCCAGTCTTGGATGGCACGCGGGGCGAACTCCGGGAACAACGAGCATACCCACGCGTTGAAGAAGTGCAGTGGGAAGACGGCACGAGCTTGCCGCGGGGTCTGATGAACGCTCACCTCCCCGAGCGCCTTATAGATCAAGCATAGTGCGGCTGGGCATAGGGACAGCTTGATCCCCCATGCCATTTGGCAGGCGGGGTAGATCGCGTCCGGTCGAATGACGGTCTCATCCCCATGCGGCAGAGCGAATGAACACAGCCAGTACGTAAGAAATGAGGCACAATGCGTCATCGGATCCAGCGACAGTGGGTTCGGCCCGCCCAGACGCCCCTTAGAGGGAATCTTCACGTCAGACTTGGGTTTCGCTCACTTCTTGCGGGCAGCAACTGTGCCGACGCACGGAAAGTCATCATATTTCTTGGGCCCGTCGAAGAAGTATTGCAACCACAGGGCCAAACGTACTCTCTTTCGGTCACCGCGGCGTGGCTGCTTCACCCCATGGGCCAACTTGTACATCTCCCGGTACGCCTTCATCAAGTATCGGTAGGAATATCCCAAGGAATAATCACCGTCGCCGTTGGTTTCATCTTTGATCAAGTCGGGGAGGCAGACTTCCTCATAGGGCTCCCCGTCGATCGGCAGCCCGCTCGGTGGTTTTCATTGTTTTGCAGGCATAAGAAGAATACGTGAGGCCCTTGCACCTCGACCGGCCCTAGAGCAAGGAAGAAACCAATCCACATACCCCACTATTTTCTCTGATAACGCGATGTAAGCCTTTACTGCGTTCCTCAGAACGTGCTCATATTAACCACCACGTTAACAACTAGGCCCTCTTTTGGCCTTTCTTTCAATTTCTGAGGTAAGTAGCATGCCCCTTTTGTAATTGTTTATCATAGTTGGCATGTTATAGGCTTCAATGGCAATCATGGATTAATTTCATCTTATATTGCATGTGCCTCCATCCCTTTTATTTATCATTCACATCATCCTCGTATTTATCTCTCTTTCTTTATTGGGGGACAATTTTCACATCTACACCTGCCACACCATTAATCCTGCTACTCCACAGACTGTCAGATTAAACTTCATTCCAGAGCATACTCAGGGGCTAAAGTAATGGAGAATCACCCCAACATCATAATTCATAGATGTATATACTTTCTAAGTTTCCCATCGATCCACCGAGTCACGGAGATTCGTGCTCTACTACGGCGTGATCCCCGATGACCTAACTAGGGGGATAACATACAAATCACCTTGAAGGCAAACATTGCCCCAATCCTCATAAGCCTCTCGGTCCACAGTTATGCTGGCTTTCTCTAAAGCCCCCGTATGTATACCATAGTGTCGAAAAGGGTATATATTACCTGGCAAAAGCATTCGTCACCTGCCATTGGGTCAAGGTCGTCATTCTAGCGTGCCCATCTTTCATGGAGCCCACCTCAATTTACTGCAGATGGGTCTCCTATATATCTCCCCCAACACATTTTGGGGAAATGGGAAATGCTGGTGAAATTCTGTTAGGAGTCTATGGTTTAATTCTACATCATGATTCTCAGGTTTTCCGCTCAGTTTCTATACCCTACGGTGGTAATGGCCTCACAGCTACTCATACCGAATCATGAGGACCAACTACCCAACAAAAGGGGAATAGATCGTTAATAAGTGCCAGTCTCAGCATACATTATCTCGAAAACATATGAGTCTGCCTGAATGTAGTTATGCCAGATCCACTCTCATGGGCCAATATGTATACACTGCTATGGTTAACGTAGTCTCACAATGAAAAGGTGCTATGGATCGACAGCCCTACGAGTGACACAGTTATCTAGAGGGCTAGCCCTCAAGTTCTTCGCTCATCATAGGGTACGGGATTGCCATCTAGGCATCACCATCATTCTAGAGTTCATCTCAATACTTCGTGGACAAGTCTCTTATACTGTCCCCGATATTCCTCGGGACAGGGGAGGTGTTGTCAAAATCTTCCCTGAATATGTCGAATAAGTCTGCAAACAAATAGTTAAACAAGGTCGTGATAATGTATTTCCAATTAGTCTACACTAGGCCAAGGTTGACTTCTGCACATGGTCTGATTAATCTTGACTCTTGCACACAATTTCTAATATAGAAATAAACTCCTATGTACCAATATGCTAGTATTCCATCGTACAAATACATGTATGTGCATGCTTGCATCTCCAGACTCTCTAGTATATAAAATGGTGATTTATAGAAGGTCAGATTAAGTCCAGCTAGAGGCTATCACTATGCGTGATGGTGATCCTAAGATCTAAGTTCTCCATCTCATACCAGGAGCCAGCTAAATAGAATAAATACCACTATATTGCACGCTTGCATGTACGATTAAATCTCGTGCTTGCCCTATAAAGTGAGCATTGTTTCTAAGTCATAAGAAGGTGAAATAGGGTTAGGGTTAGCCTAACTCCTATAAATAGTCATGTAAACCCACTTTTCCAATTAATGAAGAATTTTTTTGGTGGAGAGAAATCCTATGGTGGCTGCGGCCCCTCTTCCCCTTGGTGTTTACGACTAGCACTCTGTCTTCCTCCTTGATCCTGTGATGGGATCTTCCTCGGGGTGCGACTCCCCACGCCAATGGTGCGACGCCCGAGGCATTCCCTTCCCCTTCCCCTTGGTGCGACGTCAAGGCCCCTCTCCTTCTCTTCCTTCACAAGTGTGTCTAGATCTATCTGCCCAGAAAGATGCCCCGAGTTGCAATGGTGTCCCAGAGCTGGTCTTATTAGATCAGCACCTCCCCTGCTGTCCAGTGACGCTGCGGTGAGTCTGCATCGATTGGGTGCTGGTCTTGCCTCGATCGGAGGCCCAGATCTTCGGTGGTGAATTTCTTTGTGAGCCTGCGCGCGGTCCTTTGTCCCTGCGGGATAGAACTCATCCCTCTTATTGCAAATTTTCTACAGGCCTTCCTATATCGACTTTGGTCCTGGGATTTGGAGGTTTTGTGCGTCTCCTTGTATTCTTTCCAGCGCCACCAACCTTGCCCCATTCCGACCTCCGTGCTGTGCGTGGCATCAAATCTCGTGGAACTGTGCAGGCTAACTTGTGTGGTTCGGCGTCAGAACCAGTGTCGAGTTACAGAAGCCACCACGTCTGCCACTGACCATATCTGACCAAACCCTTTGGTCAGGAACTACTGCACGACGTCTCCGGCATTCTCCCATAGGCGGCGCTGCGTTCTCACATCGGACCACTCCATTGCCAATTTCTTCGCTCGGTCGTGCCATCCTGTGCACAAAAAACCAGTTACAACTTGCAGAGGATTTCTCAACTTCCACGATAGGAATCAATGTGCGCCCTTTGGCCAAGAGGTCCTCCTGCGAGTCTGTACTCACCACCACTGATGGTATCTTGTTCTGACATTAGAGTTGATTATGGCAGGCATTTTTGTCAGTACGTGCAGATCTGCTTCTATCAATCTGGGTTGTAGGACATCCCCCGCCCACCAGCTGTTCGACGACGGTTCCAGCTAAACCTTCTCCCTGCACGTTGGCCCTGTCCCGCATTAGTCTTTTTTTTTGTTGACTCCAAATGGAAGGTTTGAGCCAAATGGAAGAGGCCTTTTTGTTCATTTACTTGGGTAGAAGGTCCAAGTCAAAGGTTTATGCGTCCGTGCCAAAAGGGTGCCAGAGGCTAACATGGTTTGTTCATTGACACGGGGTTAGTGTCAAAGCAAAGATCTTTTTGTTCATCGACTCCAGACGAAAGTTCTGAGCCGAAGGGAAGAGGTCTTTTTGTTATTTGACTTCGGCAGAAGGTCCAAGTCAAAGGTTTATGCGTCAGTACCAGTAGGGTGTCGGAGGCTGACGTGGTTTGTTCATTAACACGAGGTTAGTGTCATAGTAAAGGTCTTTTTGTTCATTGACTCCAGACGGAAGGTCGGAGCTGAAGGGAAGAGGTCTTTTCATTCATTGACTTAGGCGGAAAGTCCAAGTCAAAAGTTTATGCGTCAGTGTCAATAGGGTGCCAGAGGCTGACGTGGTTTGTTCATTGACACGAGGTTATTGTCAAAGCAAAGGTCTTTTTATTCATGGCTTTAGACGGAAGGTTTGGGCCACAAGTTTATTCGTCAATGTCGATAGGGAGTCAGAGGCTGATGTGGTTAATTCGTTGACACGTTTAGATTTGACTACTTTATCTACTCTCGTGTCCAGGTGTCGTCATCTTTGGGAAGCTGATATGGCCCTCGGCTTACAACTCTCCATATTTCATGGTCCTGCACTCTGAGAAAGACATGCATGATTTTTCCAATACGGGTAGTTAGTGCCATCAAAATATGGTGGCCGAGTCACCGAATGACCCTCTGCCAAAAACCCTTTGGTGTCCATTCCACTTATCTATCAGGGTCATTGGACCTCTTGAATGGACAACCTGCTCTTATACCACTTGTTAGGTGTAGAAAGGTTGATCAAGAGGGGTGTGAATAGGTCTACCCTCAATTAAAGCATGACTTATGTGAATAAATCGAACACCTAAGCGTGTATATGGTAAATGCACTAAACAGATATTTCGTAGATAGACGTCCCTAAGCATGCATCTATCACCACTGCCAAGCAAACAATCACAAGTGATAGCAAATTTTAATGTGATTTAGTCTCTATCCAGAGGCCTACGTCCACCCCCCACTCAAACCAAGTGAGGCTTCCCTAGTGCCGAACATAAGAACAATGGGAACACACCCCTTAAAATCTACTTATACATAGCTTACAACTGCTGACCCACAACTTGACCGCTGACTCATAGCTTGGAATCCGCTGACTAACAGCGTGAACTAGCTCTGAGCTCCTAGGCTCAATCTGAACCCCCTACCACGAGGTAGGAAAACTATCATAAAAATGAACAAAAATAGAATGAAATGAGGAAAGTAGAATTGAAATTGAATGCAGATCGAATAGAGGAAATCTCCTGGTCTCAGAATGTCTCGATCTGAATGAAGGATCGCCTACAGCTTTGATTCTTCAAATCTGATCACCGATGGGCTTCGCCCTACTGCTTCGTGCTCTTCACCTTTCATGAGAGGAGGAGGAGGATGATGTTCTCCTCTTGGCCACTGCTGCGTGTTCTTCTTCTCTGCTCGCACCCTACTTCTCTGCTACTTGGCCCTTGTTCTTCTCTTGCTACACTCTCGTTTCTCTCTTTTTTTTTGTGACTTGTTGCTCCCGTCTTTTTCTTAGTTGAATGCACCTTCCCTATTTCTCTCTATATTAGTTGTGATAACATACCAAAATCTTGCCCTCATTTGTGCATTCTATTGGACGCAACCTTGACTTTGTCCGATACCTTCTCTATTTTATTGGAATGCTGTAAAAACATGCCAAAAAAAGCTTATGGTACCTTAATCCTCGTGCCCTAATGGATCCAGGGATTGGGGATCCGATCCCACACAAAAAGAAGACCCACTTTCAAGTTCGCTGCAGGTTGGTACTGGCTTAGGTCAGCTTGCGCACATGCACAGGTCGACTTGTGAGAACCTGGACAGAATAGGTGGTTCTGTCTGCTATGCTTAGGTCGACTTCTGGGAACCTCGGGTTGACCTGAAGAAGGCCAGTTCAGCAGACTGATTTCTATTAGCTACGTTGGGTCGACCTGTCCTCTGAGCAAGTCAACTTGGTCGATTATTCTTCTACTTTTTGCCTATTTTGAGCTGGAATTTGAGTTGACTTGCTTCATTGTTTGAGTACTTGATTTGACTTGAGTTCCTTGACCTATCCACATCCAAGATTAAGAACTTCTATTTATATTTTATAAAAATTAACATCTCACTCAATGGCTTATAGTTAGACATCATCAAAATCAAAGATGTACAACATTCTCCCCCTTTCTGATGATGGCAACTATAAGTCATTGTTGACTATGAATGTAAAATATGCTTACTTCCCGTCAGACGGTGAGTGAGTGCCCGATCTCCGCTCCACTCAAGCGTGCAACCCACCGCGGAGAGAGTTATGAGTGCCACCTTTAACCCACGCCCATGGCATGCTGGCCGCCCACGATCATGGGAGTCTCAACCCCCTTAGGGGGTCAGCCCAAGCATAGCTAAGTCCTTGAAACAACAAGGTCCCATCCCAGACCCTCACGATCATCCCGAGTCATCTCCAGGTGAAGTGTGCACTGTACAAGTAGAACCGCCAAAATCGAGTCAGTTATCACTTGTCGGTGTGCTTGCAGGTATAGGTCCAAGACGCATATTGTCACCTCATGACATACTTGGCTGTGCCACATCAAGTGGTATTAGAGCAAGTTATAGGCTTATTCTCATATGTCTAGCCCCAGGGCACCCTTGCACTAGGTCACAAATAGGCTCACTCACGTGCATAGCCAACCCATTATTGCATGGCTACACATAGGGGGACCCTTTACTAGCTCGATCCCTCTTCTTCTAATTCCCCAATGGATCCCAATCCCCAAGGTAACCCCACTGCCAATGAGGACGTCCTCCAAGGCCGCATCGACTTCCTTATGGAGGCCCTCACCACTGTCTTAGGGCGGCTTGATGATATAACTGTCCAACTCAACCAACTTAGGAGAAATGGGCCCGCACCAAGGACAAATGATAGGAGGGCACCCCCCGTCAAGAGGAACCAACAATGGGAGACTTAAATCCTAACCATTCACCTGAGTATGGAAGAGATCCACACCCGAGGAGGAATGATAGGTACCCTCGGGACAATCTGGATGACCACCTCTTGAAGCTCGTGAAAGTCGACACCCCCACCTTCGATGGATCCCACAATCCTAGTGTATATCTAGACTGGGAGGCTTCCATGGATCAATACTTTGATTGGTACCCCATGTTTGACGAGAGGAGAATCCAATTAGCCAAAATGTAACTCACTAAGTTAGTCAAGACCCATTGGCTGAATGTTAAGGGATTGAGAGTAGTTAGAAGGCAAGCTCCAATCGCTACATGGGATGCAATGAAACAGCAACTTAGGATCAAATATGTTCCTCCTTCCTACCACCAAACCCTTCTAGATGAATGGCAAAGCCTAACCCAAGAGGGGAAGACCATGACGGAGTACATCGAGAAGTTTGATTATTATCTTCTCAAATGCGGAGCTCAGGAGGACCACGCCGTCAGGCTATCCCGGTTTAGGAATGGGCTCCAATTTCACATCAAAAAGGAGCTCTTCATGTGTGATCTGACCACCTTAGATTATGCCTACCAAATAGCCCAAGACGTCAAGAAATTCTCTCGTTACTCCCGACCTTCTCCTCCTCGAGTGACGGACCCCAAGCCCATGGCTCCCTGAATCAACACACCCCCCTTCAACGGGGCCTCCTTCCCAATCCCAATGGGACTCCTCCCATCCGAAAAGCCCCTCCTAGTAGGATCCCTCCATCCTAGCCTCCGAGTGGCCCGCCCAACATCACCCCCACCAGAGCCAACCCAGGACCGACTCCCCCTCCCACTATTGTTACCCCTAACTGTAATAGTGGACAACAATGCTTTAGATGCCTTGGCTATGGGCACTTCGCCAACCAATGTCCTACCAGGGGAGTGTCTAGCTTGCTCATAGAGGAGACTAATCCTTCACCCTAAGTTGAGACTGAGGAAGAAGTTGAGGTGCATGAGGACTCCCCCAATTGGGGGGAGGAGTATGAGGCCCAATATCTTGAGTACAATCAAGAGCAACCCCTCCCACCTTCCGACCCACGCCTCGGTGTGGTTGGGTGCACCCTCACCCAAGCCTCAGAACAAGATTGGCGAAGAACCACTATCTTCCATACCTTCATCCGCATAAGAGATCATGCCCAGAAGGTCATCTTAGACAATGGGAGTAGTGTGAATGTAGTATCACCCGACACCGTCAAGCTTCTAGGCCTAACCATCTCCTCGCACCCTCATCCTTACCGGGTAGCTTGGATTGATACCACCTCCATACCCATTAGCACTTGTTGCCTTGTTCACATTCAATTCCAATCCTACCATGGCCAAGTTTGGTGTGACATTCTACCCATGGAAGTAGGGAGCATACTTCTAGGATGGCCCTAGATATATGACGTAGATGCCACTTTCTTTGGGAGGACAAACACTTGCATCTTCACCCATGAAGGGAAGAGAATCCAACTCAACCATTCACCTCCCCGTTCCCTTCCCAAAAGGGGACCACCCTCCCTAGAAGGGCCCACCGCCCCTACCTCCATCCTAACCCCACCCACTCCCTCGCCAAACCCCACCCCCACGAGTCCTAGCTTAAGCTTGACCCTTGGGACTACTAGGAGCTTACACCTAATCAACAAGCAAGAGCTAGAAGAAGAAATTGATCAAGGGGCCCTAGTGTCCACCATTGTCATTTGTCTTGAGGAGTCCACCCCAACGGGCCAACGTCCGGTGGAAATCCAACACCTCCTTGAAGAGTTTCACAATGTGTTCCCTGATGAGCTCCCGGATAGATTACCACCCATGCACGATGTGTAACATGCCATCGACATTGTCCCTGGAGCCACCCTACCCAACCTCCCTCATTATCACCTCAACTCCACCAAGCATGCCAAACTTAGGAGGCAAATTGAGGAACTCATCAACAAAGGTTTCCTCTGAATCGGCAGGAGCCCAAGTGCCATCCTGGCCCTCCTCACACCCAAAAAGGATGGAACTTGGTGCATGTGTGTGGATACTCGGGCCATCAATAAAATCACTGTCAAGTACAGGTTTCCCATTCCCCGGCTAGATGACATGCTAGATATGCTTGCCGGAGCCACAATTTTTTTCAAGATTGACCTCAAAAGTGGCTACCATCAAGTTCAGATTGGACCTGGGGATGAGTAGAAGACCACTTTTAAGTCCAAGGATGGTCTTTACAAGTGGCTTGTCATGCCCTTCAGACTTTCCAATGCACCAAGCACTTTCATGCGCCTCATGACCAAGGTCCTCCACCCCTTCATCGGCGTCTTCCTTGTTGTCTACTTTGATGATATCCTCATCTATAGCCGATCCAAGGAGGCCCACCTTGACCACCTCAGATAGGTTTGCACCACTCTCAGGAAAGAAAGCCTTTATGCCAATCCTGGGAAGTGTCACTTCATGACCACCCAACTTGCCTTCCTAGGATTCATTGTCTCAGCCCAAAGGGTATCCATGGACCCCGAGAAGGTCCAAGCCATCCTTGATTGGCCCGAGCCCAAGACCCTCCATGATGCTCGAAGCTTTCATGGGCTAGCTACTTTTTATAGAAGGTTCATCCTTGGGTTTAGCACCGTTCACAGATTGTCTCAAGAAGGAGACCTTTCTTTGGACTAGGGTAGCCTCTAAGGCATTTCAGGAACTTAAAGAGAAGATGACCCAAGCCCCAGTCCTTTGTCTCCCTGACTTCTTCAAAGTCTTCGAGGTCACTTGCGACGCCTCTGGGATAGGGATTAGAGGAATCCTTAGCCAAGAAGGCCCATCCCATAGCCTACTTTAGTGAGAAGCTTTGCGAGGCTAGAATGAGGTACTCCACCTACGATAAGGAGTTCTACGCTGTGATCTAATCCCTTCGGCATTGGAGGCACTATCTATTGTCCAAGGAGTTTATGATCTTTTTGGACCACAAGGCATTAAAGTACCTCAACTCCCAACAAAAAATAAATGCCCATCATGCTCGCTGGGTTGAGTACATCCAGGCCTATACCTTTATCTTAAAATACAAGGTGGGTAGTGAGAATCGCACTGCCGATGCGTTAAGTAGACGGGTAACCTTACTCTCCACTGTCCAAGTAGAAGTCATGGGATTTGAGCGAATCAAAGAGGAGTATCCTAATTGCCCCGACTTTGGGAGTCACTACACCACCCTCTCCACCCAGCCCAATAAGGGACATGATGGATTTTTACTCCAAGATGGGTATCTCTTCAAAGATATTAGGTTGTGTATACCCCAGACTTCCCTTCGGGACTTCTTGGTTTGGGAATTACGTGGAGGTGGCCTTGCTAGTCACTTTGGGGTCCAAAAGACCATTGAGATAGTCGAGAGGCAGTTCTATTGGCCAAGCCTTAAGAGGGATGTCACCAAAATTGTGGGTCAGTGATGGAGGCATCCCCACCACCTCCCGCTGGCTCGGGTCGTCCACACACCCGAGATTGGATTGAGCTCGAGCTTCATATCATTTGGGTCCCTTTATCTATTTTGGGGTGGCAAAGCCAACCTGTAGGCAACTTCTCCAACTCTTTCCAGAATCTCAAATGGGCCAATGAATCTTGGGCTTAGCTTGCCACAGATGTTAAATCTTCAGACTCCTCTCATACGCGAAACCTTCAAAAACACATGCTCACCCACTTGAAACTCTAAGTCTCTTCTTCTATTATCTGCATAGCTCTTCTGTCTAGACTGCACAACTCGCAGACGATCTCTGATGATCTGAATATTCTTGGATGATTCCAAAATAAGATCCGGTCCAAGCCATTGCTTCTTGCCTACCTCATCCCAGCACAAAGGTGATCGGCAACTCCTTCCATAAAGAGCCTCGAACGGTGCCATCTGGATACTGGAATGATAACTGTTATTGTAGGCAAATTCTAGTAGGGCCAAATGTTCGTGCCAACTGCCGCCAAAGTCAATCATACAAGCCCTTAGTATATCTTTGACAATCTAATTAGTTCCATCGGTTTGCCCATCCGTCTGAGGATGAAATGCAGTACTAAAACTCAGAAGGGTTCCTAAGGACTCTTGCAATCCTCTCCAAAAATGTGAAGTGAATCTAGGATCTCTTTCTGACATAATGTTCATGGGTACTCCATGTAGTCTTACTACTTCCTTCATGTACAAAGCAGCCAAAACATCAACAGTCCACTTCGACTTGATGGACAAGAAATACGTCGACTTGGTCAATCTATCGATAATTACCCATACGGCATCAAAACCTCCACGAGTTCTCGGTAAGACCATTATAAAATCCATGCCGATGCTCTCCCACTTCCACTGTGATATATCGAGTGGTTTTAACTTCTCGGTAGGTCAGAAATGCTCTACCTTAACTTGTTGGCATACAAGACATCTACTCACAAACTCTGCCACTTCCCATTCCATATTTGGCTGCCAAAAGGTCCTCCTTAAATCTCGGTACATCTTAGTGGCTCAGGATGAATAATATACTTGGATCTATGGGCTTCCTCAAGGATCTTGCTCTTCACTTCGGCTAAATCAGGGACTCATGTCCTTCCCGAAATAACAACCTGTCATCATTAGCCAATACAAAATCTGGTCTATTACTTAGACTTCCCTTGATCTCTACTAACACTGGATTGTTATCTTACAAGGTCTTAATTTCTATCAACAGCTCAGGACGAAGTTGAACTGAGTTACCATGAACTGATCCTTACTAACATTAAGGTCTAGACTAGCCAACTGCTCCAGCAGTCTCCATTCTTGCAACATGAGACTTGGCAGCTTAGCTATCAACTTGTGACTCAAAGCATCAGCCACCATGTTACCTTTCCCAGCGTGAGATTCTATAGAGAAATCAAAATCCTTCAAATACTCGAGCCACCTTCTCTGCCCCATATTAAGCTCTTTCTGGGAGAACAGATACTTAAGGCTCTTATGATTAGAAAATACAGTAAAAGTCTCTCCATACAAGTAGTGCCTCCAAATCTTCAAGGTAAACACCACTGTAGCGAGTTCCAAGTCATGGATAGGATAATTCTCTTAATGCTTCTTCAACTGTCTAGAGGAATAAGCTATCATCTTTCCATGCTGCATAAGCACACATCCTAGCTAATGCCTGAGGCATCAGTATAGACTTCAAATCCTCCTTCTCCAGAAGGCAAGGCCAAAACATGGATAGTGGTCAAACATTCCTTCAGAGTTTGGAAACTCCATTTGCAATCTTCTGACCACTCAAATCGATTTTCCTTGCGGGTCAATCTGGTCAGAGGTACCACAACGTGCACAGCCACCACAATGACAACTCAGGATCCTCCATCCCGACAATCCTCTGCAACTCCGCAGGCTCCGATCCTTAACACATCGAAAAATACAACACCAACTGCAAATTCTCGCGAACGCCGTCCAACTGGCACGCATCCATCCGGAGCAATGCCAACACACCCTTACACATCGGGGAATGGGCAACGCTTCTCACTGACAACCACCTTGCTAACACAAATGATGCGTCCCGCATGGACTTCATGGCATGCGAAGGCCAACCAATCCGAACACATGATGCAAGACAACGAACTTTAACCTAACGCGATCTCCTCCAAGCAAGGGGAAAACTCAATACACCTCCGACCAACGGAAGATCCCCGTGCTCGACCTGGCCTCAAACCTTGCACACGCTGGGAATAGCACCTTCCAGAGCCGGAAAAACCATTACCTCCATCAGGTCAGCACCTCCGACACACTCACCAAGTGTCTTGTGGGACTACGATCATAACACTTCTCGATGCACCATCATTGCGACTCCTTGAACCGCAACACACCACGGCAAGAGCCGCGACACGAGCCATAGTTAGCACCAGCCAACATCCATCCTCGAGCCGTGAGCTCGCCACTAAGCCTTCACATCTCAAGCCAGATGCAGGGTAACCACAGCTCAATCCAAGAAGATCCTCCGCTCATCCGAGCACCTCTCGACTAGAGCGCCCACTCTGTCACCTCGAACCATGATCTCAACACCTCAGGGGCCGGATAATCCTCAAGCTAGGGTGGCCAACATGATACCTTAGCTAACCCTATAAATAGAGCCTAGATTCGACCTGCGCGAACCTTTGTTTTGACTCGCATTGTTCGACGATAAGGAGACATTATTTCAGGTTGGTTCTTTAGAACTTTGTGATCTCCTTACATTTATCTAACTCCCCTTCAAATTTTGTGCTAGAAGACCTAGTCATTGAAGGGTTAGAGCATCTGCAAGTCGTTGTCTCACTGCAGGCCGCACTGGGAATAGTGCATCGGTCCAATGAAGATCAGGAGAGTAGAAGCTCTAAACGAGGTTAGTTTACAAGGTGCCTTTAGAACTTTTTGTTCCCCTTTATACCTTCTACCTACCCTCCAGTTTTCAAGAACTTAGGTCAAGAGGATCAGAAGATAGAGGGACGAGAAGTTGCTGATTCGGCACAAGACGTGCAAGAGTCAGGGTCATCTCCCAGCTAGAAATTTGAAGTCTAAAGCATGTCATAGAGGTAGGTTATCTCATGAGAAAGCTAAATTAACGTGTTAGGAATAAAAGTCCTATGGTTTCATTCTGTTTCATGCATTCTACTGGTAGTATTTTATGTTTTATCGTGACTATGCATGTAGGTTAAGTCTGCATGCTTACCCTTACATCTAAAGAGAAGAGTTTTAACTTTGGCTTAATTTATGCAAACCCATGCATTTTCATGGCTTTATTTTCATTGTAACATATTTACCTTCCTGTATAGCATATTTACATGCATCTATTTCCTTAGATTAGGCCATGCATGTCCTATCCTATTTTTGTCTATTACAGGAACTAAACGGTCTCTGTCAGACCGCCAAAACTATTTAGCGGCCCTACGATAGACCGCTAACACCCTCATGCGGTCCTTGCCTAACAGCTAATCGCTTCCTATTTTCTGCTTCCTGTTAACTCCGAACAGATTGCCGATTGGCCCCATTAACTATATGATAAACCTCGATAAATAGGTTTTATTCCTAATTTTAACTTTGTATATCTACATGTCCTCCTCAAGGAGACCTTGTACATTCATGGGCGCCCATTCAAGTTCTTTGCTTGGACAATTGGGTTCTCTCTGGTTGCTGACTCCCCTACCGTTCCCGTTTGGCTGGAGCTTCCTCGACTGCCGGCGAACTTCTTCTCTGATGTCATGGTTCGCTCCATCACTAGCAACATTGGCCCTGTCCTTAAGGTCGATCACAACACATCCTGCCTGCTCCAGACCCATGCTGCCCGCGTTTGTGTGCTGTTGGACGTCTCCAAGCCCCTCCCCGCTCGCGTTTGGGTTGGCATTGGCGGTGGGGGGGTCTAGCAACCGTTCCTCTACCCTAACCCCCCTCTCTTCTGCTCGGCCTGCCAGCTCCTTGGCCATCTTCTGGACAAGTGCAAGAAGGCCCCCAAGGTCCCCACGTCCTTGGCTGGTCTTGGGCTGGGTCCCCCTACTGCTCCCTCTATGGTTTGGCAGCTGGTAGCTTCTGGCGTTGCGGCTCCTCCTCAACTGCCCGTGGTCTCTGCCTCAACTGGTGCTGCCTTCGTTCCTGCTGCAGCGCCTGGCCCTCTTGGGGCTCCGGTCGACAGCCTTTCTGCTCTACCTGCGGATGTCCCTCCCCCTCCTACTTGCAGAGGTTGTTCGTTGGCAACCCTAATTGCACCTTCGGTGGACTCTGTGCTCATCTCTTGCTGTGCCCTGTTACACCCTCTGGGTGCTGATGCTACTGCCATTGTGGAAGCTGTTGTGCCTCTGGTTCTAGAGGTTGCTCCACATCTGGTGGCTAGCCTCCCCTGTCCCAGTGCTACGCAACCTACTGCGGGTGTTGCTGTTGGCGTCCTAGGGTGCGCCCCGATGTTGGTGCCCGTGCGTGCTGTCGAGCCTGCCTCCATGGGGCAGTGCCTTAATCCTCCTGGCCCCTCAGGCTCGGTAGCCCCCATACTTTCGGTGCTCCCCCAGTATTCTTGTCCACCTCATGATCTTTGCCCTCCCGGCTCCGCATCCACCTCCGGTGTGCCCAGGGTCTGCCCTCTCCGCTTCTCCCCCTTACCTGTGCCTGCTCCTCCTCATCCTCTGGTGGAGCGGGCACTGGTTGCTGCTCCTGTTAAGTTGCTCCTTGGGATCTTAGGCCCGCCCTGCCTTGCCACCGTGGCCTACCTTGGGCGTCAGCTGAACACTGGCCAGTTCAGTGTGCCCGCTTCTGTGCTTCGCCCTACCTCTGCCGTGCCTCCGTCTACGCCATCCCCATCTCCTGCTGCAGCTGCTGGCTGCTAGCCTGCCGATCACCTTGACTCTGTCCGGGCGTCTCCTACGCCTGCTCCCTGTCTAGCGAGACACCCGACGGGGACCGTGTGCGCCTCTTGCTCCTCCGCCCCTGCTCCTGTCATACCACCTCCGCATCAGCCGCCCTGTCAACTTGTTCTTGCCCTACGTGCGGAGCCCCGTGACCAAGATTTGCCTTCTGCTACTGTTCCGGATCCACCTCCGGCCGCTGCTACCTCCTCCGTACTAGGCCTTCAATGTCCGGTCGGCATGGAGGTCCCTGACATTTTTTCGGTTGCTGAGGCGGATGTGGACCTCGGCCCTCCTTTCCAGCCCATTCGCCGATGCAACCGAAGGCCTCGTCGTGGGCCCTAGCTTCTTCGACCCTGGTTGCATCCTTTGTTGGCCTCCTATGGCCCTTTTGGTCTTATCGGGCCCTAGGCCCTTGTTGTATTGGACTCCTCCCTTCCTTTGCAGGATGCCTCCTCGCCCCTAGATTGGTATCAGAGCGAGTTGAGTCTAGGGTCGTCATTACATAAAAGTTAAAAAAAAAGTGTCATCGTCTATGAGCATAGATCTAAATCTGGACTGGGCTTTGTATTTTTCATCTTTTTCATTCATATACGATTTCGGAGCATCGTCTCCGTGTGCGTGGTTTCTCGTCGTCGCGCGGGAACACGCATGTGTGTGGGGCCGTTGTGCCCGTGTGTGATCGTTGTGATCGTTTTGCTGCCGTCGTGCAGTGGTTTTAGTGAAATCCTCTCAAGTTGATAGGGGTGGACGTAGGACTGCACTGGGTGCGTCCGAACCACCTAAAAATTCTCGCGTTGTGGTTTGCTATTTGTGTGATTGCCATATTACTCTGTCCGTTCTCGATTGCGTGTGTGATGCGGTGAGTGGAGAGTTACATAAAATCTGTGCGCATTTCACACTTTATCCGAGTGGTTCATACAAATTGTCGTTGGAGAGCTATAAGAGCTTGCTTGATATTTACTATGTTAATCATTATTGTTCTGTAATTAGAGTGTTTTTTAATCTCATCTAATCATCACTGCATTCAGTTTTCAAAAAAGGGGCGCAATCAATTCACCCCCCTCTTGCTTGCATTCCTAATTGGGCCAACAATTGGTACCAGAGCCTCGGCTCTGTTTCATTTTGAAACCTCGCGGTTTAGAGTGATCTGTTAGGAATGGCTAACAAAGGGTTGATGCCCGAAGGGCATTCTATACACAGGCCTCCCTACTTTGATGGAAATAACTATAGTTATTGGAAAAATAGAATGATGGTTTTCCTCCATGCTCAAAGTCATGAAATATAGACGGTTATTGAGAATGGTTCATACACTTTACCCCTAGACGAGGAGCAGTGGAATGATGATAGTATTAGAAGGTTACTATAAATTTCAATGCCTTAAATATTATTCAGTGTGCTATTCATCCGATTGAATATGCTCATGTTTCTATGTGCAGCAGTGCGAAGGAAATGTGGGATAAGCTAAAATTGATTTATGAAGGTACCTCAAAGGTCAAGGAGACGAAAGCTAATATGCTTATCCGAGACTACGAGCTATTCCATATGAAGGAAGAAAAGATGATCTCTGAGATGTTTACACATCTCATGGAGATAACTAATGGACTGAAGTCACTCAGAATGGATTTCAAAGATACTGACATGGTCAGAAAGGTGTTGAGGTCATTGTCACCTAGTCGGCACACCAAGGCAACTGTGATAGAGGACTCAAAGGACCTATCAACACTTACATTGGATGCACTCATAGGGTCTTTAATGGCCAATGAGATAAATATCAAGAGGACAGAAGAGGATACAAAGAAGAAGAAGTCAATAGCTTTGAAAGCAAACCCAAACTCAATCTCAAGCCAAGAGGATTCCATGGACAACACAGATGATGAAGAAGTCACCATGCTTACAAGAAAGGTCAGGCAACTTCTGCCACAGATAATAAACTTTGGAGGAAAGTTTAGGAAAGGAAAGAGGCAATTCAAGAAGGAAAATGAACCATCCAAACAGGCTGAAATCATGTGTTATGAGTGCAAGAAAATGAGGCACATGAGAGGTGAATGCCCCGAGTTACAGAAGAAGGTCAAGAAGGACAAAGGCAAAAAGCCAAAGGCCATGAAGGCCACTTGGAGCGATGAGGATGAGGACGAGCTTACATCTGAAGAAGAAGAAAATATTGAGGAGATTGTCAAGAGCTTGTGCCTTATGGCACAGGAGGATCATGAACAGGCTAAAATTCATGCCTAACACCATAGAGGTGCAGCAAAAATCATAGGCTATGGTGCTCTAGAGTGGGAGAATCTTCCACTGAGTATTCCTCTAGAATAGTCAGGCCCCTGAGCAGTCTCAACCAGAGAAGGGCACTGAAGAGCAGCCAGGAAAATCCATCCCCGAGACACAATATGATCTGTTGAAACATTTGGATAAGACACCTGCCTGAATCTCCATCCTTGAGTTGCTTAAGAGATCCACGTCCCATCAAGATGCTTTAATGGAATATCTTCAAATGGTTATGGTGAATGAAGACCTCCCTGTAGAAAAGATCTCGGTAGTGCTGACACCGACAGACACACAGCTAGCTATCACATTTCATGACCATGAGCTTGCCCCTAAGGAGGCACGAAAACATGCACTGTGTGTTTTGATAAAAATCAATGGAGTGCCCGTGGAGCCGTATTTGGTGGACATAGGTGCATCTATAAACGTGATCTCTCTAAGCACCCTCCAGTTATGTGGGATTGACATAGAATAGATAAGGCCTTCGATGATCACAATCACAGCCTACGACAACACCAAAAGGCTACCAAAGGGGATGATTACTTTAAATGTGGAGTTGGGCCCTGCATCAGTCTCCACGGAATTCCATATCCTTGATATGGATCCCACATTCAAGGCCATACTAGGCCGCCCCTATATTGAAGCTCTGAATGCTATGCCATCCACCAACCACCAATGCTTGAAATTCCTGTACAATAGATGGATTATCAAAGTAACCAGAATGTTCATCCTTCATATGGTTGATGCTATCACTACCTCTTTGCCCTCTGTCTGGCCGTCCCACATGCCTATTTTCTCACTACTGGATGTGTGTGACCCTCGTTGGGCCCCGTCAGTACAAGAGAAGCCTCTCCCCTCATCAATGCCACGTCTCCCTTCCTATTCTAAAGGATGGGAGATCTTGAGAAATATTGGCTACCAATAGGGCAAAGGTTTGGGGGCACAAGTATAAGGAAGGCTGAGACCACCAACGAAGACAAGGGTGATCCTCAAGGCTGGTCTAGGCTTTGAAGGGCCACTCGAGGCAAACGGGAAACCCCTTACTTGGACCTTGTATTCTCATTTCAAGAAGGGGCCTGTCATTCAGATGGGGGATTACCCACAAGAAACACATGGGGAGTCACAAGTTGCTTACTTAGTAGAAAAATGTCCAAGGGCCGCCAAGAGAGGCAAGGTCGATGACCGAGAGTGTGATTGGAATAAATGGTTCAATATACCTAATATTTCTATCGTGCTACAACAGATGTTCTCACCTCCACAACAAGAAGGGCCGTCTTCGATCTCCGAGGTGCCAGGGGATACCACCACTGTTGCCAGAATCTCGAATCATCCTTGCCAAGAGGACTTTGTCATCGACCGACCAACGTCCATCATCAACATCGCCACCAATGGCTCATTAGTTGTCATCTTCTCTATTCACCCATCTCAGCCTTTGTTGCTGTCTTCTTCCTGGGTCAGACGGTTGTCTGATGATCTTCCCAGGTCCCCTTCTCTACTTACATACCTGGGCAGGTTTCTCAACCCGTGCCAAGTTTTCAATCATGATTTGCTCCATGAGGCATCTAACCCCCTTACTATAACTTCTTTCTCTCCTTCTACAACTGTCTTTCATTGTTTTGTCATTAAAAATGAAAATTAAAAAAATACCAATTTTCAACCTCCTCAACAACACATTTTCATTGAGGAAACATCCTACATCTCACACGAGTGAGAAAGAGAGAATGGGGAGAGAGAGAAGGGTTAGGGGTTATATATAGGAAAATCTAAAAAATACCAAAAATTTAGAAAACTATGAAAAATTACCTCTGTGATCCTCGGAAGACGCACAACGCAGTGGTACTGTTCCGGAGTCAGAGAACGCATCGGTTCACCCTGCACAGCGTTCCGAAGGCTTGTCAGAAAAAAATACACATAACTAACCGATAAATATTCGAAAGAAAATCAGGGGCATTACACAGGGCATGACTGTTTGTCTATTTTGTAGTCATTCGGGGTCGGGTTGGGTAGCAGCCTTGTGACTGACCACGCACCAGCCAACGGCTAGCGGTCAAGCCAAGGACCGCCACCCTGCTTGGTGGTCTGGAGACGACCACCTGCAGTTTGAGCATTTTCGGGGCTTAGCAGTCCTGGCTGGACCGACCGCTAGGCCATGCCTTGCGGTTCGAAGGAGGCCGCCAGGCGCTGTGACGGCCCAAAGAGGACCGCCACGTGCTTTTCGTGCTTGCCGTGTCTGTTTCCTGTTGTGTTGGCTTCCGGTCGACCCGATTGTGACCCAATAGTTGACCTTAAACCTTGTGAGAGTCACAGACACCTGTGGGTCCTGTGTTCGTATTTTGAGGGGTGTCCGGAGGTGCCGAGTTATCTCATTTGGCGTACCCGTGGGTCTCGGGGGTCCAGGTGATCCCATGTGTTCCAGGCTTTGTGCTTTCGCTAGATTGAGTCACCATGAGTTGGTATGAGTGCGATGGGCCTTCCCCGCACGACATGGGTTTTTTCGAGAAGTGTTTTCCGTGTGGGCCATGTGTGTTTGGCCCTGGACTGTGAGTCCAGTTAACCAACCTGAGGCTGGAGGGTTCCCGTGCATCCCTTAGATGAGGGATTAATTTGACGGCTGGTGAGCTATCTTGGAGATCGTGTCACCGTGATTTTAGACCTAGGGATTAGGCAAGATTGACGACGCTGTGTCGTCACGTTCGACGGTCTTGACCTGAATCTCGTAACTCAAGGACCGTTGAGTTTATTAGGTCTAGTGGGTTGTCCAGAGTCTGGTTGTAACACCCGTAGTTTAGCATATCCTTAATGGTGTGGATCTAAGTTTCGTCCAGTGAATTTTGACTATTTTTAGAAATTTTTTAGGTATTTTTAGGCATTTAATTGAATTTGTTAAAATATTTACATAATTAAATTGGGCATATTAACAATTCTGGAGAATTGAGGGGCTAAACTGTAAATTTAGTTTTAAAAATAAAAAAATATAAAAATCAGATTTTTTAACCCACACACGCTGCCCTCTCTCTCTCTCTCCACTCGATCTCTCTCTCTCTCTCCCCCTCATTTTTCTCCCCCTCTCACTCTTTCTCTCTCCTTCGTCCCTTCTTCATCCGTTTTGGGCTGTGCCGACCCCGGATCGAGACGCAAGAGGTACTGTTGGGACTGACTCATCGCGAGGATCGCGCCAGTGCCATTCTTTCCGCGGTTCGTGGATCGTAGGAACAGGTCAGGTCGTGAGGTGTCCCAGTGCTTCGTCGCCCGCATGCGCGCTTATCGAGATTTTTACCGCGATCGAGGTAGGGGGATGGACTCCTTACTTCGCTAGAAATATTTTGGTACCACATGCATGCCCATCCATAGGCGTTTGCATCATTTTCTGTGCAAGTCCTATTTTAGGGGTAATTAGGTTAAAAATACTTTAAAAATTATTTAGGGGTAGTATATTTGACTTTTGATGCATGCGGTAGGGAGTTGTAAACCCTAAGGAGAGATTGTAAGATCTGAAATTGTGTTATTGTTCTAACCTTTGTGAGTGCAGGGTCGGATTACAAATGGGGTACACGAGAAATAGAGCAGAGAATCAAAATCCCACTGAAGCAGCACTCAACTTCATCTAGTCTGGATCATCGGTGTGTACGTAATTAAGGGCCAGTTTGTTTAAGAGTTAAGATAGTGGAATCGGTGTGAGAGAGCGGTATGAACTCCACCGCTCTCTCACACACAAAGTCGTTAACCGAGATCGGTTAGCACACTCGACCCCAATGCGTCGAGTGCGCTAATCTCACCCGATTAGAGGCCCAAGAGACTAATGTACATCTAGACTCCAAAATTGTCTCCAACAAAAGAGACTACGTACCACAAGTCCTTGTTAGCTCTCAAATCAAGTCGATCCCAACGTACCCTTTAAACTTGTTTAATCAATCAGTCTCAAAATCAACGTCGTTGAGTAAATAAACAAATAAAATGCCAATATAACATGCATTGTAATATTTATCCTCTGGCATGACGGCCGCGGCGTGCTCCCCTTCGGCTGCAGACGGCGGTGAGACGGTGATGTGGCGACGATGGCGACGGTAAGGAGATCATGGCGGCGTGCGGTTCGTGGGAGCTCGTGGGTTTCGAGCGATTTTTCATGGATCGATGGCGATCCGTCGCATTTTGAGCGACCTTGAGGTAGGGTGACGGATCCTTAGCTCATTATTTGCCTTCCCCGTGATTTCTAGGCCGAAGGGAGGTTGAGAGAGGGTTATTTTGTGCCGGGAAGAAAAATCCATGCTTTGGGGATCAAGCGCCAGATTTAGCATTTTAACGCGTTATTTTATGATTTGATGACATCAAATGATGCTCTGGGGCATGGGGAAGAGTTTTTCCTTCATTTCCCCTTCACCTGGGGGTGAATGGGGAGTGGAATGGCGATTTTGGGACCGCTAGCCGTTTTTAGGGTTAGCGACCCACATGGTGACCGCTAGCCGACCAGGGAGTGTCAACAGGGTATGCGGTCGAACGACTGACCGCTACTCCAAAGGCGGCCAAGCGGCCGACCGTTTTCCTTGTGGGACCAGCATGACCCCCGAGGCATTTTGACCGTTGAAGAGATTCTTGGGATTGGCAGTCATGGGGTGACCATTTAACCCTGCTTGGCGGTCTCGAGGGAGGCCATTTTAAGCTCCAACGGTCACAAGGTGACCGTTTTGCTTTTCTCGCAGTTCCACGGCGTGGAGGCCCCAAGGGGGACCGTTTCACACCTGAAGCGGCCCAGGGTGGACCGATTTTGTTTCAAACAGTCTGCAGAAGACTGTTCCTCTCCTTTGAGCGGCGGCCTGTGGGCGACCGCCTCTCTTCGTCATGTTGTCTAGCATTTGACCGTTTTTTCCCTAGGATGGTCCAGAGTGGACCGCCACCTGGGTTCTGTCCGACTGAAGTTCAGTTCGTGCCGATTCAAATCCCGGGTGAGTGGATCTCGATCCACATGCTGACCTGTGGTCTGACTGATACTGGACATCATATGGGGACCAGGTGTAGGGCGCCGTGAGGGGTCCCGGGATGTGACATCTTCGGCATACGTCACCATGAGTCGGTGTCGCACGAGGAGCGATCCTTGTGCTCGTTTACCTTTGGCGTCGGTTTCCGTGACTTGAGGATCTGTGCTTCCGGTGACCCACCCACTAGTCGTAGCTTCCACGACACGCGTGTGTCGGCCCACTAGGAGCACTGGTGTGGGGTCTTCACTTGTTACAATGTAGGTAGAAATCATGTCAATCTCTTGATAATCTTCAATAGAGAAACCCAGCCCTGGGTGCTGAGTGATTTGTAGCAGTCTTCTATCCATGTTCGGTGGATCCCACAATTCTTTGAACATCTTCTTCTGACTGGAGGGCTAACAGAAGGGAATTTGTTGCCTCCTGGCCAGCTTGACAGCACGACCAGTTACATACGGGAGTCCCAGGATTGGGACAAGTGGATCTTGCATCTCTTCAGGGAATCTGCAATCATCGTCCCCTTTTGTAGGTTGCTCCTTAGCCACATAGAATATGGTGGGTTGGACGTCATGATTAGGAACCTCTAGGAGCTTCAACACTTTGACTATTTGGCAGTCTGCATTGGCTGTGGGTTTGATGACCCTAGGTAGGACCTTGATGTCCCCCAGTAGCTTTGCGGGGTCTACTGTCCTCGGTTGAGGGTAAATATTAAGTTGGAGAACTCTGAGGTCTCCTTCTTCTTCAAAAATGAAGGACACCTCTGGGGGAGCTATGTAGCCAGGCGACGGCGGAGGAAACCAGTCGCCGTATTCTAGTTTCTTCTTGCCTTTACCTTTAGCCGGGAGGCTAGGCTTCTTTGACTTCTCTAGATACAGGGATGCATCTGACAAGTGACACTCGAACACCTTGAAAGGGTGTAAGTCGGTGAACACTCTTTCTTCTTTCCTGTCCCAGGGGTACTTTATGCATTGGTGGAGGGTAGAAGCCATGACCTGATTTTTATGCAGCCATGGCCAGCCCAGTAGTGCCTTGTACGACGTATCAGAAATTATTATGTGAAACTGAACTTTGGTGGTGAAGTTGCCAAGTGAGAGTGTAAACTCCGCCATGCCCATGGGGACTTCAACTTTCTGGTTGAATCCAACGATTCTCATATCCCTGACTTTGATCAGGTGCACATCAAAGTAATACTTTTGATATACCCGATAGGGGAGTATGTTGATTGCTGCCCCAGGGCCAATCAGTATTATGGTTATTGGTCGCTTGTTCAGTTGCCCCCTCATGTAGAGAGGCCAGTTGTGATTGACAGAAGGTAAGAGCATGTCTTCCTGTGTGAATGTCATTGCCACCCCTATTTTTGCCTCGGCAAAATAACTTTCAAAGTAAGCTAGGGTCTGTAGGGCCGTGATAATGGCTTATCTTGTTTCTTCGTCAAGGGAGAGTATATCCCAGATAGAGAAGTGTGCCAGGATTCTTTTCAGCTATTTCACTATTCGGTTGGTACTTTTGACATTGGTCAGTCTCAGTTCTTCGAATCTTTTACACTTGCTTTCACGGTGCTCTTGAGGAGCTGGCTTGGGAGGTAGTTCATCTTTTCTTTCTGGTGCTGCCTAGACTTGTTGTACCGGTCGAACCAGTTCTCTTTCTTGTGAGAATTCGGCGAAGCTTAGGGTGCCCGCCTGGTCTTTGTTTGTTGGAGGAGATGCTCCTGAGGGTAAGGTGGGAGCTGCCTTAACCCTCCATTGCAGCTGTGGGCGTGGCCGTCTGCCCTCCTGAGATGCCAGAAATTTGATGAAGGAGGGAACTTCCTTGCTGCTGGCACGCTCGGGGTAGAGCCCTAGTGGAGGAGGAATCTCCGCCCCTTTGACTTCAGGTTGGGGAACTTGGTATGGTGGCTCACCACGTAGCATGATATTGTGGCTAGTTTCAGGAGGGTGCCCCCATTTCCTTCCCGACCTGGTAGCATGTTGAGAGGTGGAAGCTTCAGCTTGATTTGCTTCTGCTGGCACGAGACATATCTCTTCACTTTCCTCTTCAGAGATTCAGACTGTTTCAAATAGGGCTACAAGAGTGTTGCAAGATACAACCAGACCACTTCTTTTATTCTTGGATTTCTTCTTCTTTTTCTTCACAGTCGAGGGCTGCTCCGGGGGAGGCTCGTCCCATATTCCCAGTTCTTCAACTTCAGCTTCAGCTTCAGTCTCTTCCGTTAGTTTCAGGGATTTCAGTTGCTCCCACGGGACATATTCTTTCAGCTGGACAGGCCGAACCTCGAGCTGTTCATATTCATCTAACCCATTGATAATTTCTTGAAGCCGCGCCACCACTGGATTGGCCTCTTTATGCACCCGCATAGGGATGTGTTTCTTATTATTGCTGGTGAATCTTCTAATGACCAGCTGAGGAGTCGTCTCATGCCAGACGGGGGTCACGGCTGGGGATTTCGATTGAGGTGTGACACCTTGTATATGATTTCCTGGGCCACGATAAGTCGCTACCCTTCTTCTTGTTTTTGATGGCACGGTGTGCCATTCCCCTTGATCTTCTACTGGCACCAGGATATAGGCCTCATAGGTATGTTGAGTGCAGGCCTCTGCCACTTCTTCGGGTAATTACTGATAAAAAGATATCAAGTTAATTGTTACCCCCAGAGCGGGCATTTCATGCGGGCGTGGGGGATCGACTTTGTGCTCCCCCATTTGTAATTCTCCCTTCTTCATTAAGGACTCAATAATGTCCTTGAAGATATAGCAGTTCTTAATAGGGTGTCCAATCATTTGATGATATGGGCAGAAGCAAGGATCGTCCTTTCTTTTGAGATCACCCAGCCTCTTTGGTTCTAGGAGAGTAATCTTGTCAAATTTCACAGCCTATTCGAACAAGAGTCGAGTCTTATCTCGAGGGAATGAGGATAGCTTCTTCATTTTATCCCGCAGGGATAGACCTTCTCGTCGATCGGCAGGCTTGGACTGGGGAGACTCAGCTACCCCTTTGTCTTTTTCCTTCTACTGTTTGAAGGTCCTGAAGTCGACCGTGTGCACTTCTTGAGATGCCGGTCGTTTATCAGTCGACTTGGCCTTCTGGCTTGAAATGGCAGGAGCGGCAGAGTACTCTGAGAGGAATGCCTCGACCTCTTCTACCACATTGTTCAATCGATCAAATGACTTGATTTCAGTGCCTATCATTCTTTCCAACACTTCTCTTCACAGGTTCTGCTTGCATATTTGGACGGCATCCTCCTGGTGCAGCGGGCGCCTGCACCTCATGCTAAGGTTCCTCCACCTTTTGATGTATTCCAGTGCAGACTCGTCGTTCCTTTGCCTAGTTTCATATAGTTCGGCCACGGTCACCTCCCTCTCAGCAATGTGGAACCTTTCTTTGAACTTTCTCTACATATCGGGCCAATCAATGATAGACCCGGGCTGTAAGCTCGAGTACCACTCAAAGGCAAGTCCCATCAATGTGGACCGAAAAAATTTTAGTAGGTATGACTCCTCGGCCGCCAAGTCTCCTATCACAATGGTGTAGTAGGTAATGTTCTCGAGTGGAGACCCTTGCCCATTGAACTTCTCAAACTTCAGAGGCTTAGTGACGCCAGGAGGCAGCCTATTCGTAGCATGGTGAGATGGGTATGGCACCCTGTACACGTCAAATGAGGTGGAATCACCATCGCTCCTCTCAGCCATCTTCATTTCTATCATTTGCTCGACCATGAGCTTATTCATCACTACTGGATCAACCGGGCTCGGGTAGAAGTAAGCTTGTTGCATATGCGGCGTTATTAACACGGCTACGTGGGGCGTAGAGGGGGACCCTTGGAATTGGAAGACTGAGGGTTGCGGGGTAGCCGTAAGTTGTTGTTGCAGGGGAGGAATGCCCCCAGTGTAGCTGGGTGCTAGTTGGGATGGTGTTGCATGCGGTGAGGCTTCAAAGGTTTGGCCTCCATTACCGGATCCTCCGAGTTGACCTCCAGTTGC
Source organism: Amorphophallus titanum (assembly GCA_024336825.1). Taxonomy (NCBI): domain Eukaryota; kingdom Viridiplantae; phylum Streptophyta; class Magnoliopsida; order Alismatales; family Araceae; genus Amorphophallus; species Amorphophallus titanum. The sequence goes on from JANBPO010002596.1 coordinate 11,065,919, forward strand.
CCCAAGGGCAGGGGCATGTACATCCCTTTCGCTCAGTTGCTTCTTCAGTGCCTCAATTTCCTGCTGGTATCTATGCAGCAACGTCAGCAAAGTCGGGCCATTGATAGAGGGGCTGGGGAGGCTACCCCTATCCTCAGTAGGTGTTTCTTCAGATGATGTGGATGGCACCCCGTCGTCATCTTCGGTTGTAATAACATTGGTGGTCAATACCACTATTGTTTCTCCTGGATTTACTATCTCGGCGAGGGTCCGTAACACCTCAGCAACATCTCTCCCTCTTCTTATGAGAGGGCCTGGCCTTTCGGCAATTCTGGCAACTTCTTCGGGCTCCATAGGGAAAGCCCCATAATGGTTGGCCACTCTGGCCATGTGACAAGTATATACTTCATGTTTCTATTTCTCTTCTTCATCTACCTAGTCGGCTACCTGGGGAAGGACAACCTTTCAAACACCGAGACTCTCGGTGCATCTTCTTCATGGCAGGGTGGCCCATAGCACCTTGGTTATCCCTCAATCCCCCAGAATAAGTAATCCTCCTACATAAACCCAAAAAATTGAGATTAACTCTGAAATTAATAACCCGGGGGATAATTAATCCTCGACATTCGAACACAGACCTGGGTCTTGCACGGGGTTGCCCTCTTCCTGATTCCCGTACGTCCTTTTCACTTTGCCTGGTAAAGCCTTAAATTAAGCTACTCCAAGCATCACTCTCTCTGTGACGTCCCGAGCATTGCATGGATAATGGTGAAAAGGGTGGGAAATTCTAGTCAAAGTAAGCTCACTTCAAGTAGAGTTGTGCCCGGCCGGAGGATCCAGGAAACATGAACTCTCTGCCGCTGGGAGGTGTCTCCGGTAGCCTGCGGGAACGTGCACATTCCGCCAGACGCTACTCTCCCTTGGAAATGGGCTCAGCTAGCTAGCTCGCGAGTGTACGTACGTATTTGTCCCCTTAGCTTGTTCATACTTTTTCCTAGGCTAGAAGAGGTGACACAGGAACCTCCAAACTGCTCGTGTTAACTAATTTGCTGCAGCCCTCCTGGCTCCTCGGTGAAGAAGTGAATTGCGGAACGATGGAGAAGGGTTTCTCGCGTTTACATGTGATGTACAAAAGATAATTAAAGGCATAAACAAGAGGATGTACATCACGTTTTTAAGATAATTTTCTTGAGGCACGCCTTCATGTACATAACTGTCTCAAGAGTCCAACGCAGGCAACAACCCGTGTACGCTTGAATGCTAGGTACTCTTGCTGATGACTACAACATATGCAATTAACAACAACCGATGCGCACTACCAATATTTCAATACATATATATAGCCACCCTTAACACGCAAAGACCACCCAATAGCTTTCTAGTCAGAAATCCAGCAACAGTAGATAAAATTAACCATACCCACATGCATGCATTAATCAACACGGTACAACATTGATTAGTATTTCCTCTTTCAATTAATAATGAACCAACAAGAAATTAACAAAAGTTGGCAGAATCCCATTCACATCATCTCCCACGCTAGGCTTGTGCTGCAACCAAGCGAGTCAAGATTCTCAAGTTCCCTGGAAGTTAAGGTGGCCCTAGCTCCTCAGTACTGCTCCCAGAAGCTTTCTGATCAGTATACAATTATAACAGCTTGGGAACAGAAAAAAAGGGAGAGACCAGGAGAACGATAGGTGGAGAGGAGGGATGTTTTCATATGTTGGATTAGTTTTATGGAGGTCAACCTCGATCCTCGGCCGCCTGGGGTTCCTGCATGTGGTCGCCCAACTTGGAAACCTCCTTTTCGAGCTCCTTGCATGCCTCTCATGCGGTCGAGTCCAGCACACTCAACAGAGTCCCGATATTAATATCATCTCTCTACATGTTGCCGTGTTGCCTCTTGCAGAGCATATAAATTAGTGCCACTTGGCGAAGCAAATGTGTGTGCGCCTTCGGCTGTGCGAAGCCTTGCAAGAGCTAGCGCAGTGGGCATGCCCTGGGTTCCTGATCCACTTGCATGCAGTGGTAACAATTTAATTAATGTGCTTCTCTTCAATGTTCTAGCTAAGAGTCGCCGCAAGTTTACTTGAAATCTAGAGAGATCGATATGATGCTTTTTTTCTATTTTTCCGGAGAGTTGAAGCAAAGGGTCGATGGTGTTATCACTTGCCAGTGTTGTGGAAATGCTCCATATATAAGTTTCTTGTCAAAGTTTTCGTTTTTAATTTCTGGAGGGAACGAAGGTGCACGACGTTTAATTAAAGTGATGAAGGTGGCTCGAATTGGGTGGGGAATTTTCTCCGACAGGGGCCATTTAATGCAACTGTCCTGGGAATTCACCCGTGATGATGACTCATTCGAGTCAAAGTGAGGAGTCTTTTTTCAGAGTTTGAAACGTCGCGCCGCCTCCCGCCGAACCTCTGGGAGTATAAACATCACGCGGGTTTACGTTGTATGCCTCCTTTGTTTAGGGTTTTGTCTCTCCATCACCCTTGTTTTCTGAAAAGTTCATGCACTGCGAGGGGGGTCAGGAGGATTAAAGAATTACGAGGGCTTTGCGGAGGTAGTAGAGATCGCGGCGGTGGTGATTCGTCAACTTCTACCTCCTTCCGAGTCGCCTAAGTCAGCGCTCTCCTCCTCTTCCCCTTGTTATTCTCGTTCAGCCATGGTGGAGCAATACGTCGCTGCTGAGGAGCAGGAAGTCGGTCAGGGTGCAGGGAGCTTGGTGCCGCAGCCTGAGCACCCCATGTGCAGTGAGTTGGGCGAGGCTGAAGTGAAGAAAATGGAGAAATGATATGGGCTACCGTGGCAATATTATTTCTCTCTGCCCAAACCTCACGAGTCTAGTCTAGATACCCGTTCGGGCCTCTTCTGCACTTTTCTCTTGGCTTGGAAGTGCGGGTTTCGTTTGCCTCTCCACCACTTCGTCATCCAGTTGTTTCAGTCTTACCGACTGGCTCCTGTCTAGTTGGTCTCCAACTCTTATACTTTTATCTTCTCCTACATCTTTCTCTGTCATTCGTGTGGGCTTCGCACTTTTTTGGATCTCTTCCATTCCTTTTTTGAGTTGAAGGAGCAAACCCATGCGGAAAAGGGCTTCTTCTATCTTTAGGCGAAGAGGGGAAGGAGTTGTGTGATGCTTTCTACCAGAGATTCTTCTCACAAGGGGTGGAAGAATCAATTTTTCTAGGTGGGCTCGTCCAAAGGTGGCATCTCATGGGGCTTCCTGACGGACCCCAACTTCCATCCATCTCTCCCTCCGAAGCAAGTGGTGACTACTCCGGAGCTGGAAGAGGAGATCAGGATTCTCCAAGAGAATCACCAATCGACCGCCGAACTGATGACGGTGGCTAACATTGAGGATTATCCTTCTCGGGCGTTGTCATCGCAAGGTAAGAACCTTAGTGTCCCGCATTATGCTTCTGGGTCGGGCAAGTAGGCCTCATTCTGATGATTTGACTTCTATAGCTCAGATTCGAGGCAGACAGATGATGAGGGGAAGCAGCCATTGAGCAGGGGATCGCCGACTTGTAGGAGACGCCTGCTCTAAGTGAGCCCCGATCCTCTGAGGTTCCTTCCCGCGCCCGAGATAAGGGCAAGCAGAGTACTCGGGATGATGCCCCCGAGCACCGTGGGGCCAAACGCAAGGGACCTGGGGAGCCACTATTGTTGTCTTCAATGAAGGCCCTACTCGCGGAAAAGAAGTGATCGAAGAAGGCAGGGACTGCCCATCCAGTTGAGGAGCGGGCCTGCCTGGTTAGGGGGCCTCAGTCGAGGAGATCCGCCATCCGGATCTCCCCTCCATTGGGCCAGAGGCGGCTGCTGCTAGTAGGGAAGCTGCCACCGAGCCTACTAGATAGCAGGTATAGGCAGTCGGTTCTGATGTCCCGACCGGGGCCGAGGGAGCACGGGGTGAGGCATCAACCGAGCTCGAGCCGAGTGAAGCCGTCCCGAGAATGGGGACGCTCGTTGGGGATGCCCCGGTCTCGGCTCTTCCAGAGAGAACTCTTCCCCCTTCGGCCGGGGGAGAGGAGGATTCCTCCTCTTTTGGTCAAGGAAGGGGGCAAGCCACCTCCTTGGACCAAGAAAGGGGCATCCCTTGCACACTAGATCACTCTTGACCCATTCAATGCCCAATAACCCACCCAATACCCCAATAACCAAATTACTCTGCCCAGTAACCCATAAAAAATTACTATTGTCCACACAGGGACTACATTGGGCCCAACAAGGCCTGAAAGCATAAAAAAAAGATAAGTAGCATGATCGACGCATCCACGTCCTCCTCGAGCCAAAGAGACTCCGGCGTGTCCTCATTCTGGGCATGTACTGTAGCGTTTGTCCGCACCAATTCTCCTCGGGTGGGAGGATCTAGATCCCGTCGAGTAAGGGTCCAATGCTTGAGCTCTCCGCATGCGATCAAGGTGCTGTTCGTCGTAGGGCGTCCTCGCCAATGCATTAAGAAGTGTTAGTAGCTTCCATTCCTGGTGGTGGTCACCTACTTATCCAGTATACAATCTATATGCTCACATTATTGTAATGGGACTGGAAGAGGTGGACTCTCAGGTGGTGTGTGACTCACAACAGGAGGAGAAAGCCCAAAAAGCTCACTAGGGATCACTGCGGGGTCCTAATAAGCTACCAGATCGGAAACATTGAGCGTCGAACTGATACCATAGTCATTTGGCAGTTCAATAACGTACAAATTTGACCCACTCGTTTCATGACTTGGAAGGGCTGGCATTGCGGGCCGGGAGTTTTTTCACGGTCTCCGAGAGAAACCGTTCAGGTATGACCCTAATCATGAAGTACTCTCCCTTTTGGAACTCACGGGCACATCGGCGTGCATCAGCTAACTCCTTATACGTGCATTGCTGGCCTTTTAGACTCGACACACAAAGCAAAACAAACTCATAGACTCTGGAATGAGGATAGATGGAGAGACACAACCTAACGACTTCCTATGATTGATGACGAACAAAAGAGACGCACTAGAGAAGACTCGATAAGACTATGGACACTGTCTACATACACTAAGTGTAAAGATAACATGACCTATAACTTGAAGCCATGATTCTCAACCCTCATCAACCGTCTCCGATTTGAGAAGACTCATCCTCAGGTATGGAAGTGCGGGAGGATCAGGAGGCAGGTGACGGGACCGTAATCCGGATGTTTGGTGTGAAGCACGAAAAAAAGGAAGTCTGGATATTGTCTCTCGTACACATGGCAGAAATCAGACCAAACTGCGTCAACAAAGGGCATTGACAGTGGCATGATAGTCACAAGTGGTTGCGCTACCGTAGGAGAGACGAGTAAAAGTGGGATGGTTGACTGCATTGGGTCAATAGAGGGCACATCCACCGTGGACAAGGTGGGCGGGATAGACAACTCCGGGACGACCTGTGGGGTTGGGGTGACCTATGGGGTTGCGGTGACTAACATAACGGAGTTGCTAGCTAGCGCCTCACCTTGGCCCACTTGGCACTCTTTGGGATCACTCTCTAACCCCTCAACATCAGTGAGGTACACCTCGGTCAACTCCTAGTCAGCCTTATAACTCACTAGAATAAGCCCAGGTGGGCCATCCTCGAAATGGTTGTCCTCTAAGGTAGAAGAATGTGAAGGACACTGGTTGGAGAAATGGCTAATCACACTACAAGGGGCCATAGGGGCGGGCACCGGGAGTGGTGGTGGGAGTGATCCCGAAGGCGGAGCGGACCGCTAGGGGCGGGTGGAGGTGACTGGGTGGGGCAGGTAGATCCTTCTAAGCTCCGATTGTACTGTCCCTGGTCACTTGGTTCTACCTTCAGGAGGGTGAGAGTCTGCCCAAATTGGATAAAATTATTCCTGCACAGAAGAAAAGAAATTCACTGAGATCTGAGGTAGTGAGGTTAAAGGAATGGGAAGAACAGTGTCAGTATCACACGTCACTGCTGTTAGAAACAGATCTCAGCAGAAGAAGCCTTAGGAGCTGCAACATGAGGTGTTCAAGTTGGTTGAAAAGTGGCGGACAGAACCTTTATCGCATACATTTCTTGACTTACCTCTTGTAAAAGTTTCTTTGAAAGTGTACCTCTTGTAAAAGTTGAATTTTGTCGCAGGTTGCATGAGGAAGTTATGGAAGTGCTTATGGTGTTAACTAGAACTAACCAGCGATTGTTGCAGAAATTGATGAGCTGACTGTTATCTAGGGATGAAAGACAGAAAGCAAAATATCTGAAGATGAGTTACAATGAGTGCTGTTAGGCGATGAAATAAGATGGAATCAATGGCTGAAGGGACAGTTGGCTAAAGGAAAAAAAAAGTACATCGTTTTGCACTAAAAGAGATGCCTTGAAGATTGAATATATAAGGTTGAGGGCAGAATAGTCGAGAACAACTGGCAACTATGCTATTGTGGTGATTGTCTTGCTCACCTAGGTGATGAGGTAAAGTGAGGCAAAGTGGTGAAGATTGAATACAGGTTGAGGACAGAATAGTCGAGGACAACTAGCAACCATTTTTATTTGATTATTATTTGTTTATGACCGAGGGAAACCCACCCCCGCCACCAACCTCAGCGTGTGGCTGCTATGGACCTACTTCAGCTTCTGCATCATGGGGTCTGCCGGATGGTGCAGTATGCTTGGTAAAACCCTGATCTGTGCTGCCCAGACCTGAGCCAAGGAACCACCCGTGGGTGTGGACATTATGGCGAAGGGACACCGCGCTTGGCTACTGAGAGGAATTGAACCTGCGACCACATTACTAGGGGGACAAAAAAGAAAACTAGCAACTATGTTGTTAGAGGTGATCGACTTGCTTGCATAGGTGATGAGGCAAAATGTGGTAAGCAAAAGCACCTTGCCCCACCTTCTTCTCACTCCTGTGGGTGCTCTCACCTGTGTTTTTTTTTTTTTGAAAGTGGGTAGTACCACTATAGTATAAAATGAAAAAGGAATGTGCAAGTAAAGGCTGTTGCATCCAAAAATGGCAACCCGAAAAAATCTTATATAAGAGAAGGCCACACAAGGGCAGTGTGGAATAACCTATCCCCCCAAACTGCCAAAAAGAGAAGGGAATGCACATTACATAGACTAGCAGCCCATTCCCTTACTCTATTACAAACAGAAGTAATAATAGTGTCTTCGGCAGGAGACACCCCTGGAAGCTCTGATTGTTTCGCTTCCCTCACAATGTCCACAGGGTGGCATGAAGGATGAGACACCACACCGTCCCGTCGCTCTTGCTGGGCCAAGTCCTCTCCCAATGCACAAACGGATGATGAACGTCACTGTGTAGGCCTATGATGTAGCGGGTCCTAGCAAGTTCCCTCCACACCCCTGTGAGTAGGAGCAGTCTACAAATAGGTGATCAAGGGTCTCATCGTGCTCCCCACACAGACAACATGATGGCTAAATTTCTGGTAGGAATTAGCACTTGTCTCGAGTCAGTAGTCTCCCAGTCTCGAGTCAGTAGTCTCCCATGATAGATTCTCCAGGCTAGGAGCTTGACCTTTAATGGGCTTTTAGGTCTCCACAGGGGCCATCGCCCGATCAAGGATGACGGTCTACTCGGTGGCTCGCCACCTGAATGAAGACTCTCCTGAGGAGGAAAAATGCCATCGGCTCTTCATAACAAGGAACCGAAGGCTCTGTCAATAGAAGGCCCCAATCACCCGACACGGGTTTGGCTTCTCACCATAGTGGGTCCGTCAGTGGCCGAATGATCATCCAGGCAGGGTGAAATTATTTCGGATGTCATGCCATCCCACCTTGAGCATGAGTCGGGCCGAGCCGAAAGCATAAATCATAAGGCAGAAGGCCATGTCAGCAGAAAACTCACATGCTCGAGCCAAATACACATGGAGTTTCGACTAAGGCTGTGCATCGTGCCGAGAGCTGCATCAACGCCCCGTCAAGGTTTTTCAAGAACCGCGGCAAAAAGAATCGTCAACGGTGACCTCCAAAATCATCCCTAGACTCCTCGTCTAGCCCTCGACAACCAAACGGAGCTAATACGGTGCCCCGTTCACCGGCGCGCCCCTTAAAATGGCGTTGTCTTCACCAGTGTGCAAAAGACCTAGGCCAAAGGCTGTTCCCCAGCGCCACCCTTCTCGACGCGCCCCTCCATGGCGCAGGGAAGCTTGGGCCTATAAAAGACTTTGTTCGTTCAAGAGAAAAGAGAGAGAGAACAGAGAATTAGGGTGCAGAGAATTAGAGAATTAGAGAGAACCCAGAGAGGGAGTTACGAAATAAAGAAAAGAATCGAGGGGCCAATTAGAAGAGAGTCTGAGGGTTTCTTCCTGAGCAAGTTCTTCCCCGGAGAGCGTCTTCACTGCCACCGTCTCCCTTTGCCGCGTACCAGTTCTCCGGCGCCGGAGAAGAAGGGTTCTCCCGTGTTTCCGTAGGTGGGTAACCACCGTGTTCCCCATCGCTTATCTCCTTGCTTCGATGTAAATGAGAGAGGGAGTGGGAGGCGATGATAAGAGCCGAATTTCCCCCCTTCTTCTCATCTTATTTTCCCTCTCTGCAATCCTTCTCTTTGTTTAATAATGTAAATGGTGTCTGAGCATCAGTGCTGACGCCGCAGTTTAAACCTGTATCTCCTCTTCTCACGTTAGAGAAGAATGAAATGCATGAGCTCAGTTGAATGAGTTAATATTGTCTCTATCCTGCATCGCTTCTTCTCCTTCTTCTACTTTCTCTGTGTGTCATTCTTATGGCCACTGAACCGGCGCCGTTCTACAACGTCGGTGCCGGGATGAATAGTATATTATCTTCCTTTTACTCTTTGCGCATTTAACGATTTGGCTGAGTGAAGGTCTTCCTGATTGGTTTCCTCGGCATCGCATATGCCCTTGGATCCCTTGGGCTACCGTAATCCACCTCCCCTCCCCGGGGGTTTTCCTCTTCCAACCGGATGCCAAAGGATTTTACCATCGGAGGCACGCTTGCATGCGTACGCCTCATCTATTGTGGGCTATCCCCCTAACTCCTCCTCTGTTCTTGACCATGAGTAGAGGGAAATGAGGCCATCCCCAGAATGCTCGTCACCGGTTTCTAAGCTCATTTGATGAGTATAAAATTAACTAGCTAACACTCGCATGCGCATACATGTGCACCCTACAGATACTAATGTTATTCTGCTAACTGTGCATCTCTTTACTGTGCCGTTTTAACAAATCTCAATAGTAAGATTCAATGACCCGGGGAGGGGAACATTCCCCTAATCGCCTATTCCAAGCACTCGACCCGTAGGAGTCCATTCGCTAATGGTGGGTCTCCAAAAGTCAATGGTCCAATCTAACCGTACCGTGCAAATCGAACCTCAGTCTATTAAAACTCAAGTCCGTACCTGCCGGTAGATAGGAGCACCTCCCACTAGAAGAACGACCGGATGCATCCCCTGACGTCTTATACCGCGTCACAAGTGTCAAGCTACAACACCCTGGGCACGAGACTCAGACACGCACAGTAACCAGAAGTACCACAAAATAAGGACTAGCTGAGGTCGCACTCATCAACGCGGGTCTGAAACCCTAAGTCCCGTGTGCACACTCAGACCATACGCCCTAGGCCTATCCTCTAGCTGGTAATTCCCCCTAAGCCAGGACTCGGCTGTATGTGGGGGCCCTACGGTAACCAGCCTACTCACCATCTCTCTTAGGTGCACCACACCAACGCTCCCGGTGGGCCGACACACGCGTGTCGTGAAAGCTACGACTAGTGGACGGGTCACAGGAAGAACGGACTCTCAAGTCACGAAAAATGACTCTGGAACTAGACAAGTACAAGGATCACTCCTCGTACGACACCGACTAATGGTGACGTAAGCTGAGAATGCCACATCCCGGGACCCCCACGGTACCCCACACATGGTCTCACATGATGCTTAGCATAAGTCAGACCACGGGTCAGTAGGTGGATCGAGGTCTACTCAGTCGAGACTCGAATCGGCACGGAAGAAACCACCAGTTAGGCCTCAGACGATGAACGGTCCATCATGGGCCGCTCAAATGCTACACGGCCAGCACAAGGCCGTCCCAAGTATTGCATGGTTATCATGGGACTGTGCCATTATTAGGCCAAATAGGAAACTAAACGGATCAAACCTGGCCGTTCAGATAGGGCACAGCCAGCCCCTGGCCGCGCAGGGTAATGAACAGTCCCAGACAGGCCATTCAATTAGCCCAACGGTAAGGAAACAGAATGGTCAGACCCTAGCCACTCAAGGACTGAATGGACATAGTCTCACCATTTAGGGACATGAACGGACCCAGTAGGGCCGTCCCAAGACCCAATGGTATGAAATCTGAACGGACCAACCCTGGCCGTTCGAAGGCCACACGGCCAGCCCCGGGCCATGCAAGGAGATGAACGGACCTCACTGGGCCGTTCGATTATCCAATGGCATAGAAATAGAACGGCCAACCCTGGGCCGTTCAAAGGACTACACGGCCAAGACCTAGGCCATGCCATCTCGACACTGTGTAACGGTCAGAAAAACCAACGGTCAAACACGGGTGCTGGACAGTCAGCCTTTGGCCGCCCTATGGGTACACGGTCGAACGACTAACCGTGTAACTCCCAGACGCTCCAAGGCATAGAGCGGTCATTCACCAGACCATGCAAGACCTACACGGCCTCTGTTAGGACCGTGTAGGTCCCGTCGTTCTGAGAACGGCAAACCTCACTGGAAAACACCATTTTGGGCCCTAAACGACCCCGGTTGAGGGGAAAACGAAGGGGAACTTACCCCCAAACCTCCTAGCATGATTCAACGCCCTTAAAACGTGGGATCGCAGCTCAAAATGCTAGATTGGGCGCTCAAACCCCACAACATGGATTTCCCTTGCCAGCATGAAATAGCCCTCTATCGACCTCGCCTCGGCCAAATCGCGGGGAAGGAACTATGGAGCTAGGGGAACGTCACCATACGTTGAGCTCGCCTCGAGGCATGCCGGATGAAGCTCAAACCGTGAAGAACGTCGCTAGAAACCCTCGTTCTTCACGCTTCCCATGAACACTGCATGCCACCACAATCATCTAATAAACCCCCTCACACTTTCTCTCTCCCCATCTCTCATTTTCTACCCCTCTCCCTCTCTCTTCTCTTTCGTTCTCTCCTCTCCCCCTCTCTTCTCCGGGTGACCGACGGAGATGGATGAGGGTGAGGCGAAGAGCTTCGTGGGGCGAGGAACGACAAGCGCAGGATGAGGATCGAGGTGGTGGAGGCATGGCATTCGTCGGTTGCGAGTTCGTGAACCAACGAGGGTTTCGTAGGACGTTTCGCATGGAATGACATCCACGGTGTGCAAAATCTTTGGTGGAGGTAGGGGGATGGTTCCTAACCCGTGTACTTCCTTTCCCACGATTTCGGTAGGCCGAGGTAAGCCGTGAGAGGGTTTATTTCATGCCGGGGGTTAAAACCATGTTTTAGAATGTGTGACGGTTTCGGTAGATTGATCGACATTTTGCCATTTATTTCCTTGTATTTTCGTGTCTTGGGACCAGGGAAATGATCCCCATTGTTTTCCCCCTTGATTGGGATTGAGTGGGCAAGGAATCAGGCTCCGGGGTTGAGTCTGATGAATTTTCTGTCATTTTTGGCCAACCAATCGACTGGCATTGGTCGACCGAACGACGTTCGCCATGGGAGGGAGTTCTGGCCAGTTCGGTCAATCGACTGGGCTAGTTCGGTCGACCGATCTAGGCCAAGCACCCGAGGGGCATTGGCCGATCGATCGCCCATCTGGGGCTGGTCGACCAACCCCTGTTGGTCGACCAACCTAGGGGTGTTGGTTGACCAAAATCCCCTGTCTTGGCCCATTTGGCCCCCGTTCGACCCGGTTGAGACCCAACGGTCGACCTATGGCCCCGTGGTTGTCTCGGACACCCCGTGGGGACCGTGACCATATTTTTGGGTGTTCGGAGGTACCATTTTATCTTGATTAGTGTGCCCGTGAGTTTTTAGGGTCTGGGTGACCCTCTTGTGTTCCGAACTTTCGTGTTATGCCTAATCGAGTCCTTGTGCATCGGCTTGCGTGTGGAGGGTCATTCTTGCACGCCGATAGCTTTCTTGGAAAGTAGTTTCCGTGTGGGCCATGCGTATGGCCTGAGGACTATGAGTCTCATGACCCAGCCTGGGGCTGGAGGGTTTCTTAGCTTCACTTTGGAAAGAGATTAAGTGTGGCAGTTATGTGTCACCTCATAAATTATTTTACTGTAGTTTTTAACCTAGGGATGGGCCAGATTGAAGGCACGGAGCTGTCCTGTGCGATGGCCTTAACCTGAGTCCTGTGACTCAAGGGCCGTTGGATTTAGTACGTCTAGTGGACTACCTAGAGTCTGGTGGCATCGTGCCTCCCGTGTTCCGAGCTGGATGTGATGGGGGTAGTGCATAGCTTGTCTGTATTTTAGTGTTTTCCGTCGAGAGTCGTCTACTTAGTGGCCCCCACAAGTCGTAGCTGACTGGGCATGCGTGTGCTGACCCAGCTGGGAGTAGGTGGAGAGCTACACTCGGGAGAGATGATTTTTAGGCTAGTTTGCCGTAGGGCCTTCCACTGTAGCGGCCCAAGTCTAGGCAGCGATGAAAACTAGCTAGAGGGCTTGATGTAGTGCAATCAATCAGTGTGTGCAGACATTATCGGGGACTTCAGACGTGTGCTGACGAGCATGACCCTGACTAGACCCTTGTTCTGTGGTTACTAGTATGGTATCTCAGTGTCCGCCTGGGGCGAGTAGGGAGACACTTGAGGCGTGGATTAAGTCATCAGGAGACGCATCTGGTCTTGCTTCTAGTGGGCAGTACTCCTGTCATGTGACGAGACTCTCGTGACTCGAGATTTGATTTTTCGTCTACAAGATGTGGTTTTACGTGTTTTCCTCGATATAGAGGTCTAGGGTTTTTGGTCAGGATTACTGTGGATTTTCCCTAGATGGTGTAGGGTTCACAACGGTGAGGTCGTGACCATGTTTCCAGACCGTGTGGTCTTGGGTTGGGCCTTAGTCAGTGAGGACAGACCTCCATGATAGAGATGTCATGATGTTTCTTCTGGCAGCGTAGCCAAGATTTTCTCGTCAGTCCGGTGGTCCATCGACTGTGAGATCGAGGTGTGTTTCTAGTACAATAGGAGTACCTGTAGAGTCGAGGTTTTATCGGCCACCGTGTTTGCTATTCCTACTATTATTGCTACTCTCTTTAGCGCTGCTTGTTACCGTCGTTGTTTACGATCGGAGTTCTGTGGGACCCCTACTGAGCCAATGAGATGAGACTCACCCCCTGCTTTTCAGGTGTGGCAGTTCCTCCTCGAGGTTTGGAGGTGCAACACAGAGGTTCGTAGTTGCCAGCTCACTGGGCTGAGTGTGCACTCGGTGTTGGGTATGTTCTTTTCCCTATAGAATGCACTTCTTTTGGACTGGACTCTATAGTTAGATTGTTTATTTGTCAATTATATAGTTGTTCCTGCTTTATTTCATATTTTCTTGTACCTCCACACTCCTTCTAACCCTTTCGAGCCCTCCAGCTCATGGGTGGCAGGCCAAGATTCGAATGGTATCAGACTATTCTCGGTATCCAAATCTTGGGTCGTTACACATGATATCAGAGCGAGTGTTGTGGATGTATATGAGAATTCGAGATATTGTAGTGATCAGAGTCCATAAGGTCTAGTACAGTCGATAGCTGGCTAGGATGTTGTGTTTGGTTTCCGTTTTGTTTCTCGCTTGAAAGCTTGAGTGCGCGGCATTGGCATTGTGAAGGCGATTTCTACTTCATTGGAGTGCCGGCATGGGGCCAGAGGAATGAGATAGAGAGCTATCTTCCCCGTCGGTGGTGGTCCCGATCGTGTTACTTCGAGCAGAGTTGTCGGCAGGTGTGTCACTGCGGTGCTACGTTCGATGAATTTGCAGCGAGGTCAGGCAGCTGGTGAGGATTATTCATGGTTAAGTGACTGTGAGTGTGCTCTGAGGGAGTTAATGTTGAGTTTGGCCACCCCAATTTGAGGTTTAACCAGCCCCTAAGGCGTCAAGATCGTAATTCGAAATGGTGGAACAGGCATTCTGATCGAGAGTTGTGCTCAGGCACGTGAAGAATTTTCCTGATAAGCTGCTAATTGCCGAGCTTGATGTTCTCATCATACATTGTGGCGTCAGAAATGATGTGCCAGTCTCGAATATTTTTACGGATTTTGAGACAAGATTGGGCAGAGATGTCCTAGTGAGCTGTAAGTCCTGCACTTCTGTGGTCAGATGAGCTGAGTTAGCTGTAGATTTGGTTCAAGATTGTTGGCGGTGGCTTGATTTTTGGTCCAGATTGTGGAATTTTAGACCATTGCACCACTCTTGGATGCGTCGTGTGAGACGGCAGGCGAGTTGTGAAGGTTCCGCGGTAGATTCGGGACTTGAGGATGAGTGTTGGCAGGTACAGATCAGGGTTCGAGTTGTGGCTCTTGGAGTGGTGATCAGCGTGGCAGCAGCTTAGGAGATGGATATTTTGAAGACCCGAGTATCGAGAATGGATCGGTGTTAGCACGGACAGATTTGAGGGAAGGATGTCTGATGGCTAGAGGTGTAGTAGTTTTGGAGCTTGACGTTTTTGGTGGTTTTCTTTACTCCTTGGTAAGCATTTTTGGGGTATTAATAGTTTTGAGATTAGAGGCAAGCGTAAGAAAGGAGCGTGTGGCAGCGGCTAGCTCAACCGGTGTGGCAAAATGTGGCTGGCGATCGACAGAGCCAGTGCTCGAGGCGTAGTGAATTGCAGTTCGAGGAATTGCGATGATGGTGTTCCGAGAGATGCTGCGAGTGTGGTTTGACAGAACACTTGGCAAGTGTTGTTGGAGGAGTTGACCTGAAGGTGGTGATATTTTTTTTTTCTTGGTGCTCGAAGGTGCAGTTCCCAGTGTGCACGAGGTTTGAGATTGTGAGCGACGTCATGTGGGGGGTTGAGAGAAAGCTGTTTTGACGCGCGCGTTACGGGGTGAGATATAGAAAAGGTTGTCCTGAAGAGAATTGTCTCCCCGGGACTTTAGAGACGGGAGAATACACGGAATGAAAGAGTGCAATAAGAGACCGCTGCGGGATGTTACTCACCACGGGTGTTAACTGGAATTGAAATGGGGAAGGGGGTACGCGAATGAAACCACCGCGAGATGTTACACTCCGCAGGATTTTGACAGAAATAAAATGGCAGAAATAAACCTCCGCGAGGCGTTAGTCTCCGCGGGATTTTAACAGAAGCATAAATAATAAAAATAAACTACCGCGAGACGTTAGTCTCCACGGGATTTTGCACCCCTCCCCTCTCTCTCCCTCTTGAATGTTCTTCTTCTTCCTCCCTCTCCTCTCCTCCAGATCTAGGGCTGAAATACTATCATTTCAGAGTGATCTCCCTCCCCCCCTCAACCTCTTAGTGATGTGATCGATTGCCGCTGCCGTTGCCACCATCTGTGTCATCATCAAGCCGCCATAGCATCAACTCCACCCGCTGCCCTGCAACTCGGAGTTCCTGGACAACAGCTCGGTGAAGGGGATGGTACGGGAGATCCGACCATTGGATCGAGCTGAGATTTTGAGGGTAGGTTCCCCCCATTATCCACCACTCCTAGGTCTATTTTTACCCAGATCAGAGCCCGTTTAGGCCTCTTCCCAGCCCACTGTTTGTCCCCCTCACAGTCTGCCAGTGAGATGACCTACAGGATAGCCCGTGGGAGGCGAATTTTTCCACCACCCAAATGTGGTCAGAAAGCCACAAAGACCTATTTGCGTGACTACCACCCTCCCCCCTACCTCCAAAAAAAAATCACATGCCATAAACCTTCGTTTGATATTCGGTCAAACCCCTTGAACATGCAGATCCTATTCTGCTGTGTCTGCCCTATGTCCCGAACCAAAAATTGTTATCCATTTTCAGAAGTTTTCATTTCCAGACCCACCGTTGGATGGATCTAAACCTCCAATAGGTCGAATATCTTCGAGTCCTATTTCCAACGGCGTTGGTCTCGCTTTGATCCGATGTCGGGGCTGGGCATTGCGGCCGATCTCGTCGAGGTGCGCGAGACTACCCTGGTCTGTCCCGAGATTGGCCTACAGAAAGAGGTCCACAGTAAAATGTAAAAAAACTACATCGGAGAAGATTAAGTGACCGCCACTCCCAAGGGTCGATCTGGGACCCTCCGCCAACATTCCGGTGAACCTCTGCATCCAGATGCCTCAAGGAGACCGCCATCCCTTTGGACGCCCGTACATGTTGTCCTGCTAGCCGGAAAATGTAGATTCGGAACCGCCGCCCACCACCGCTCGGAACCGGCCGCTTTGCTTCCCGTCAACCCTAGAACGGTGCTTCCAGACCATTGTTGTGACCTTTTACCTCCCTACGTGGAGTGGGTCATAATTTACATGTTGTAATTATTTTAATTATTGTACTGGGAGTGACGATTCTTGGCCGGGAAGTCTTCCCCACGCCTTGAGCGTGGAGGTACGTCTCCACCTCCCCCTTATTGCTTGCTGATTTAGTATGTGCTTAAATGCTGCGTTAGCATGAGATAGGAGTCCTAGCTCGCTGCAAATACTATCACCGCTGTGAGAGAGTGCTCCCGTGACCCATCCTGTGACCCATCCTGTGACCCGATCCGGGCACGGAGGAGTGTAGACCACCCTCGACTCACACAGGTTACTCAACCGTGCGGATCCATGCGCTTGAATCTCTAGGGGCGAGTCGTGAGTTGCATTTCTTGTTGAGGATGATTCTCCTCTTCTGGGACTCCTTGGAGTTGCGCCGGGGTGTTCCTCGTGTACGTGTCTTGCTGGTTGCATCCATCCCAGGTGAGTCGAGTAAACATAGCGAGTCCCAGGGTCACATTGTCCATCCGAGTAACACCCATCCCGCATCAAATTGGTATCAGAGCCGCGGGTTGAGTCTAGGGTCATCTCATCCATTAGTTGGGTCCAGGTTCTCCATTCCACAGTAGTTAGTGTATGCCCACTCGTAGGGGTACCCAATACTTACCACTACCCCAATCCATGGCAGACCCTCAGGCCCGTAGTCGGACAGATGAATTAATCTATTTGTTTATGTGCAAAAGGCAGAAATAGGAACAAAAGAAGCACACAAGGGACAAACACAAGGGAAGTGACTAATAACATCAAAACTCATCTATATATATCTGTGATAAATATATGTGTACAAAAGCAAGAGCGGTGTATAGGTATCTCTCTCTAACTCTCACTGCCACTCTTTGTTGGACCCTCATCCCTGCCCCTGGGAGGAACCTGTAGAGGCCCCATCGGCCCCTATGAGACTGTCGACCTCGCAGCCTGCCCGACCTCTGTCCTTTGCCGAGAAGAGGAGCCTGCCATGTATGACGTGCCGGTAAAGGAGAGTCCTGCTGCTCGGGCCCTCTCCCTGCCTCACTATAGACGCTCCTCCATGAGCCGAAGTCACTCCTGGAGGGTGGCTGTCTGCATCCTCACCTCTACCAGCTCCCTCTCTCGCACCAGTCGCTCTGCCCGATGCTCCTGCTCCCGCGCCTATCGCTCGGCTCGCTGCTCCTCACGCTCTCGAGCGCACTCCCTCCTCTACATGTCGAGGGCAACCCTCAGCTCTACCACATTAGTAGGCAATGCCTCTCTCCGACGCAACATCTCCTCTAGCTCCGTAACCCGCTGGTCACGGAACGCGAGCTCGGCACCAGCTATCGCGGCCCACTCATAAGCATCTCGCAATGGCACGCCCTGCATCATTTAATAGTATTATCAGTAAAATTAAAAGAAAGATGTTTTAAAAGATAAAGAAGCTACGCGTTAGCATCACTCACCTCTATCTGGTGCTGTCTCCCCTCCTCCTCCAACTCCGCGATCCGGCGATCGCGATCTGTGGTCTGGGCAAGGGCTGTCTGTAACTCAGTCACCTGTAACATTCAATTCCATCAGAAGCATAATTCAACATAATGACTTAAGCTGAATTTCAAAACATTCAACACTTATCCGCTCGGTGAGGTCGCTCTCTGCCGCCTTAGCTCTCACTATGGCTCCCGCCAGCCTCTCCTCTAGTGCGGCAACCTTGGCCGTCGGCCCCTGTGAGCTGGATGCACCTCCAGCACCTCCTACTACCACTCCCTACTGGGCACGCTGCATTCATTGAGACTGTCAATGGCTGAACATCACAATTATCACAGAAGCAAAGAGTATACAGATAGGGTATACTTACCAGAACCTCTAGATCAGCACGGGTGGTCGCCAACTGGGCCTCCAAGCTATGGAAGTGAGCATGCAAGTCCACTACTGCCCTGTCCCTCGCATCCTGCATAAAACATTCATTAGAAACATATCTCAGGCACGTAAGGAAAGCTAGAGAGCATTCATACATACCCCGATCGGCCTCATCTGGTCCCGCCTGTCGTATGTCTCCCAAAAGCGCCGTAGGTAGGCCAAGCTATCCGGGGCATAGGAGATGACTGGAACCCCGAGCCGCTGCCAGTCCGCGTACTGCTCCAGGAACCGTAATCTCCAGTCAATCGCCTTGGTCCACCTGCGGGTCTTCCTCCCGATCCCACGGGGCTCCTCAATGTTGATCCAGTCCTGGTGGAAGCCAAGAGTCCTCATGACCAGTCGAAGCTGCAGTGGCTCGATCTCGTTCAGGCAGTGAACCCAGATGTCTCACCCAAAACGAGGTCGGCCCGCTACAACCCACGACTGGCCCTCATCCAACATCCCCTCATAGGGCCTCCAGACGACCTGCACATATCATAAGTATCATATATAGCAGGAAACTAATGACAAGAATCAAAAGCAATGTCACTGCCCTCATAGGATGTCAACAGACACCCACGGGTCATGGGCAAACCACGAGATCAAGCCAAGACAAGCAGAAAGCGGAGTAGTGGATGACAACAGCACTTTGGGCAAAGCGAACCATCACTCAACCGCTAGATGAACCCGACAGTCAAGAGGCAGCCGCTATGCAACCAGAGGCAACGACACTGGCAGTTCTAGATTGAGTCATTAGGGTACTGTCATAGTCAAGGAAAGGACCACACCCAGTCACCTAAATCGATCCATCCAGAAGCCACCGACACACAGACATCACCCTAGAACACCACCTAAGACAGACTAACATGGCCAACAACAAGACTATAACGCACGAGCATAGGGGTGTTACCTACTATAACACACCATAGAAGGGGCGTTAGGGCAAGCAGACCTAAAATCTAATGCAGACCATGTAACGCACTAGAATAGGCGCGCCACATCAGCATAACGCATCAGGACAGGGGCGTTATGGCCAACGGACCAGAACTCAAATAAAAGGGCATGTAACGGACCTCCATAGGCACATATACTAGTATAACGCACAAGGATAGTGGCATTATATCCAACAGACCCAAAACACTAACACAAACAAGAAGCATATAACGGACCAAGCTGAGTCCGTCATGGCCACATGGCGCATGGGGTTAGATGCGTCACACCAACCGCCATCGCCAAGCAAACATCAGTCAAACCCAACGTAGTGCGTTGCCTAACCATAATGCACAGGGAGTGATCCATTACAGCGAATCGACTGACACGGTCTCCGAGGAAGCAAGGTCATCGAGGGTCTGACACAGTAGCAAGCCTTGAAAACAACCCGAGCATAACGTTCCTAAGCCAGTGCATTATACTCCTGTAACAGACCAGGTCTGGTCCGTCACACTCCATGACCTCAAAAGATGGAAAAATGACAAACGAGATATAATGGTCTATCGAGGGACCGTTATGCTTGTGATGGTCTCTAGAAGGATCGTTACACAAATCCGACAACTAAAATTGTGGAATGGCTGAATCGACCCGTTCTATGCCCCATTCACCCCGAAGCGTAGGGGAAACAACGCCAAACGATCATACAACACATCTGGAGTCAAAAAATGCACATGCACGGATTAAAATGCAAGATCAGGGCGATTTTGACGAATCGACCCTAAACGAGTCACCGTGGTTCCCGAACTCCTACCAGCCCCAAATGACGACCAATCGACACGAAACTAGTGGAGTGGGGATCCTAACATCCCAACGGTCAATTTGACACTAACTACATCAAGAATGGTTTCCATTTTTCGGCGAACCCTACAAATCCCAAAAATTATGATTTTCACTAAACTGGCTCGATCTCCCCCGATCGAGCACTATTCTACGCAAAATTTTAGAAAAAACGTAGAGGATGAAGTGGCGATCCATCTCCCTACCTCCACTGGTGAAACCGAGCACCAAGGCGACTAAACCGCGTCGAAAACCACCACACGAATCGAACCGTCGACTTTGAATCCACCGTTCAGGATCACGCCAAAATCACACCGATCCTCGCTCCACCACGCCTCTCAGCAACCTCCCAGCGTCGTCACCTTGCCCACGATCCCCTCTGTCTGCAGTCAGAGGTGAAGAGGGGAGAGAACGAGAGAGAATGGGAGAGAGAGAGTGAGATGGCGTGAGAGAAGAGAGAGAGGGTGGGTGGGTTGGTTTAAATAAAAAGAAATTAGAAATTTTTTCTAATTTCTAAAAATCCATAAAATGTCAAGACTTTCGACCGTCTGAACAACATGGTGGCTGAGATCGAGGCATTCCTTGCCCGGTACTCCTCCACCCCGGCCGTATCGAGCCAGAGGGCTAGGCAAGCCGAGAAGAAGCCCATCCCACCAGAAGTCCACACACTGGACTTTCAAACTTTTGAGAAACAGAAAGAAAGGGCTAAAAGCACCGCAAACCCTCCACCGCCAAGATCCACGGAGCGGCGGGAAGGCCCCTCGCTCAGGGAGAAGATGAGAAACAAGTTGTACTGCTTCTCCCGAGACAAGTCCCGGCTCCTGTTCGAATGGGCAACCACTTACAATAAAATCACGTTGCCAGAACCGAAGAGGCCCGGCGATCTAAAGAAGAAGGATGACCCTCGCTTCTGCTATTACCATCAGATGCTGGGGCATACCATCGAAGACTGCTACGTCTTCAAGGATGTCATTGAGTCCTTAATAAAGAAGGGAGAACTAGATATGAGAGAGCACAAGGTGGATCCCCCATAGCCCCATGAAATGCCCAACATGACTTCCGACGCCAACATGATATCCTTATATCAAGAATTGTCGAAAGAATGGGCGGAGGCTAGCACCTGCGCCACTTATGAAGCTTTTGTGGTAGCGTCCGCCCAGGATCAAGCGGGTTGGCAGTCTACGCTGAAGAGAAATAGAAGAAGACCGGCTCCTCAGCCCGCCCCGATAATTCTTGTTAGGGGTGTCACTCCCCGGTCAGCACCGCCACCGGTGAGCCCCGTCTGGCATGATACAGCCCCTCGGCTGGTCATGAGGTGGCCTACCTTCAATAAGAAAGAGTGTGTCCCGGTGCGGATCCACAAAGAAGTCAGCCCGATGGTTGAGAGGCTCCAGGCCATCATTGATGGGCTTGAAGATTATGAACAACCCGAGATCCAGCCTGTTGAGCTGAAAGAATATGTCCCCTGGGAAAAGTTCGAATCCCTCGAGCTGACCCCTGAGGCAGAAGCCTAGATAGAGCAAGAGCCTCCCTTGTGGGGCAAGTTCCCTCAAGAGCAGCCACCGGCTATTGTAGAAAAGAAGAAGAAAAAGAGAAGGTCCAGAGGTAAGAAGAAAAAAGAGGTCGTCGTCGCCTGCAACACCCTCTCGGCGCTGTTTGACACTGCCCTCTCTCTAGAGGAAGAAGAAGAAGGGGCATCTTGTGACCCGCCGGAAGCGAACCAGGCCGAATCATCCACCTCCCAACATGCCACCCGGTCGGGGAAGAAATGGGGACGCCCTCCTCAAGACAACCGTAACATCATGCTAAGGGGCGAGCAGCCGTACCAACTACCCGAACCCAAGGTTTGAGGTACGGAGATCCCCCCACCATCGGGTCTTTATCCTGAGAAGTCGAAAAGTTAGGGCGCTCCCTCTTTCGCTGAGTTCCTACAGGCCTACACAGAAAAGTAGGTGTGCCCGCAAGGACCCCGGCCAACCAAGGGGGCCAGCAGTCACCTGGCTCCACCTGCAAGTAATCCTCTGACCCTACCGGCGGTGGTCCCGTCCCAGCCAGCGGAAGAATTTGACGGCGTCCTTAACCTCACCGAATTCATGAAGGAAAAAGAGGAAGTCCAGCAGGCCCCATAGGCTCAGGTAGCTGTATCAGATTTAGCGGAGCAGTCACTTTCTGACCCAGCGCCCCAGGCCTGGGCTGGGGGCAGACGCGACAAGGTTGAAGAGATGAAACTGCTCAAGGTTCGGGCTGTCGATCGAATAGTCAGGCATCTCATGAAGATTCTGGATAGGCGAAACCTATCTTTCCCACCATGTCTTTTGATATACGTCTTGGTTATGAATAATAGCAATTGATAGATAAAAATACATACAACAATGCGGACAAGCGATTTTTAGGTGGTTTGATTGCTACCCCCAATCTACATCCACCCCTCACTCCCTTGGAGTGAGGCTTCCTTGCTTAACCAAAGCAAACAACAGACTCAGTCTATGACAATGGCTGATTCCACAACCTGGCACCAAGGGAGACAAATCCGTTGAATGTCGATCCTATTCCCAGCAGAGATCAACCCCACTACACAAAGTAGTACCCAGAGGATCAACCTCCCTTCTTCTGACTTCTCAAAAGGAACCGCAAACGACGCCCAGTTGCCCACCACCAGAGGACAAGTCCTCTCTACCTCTAGAACACAGATGGAACCTGAAGAACAAATCTCCCTTCTTCTGATAGCTCAGAAGGAACACTCTGGTTTCTTAGAGTAGACCACACACAGATCACACTGTGTGCAAACACCTTGTGTGCACAAAGTACAACAAGGTACGAACACAAAACAAAACAAAATGGAAATGACAAAACAAGAAGAAAGACGCTAGACGGAACCGCACAGTAAGAGTAAAATGACGAAACCAAAGAATCTATAGCTTCAATAGAAGCACTTCATTGAAATCTGGAGCTCTATTTTCTTCCGATCTATTTTTCTGAACTAGTAGCCCTCTCTGATCACTGCTCTCTCACTCTTTCTTATTCCTCCTTTTCTCTTTCTCTTCTACTGAAGCTCTCTCGAGCTTTCCTCTCAATTCTCTCGTGCTCTCTTCTATTCTTCTCAGTTCTCCTCCTCTCCTATTCTCTCTAGCTGCTATCTTCTCATGTTTTCCAGAAATGGAGGATGAATATATATATCAGCGGAGAATCATCATTCTCCTGACAATTTTGATCCAGAACCAAAGTTATTTTATTGGTCCAGGTGGAATGAGAATATTCTACCAGTCTGAAACTTCCAAAAATTCAGCCACGTGGACATCAATTTCATGCCAAGGTTTCTGTAGCGCTGGCATGTGATTCACTTCAGTACATCATAAGCTTGCTGTCTAAGAGGAACTTGGTCGAGGCATAATGTCGCCAAGTCGAGGCAGAGTGTAGCATCATATCTCTCATATCCTGTCGCGTCGGATCATCAGGTAGCTACTTCGACCTTGTTGGCTTCAATCACTGGTTCTGAACTGAGTGTGTCGATGCACTCTTCAGAAGCATCGAGGCACCTATTGAAAATAGACTTCTAACTCTGGCCTCATACTTGATGTGTCGGTGCAGCTACTTCGATACTTCAACGTAATGTGACTTGATGACAAGTTTTGTTCTTGGTGCATCGATGCACTTCTTTGATGCGCCAATGCACTAGATAAGAACTGAAGTTAGTACGTCGAGGCACTACCTTGTGGCTTCGATGCTTCACTGATGACTAGGTCTTGAGCTTGGCTTCTGTGACCAGAAATGCGTCGAGGCTAGCTTGTCTTCCCTCTACACTGCTGTGCTCAAGGCCTTCAAATAGAAACTGATGTGTATAGAGTTTGTTGTTCAACATCGACTCTCTTCCTTGATGAGTCGACCTGATGTGTTCAAGACTAAAGTTGTCTCTTCTTTAATCTTTTCTGTTAAAACATATGTATCAAATTTAGGATTTGATCAATCAGTTCAACCTTAATGATCCATAGTATGTCATCATCAAAATCAGGGGATACAAGATTCTCCCTCTTTTTAAGGCTTCCCCAGTTCCTGGTATCGGTATGTCGGTATTATCGGTATATCGGTATCTCGAGCTCTGGGTCGTCACAGCTTAGGTTGGTCATCTCATCTATCAATCTCTTGCACATGCACTTGGTCGAGCAGAGAAGAGAAAACGCCTTCGTGCATACCTGTGGTATGGCCAAAGTAGCAAGAGTGTGCCTCAGAGGGATCGACCATGGCTTGACGTGAAGTGTGTGAAAACCCATACTAAAAGGTCACCCTTAACGATCAGGGAAAGATACTAGACTCGCAGCGCGGAGCTATCACCAGCTTAAGGTGCTGCATAAGCAGCTTCAGTTTGACACTTAACCAAACTAAACTTTCTAAAGCCACTCATACGTATTGATTAACCACCATTAAAGCAATGTGCAAGAAAAGTAATAAGAATGATATCATGATCTTACACAATTAAAAGATACCTTGCAAATCCATGGAACGTAAACTGGCATCCAAAAGTGATCTTGATCAGCGAACTTTGTTATTCCTCGCTTGTCAGGATAGGGGCGAAAGGATAGCAAAGGATTGGAGATTCCTCCACACGGAGGAGCGGTAGACACCAAACTGGACGAACAAGGATAAAAGGAAATGAGACGAGGGCTAGAACTCCATCGTTAAGGCACAGTGACCCTGATAGCAAGGAACCCGATGTAGAATAAACAAGGATCAGCTGAGGTCAAGGCAGGCTAAAGTCTCAAAAATAGTAAGAAAAAGGGCAAGAACCCCAAAAGGGTGAGACAGAAGGAATGTAAAAAAAATAAGAGGATTGGTGCGAAGATGAGGAAGAAGAGGAATGATCATCTAATGTGATCAGAGAAGGAGAGTAGGAGTCATCCGACAAGGTCAGAGAAGAAGTAGAGACAACACCTGAGAGCCCCGGGGAAGAAGAATTAGGTGATGTCCCAAAATTAGGAATGAAGGAAAGATCGGGAGGTTCCAGATGAGAAGAGGAAGAATCAAGAGGGGTCCCGAAGTTGGGGTGAGAGAAGGACATAGGCCGAGGCCTAGAATCGTGAGTGTGAGAAGAATCCAGAGAATCCGGATGAGAAGAAGAAAAATGGGGGTTCGTGGACCCGGGAAGAGAGGAGATTATAGATGTGGGATTGGAAGAAGGCAGGAACACCACCCAAGGGTGGGAGCTAAGTAGAAGAAATGATGAATGGAAGGAAGGAGAATGAGTGGACCCCTAAGTGCACAACCTACGGCCTTTGTACTTGCAACGTCGCCTCTTCTTGGTCAAAATTTCTCGAATATGGACCTGCCTGATATGGGCTCGAATCCTTGGTCTTCTTGACTTGAAATACCTTTTCAAATAACGAGCCCATCTAGCAAACGGCCTGACCCAGTTATGAACATGTAGCCTCGTCGGGGTGGTTGCCCCTAGACAACCAGTGCCAACAATAGGTGGATATTCTTGAGCAAGTGACTCCTTAGAAGGATGAGCAACATGAAACCACAGAGTTTTGTCTCTTGACATAAGCAACATAAGATTTGGTAACTCCATTCGATAGTCAACCATGAAGCACAATTCCCTTGACAGAAGAACAAGATGAAATTGAGGGAGAGTAATATACAGCATTGACGAGGTTGGCTCACTGATAAATCAAGAGAGACTGCATAAGGTGTGCAGAATGTCCTTGGAGAATTCTGAGAATACGGCCAATTGCCCCTTGAACATAGAATTCTTAATCTGCTCGGTGGCCGTATAAATTAGCACAATCTATGAAGGCACTCCTTATCTTAGACAAAGGACTTTTGCATCGAGCACTAAACATTACTCTTCCTGTCTGAGTTTTTCAGTCTTCTTTTTGTTAATCCTATTTAAAGAAACCTTAAACCATCCCTACTGGTGTGTGTAGGAAGATAGACGGAGGTGTTCTCGAGTCTGTGGTGTTTCAGTCCCTACCTGGTACTGTAGGAAGACAGATAGAGGGCTTTTCATGTCTGTGGTTGGCCGGTTGTGCCGTTTGCTATATTTACAGCCATGTAGTGTGGTGGCACTAGTGAAGCCTCACTTGGTTTAAGTGAGGGGTGGACGTAGGACTCGGGTTCAAGTCCGAACCACCTTAAAATCCTTGTTCTATGGTTTGGTTGCGTAATTCCCTTGCGCTAGATGCTTGTTTAGGCCGTTGCTCATCCTTATCCTTGCATCTTGGATCTTAGGCTCTTGCTTTTCGTACTAGCCTTATTTATTCCACTATAATCTATTTGTATCCAAAAAAAGAGGGGCAGATCTATTCACCCCTCCCCTCTAGATCAGCCATTCCCACATAACATAGATGATCGCTACCTTCAGGTAGAGGTCCTGGGGAGACCACTATCTGCCCTAGAGACATGTGCCTACAAGCGGCGGCTCCCAGAGGACCGCTATATGATGTTGGCAATTTTGGTAAGATCGCTACCATTTCCCAAAGCAGAGAAACGTGCAAAACAGCAAAAAAAAAAACAAA
Source organism: Amorphophallus titanum (assembly GCA_024336825.1). Lineage (NCBI taxonomy): Eukaryota > Viridiplantae > Streptophyta > Magnoliopsida > Alismatales > Araceae > Amorphophallus > Amorphophallus titanum. Next base: position 11,092,407 of record JANBPO010002596.1, read on the forward strand.
GACTACCTAAAAATGGATACGCATACACACCAAACTTGTAGGATAGCAAGAACAAGGCGATAGGGACTAGGTGTCCCACTGTGATTGGCAAAAATCAGGTTGTAGATATATTATCTACCCACCCCAAACTAGCAAATAATATTGTTGTACCCAGACAATTTCCCAGTGAAACGCCCAGAAATAAGAGTTTGGGAATTTCTTAGAACACCTTCAAGGCATGGGATATCTAGCCCCTCTGGCAATCCAATGGGCCCGACCAACGTCCCTAACCCATTAGCCGGGGCATACGATGACACCAGCAATCAACTGGGATCACTCCTGACCCCTCAATTGTGGACTTTGTCCGCGTTCTACACCGCCACCCGGGCCAACCTGGGGACGCCCTGACTATAAGCTGTGCCATGTGGCACTCAGTGAAAAGCCCAGGGGCCTGTCCCAAGACCCTTTTTTTCAACCCTCCAAGGTCAAAGGGAGACCCAACTAAGTCAACCACAGGCTTTGAAGGCCCGCAGCATGCACATACGGCCCACACGCGTGTGTCAGGCATTTTCCCGAACACCTTATGGGCGCATATATTCCAACCCTTCTACAACAAACCGCAGGCTGACCCACGACTCTAGCATACCAACCAGGTTTTATAAAGACCCTCCAGTGAGCCAGGGCCACCCCCGACCCTCAGACACATGGCGACAAGCCATTTTCCTTTAGCTCTTAGACCAACCCGAAGCTACTCTGCCAACTAGCCACGTAACATGGCACATATCTCGAGGCCAGGCCCATGTGCCCAGAACACCTCTTCTCAGCTCTCACGAGCTCACACCCTCAGCCCAAGGCCCATTCTAGGGCCCCTCAGCTAGTTATCCAGGCCGTTCGACTATTTGAGGTGTGTTGGGCGTTCACCCCAACACCTTGCGAGCGACAACTATGACTCGACAACAACAGCCCCCACGGGCTAATTCCAACACCCCAAAGTCCCGTGTCCCTTAAAGGACACCCTCAGATGATGAAAGAAGACCCCCGGGGGCCATCCAACACAATATTTTTTCTTGAAAGTGGATGGTACCACATTTATAACTTAAAACAATAATAGTAAGAACAATGCAAAAGAATCTTACACAAATACAGTGATTCTTTTTTGGATCTCAATACCATCTTAGCATCCTGGAGCTTCTCCTCCTCTGTCATCATCCTCATCTTTTCTTCCTCTATTGCCATCGTCATCTGTTCTCCTCCTCCTCCTTTGTGCCACTCATTTCCTTTGCCCTTCCTCCATCTCCATCTTATTTTTGGTCTCAGTGAAGATTTCATCTTGAGACTGGTGGACGGGCAAAAATCTTGAGAAGATCACAGATAGATCGCAAGAGATGACAAACCATTTGGTTTTACCTTGCTAGGTCCCTTTTCCATTAGAAATCAAAATAATGGAATTAGGCACTATAATGGACAAATATACAAAGTATCTTTTATGACCCCGTGCCAATTATGTGTCCTCATCCCCAAACATAGCAGGAGACAAAGCTATCTGTGGCCTGGGCTTGGCCCGGGCCACCCATGGTTGGTTCATTGGAGGTCCGAACCAAAGATACTCGGCTATACAATAAATTTCTTGAGCATGGCTCCAACGAGAGGATGCTGATTCAGAAGCTCTTGTTTGGGCACTCCAGCTGGTTGAGTTGCTATTTCAGATGTCAGGAGGGACAAGGACAAGCATGAGATGGTGTGGGTGCCTACCCTTTTACCGATTGGAAGTTTTGTGGGATGTGTTAGGTGGATGTTCCAAGTTGAGCAAGCCCAGGGATGTGGATGTTGGAGAGTACTGGAGGCAGCTTGCCCACAAGACCTCGAGTCCTGTCTTCTGTAGAAGTTGCCAGCAGAGTTCATTGCTTGCAGATACTGGGTTGGTGCCTTTCTCCCTGTTTCCATTATTCAGTGGTATCCTTGACATCATGAATTATGGATGATGTAAGCAAATGCTGTCTTTTTGGGTCTCTAACATTCTCTCTTTCCCTCAAATGTTTTAAACTGAGGATGGCTGTTGATAAATTGCAGTTTATGGTTACGTGAAATCCATTTTTGCTCAAGCTCACTGGTGTCTTCTTTCTGCAAGTCTTTACCATAGGTGTCAAGGTGACAAGGCGACCCAAAGCATTCATGGGGACCCTAAGCGCTTTGGCGACAAGATGTCCACTTAGGTGTGGCCTAGGCGACACCTTAGTGTCTCTTTAAAAAACCTAAAATACATATCCCACCATTGCATTATGCGACTCTAACGCACTGGGATCGGTCCGTTAAAGTCACCCGAACGTATAAAATCGAGAAAATCCACAGTTTTAATTCACCATATAACACACCTAGAGAAGGGCGTTATGTTGGCTATGATGGACGAGACTTGGTCTGTCATGCCAAATGTCCTACATACCTACAAAAGTAATGGCCACATAACGGTCCTAGGCGATCCGTTATGTTGAACATGACGGACTAGGGACGGTCCATTAAGCTGAACATAACGCACCCCCAAGGGTCCGTTATGGGTATAACGGCCTGTGAAAGGCGCGTTATACTAGCTGGGAAACGAGAGGGATGAGTTCGGAGCCAAACTCCCCTCCTATCGAGCCGGATCGGTAGGAAACAAAGGAAAAAGGGTAGGAGAAGCTAAATAACAACTTTTTACAACTATGACATGCATCAAAATGGAAATACAATGGCCATGGTGAATTTTACAAGCATTTTAGCCTAAAAACCCCAAAAATGTAACTTGCATGGAAAACGGTGAAAATGCCTAGTGGGATCGAGGAGGGTAGTGGAGAGGGACGGGCTGGGTTCCAATAGTAGAGCCGGATAGCAAGGGGCATCAAAAGGACACTCTCATGATCTCCACCTACCCCCTCTTCACTGCAACCTCCATCCCCCACCTGAAGCCCTAGATAGGATAAATGTGCTATTCATGGTTTCTCCAAGGATCCATCCCCTGGCGAGCTAACCTTCCTCCCCTGTTTGACCAATTAGGTGTGACTGTGGGAAGCATCATATGGTCACTGACTTTTCCTCTAAGCAGCTCGCTATGGCCTACTGTATTTAAATGGGGGCATCCCCATGGTGACTACTTCACAACATGTAGCTTCTTCATCCTCCCCATTCTATTGTGGGCCGTTCTATTGTGGGCATCTCTAGTGAAGAAGATGACGACTAGTGGCAGCAAGAATGGGAGGGCTTGCACGACCGGTGACAATGGTTTCCTGGCCTATATGCTCATCAAGCTGCTCCTGGAGAGCGGCTACACCATTCACGCTAGTGTTCGGGACGTGGGTTCTTCTCCATGGCCATCCTCCTTGTAACGCTCGTGATTTAATGGATCCTTAGCGGGTCGAGTCTAGAAGTTATTCCGGTGACTTCAGGTGATTTTTACAGATTTTTGGACTATTTTTGGGTATTTAAATGAATTAGTTAAAGTATAAAAGTAATTAATTTAGGCATTTTAACAATTTCAGTTTTAAAAAAGTTTATATGTAATTTAAGGTTATTTTTCAAAAAAAATAAGAAAAATTAGATTTTTATAAAAATCTCAACCCACCCCTTCTCTCTCCTCACTCTCAAATCTCTCTCTCTCTCTCTCCATCTCGACGCTCTCTCTCTCTCCTCACACGTTCTCTCTCCTCCACCCCCATTCTCTCGGTTCGCGGTCCAAACGGATCCCGATCGACTCGTGGGAGGTACCGACGGGACGGGCTCGATGCGAGGATCGCGTCAGTACCCTTCTTCCCTCGGATCATGGAGCGTGGAGACGCATGCGAGTGAAAAGACGGTGCGGCCCCTGTCGCCCGATCTGCACCGATTCGCAGTCTTCGCCGCGCAAGAGGTAGGGGATCGGACTCCTCATCTCGCCAGGAATCCGCTGACGCCCTCTGCGTCGCCATCTGTCGCCATCTTCCTCATTTTCTGTGTATTTCTTATTTTAGGAGATTTTGGGGTTAATTCTTGATTTATGCGCCTCTCTCGATTTCTGGTCCAGACAACTACTGATCGAAGCCGGAGAGGTACTGTTGGATTGGTCGCATCGTGAGGATGGCGTTGACGCCCACCTTTCCTCGATTCACGGAGCGTGGAGTCGACCTGGGCCGAGAGGCGTAGTTTCACCCTCTCGCCGGGTCGGCTGCGTATCGTCATTTTTGTCGAATTCCAGGTAGGGGGATGGATACCTTATCTCGCTAGGACACCGCCGGTATCACTTGCGTCAAGGTCTAATGCCGGTTGTCTCGTATTTTGTGCATGTTTCTATTTTGTACATTTTAATCTTTTCAATGTTAAAATTATCATTTAATTGTTGAAATCAATTCCCTGGGCATCGTATTTCATTTCTAGTGGCATGTGTAGGCTTGAATGGTCGGTGTGGTATAACAGGATGGTTTGGTTTTGTAATTCACCGCATCCCCCGTCGATTCTGATTGATCGGGAAGGGGTTTCGAATTCGAACTCCAGAGTCATGAAACCCAGGTGACATAACGCACCTGTCCCAGTGCGTTATGGTCATTTAACGGACTGGTCCGACCCTTCAGCCCTATCTTCTAAGGCCTTCATCCTCTCCTCTAGACGTGTGCCTAGGCCATCCACTCTTGTGCTCAACCCTTCCATGGAGTATAGCGGGACCAGGTTGGGCCGCTAGAGCCTTGTGGCGGCCCGAGATAGGACCGCCAGACCCAATATGACTCATCTTCTAGCGGGTCAAGGTTGGACTGTTAGAGTCCTTGTGGTGGACCAAGGCTGGGCTGATCGAGCCATGTGGCGGCCCAAGGTAGGGCCGGCAGATGATTCTTCATGTTTGCCATGTCCGTTTACATTGTGTTGGTCTTCGATCAACCTAGTTGTAACCCAGTGGTTGACCTTCGACCACGTGAATGTCCCAGACACCATGAGACTTGCGTTTGTGTTTTGGGGCTATCTAGAGATACCACGTTATCTCGATTAGCATGCTCATGAGTCTTGGGTCTTAGTGACCCTGTCTGTGTGTTCCGAGTCTCGAAGGGGGCCGTGTGCATGGCCTTGGACAATGAGTCCAGTTGACCAACCTGGGGCTAGAGGTTTCTTGAGTTCCCTTTTCAAGGGAAGGGTCTCGGTAGTCATGAACTGCCTCATGAGTCATCACATCATGGTTTTAGACCCAAGGATTAGGCCAGATTGATGGTATTGTACCGTCACGTGCGACGGTCTTGACCCGAGTCTTGTGATTGAAGGACTATTGAATTCAATAGGTCAGTGGGCTGCCCGGAGTCTGGTGGCCTCGGGTCACCTGTTACTTCACGTTACTCGCGATGGGTGCGTGCGTTGTTTTCTGTGTTCACGTCAGTGACCCTCCACTAGACGCAACCTTCTTACAGCACACACGTATTGACCCACCCGGGAGTGGTGGAGCGACGTACGTGAGACAGACGGTGAGTAGGCTGGTTACCGTAGGGCCCCCATGCACAGTCGAGTCCGCGCTTAGGGGGAATTACCAGCTAGAGGACATGCCTAGGGCGTATGGTCTGAGTGTGCACACGAGGCTAAGGGTGTCGGACCCACGATGACAAGCGCGACCTCAGCTTATCCTTGTTTTGTGTTCCTGGTCACTTTAGTGTTTTTATCTCCGCCTGGGGCATTTTAGCGAGACACGAGGGTGCAGTGTAAGACGTCATGGGATGCATCCGATTTGTTCTTCTGGTAGGCGGTACTCCTGTCACGTGGCGTGATTTGTCGTGTCCTGGATTTCTATTCCTCATCTGTGAGAAGAGGCTTTGTGTGTTTTTTCAGGAGCATTCCTGTAGTCAAGGTCTAGGTTTTTCGGTGAGCATCACCGAGGTCATTTTCTTAGACAACATTGTGTTCCCGACATTGAGGTCGTGATCATGTTTTCAGACTACGTGGTTTTGTCTTGGACCCTTCTGTGAGGGCAGGCCTCTGTGGCTAAGGCTTCGTGATGTTTCCTAATATCGTGGCTAGGGCGGTTCATGTCTGGTGGTTCCCTGATCGTGGAATGGGGATGTTGAGTACGTGACTTAGTTTTCCTTTGACGGGAGATCGAGTCATGTTTTTCGGTACGGTAGGAGTAGCTGTAGAGCCGAGGTTTTACCGGCCGCCGTAGGTTACTGTTCATACTGCTGATGCTGCTGTTCTTTCATTAGTTACTATTTTCTGTGCCATCATTGTTTCTTAGTTGGGGTTCCACGGGATCCCTACTGAGCTAGTAATAGGAGACTCACCCCTAGTTTTCAGGTGCGGTCGCTCTTCCTCAGGGTTCAAGGACGTCGCGTGGAGGTTCTTAGTTGCCAGCTTGCCAGGTCAAGTGTTCACTTGGCATGTGGTATATTTTTCTGCTTTAGACTGTACTTTCTATTGGACTGGACTCTGTTGTAGTGAGATTATTTATATCTGTTATCTTATTTTATTTTTTATTTCTATGTGCACCACACCTATCCTTTTAGCCCTTCTGAATCTTTGGGCTCGTGGGCGGTGGTTTGGGGATCGAATGGTATCGGGCCTTCCCGGTACTCGGATCTTGGGTCGCCTATATAAACCCAGGTAATCTCTCCGGAAAGTTAAGCCACTCTGAGCCGCTTCAACTGATGAAGAGCGATCTCATGCCCTTCTTCTCTCCTGCCCCCTCTGCACCCTACTACTCCTACTCAGTGACTTAAGCATCAGAGGGTTTTTCCCGGGGTTGCAACCCTGGCCTCCCTAATTTTCTTCTTCCCTCTCTGCAGAATTCTATGCTAGAGTCACCGCATCCCATGAACGCCCTAGATTAGAGAGCTCAAGCATTGGCACGAGATCTTGCATCTTCATCTGGCACCATCTGTGTGAAACGAGCAAGAAGCCAACATGGTGCAAAAAAGTAACAACAAGAGAGTTACCAATGATAAGGGGAAGGCGCCGACAACTACGAATGAAGGGCCTATACCGTCACACTCGTTAATTGCCCCCCTTCTTGATGATCAATCCAAAGTCCTACCCCCACTACCACCCATGGGGGGACAACTCACCGCGGTAGAACCGGATGCCTTCCATTCTCTTAACAATAAGCTAGAAACCCTTGTCGATTTGATGAGGGCCCAAATAGCTTGAGAGAAATGGTATCAGCATTCCCGAGAAAGCCCCCCTGGTGCAAAAGCCTCTTAGCTAACTACTAGAGGCTATTTTATTCTTCAAGGAGGCTGTATCATCCAAAGCAGGGCACATGATCCTTCTCAACCTCTACCTCTGCATGAGGAACATGATCACTCCTCCCATCTGTGTGGAAGAAGGAGTGAGGCTGAGCCCCCTTACCAATCGACGGAGGCCGCCCCTGCCCTGGAGTGGTAGGAAAAAGACCAGGGGCATACCCGAAGCCCCCTAGTGCCAACTCACCCTTCTAGAGCTCTCCCTGTAGCTCTAGGACTTTGAAAGATGATTTGTCGAACAAGAGCGTGCTCTCCCCCCTCTGCAACAAAGCTTCATGAGTAAGGAGGATGAGGGGCAATCTCCATTCTCCCCTAAGATCCTAGAGGCTTATATATCCCTAAGAGTCTCTCTCTTGGCCTTGAAATCATATGATGGTCTGGTTGACCTGATCAATCATTTCGATAGCTTTGACACCCTAATGACTTTGCACGGAGCGACAGATGTCGTTAAGTGCAGAGTATTTATGACCACTCTATTTCAAGGAGCTCAGCCCTGGTTTTAAACACTCACCCTCGGGAGCATTACCAATTTTCAGTAGTTTGGGTGGCTATTCAAGGAAAGCTTCACCGAGAGTGGATCCCCAAGGTCGATTGCAGGGCTACTGGCGCTTAAGTAGGCTATAGGGGAAAAGCTGCAGGCCTACATCAACCGTTTCAAGGCGGAGGCCCTATGCATCCCCCGTCTTGATGTAGCTTCCGCTATCACTGCATTGACTGGGGGCATCCATGATGAGGGACTCTGGAGAGAGTTAGTGCTCCATCCCCCCAACACCCTCTCCGATCTGGTGTCTTTAGTTTTACACTATGTGGAGTGCGAGGACGTCCTCACCTCCTACTGGGATTCTACCAACCAGGGGAAAGTGGGGGAGCGAAAGTGGTCGTCCATGTAGACCTCCAACAAGGGAAAGAGGAGGAACCACGAGGGTGACCATAAGGAGCCGTCGCGTAAGTTTGAGCGCTACACCCCTCTATCAACCCCCGTCTATGAGATATATTAGGCAATCAAGGACTCTGGTCTACTCTGCCAGTCCAAGCCGATGAAAATTGATCCTAAGCACTATAATCGTCAAAAGCACTGCCAATTCCACGATGACCTTGGGCACCACACTAGTGATTGCTAGAAAAAAAGGATGAAATTGAGACTCTCATCCGCAGTGGGCACCTGGCCCAATATGTGGCCAAGCGACGAGATGCTCATGTGGACCCCCCATAAGGGATCAACAACCACCCCCGAGGGGTTCACACAACATCATCTTGGGAGGATCGGCCTCTAGAGGAGATAGCAACTGAGAAAGGAAGCATCATGTTGAGTGGGCTAGTCAAGCCGTAGAGCCTACCAGGGCCCTGGCCCCGATAAACGAGTAGCAAGCCCTGGTGCTCTTTGACCAAGACCTAGAAGTGGTGGTTACCGCACACGATGACGCCCTTGTAATTTCGGTGACTATCAATCACTATAACATTGATAGGATATTGGTCGATAATAGCAGTACACCTGATGTTTTGTTGTGTGGGCGTTTCTTAAAGATGTGAGAAAGCCCATCCAGATTGTGTAAGACCCGTACCTTAGTGGATCCTTAATGTATCAAAATGAAATTGCGGCGACGAAAAATTCGACACAAAAAAATCCGTGCAGAGGATCAAATAGTCTGATCCGGCCAGTCTCCCACCCCCCCCTGCCCCGGGGAGGTGGGTCTATAGGAGTGCGGAACGTAAAGCCAGTTAGCGCATAGTGCCGTCTTGGGTGAACACGATCCGCAGTTTTGCGACTCAGGTTTTGGCTTCTTTACCAGCGGGGTCCTTTGTGCTGGATGCCCGCAAGAAACGAGTTTTTTCGTTCGCTTTCATCGCCGCCAACGAAACCGTAGCTACAGGCTTTGCGATGCGTGCCGGCCGGAGCGGAAAATGCGCGTATCCACCATTCCATCCTCGACGCCAACACTTCGGGCACTGCCGGGGCATTGCTTCCGTTCGAGCTTTCCACTCAAAGGAACAGTCCTGATAGTCGCACCGCCAATAGTTCACCATCCTTGCAAAAGAACTCATGACAGCCTCCGAAGTCGACTTTCAGTTTGCAGCGCTCCGGTTACCATTAGACATATCCTTTTGGCGATACTGAAACATTACGGGGTAATGATCGCGCAGTAGCAGTCTACGCATGTCGAGAAGAATCGCGGTCGCGAAAGGATCGGTAGGCTAAACCGCCAAAATGCCAGCGCAAGACCCACCCTCCAGAGTCCCATCTTGATAGATCGTCCGCTTTGTAGGCTCGACAAAGTCGTATTCCATGCCTTCATCCATGCGTTTGAGGATGTAAGCAGCACCGTTCCGCGATGAATCGTAGGGCACAACTTCGGCAATCCCGTGTTTTCCCCACAAGTGCTTAATAACTGATGCCGGGATGTAGGAGGGTGGCACGGCTGCTTCGTAGCGCATAACGAAATGTGCGTGCGGACGACCGTTGATCCCTCCCCGCTCTTCGATCCAGAAACACCATCCGATTCCATACAGTTCCTGAAGGCGCTTCAGGAACGCTTCGAGCGCGAAGCGACGCGCTGTCGCCGAATACAAGCGGGAATGGGTCACAGTTCCCCATAAGTCCCAGCGCTGTTGGGGGAGCCACTTCTGCCACGCCAGCTTCATCACGCGATCATTATGCCGCTGTTGCTCTTCTGCTCGCTCCTGTGCTTCACTCCATCCACGCTTCTTCATGACACACCTCTCTCATACAAGAGCTCATGCTCCTGGGTTGTTGTTCGATAAGTTGAAGGATGAAAGGTTCTTTCCATCCCGTAGACGGCAGGTTGAAACAACCCCGGAAATGTTCAACCGGGAAACTAGCTTGCACGCTCCCCCGGGGCTGATGCCGCGGCGATGAAACGAGCAATCTCATGAGGGCTGAAAAGGAGGCGGCGACAGATTCGCGTCGGCCGCAAGCGCCCCTGCTTTACCCAACTGCGAACCGTGTGTGGGCTGACGCTCAGTGCGCGCGCGACTTCCAGCAGAGGGACGAGCTGCGCCAAAGTGGTCTGCATCATCCGTCCCTCTGGGTACACCTGACGTGCACGGCTTCGGTCGATCCAACGTTGGCGCCTAACTGCCGACCAGGTTCTTCGGAGGTAGGAGGGATATACGCAGTCATCTATTTGCTCTCCGGCCGGCTCTCCGCGACCCGGCTGGCAATCCAGGCGTCAACCTCAGAATCAAGCCAGCCTACGGAACGCCCCCCAAGCGAAATCGGCCGCGGGAAGGAGCCTGCAGCAATCCGGAGATAAAGAGTGCTACGCGAGAAGCCGGTGCGTTCAAGCACCCTACGCAGCCGCAAAATTGAAACGCGAACGTAAAATTTCCAGAAAGTGACTATTTTCTCAAAAATGCCAGATATAGCACTCTTTGAGGGCAAGTTTGTCATGTTTCCTTCAGAGGGACATGACAGTAAAACGGTGTGTGGGGTTTTTAGGGTACAAGCTGCTCGACTGCCTTGAGGGAATCCAAGACTAGCGTAGACTTACGGAGGTCTCTAAGATGAAATCGCTAGTCCGAAGGAACGGAATGTCCTGCGGAGAGCTCAATCACCTCGGAGAGTTAGAGGCATTCGATATAAATCAGAAACATGGACCTCATCCATGAAAATGGGATGAGAGTGCCAGCGATACCCATGGTGAAGGGTTAAAACACAGGAAACTAGTCTATCAAGAAACGACGTCGTACTTGGCAGGCGCTATATGAAATAGCATCTGTCAGGCCAACTGCTCATTCAATAACAAAATTTTTGATTTATTACTATTGGCGTCCTCCTGGGAGAGTGCTCATTCCATTCACAATGAAGTTCATTTTCTAGAATATTATGGTTGCAGGTAGGGTTGTATTTTGACATATATTAGAAAAATGAATTTAAATAAAATGGCGTTCATGATAACAAGCACAATTTTAATTCCTGTTTATAAGAAATTTATACACTGTGTTGTTATACAAATTATTATTGTAGGGTTTTGGCGTCCTGTTTGAATGGCGCTAATAACAATAAGCATTCAGTTTAACAGGCGTAGATTAATTTTTATTTACAAGATCGTATATAGCATGTTTATTTGACTAATCAAGTATGTCAGGTTTTGACGTCCCATCGTCAGGGCACAGATAAAAATTAACGGCCTTCTTGATGATCGTAGATTGACAATAATTAAAATACCATGAATAAATCTAGCATAATGCAGGAACAAATGGCATCCGTTAGGGCGGGTGCTATTTCAAATAGCGGCCATTCTTGTAGATGCTAATTCTTTTTAAACTGGAACTAAGAATAACGATTCCAGAACTTGACAATATGATAAGATGCATGCATGGTATAGTTTAATCCAGTTTTTAAACTCCAACTGGGTCTTGGGGTAGAGAAAACCTACCTCTTTGGATGACTACGGTGAGGGTCGGTGAAAGCTTGGGTAGAAACG